>BTSX01000002.1:35696349-36896349 GCA_036245825.1 Pristionchus entomophagus
ATGAAATACATCCTTGTACGAGCATAATCATCATTTTCATCAGCAACCATAAAACACTGGTGTTTAAGAGTTGAATTGTCATAATATTGCGGGAATTCAATAGCGTTGACTTGTGAAGAGCAATTGGAGCAAAATGGCTCGATACTACAGAAGAATGCTAGTCCATCCTCATATAACTGATTGATAGATTGAATGCTGGAAGAAAGCTGTTTGTGTGAGTCATTTTCAGAGATCATCTCCCTATGCTCTTTTTTCTGCAACCATTTCAGCTGTAGACAGTGAGCAAGAGAGAAAAGGAAAAGAGAAGGTTCCGCTCAGTAAACCACCCGCCATCGATGATCTTCAAAATCGCGTCACACAGCCTTGGTGTGGTCGAAAAGGGCAGCGAGTAAAGCAGATAGGGAGACGATCTCGTAAAGATCTTATTATGGTATTATGGGTATTATCAAGCACCTGAAAACAAAAACAGCTGTCCATGGCGTGTCCGTCATAATCATTTGAGTGATTTGAGTCGAGATCCCATCCATGCCACAACTTTTCATTCGTTATATTCTGTTTGAATGAACCTGCATCATTCTGATGAAAAGAACACATCCATTTGTTTTCTCAATTTAAATATAAATTTTGCGATCAAACACATTCGGATCACAATAATTTACGTTTATTATTTCAGAACTGTACAAAAACTGAATATAATCAGTCTCAAGACTGGAGATCAGCGTTATCGGATGTCAGAGCGGCAGGATTTCTTTCGGCATTGGCATCGCGTTTCAGGAGTCTGTGGCGAGCCAATAATTATTTCCCGTTGCCTCGATTATTTATCTCATGTTTGAACGAATCTGCATCATAAGAACACAGGTTCGAATTTTTCACTTAGTAAAAATGAAAATTCAGCAATCACACGCATCTGGAGCGTAATAATTATGTTTATTATTTCAGAACTGTACAAAAAATCAGTATAATCTGTCTCAAGACTGGAGATCAGCGTTATCAGATGTCAGAGCGGCAGGATTTCTTTCGGCATTGGCATCGCGTTTCAGGAGTCTGTGGCGAGCCCAATAATGATTGCCCGTTGCCTCGATTATAGTACCACTGGCGAATTGATCGACTGAATTACATTAGATTACTGGGTGGATTTTTAGCTCTTGATTTTTATTAAAGAAACCGATGGAATCTAATTTTCTTGTTTATGTCAAAATAGTAAATATGTCACATATTAGGGGCCACAATGGTGTCGAGGGAAAAGGGGTCCGCCCCTTTTCCCTCGACACCATTCCCGTCAAAAGCGAGATCGACGAAACACAAATCACGTTCTCAATGAAAGAGATCGACGAAACACAAATCACGTTCTCAATCTCCCGGGCTTGAGAGACGAAATATCGACATACGTCCATAAGCAAAAATGATATTGAGAATCTGACGGTCATATTAAGCCTAGTTTGGACCAGATTCCACAAAGTCGGCTATGACGTTTTGGTCCCTAAATATGTGAAAATGAATGTTTTTTGGAAACCCAATGCATTGGGCCCTATCAACTTCGATGCATTGGTTTGACATTATTTTTCTTTATTCAGGCTACTGTAAGAAAGAAAATACACAAAATAAAAGTGTACTGTTCACCTGAAGCCAATTGGTAGGGGTTGTGGTATGCGGCGTATGGGTAGATGGGGACAGCTGAAAATGATTGCATAATCAATAGCTCATGCTCGGATAATTAAGATGTCATCTCTATGTCAACTATTCAAGCTTACCTCCAATAATAGTTGCAAGAAGAGAGATGAGAAGAATGTGAAGGAACTTCATTATTGGAGAGAAATGAGAGAGTGAGGTGAAGTCAGGAAAAAGGCGGGCAGCTTTTATACCGATTTGTCACGTTCTTGATCTCTCTCACGTTTTCTAATCATTTGATCTTTGGATTGCTTATTGCGAAATGAGCACCTCCTTTTCTCTCAAAAACACACGATCTCTAGCTCTTTGAACTTTTAAACGTTTCTTTCGATCTTTTGAAAGTCATTATTTGATGATTCAAAGCCATATTGTGACCACCAAAAAACTCTTTATTCGCAAGCCAAAAAAGGAAGTGGGTTAATAGCTGAGGGGATAGGGTGCGAGAGACAAGAGAATGAGAGGAGATTCTCATCAGTCAGAGAAAACACCCGTTCCTCGATGATCTCTGAAATTGTGTCACGCAAACATTCTTCTGTGCAGGAAATGATGGCAAGAGCTGCAGAGAGGGAGGTGATCTCTGAAAAGATCTGAAATGATTAGGTTTCTCTCTGATCGGTATACACATCTTCGGTATGTACGATTTCCCGAAAAGCCCAGTAGTATCTTCCTCTTCAGGGTCAAATGAGAAAGGAATGAAAGGACTGTCAGCTGAGCTTTTCGAGTTCATTTGTCATCATTTTTGAGGATAACAAGGTCAATGACTTGTGAAGAGATGTTGGCACTACCGGCCCATCCTCATCTAACCGGGTGGTGGGATAATAAGTGATTAATAACTTGATTGCTGGAAGGAAGCTGTTTGTATGAGTCATTACCAGAGATCATCTCCCTCTCCGTTCCTTTTTTGCTAACATTCCAGCGGCGCGTGGAGTCATAAAGAGCAAGAGAAAGGAGAATGAGAGGAGGTTCCGGCCACTAAACCACCCATTCGTCGATGATCTTTGAAATTGTGTTGCACAAACACTCCTCTGTCCAAGAAATGATAGCAAGAGCTGAAGAGATCTCTGAAAATATCTCAACCGAATGGGTTCCTATGCCGTATTTACATCATTGACATGCACGATTTTCCAAAAATCGTCAATTGATGACCTAGTGCGCAGATCGTTGCATGATCGTCATAATAATTATAATCATCAATGCAACCATATAAAACACACTTCGGAACAAATGAGAAGGCAATGAAGGGAGTGTCAGCTGAGCGTGAACTTTTCGAGTTGATTTGTCTCCCTAATGGAGGAGGTCAAGCGCGATGACTTGCGAAGAGCTATTGGCGCTTACTGGTGCTTGTAATCAATGAAAAATACTGACGAATCCTCATCTACTCGCCTTGAAATATTGATTCATTGATAGCTGGGGGAAACTGATTGTGAAGCGCATTTTCAAAGATCATCTTCCGCTCCGTTCCTTTTTGCAAACATTGCAACCGCAGGTGGATTGATAATGAAGAAAAAGAAAAGGAGAGAAGGTTCCACGTGAGACAAATCGAACGTTCAAAGGTTATCTTCGAAATAGTGTCGCACAGACATTCCTCTGTCGAAGAAATCATAGCGCTGGAAGCGGAAATGGAGATGATCTCTGAAAATATCTCAAACGAATTGGTTTCTCGCCGATCGCTATTTACATCATCGGTATGTACGTCTTTCGAAGCCTGAGCTGATGCTTAGGGCTGTCAGAGTGAAGAGTTCGTCTCTTCATTCCACACGCTCTCTCCTCACTCGACCGGTCTAGAGAGTGTGTAGAATGAAGAGACGAATTCTTCACTCTGACAGCCCTACTGATAATTCAACGACATAGAGATTGCGTAATCATCATTGTCACCATTACATCATCATCATCAACCACAAATCACTCTGTATTGGCATTGAGAAAGAAGTAAAGAATTATCAGCTGTACTTTTCGAGCAGCACTCGTAGGATTAGGTAGGTAGTAATGATGACAAATCATCACTCGTCTCTCCTCATGTCGCACGCTATCTTGCTGCGCTGACCCGCGAAAGTGCGCGAAAATTGAGGAGAGTCGTTTCCGTTTTCGGCCATCAATATTAGGGAGAAGCTCTTGTAGTTAGTCATTATCCGAGATCATCTCCCTCTCCGAATATTCTACCTCTTGCTGAAGAGATAGTGAGCAAGAGAAAGGAGAGAAGGTTCCAGCCACTAAACCACTCATTCGTCGATGATCTTCGAAATTGTGTAACGCAACCTTGGAATGTTCGAGAAATGATGCGAGAAAAGCAGTGAAGGCGATGATCTCTGAAATGGGTTTCGCAAACGGGTTTGTCCCTGCAACTTTCCACCAGTAATGGTAGAGAATAAACTCATCCGGAATCAGGAGAATAAGCTCATCATAGTAAACTCACGTATTACTGTAGTCGCCGTAATTCGCAAAAGGAAATACTGCGAAAAATACATACGTGTCGGATTCTCGGAAGACAACGTCTTCCGACAACGATGGTTTCTCGACAACGAAGACAACGATGGATTCTCGGAAGACAACGTGTAGAGAGAAATTGTAATTCCTAATTCTTACTCGAAAACCAAAGAAATAGAGACAATTTAATAAATTTGTCGTCGTCTTTCTAGTATCCTGATTAGAGCATGAGGAGAAAAACTCCAACGAGTCTGTTTCATTGCAAGCATTTCTTCACTATTGATTGAAATATATTACCACACCCCCCCCCCCCCCCCCAACACAACAATCCTTCTCGAAACACAGATAAACAACAAATGATAGATGTTTATCGTTCAACTTTATTCGAGGTCGACAATTCTTATCTGTACTCGAACCCTGACTTCAGAAATAACCGTCATTGATGAGGACCAAAAGATCAAAGATCAAAGATCACGTAATCAGCTCATTTCTGTGGTTGAGTTTTTTGCTATTTGCTCTGCGTGTTGACGCATGGACGCATACAGCAATTATAATCATCTACTCAACGGTGCAGATGCGCCGTTTATATTGAAATCTGGAAAAATAGAGAAAACATACGAAATTGTATGTGCAGCGGGGCAGCCCGGATGCTTAGCAATGTTGACCCAAGAAAATTTTTTTAATCGAAAATTATTGTTATGTATACACGGCATTTCGTTCCCACGCAAAGCCGGCACTCACTAAACAGAGTAAGTTTGAAGCGGGAGACGTTACGGTAACCGTATCATAACCAGAGCCGTCAAAAACTCTACTATTTTCGTCACCCCACCACGATCCGCCTGAATATCAATAGAAAATTACGGTATTTGTTTTGCAGGGAATTTTGTCCGTCGCGAGCGGTTCCTCTCCACTTCTCTCTGATAGAGAATGGAGAAGGGGTCTATCCCTCTAGTTCCTCTCGTCTATTCCACCAACTCAACAAGATCGGAATCTCCATCCAAGCCGGACTGGTCACCGTGTGATGGGTATGACCTACTAAGATGTTTGGCCTCTCAGATCCTAGGCTCGATGACTCTCGTTCTGAGATAGATCATTCGAGTCTGGAGGGCACGAGCTCAAAGAAGAAACTAGAACACGCATGGACTAACGTCTACCAGTGAGAATCTTCTACGAGCAATGCGATCCAAAGCCCTAACCTACTCGGAGGATCGGAACACTTTCTCCAGCGATTGATTCGGCCTGTGATAAGGAAAGAAGACCGATCCCTCGACCCCGACCCAGGCACATCCCACTCGCCTTCAGTTTGGGTCTATCGGCAAGCACCGCCGATTTGTCGTCCCGTCACGAATTGTTGGCACTCAGAGTGTACGGTAGATCAGAAACTGATTGATTGATTAAAATTCAGATTCGAGATCCCAGTCGATGCTTCGATAGCTGTACAGAGAAGCACCGATAAGCTGAGCATCCAGAAAGTGATCTCAACAACGCATATTAGTAATCAATATGTTGACCTGACTACGGTATGTCACCAGGATGCTTTTTTTTACCTATGTAAAGGGCGGTGCATTTCTTTTCTGCAACCGATAACTGCCAGGTTTCGCAGTATTCTAGGATACCCTGTAGCCCTTGTTGAAGTTGAGAGGGGATAGATGGAAGATCGTTAGGTTTATGCGTGATGTACAGTTTGATATCATCAGCGAAGAGACGGAAGTTGACTAGTGGGAAGGGAGAGAGAACCCGGGGTAAATCGAAAAGTAGATAAGAAAGAAGAGCGGACCTAATACGCTGCCTTGTGGCACCCCGCTGAGTACCACTCTCTCAGAAGAGAAAGAGGTTCCAACCTTCACCAGTAAACGACGATCGAGCAAAAAATCAGAAATCCAATTAAAAAGACAACCACGAATACCTAAGCAATTTAATTTATGGAGGAGTTTAGAGTGAGAGACCGTATCAAATGCGTTAGCTAGATCAACATAAACGACGTCAACACAATCATTTCTATCAAGAGATTCACGCCAAGTCTGAGTACAATCAAGAAGTTGAGAAACTGTTGACTTGCCACGGACGAATCCGTGTTGCTCAGAAGGAATAATAGAATGAATTTCACACCAACGAACAAGTTTAGGTTTAATAATTCGTTCCATGACTTTACTAGGAATGGGAGTGAGTGAAATAGGACGGAAGTCAGACAAGGAAGAGGGTGAAATGACCTTAGGAATAGGAACAACAAAAGAACGCTTCCAGAGAGAAGGAACTTGGCCAAGCATCAAACTGTAGTTCATAATATGAGCAAGAGGTTCAGAAAGAGACAAGTAACTCTTCTTGAAAATAATTGACGGAATACCATCGGAAGGAAGAGAACAAGAATCGGAAACACGTCTATGTGAGCAATATCAATAGGGAGAATAATAGAGAAAGACATAGTTTGAGGAATGGTAAGGGGGCAGTGAAGACCATCATCAGCAGTGAAAACAGATTCGAAGTAGGAAGCAAATGGTTCAGCCTTATCAAAGTCATCTATCAGAGTATTACCATGAGAGTCGAATAGGGAGGGGGCAATTGAGGAACGAGGTTGAAAGCGAGTCGAGATGTAACGATAATACGATCGGCTGCGATTGCCAGATAAAAGCTTGTTTTCCTTGTTACGAATAAACTTTCTTATCTCAAAGGTAGAATTCACAAAATTAGGGATGGGTCGGGTAATTGGGAATGCACACAATTGGGTATAGAGAGGGTCTTCCAAGCATTTTATAACGATTTGTATGAAGGGGACGGAGGAATAGGATATAGAACACTAAGAGTAAGGGACCCATTCATTCCCTTGTGCGTTGCTGAAGTGGAACAAGCACTTCGACATTTCAAGTCAGGTAAAGCACCGGGAAGGGATGGGATCACTGGTGAGATGTTGAGGGCGGGATCTGACTACTTAGCTCCATTACTAACAGAGGTATTTAACAACATACTAACCGGAAGTGTCCCAAAGGGGTTTGGTGACTCGCGCACTATTCTGCTGCCTAAGACAGGTGATAGTTCTCTCGTTAAAAATTACCGGCCAATCAGTCTGCTGCCTGCTTTGCAGAAAGCCCTCACCGGTCTTTTGAATACGAGACTCGCACCTATCCTGGATAGAAGTAGGAGTTGGGAACAAATGGGATTTAGACAGGGACATTCTACGGTAGATGCTATTCACACTCTCAAAACGGTAGTCACAAACTGCATTGATCATCGCTTGCCCATTTATCTACTTTTCGTGGATATTTCTAAGGCTTTTGATTCGGTTTATGTTGATGCTGTCTATAAGGCTCTGGAGGTGGAAGGTGTTCCGTCGGAAGTGGTTTCATTCCTAAGTTCCCTCTCTCGGTGTAGCAAAAGTGCAGTCTTAGTGAATGGAAAGGAAGTGGAAATCAATGTTGGAAGAGGGGTTAGACAAGGAGACTGTTTGTCACCCAGACTGTTTACAGCAGTCTTGGATATGGCATTCCGTCAATTAGACTGGGCGGGAAAAGGGATTAACATCAATGGGCGATTCCTCTCTCATATTCTCTTTGCCGATGACGCAGTGCTCATTTCTCACGATGAGCGACAAATTCAATCGATGGCAATAGAGTTGGAGAGGGAATTAAAAAGGGTGGGGCTTCATCTTAACGGTGATAAAACTGTGGGAATGTCTTCGAAGGGTAATCCCAGGGATGTCAAAGTTGCGGGGAAGATTGTGGGTATCAGAAAAGAGGTGGTCTATTTGGGAAGCATCATTACTATCAATGGGAAGGAGGAGAGGGAGATTGGCCGGCGAATTCAGGCCGCATATGGGACTTTCCATAAGCATAGATCATTCCTAGTGAATAGATCTGTCCCAATGGTTCATAAGCGCCGTCTTTTCAATGGTTGTATCATTCCCGCCTTCCTATACGCATGCGAAACATGGGCCTTGACCAAAGCACAAAGTGAAAGATTATCGGTGGCCCAAAGACGCATGGAGCGTTGGATGGTCGGTTGCACTGTCTTGGATCATGTCTCGAACGAAAGGCTGCGTGGACTCACTCAGGTCAGAGACGTTGTTCGTACCGCCTTGAAAAGAAAGTGGCTCTGGGTGCATAAAGTTGCTAATGATCATGACTTGAAGTGGAGCAGAACTGTGATCGATTGGACACCACGAGGGCCTAAGCGAGGACGCGGAAGACCGCCCACAAGATGGAACGATCTCTTCATGCGAACTATCGGACCTACGTTCCTGAGACAAGCAAGAAATCATGAATGGCCCGCCATGCACATCAGAGCCTACTCTTGATAAATGTGTTAAAATCCAAAAATCCAATCTCAGAGTCAAGCCTAGATGATACAATAATGAATTAGGATCTGACTGGTGCAAAGGAGAGCTTATTAAAGAGACAACGTTTATGATTAAGAAGAGACTTGATATGAGGAGGGTAATTCTCGAATGGAAGGAATTCCTTCTTGAAAGGGACAAAGGAAGTGAATAGGTGAGCAAGATAATCAACAAACTGAGAGTACATATGGGAAATATCAGAGAAATTATCAAAGATCAAAGACCAATCGGTGCTAGAGAGAGTCGAGTTTAGACAAATGAAATCAGTCTTACGGAAACATTTAGAAATACGGAACGATTACTGTCTCGACCATGAATAGCGAGAAAGCGATAGCACTATATGAAGCCGTTCGCCTTATTTTCGAGCAAGGGCTGGCACAGCTCAAAAGGGTCGATTTTCTGAAACTGTGTATTTTGGGATTTTCGAGGGTGCTAAAGACGATGGCCATATCCATTTTTCTCTCAAACCTCCCGTTGGCTCCAAATGATGCCACGTCGAAATCACGTTTTGACGTGCTACTCGGCTCCCGAGAGAGCTAAATTTAGGTGAGAATTGTTTCTGGGGGAGAATTGCATGGCGAACACTCCTATCTAGTTTATATTTCATGAATTTGAAAGATAATTTTAAAAAAAGCAACTTTTGACTGTTTGCGATCTGGACTGCGCCATGCGGATAGATAGATCCGGCTTGCCGAGAGGATTCTAAATCAAGAATATAATCCAGATCCGAGCCGAGCATTTCGAGATAATCGACCCAGACCGTCTTCAAATTGCACTAAAAGAGGCATCTCTGTCCCTTTCCCTCCTCTCCATCTCTCTTTCTCTCGCGCGCTCTCTCAATTCCCTTGCTGGGTCAAGGAAGCGATAGAGGGTGAAGAGGAAGAGGCGAGGGAACTCCCTTTTCTGTAACTCTAAAAACAGTCTAAATTGATTATCTCGAAAAGCTCGGCTTGGATCTGGATTGTATTATAGATTTAGAATCCTCTCGGCAAGCCGGATCTATCTATCCGCATGGCGCAGTCCAGATCGCAAACAGTCAAAAGTTGCTTTTAAAAAAATTATCTTTCAAATTGATGAAATATAAACTAGATAGGAGTGTTCGCCATGCAATTCTCCCCCAGAAACAATTTTCACCTAAATTTAGCTCTCTCGGGAGCCGAGTAGCACGTCAAAACGTGATTTCGACGTGACATCATTTGGAGCCAACGGGAGGTTTGAGAGAAAAATGGATATGGCCATCGTCTTTAGCGGAGGGGTGACAATTCCGCAAACGACATTTCCGCAAATGGATATTTTTCCGCAAACGACATTTCCGCAAGCGATATTTCCGCAAACGACATTTCCGCAAATTAATTTTTTTCCGCAAACGACATTTCCGCAACTGATTTTTTTTCCGCCAACGAACTTTCCGCAAACGACATTTCCGCAACTCGACCAAAACGACATTTCCGCAACTTCAAACTACAACTACCGTAATCTTTCCATTTTTTCACAGACCTCAGTGTTTTTCACTTTCTTTTCTTTTTCCTATACTTTCTCGTGTTAAGTATCGCCATTACATCTAGTTTATGTATGTTTGCACTGTCCAGACTTCAGGTATCATGACGGACGTTAACTTCGGCGGCTGATCGAAAGCGGAATCCGCCAGGCCAGTTGCTTACAACTTACTAAACTTGAAGTGACTGTTCGAAAGCTTATTTTCGGCTGTTTCCTCTTTATAATATAGTGTGCAGGACTGTAGAAGCGAAATAAAATTAAAATAATTCGAAAATCGTGTGTAACACACGACGCAAGTCCTCTTGCTCCGACTTTCTCCTTTGTTGCTCTTGCTTTTGCTTTCTTGAACACATTATCACCCATTCACATTGATTTCACAGGCTCTGCGGTTCCGCTGGTATTATTTGGGAAGGTGAATACGCGGCGGAAGCTGCAGGCCAGTTATTTAAACTTACCAAACGTAATACTGAGTGATTTGGGCTCAGAGTTCGCTCTGCGCGTTAATATTTGAGCGGAGAACCACTTATAGTTGTGCTAAGCATCTTTGTGAAGAATAGAATAGATTTATCCGCACTTGGTGTTACGATAAGTGGGGGGATGGGTGGGGAAGGACTCTGGCGCCTTGTGCCTTTGACGAGTAGGGAGAATTGGTCAGTTGGGATCTTTTGACTCTTCTTTCTTTCACTGGATCCGTTCGATTTCGTTTGACACGGTGACACTTCACTTTTGTGGCAAGCTTCGCATGACTTAAACTATATTATTTGAAACATGGGTGTTAAGGGGAGCAGATCATGTTTTTTTTAAATGTAGTTTACACGTTTGCTCAATAAACTAGTCCATTTTTGTGCTAGAAATGGTTGTTGAAGAACTGTTACTACTGCTAATTATGTATATTGAGGAGATCCGCGCCGTTCGACCGATTGTGAAGAGGACTGGTCTCCTTCCTTCCTCTCAGGTCAGCGTTATCGATCCTGTTTCACGCGAGTTGGCTTGCTTTCTCGTTACTAATAAAAATTTAAAGCAGCCAGATTCTAATCACGTGCAGGTTATCATCCAATTGAGCTAATTTTGCATTATTTCGTTGTGAAAGTACTAAACTATTCGGACGTTCTTTATTTAAAGCGCCAATGATTAGCGTTGACACTCTGACGAAGCTGGTTCGCCACTGTCGACTTTATATCGGTGTTAGGAATGGACGCCTCACTGACTCTGACTATTCTCTAATCGATAATAGCAAATACCCCGTAGTCCTCACTCATTCATTTTATTATTCGAACATTATGTGATTCACTCTCACTTCAGTCGATCGCGGTGCAGTCTACTCTCCATCCATTTCTCTTCTCCCCTCACTCCACAATAAAAGGTGAGAATCGCCTCAATATATTACCAATAATATTCACAATACGTTATAGTTGTTTGGCCGATTGTTCAATGTATTTGCTTCCTATCGATATTTCACCGGTTACTGTAGCTACTGTAATGGGAGTTACGTCAAATTCTACTACCGTACTTTGTTGCTCAATGTTTCTACCTCATATGTTATTTAACTGTGTCTCTTGACAGGTCCTACAATGAGGTCTGTTCAAGGAGGGAATCGACTTCTGTCAATCAGATATGTTTTTCTTCCTCAGTTGTAAAATTAGGGAGGAAGCCATGCCTAGAAATTTGGAACAGGTTGGAACTAAAACGGGGTTTTCCCTGGGTATATCAAAGGACTTTGGAACTAGCTACAGTAATCCAAAAAAGATAGGAAACAAGAACTAATAATTTAGTAATGAATTATAGTAATGAAGTATACGAGGGATTATGTTGACACTATCGTGAGAACTTAAAGCTTTGTGGAAAAGTTTCAGTGTCTACGGCGGAGGAAACAACATCGACTACAGGAACGAGTTTATTTATTCTCTATTAACATCATGAGTGGAGATGAGGAAGAGCAGCAGGAGGGAATATGGAGTGGAGGAGCTGCAGGAGTCTGTATGAAAGGCTGAAACGTATTCAAAGTCCTTGTTACACGAACACAATTACGTATCTTTCGTCGCATAATGGCACCACACAAAAATTAATTCACTATTGTAATCAATGGTTACTGTACTCGAGTAGTGTAGTTTATCGACGGCAAATGCACTACCCATATCTCACTCTCCCACGATTGCTTATCTAAATCTATTGCGGGATAAAATTTTTAACACAATCCGTTCTCATCTTTGCCATTCCCTCTCACTGCTACTCATATATAGCAACTGAAGAGCTAATGTGCCAGGATTTCTGTCAAAGCCAACATCATCAGAGGTAAGTTCGATTGTGATCCAGCCGGGAGCAAGAAGACGTATTGTTCATAACCATTGCTTCATTGTTCATCGGTGATAAAGTGATTCAATAACCTCGGATATCGTATTTTAACAAAGAATATTTATTAAACCAAGAAATGAACGGGCAGGGTAGTAAAAATGCGTATTAGGATGAGGATAAAGCTCACGTAAATTGATATTGAGTATATATTCGTTATTACAGAATACATTGTTGGAATTAGAATTGTACTAAACACAATTAATGAAATCGATACAATAGACTTATGCTTGCTGAATCAGCTCATAATAACAAAGAATAACGACATTAGAAACATTCGAGGCCTAAATTATTATTTACGAATCTTGTCCGCTCATTCCGTTGGCTTCATGAGCCTTGCTCTAAGCCGAAAGCTCTGGTTTAATATTCAGTTCCTTGAGCCCGTCTGCTCGTAGATAGGACGCTGGACTCCGAGGTCCTGCATATCAACGATTCTAATTTTTGTATGATATTCTGATTCAGTTAATATAGGTTAGGGTGTAGTTCGAGAATCAGTTACTGTGAGCAGGTGCGGTAATATCGGTAGTCGAAAATGATGAATAACTTTAGTGTTTATCTACCATACAATCAAATCTCTATTCAGCGAGTCCCCGTTTTCGTAATCAGTCAATCAATAGTGCCAGCAACGTTAAATTCCTTAGATTATTAAGCAGCGTCTAGGATACCTCATCGTATCTCATTAATTCCATTAAATTACGTTACCGGAATATTTCTCTGATTAGTATTGTGATTCACCAAAATTAATTATTATTCGCTTGTGAAACATATTCCTTCTTTGTCCCGTCGGTTGCCGTCTCAGCGAGGAGAGAACACAAAACCTGATATTTCCTCACAAAGCATCTTTGTATTTAACAAATAAAATAATGTTCCTGTCCTTTTTTAATTCAGCGAAAGTGATAATTAAAATCTTTGCAAATTCTAGCCGTCAGTTACAAAAATATTAATGTTTTTGAACCAAAAGTAATAATAAGGAAGATAAACATATCTGATGGCTCGTGGCCCTTGTTCCAGAAGGAAGAGAGGATGAGAGGGGAAGGGACGGACGTCGGCTTGGCTTTCTCTCTGAAGAAAAATAAAATAAATATTAGATAGTCCCGATGAAACACAAAATAGTTGGCAGAATTTTGTATTCAGATATGAAACAGTAAACGCTGATAGATAACACTCTGAAAAACAGAATATATTTAATTGTACTATTTATATTACGAGGACACTATTTCAGAAGGTTACGGTACTTATTAGGTTACAGTAACGATTATTCCTTCGGTGACCACAAATATAGCTAGGATTCGGGAGGAATATTGCTATTCCATTTAGGCAAAGCAAAAAATCAATCGCTTGATCAATAAAAAATAAAACACTAATTGGAGAAGTGAAGGAGAAAGCGAGAGTGACGAAGGTGATACCGCTTATCTCTTCACCTATAGTTGACAGTAGATGTGATCAGGCCAGAATTTCCTACTGTAGCTATTGAGTTACCGTAATCTGTGCAACTACTATTGAAACAAAGTATTATGCTCTATCAAGATTGTTACATAGTTTTTACTTGAAAATAAAAAACTAACCTATTGTCCCGCCGGTTGTCTTCTCATTGTGTAGACGAGAAGAGCCTGCGCTCCACAAAGCATCATTGTATTTTTTTGAATAAAAAACTGTTCATAATATCTTTTAATTCAGCGAGATTAAACTTTTCATCTGTCCAAAACCTAACCTTTGTTTCGTTACCAAATTATTCTTGATTTTAAGGCAAAAATAATTACATTGAAAATAAACATATCTGACTGTTAGCAGTCCGTACTCCAGAAGTAGTAAGAGAAGCGAAGAGCAGCCGCATTCCTGAAGAACAAGCGAATGAATATTTGGATAGTGACGATTTAACAAAAAAGGAGCAGTGCTAGCCATGATTTGATAATATCGATAAAGAATTCCAGTTAAACTGCGATTGAAGCAGCAATCCACCCGTAATCATCGAATCTGAACTACCATATCGTAAAATGAGTAGCCTTTTCCTTTTGCAAGAAGCTGAGTGAATAGTGCAAGCTCACCTCGCGGAACCAGCAGTCGATAAACTGTCTTACACTCGACAAACTGAAAGATATTTTATAATCCCTGACAACATAGTTGTACAATTTGAACATGCTTCAAAGTATGAGGGAGAAACTCAAAATAAGTTTTTTTTTTTTAAATAAGTAGAGCAGCAAAAAGTTCATGAAGATAGGTCGATTTTGAATGAAATTATGACCTAAAATGTGCAATGTTATACAATTTAGATCGCTACTGTATTTTATAATTATATATGTGTCAAAGATTTATAGGTAAATTATTATGGAAATTTAGAAATACTCACTGATCGGCTGCTTCTTCGAGCTTCGCTGGTAAAAATGGTCGAAGTTGAGCCTGAATTCAAAAAGATTAAAACATTGAAATAGCCGAAAAAACGCACATTATTGTTTTTAAAGTCCGACTATCTTTGTACAGTACGTTACAAGATAATTACGGTAAATTTCGATCAATTGATCGATCCATTTCGAAATACATTTTCTTAATTGAACAGTTTATTCCTAATTTTATATCACTTATTCGCATTCCGTTGTATTTTTTGGTTTGATTCCGTTATTATTATTGCTTGCAGGTGAAATGGCGGCTCCTGCGCCCCAAGTGTTGAGCAACCGAGGAAAACATATTTTTTATGACATCGCTGGTAATGAATATCGAACATATCGTGTGAATCAGTATGGAGAACAGTGCTATAGGTAAGGATTTATGCCTTTTTTTTTATCCCTACTGTTTATCGCTATCGCTATTGCAATACGGATTTTAAGATGCATTCTCGACACCTGTAAGGGCAAGGGCAAAATGAACAATGGAATGGTCGACCCTTTCTCAGATCACAACCATATTCCTCCAGATTATGCCGAAGAGGTACTGCTAGTTTGGCTTTGTTTTTTTGCGATGAGTCAACAGATATTTTCCAGATTCGCACAACTAGAAAGCGAATGAGAGAACAGCGAAAATCAGGAGTCTCCACAGAAGATGTCGTTAAGAATAATGTGCTGAACGCTCCTAATTATTTGAGACCATTCCTGAATGAGAGCGCACTGGTTCGAGAAGTACAGAGAAGTGTTGAGACCAGTGGCATGAAACAGTGGCCTTCTACTCTCGATCCGACCAAATTCGGTTTGTTACATTTACTGTCTTCAATGTACATATATGGTTTCAATACTTCAAGGACAGTAAAAAATATTATTAAAATTGTCTTTCAGACATTCCATTTCTTCGAGAGGACTCCTGCAGATTCTGGCGCAAGGGTGACGAGCGCGCGTTTAAAATTCTTGCCAGTGATAACGGTAATTTCTTATTTTTTTGATCACGATGTTTTACTAATCAGGCCTTTCCTTGCTCCGATCTCATCGTAGCTGGAGCGTTGATGGAACGTTCTTTTCTGCACCCCATAATTTCGAACAGATCCTAATCGTCGGAGTACAGGTTTAATTAAGCGTTTGCTTATATTACTTTCGTTTTGCTAATCAGGTGGGACACTTGTTCACGCCATGTGTCTACGGTTTTCTCTCAACGAAAACGACAACTTCATACAAAAACGTATTTCGCTGGATCAATGCGCAGGGAGTTAATGCACCGATGACCACGACAAGCGGTTAGAATTTTGATGTAATTCGGCAAAACACATAGTTTCCAAATTTCGAAATTGCAATCACCACAGCTTTTCATCAAGTCTATCCCACTACTGTAATGACGCGTTGTGTCTTCCATCTGTTTCAATCGATTTTTCGAAAAATTCAGGCTAGTTTTAACTTCCGTTGCAATTCATAAGACAGCTTTTCATCATTTTAAGTTCATTGTTTTCCAATGCACCGTTCATGTGCGTTTTTACAGTCCCTTCAACTCACCGGATTGTATCGAGATGGACTCTACAAGCATTACTTTAAAGGCATCATGGCACTTAGCTTGATCCCGGTGAATGACGTACCTCGTTACTTCGAAGAACTCAAACAGGCTGCGACATCTCCAGGCAACGTTCCCGCCAACAAACTGCAACAGACCAAAGGTTAGTTAATTAGAATAACAACCTATGTCAATGGCTTATATTTTACAGCTCTGTATGACTACTTCGAAGCTACTTATATCGGAGTGAGAGCTGCTAATGGAGTAAGAGTATCTCCCATGTATCCTATCTCGACTTGGTCAATTCATTCGAGAGTACTCGGCAGTAGACAAATTGGAAACTCAACCATTGAGTCATTCAATGGCAAACTGAAGGTACGCAAAATCACAGCTAGTTTGATAACCGTTCCTACTGTTCAGAAAGTACCGTCTCATTCCTCAGCTCAGAAGGTAGCCACTATCCTCCTGACTTTCGACAAGAATCACACGGCCAAGCATGCTTCCGCGCAGGCGCGAAATCTCATTCTCACTCAGGCCTACCCCCAGTCTAGAATTGTTAAGTCTAGACAACTCAGACGTCGACTGGCAGTGTCTAATGGTGCGATGGGACAGTCAGAAGTTGTTCATCTGACCGCTCTTACAAATCATATCCACACTCCGGTCTAATTCATTCATTCATAGTCACCAACCTATCCATAATTTATTGAAGAAAATTCATTACTTCATGCTTCGGCTTTATCTCACCTAAGGATCATTTGTTCGAGAATTCATTCACCTATTGTCCAGAAGTTGATTCATCAAAAGTGCGTATTCTACTTAATTCTTCTATTGACCAATGTTTTAAATATGTTTCATTATTTCGCCCATCGTTTCATTTGAGAAATCATTTAACTTATTGTTTTTAGAAGTTAGTGCCTCAAAATGTTATTAAACTTTGCTCACCTGTAGCTGGCGACTCCACATTGCATTAGCTAAAGTGAAGCCGCAGACCGGCAGTTGCTTAAGAAATTAGCACCAAGGCAACACTGCCTATACATCCCACATTCCCCTTTGGAAAGATATTTACCTGACTAGCAAAGACAGAGGGAAGAAAACACGAGCATCGCTGAAAGAACCGCTCCAGAGAGATGCCTGATGGGGAATTGAAATGAGGAATTGGTCACTAAATCGAATTGAGTGCTTTGCATAATTATAATCTTACAGAATATTTAAAGAAGAATTAGTCAAAACAAATTGATAATGACAATACAAATTTAATTTACCCCCGAGCCTGGGCTCGGCTATCGAATCGATGTAATTGGCCTTGATGGAAATGACGGCGTGTCCACCGTTCTTCAGTAAATGATGGGCGTTGAGTGCGACGATACGTGCCTGGAAGATGATTAATATTTAATCAAAAAGTATTGCTTATTAATATAATAAAAATACATAATAATAATAATAATAATGTAACTATTTATTTAATCAAAAATATGGATCACTAGACGCTCCTGGAAAATAAATAATATTTAAATAAGGTCACTGTAGACTGTTACGGTAGATCGGGTTACTGTAGGTTAATACGGAAAATAGGTAGCGGATTTCGGTAGGCAAGTCCTACTTTAGTGTTGATCTATCCTACGTTCGTTTGTATTATGAAACGAAGATTACGTACGGAATTAACTAATCACTCAATGTTGCCGTGATACAGAAAACAAGTAAACATTCGAAAACAAAGGGATTAAGGGATTGTTTTTGCCCCATTTGACATATAAAAAAGTTTGGGCATAAAACAAACATTTTAAAAAATTGTCGCTGCCAAAAATGTTTTTTATTCGAGAACAAATATTAAGGAGCAACAAACGTCCATGATAGATCAATATCCTCGATGAAGAAAAGAAGAGAAGAAGGGAAGGGACAGAACATCATCTGAGGAAACAATATAATTAAATATTTAATTGATAATATACAATAATAATAGCGAACTAATCATCCAACCCAGCAGTGAAATGCGTATATTTACTTTCAACCGGTGATTCCGAGTCTCATAATTAATGAAAGGAAACACTGTCAATACATAGATAATCATCGTATTTATAAGCATTGACTCACTCCGTACCAGATGAGAAGTGAATAGAAGAAAGGACGTGCAGGAAGAAAGGCACGCAGATGCGCTCAAACAGAATAGTAATCATTATTAAATAGCATCGGCTGATATTACATCAGTCGGCTATCTTACCCGCAACCCATACCGTAATCTAAGCGCTTATTGATTGATTTTCCTATCAAGCAAGTTAAACACTTTATTACGGTACGCGGATACGGTAATATCGGTAATCGGATACGGGAGTGACCGATCTAGTCCTTCATGTCTCCCTTTCCTCTCTATTTTTTTATTAGTTATTTTCTAAAAAGTTATCATATGCTAGCAGCCAATTGACTACCATTATCCCAATCGATATTCGTCCAAGTAACATAGGATGGTAGCAGTGATACACTGATCTACCCCTTCACCTCCGCCATTATCTCTACTCATTCTATGGTGATAAATGTCTCTCAATGCGCACGCTTAAAATATACTACAGTAATCCATCAATTCAACTGTCCGTGAGTGATCTACGCTACGCTCCTCCCCTCCCCTCTTCATCAACTCTCAGTTATTACTCACCTTCCAATGTCTAAGTTCCCGATGCCCTACCGTAATCACGCTCCTTTATCAGTCCATGTACCGAATTCAGATTACTGTAGCTAGATGATTATCTTTATGATCTACCTCCTCTATGCTATCTAATTTGATTACATCAAACCCAATCGCAGCCTTTCATATTTCGCAAAAAAAAAACGTTTTCTCCTTGATTCGAAACAACAACTATATAAAGAAGCAGAAATTATCCACCCAACAACGTATCAAAAGTGTATGAATAAACTCCGGTTTTGAAAGGGTAATATTACAGTAATCTTTACGCCCTAAAAGTAAGGTACTGGGTTCCCCCATGATAATTTAACTTGATTTCTATAGTAATATTACTTTTTTTTTTTATAAATTAGCATTAGGCAACTTGCTGTGAACTTACTTTTTCCCGACTCTATTTCTGGTGCGATAAAGTAAGTGACTCGTAAGGATAAGTAGCTTCCTTGTTGCTTACGTTTTCCTAACCGTTTCGTAACGTAATGAAATAATAGCAATCGATCTAACTTACTCGAGTGTTCGAAGTATTCTACTTTTGCTACTTTCTGTAAGCTTACCCTTCAAAACCAGAGAATTGTGCTCACCTTTTCAGTTGAAAAGAGAGAGAAAACAACTCCTCCTTCCTCGCTGCTCCTGTCGTCCTCACTCCAGTTTCGTGGTGAAAACCTAAAATTAAGTAAACAATAATAAGCATAAGATATGGGAGATAGGAGAGAAACAGCTTACTAGTGGGTACAGAGACAAAAATGAAGATCACGAGTGACTCGTCATCACGAAATCATTTACATCAATTATGCAAAGACGATGGGGGAGTGAACATATTTTTTCGAACAAGCGAGAAATTATGCTAATTGAGAAGTGAAAGACGGTCAAGAAGGCGATTCTCATTCCTTAGAAACAACTATAACGGTAATGATAAATCGAGAACCATGGATGATCTACCCTCCGAGTAGATCGTCGACCTGACTCGAGAAACTGTTCACTTGCAGTGAAGAATGATTTTGGCTGCACTCGCAACTAAAACTACAATAGACACGCCACTAATTACTATACCGATTACGGTAATTTGACGCTAAGACAAAGGTTACCGTAAGCCGCGAAAGATCTTTTGGATGCAACTAGTTTGAATTGATGGTCAAACAAATAAAACACTTTGTAAAAAATAACGGAGAAATCTATCAAGCGATTCTCACATTTAATAGACGAGAAGTGGAATGACGAGAGGGCACGACAACCGCACGGGGAGCCTCTCTGAATGGAGAATGGCGTCGCATAATGGACAATAATAATGAAATCTATAATGAGGATCACTGTGACTATGGAAATTTTGATTAGGAGAGAACCACAATCAGTGAACTAGCCATCACTGACGCAGACACCCAGGACATATAAATGAACGAGCGTAGATAGGGTGAGAACTCGAAACGCTCTTGAATTTAGCAAACGAAGCCTTCCTACTTTGATTCTTTCACATTCAAATAGCTCAATAAAGATCTCGTTTATATACATCCTCGTATCCAGGAAGCTCCAACAGCTCACTAGCGACAAAACATCAAGTCAAATTGCTGGGAACAATGCTGATTAAACTACAAAAACGATCGATCGATAAGACTAACCTTTTGAGTGAAATATGGCCTCGAATCCACCCCATCGTTTATTGAACGATGTTCAACACCTCGATGCAAATAATAAGTAGTAGTATATGTTGACGTACTATATTGTAAATTCAAAAAAAAAACTAGGTAATATATTGAGCAGAACTTGTAAGAGATCGCCAGGGCTGTTACACACGATAATCGACTAATATTAGTTTTATTTATTTTCAAAAAGAAGACAAACGCTTCTATCAGCCCATGAACACTCTAATATTAACAGGAAAAGGTCGAAAGTAAACCAACAAACACCCATTTCAAGTTTAGTAAGTTGTAAGCAACTGGCCTGGCGGAATCCGCCTTCTATCAGCAGCCGAAATTAAAGTTTTCTTCTTTCCATTTATGATCCGTCTTGATGCCTGAAGTCTGGACAGTGCTTACAAACATAAACTAGATGTAATGGCGATACTTAACACGAGAAAGTATAGGAAAAAGAAAAAAAAGTGAAGAAGAATGAAGTCTGTGAAAAAATGGAAAGATTACGGTAGTTGTAGTTTGGAGTTGCGGAAATGTCGTTTTGGTCGAGTTGCGGATATGTCGTTTGCGGAAAGTTCGTTTGCGGAAAAATAAATTTGCGGAAATGTCTTTTGCGGAATTGTCGAATATGCCCATTTGCGGAAATGTCGTTGCGGAATTGTCGCCCCTCCGCATTCGTGGAACAGTCCCACTCATAATCATTTTTGTCAATTTGACTTCTAACGCACTTTAAAGCTCAGATTTGGGGTAAAATAATCAATTCGATTGATTATTTTGGTTTGCCACAAATATGACGCTGTTTGCCTTATTTTCGAGCAATTTCGGATCATTCTGGCACAGCTCAAAAGGGTCGATTCCCTGAAACTGAGTGTTTTGGGGTTATCGAGGGTGCTGAAGACGATGGGCATATCCATTTTGCCTCCAGAGGCTCCGTTGGCTCCAGACGGCGTCGAAATCCCATTTTCACGTGCTACTCGTCTGTCGAGAGTGCCAATTTTACGTGAAAATGCTTCCTGGGGTAGAATTTCATGGCGAACACGCCTGTATAGTTGATTTTTCATTATTTTCAATAATAATTTTGAAAATATCAACTTTTTTCAGAATCAGAATAGCGCTTGCCACTGTGCACCACGCGATTGGGCGTCACAAATAGGTTGCAAATACGAAATTTCAGAAAATTTCGTCATTAGATGGCCGAGATAATCCACTTACAGCGTTTCTGTACTGTCAGTGAAGAGCCAGCTCCCTTGATCTACCGGGCGAGATAATGTGGGGACAAGAGAGAGCGCACTCTCTGCGTCTCTGACCTCCCCTCTATCTCTCTCCCCCGGCCACTCTACACTTTCTGCGCTCTCGCTACTCTCTCATTTTCCCATACTATCTCGCCGGTAGATCAAGGAAGATGGCTGATTACTGACAATCTCAATACTCTGTAAGTCGATTATCTCGGCTATCTAATGACGAAATATTCTGAAATTTCGGATTTGCAACCTATTTGTGACGCCCGATCGCGTGGTGCACAGTGGCAAGCGCTATTCCGATTCTGCGAAAAAAAATTTTTTTTCAAAATTATTATTGAAAATAATGAAAAATCGACTATACAGGCGTCTTCGCCATGCAATTCTACCCCAGGAAGCATTTTTACGTAAAATTAGCACTCTCGACAGACGAGTAGCACGTGAAGATGTGATTTCGACGTGACGCCGTCTGGAGCCAACGAGAGATCTGAGGCTAAAATGGATATGCCCATTGTCTTCACCACCCTCGATAACCTCAAAACACACAGTCTCAGGAAATTGACCTTTTGAGCTGTGCCATCCCTTGCTCGAAAATAAGGCGAACGGCGTCATATAAGTTTTGTAATATTTTTCTTCTTTCAGGTGCAAACATTGGTCGCTACAACTCTCGAGAAAACGTGATGGAAATAATGGTGGAAAGGAACCTATGCGTATTTGCGATTTGCTGCACGACCGAAATGTGTATAGACTTCTAGCTACGATGCTAGAGAGGTCAGTGATTCGTACACTGTGGTTGAGAACCAAGGATAACACTTACAATGATAAGCTGCTGTTGAAAATTTGAGATTCTGCTTCCAAATTATTATCAGATTGTAGGTAATCAATTGCTTATGATTGATTTCTTAGGGGAAACGGAATGGAATGGGTTAATTGTGCCCAATTAACTTTGCTTTGTTAACATCAGATTCGTGCAATTCGGTTCAAAATTTGTCCTCTATAATCTATATTTTTTTTACGCAAATGTGTATTTGCCATTAAAGTACTGGCTAATCGCATTGGGTATTCGCGGCCGCGGATTGATTTAGCGCTAAGAGGAGGTATTTTCAGGCTTATAGGTGTTGATTTTCGTAATCTCCAGTCCATTTCGGATCAGAATAACTACAACATCATATTGTATTCGTCGATTTACGGGTTTTGAAATTATTCACTGAAAAAGTCTGACCCAGCGAACAATACTTGACCCATTGAACTAGCGATGGCATGATATTCCTTGTCTAGAGACAAACATGCGGTATCTATTATAGTGAGTTTGAGCCAGGATTGGGCTTCTGGGACCACTTGTTCAAGTGGGCCAAAAATTGTTCGCTGGGTCACGATTTTTCAATGAAGAACTTCAAAACCCGTAAATCGACGAATAAAATATAATCTTACAGTTATTCTGATCCGAAATGGACAGGAGATTACGAAAATCAACACTTCTAAGCATGAAAATTCCTCCTCTTAGCGCTAAATCAATCCGCGGAAACGGCGGTCCGCGGCTGGTAATGAAGGAATATGTTATTACGTTCAAGAATCGTATATCGTTCATTGTAACCGATGCCTCATCTTCAAAAAGATTCGATTGTGTGTGTTGTTGTTGTTGAGTCTTGAACTCTATGTACATCACAGTGCTGACCGAATATCACACCTGCAAATGTTCCACCGCTGAGCGGCGTTCGTTGTGAACTAGGAACGTGGTGTCCCGGATGAATCAAACACTTCAAGAAGGTACCCGGGTGGATTTCAAGTGATCTGCCGTTAATAAAAGTATTCTCCACGTCAGCACGTACTCAAAAACATCGGAGGCTAGTTGATCTACTCTTCAACGCGTAAGGAGATTTATCAAGGTCCTCCGTACAGTTGACCAAAGAAGGCAAGATTCATTCGTCGACACTAAACTCCTAAAATCCTTTTTGTAACGATTTGCTGATTATTTTAGAAACGAAATCAGTACGTCAGCAGCATTTTTTTCGCAAAAAATTATTAAAATATCGTCACTCACCTTCTCCACTGCAATGAACTTCCAATAGGTGGCCGGGTCTCACGAGAAGTGATTGCCATTGATAAATTCTCAGGCGGATGTGCGGCTGAAATGTGGCACTTACTGCGCGGTCTGTTTCATTGCCGGCGGTATCGCCTCAAATACTGTTTACTGTTCGTAGTTACTTTATGCAACGGCTCTAGATACTAGATATATAACTCAGAAGGTGGATCATTTTTCCGGTGCACTTCTTCCGTCTCTTCAATGCATTGACGCACGCGGTTGCCTCGCAATGGGGATGTTTCTATGAATCCTATTGTTCCCCTCTCGGGACTTTCTCACTTTCATATTCCCTAGCTGGCTTCTTCTTCTCAAACAGAGGCATTTCAGTACTCCTCTCGCCCCCGTGGCTGCCTACAATGCTTCTTATCCTGAGTATCATTGCCATCTGGCACAATGTTGTAAGGGTCTATTCAGCATTTTCCTTAAGCAACTCATAGGCAATAATACTGTAATATCTGATTCAGCACTCTCAATCCATGCCATCAGAATGCTACGAATTAGCCACGGGAGCAAACAGAACTGCAGTTCGAAATCTCGTCGCCAACATCGCCTTGGCTTCTAACATGGCTGAATGCGAATACCGATGTAACACGACTAAGAGCGTAAGTGGAATGAGATGCGATTACTCTTTTTCGAATATATAATAACATTTGAGTGCCTGGCCTTCACATTCTCGTCCGCTTCGATGTGCGCCCTATTTGGGGGAGATTCTGGCCATCGCCCTCATAGCTGCTCTGGCTTCTCCACGGCACCAAAGCTATGGATCCTTATCTGCGACCATCCACTCTCCACGACCACATCAGCTCCCACACCCGGAGAGCAGGTGAGTTTTCGCAACGATTGTTTGGAAAGGCATGATTTATCCATTCGAGTCTAGATAAGATTCCTAAAAAAAATTCTTTCCTAGATCACTTCAACGATCTCTTCGCATTCAACCACTCACACAGTCTCCGCCCTTGGCACTTCAATAACTACAGTAGGAACCACGACAACAGGAGCCACGTCGTCTTCTTCGACCACGGTAACGTGTTCTATGCTGTCACCTAATGATCTATATCACAATCACGTACAATAAAAGATCTGCACAGGCAACATCCACGCTATCGTCGACAAGCACCTCTGCTCGGGAACAATGCCAATATAATGGACCTCCACGTGACGTTTCCTCGTTGCATTGATCAAATTATTTTGTTTAGAATCTCTCATAGATAGCCGTGCTCTGCCCGACTTCGATTCATGCAAAGGTTAGTTTGAACTTTTTCACATTTTTCATGATAAATAACGCCTATGACGTTCGAATGAGTACGTTGCTAACTATTTATATTGTTTTGTACAGGAATGGCAACTGAGATATCGAAGAAGAACATCGTGCTCATAAGGGGATACCCCTGTAAATCAAGTCAAATGTGTGGATCGTAGGTTCACTACAATCCAACTACGATTTGATTGAATTTTCAGATGCGGCCTTTTTCAAAATGCAACGGCTTTGTATTTCTGCAACATCGAATTGAAGAATCTCTGCGATGGACCATCACTCCTTATCGATTTCCCCGAAGTTCCCTCCGTGAATCAGTGCTATGGGCTACCCGATGGAGCATGTTGGTGCAATACGGAAGAGTGCACCCCTTTTCCGGTATGCGCTTTTTGTAATATTCGGTCATCATGGTTCTCCTTAATCCAGGCATCGGCCACGCCTGCATATGTCGATACATGTTTTTTCGTAGACCATTACTTCTTCTGCACCCTCTCACCCACCTTGTCTCGCTGCACTATCGCGGTTTGTCAACATCCGTTTGGATAGCTCTTCATAATGCTATACAGAAGATAGCTCGTCTAGCAGCAGAAGCGTTCTCTCGTCGATTTGCCTGAAGTTCGTAATATCTTGGATATTCGAGATATTGTTATCTTATCATTCCAAAATGTTCAGCTTCCCAGAGAGGACAACATTGATGGTTCAGGGGCTTCCGATTATCATCAGTAGACGCCGATCGATAGTTCAACTTCTACTTCTTGACTCAATTCCCATTCGTAATATACTCTCGCCTTGTCTCAATTAATCGTTTTTCTACGCATTCATGTCCAGGGCTCCTAAATGTGCTTTTAAAATGTGTCTCAGTGTGTTTTGTGAATTTAAAAAAAATAGCTAATTTTTTTTAGTTCGTGAATTCAAACTAGATATGCCCTTATTATTTCTTCGTAGACCATTACTTCAGATGTAGGTTCTGAATTACTGTGACGCGATATCACAGCACAGTATACC
Organism: Pristionchus entomophagus; assembly: GCA_036245825.1. Taxonomy (NCBI): domain Eukaryota; kingdom Metazoa; phylum Nematoda; class Chromadorea; order Rhabditida; family Neodiplogasteridae; genus Pristionchus; species Pristionchus entomophagus. The sequence goes on from BTSX01000002.1 coordinate 35,722,395, forward strand.
CAAGTGTGTGTGACTAAGATCTGCATCGTTTCCCTCACCCCTTCCCTCTCGAGAAGTGGCAAGACTCACTAAGCAACGAAACCAACAGATTTCTTAGTATGAAGACGCTCCAGTTTGAAGACATTTTATTCTCCAATTCGATTTGTTTCAGAGATCAGACATAGCTTCGAGGAATCAGGAACTAATAAATGATCAGAATGCGATTCGGCACAATTTTATACGCGAAGTTAGACACAACATGAGCAAATCTAGGAACTATAATCTCCGTTCTTCTGATGGTGAAGATGACAGTCGGCTCTCACCTAGATTTGGAGAATCATTACTAGTCAGTTTGGTCGGAGTCTGATGATTAATGTAAAGAATCGTTCCCTTAGATAAGACTACCGGTCCTATTACTTGAGTACGAGACAAATATGTTGAGGTGTCTAAAAAAAAACACTATGAAAAGTCAGCTCAGTAAGTAAGTTTTAGATCAATTAAGTTTTCAAGTGTTGCAATGAACCACTGAACCTTGAAGAAAAATGTGAGACAATGAATGAAGAAAAACGTATGCTCACAATATTCCTCGCTTCCAGTACTGGCCCCTTGGGATGTTGAACAAAGACACGGACTGTTGGCTTCATTGAACTTTGGTTCTGAAATCAGTAAAATATGCATGTGATCAGATATTCTTTTTTTTTAAATTCCAACCACTATTACGATACTCATTTTTCCTCATCTAACCGCTACTCAAATATTATGGCATTAAAATTGTCAGTCATTTATATTTGTGAGATTCCATACAGTGGATACGGTAGAAGTTACATTATCATCTAGCCTTTTAGTTAAATGAAAGATAATAATTTTTTTCATTTCTTCCAACAAACATAATGGGAGCTTCAATGGTGTGGCTGGGGTTGCAGCAGTTGAACAAAGACTGTCCGACATCCGAAACCATCTGGGAAAAAAATGTTCATAAAATACTAGAACGTTTGATGATCGCACAGGCACTAATCCGTGAGGGAGAAAGAGAGAGCGCGTATGCAAATTGACGCGCAACTCACGGCTCTGCGATTTGAATGCCCGTTCCAGTATCCCCTTCCTCAAAGAAAGCATACTCCGTCCCTAAAACATCATGATGAGGCTGTCGCTTGTTAGTCCTAGTCGAGGAAGGAAAGTTTGAAGGAGGAAGTAACTACGGCGTCTGAGTGATGGCAACTAGAGTGGAGCAGGCAAGAATGGTGAGTAACGCGATAAAGAAGAATGACTAATGGCTACGCCCACTTCCCACCTAAATGGATTATTTTCTTGCTTTCAAGGTCGAATGGGATTCAAGGGAAACGGAAAAGAGACGGAAAAGTTCAAATATTTTATTTATCTTTCGGAATTACTATGTACGAATGATATTGCTGATCTAACTCCATCTAGTCCAGTTTTTCATGGTAAAGCATTATTGACACATCGGAGCTGTCAATCATCGAATACTGCTCAATGTTCTGCTGAATCTCTCGAATTTGTAATCACAAATCATCCGAGGTATTTCCTTTTCGATGAGGTAAGATACGGCTCAAAAAGTAATGAAAATGTTCCAGAGAATATAGTTATTTATTTATTTAAAAGGATTCATTTATTTATTTATTATCCTTATCTCCAGAGATTGCTTGACCGGCGAGAAGGCACTCTGCTGCAAAGCCGAGAATGTCAAGGCGGATCCGAAAAAGGTTCGGAGAACGGTAGTGGGGAAGCCGTGGGATGCCAAGACTTAACAGCTCCACAGTATTTTCAGAAACTTTCTCTTACGAATACCATTTTAATCAGAACATTTCAGTTTTGTAGCTCAAAATGTTCGAATGGAACAATTGAAGTCATCAGAAATGACGATTACAAAAAGAAACAAGTTGTTGATCCGGTGCTGGAAAGAGAAGACAGGTCAGCAGTAGGGCTGACAAATGAAGAGTGCGCTCTCTTCATTTTACACACTATCTCCGCAGCTCGGTCGACGAGAGAGCGCGGAGAATGAAGAGACTTTCATTTGATTCATTTGCTTAGTCAGCAGCTGAATTGACAAATTATTTTTTTTAATCATAATTAAATTAATATTCAGTGGGCTTGACTTCTGCTGCGACAAGGATGCGCTGGTGCTTCATTGAGAAGCTAGAAACTTTTTTTTTTCATTTTGTTCGAATAAATAATTACATATTTGGTCCCTAAGAAGTAAATAGATAAGACAAGTGCTACTGCATGGAACCCAGATTTGCACGCTCTATCATTGTATTCATCTCATAATTTCTCGGGTAAGATTGGCGCCTCCAGACAGTCGTAATCGCGAAAATGCCAAACAGTACCAAATTTTTCGATACCAAATTGAAAACACTCAAAATACACTTAAATGCATCATCCTTATGCTCATTCGACGCAGCATCGCGCGGGGTAACTTATTTCAATATGTAGAAATATCAATATTTTGAAATTAAAGAGGAATAATTTATTTAAAGCTAATGGTGGATACAGAAATCCCCGTCATGAACTGGTGAACATTATTTTTTGTCAATATTGTTGGCTCACCCGTGTTCATGATGTAATTTAATTATTTTTGCTGATTTTGCACGTTTTATTTCACGCGTTTCAATGTTTTTATGTTCCAGAGGATGCAGAACGTCGAATTGAGTGAAGAGGATAGGAAGGCGCCTATCGGAGGCCCGTGGGGAAGCCTATTGGAGCCGCCAAATGAGGTTCGTGAATAATTCTCCTTCTATTCGAATTTATTGAGTGTAATGACCGTTTAAACTTGCTGGGGGATGATTAGAATGACTCCGTGTTACGTTGGAATCGGGATTATGCCGAATTTCGGCTGGGAGGAAGGTTTCAAGTAGAATACTCGAGTCAAAGCTGATTCGCAGTTGCTCTTTATCAATATAACGCTCGGTTCTACCCTTGTCAGCAGAATGTCTATCGTTCATTGACTTTGCGACTAGATTAACGAACTGAACAACCATTATTGCATTCCTTTCACCGTATCGGATGGCATTTCTCGTTAAAAAATGAATGGTTTGTATTTCCAGTTGAATACCCGCTACTCCATCAACGGAGCCTGCTAACACAACCATGGACAAGACGGAAAGGTATTCTACAGATGCACAATGTGCTTAAACCTTTATTCAATTATCATGACCGGAAAAGGATAGCTTTCCATTTATTAGGGACGAGTTTATGCCTTTTTTTTCGAGGAAGTAGCCTCTTCAATCAAAACTTTTTTAGTTCTTTTTTAGTTCTCATAACTTTTTTAGTTCTTGTTTTTATGTGCTATAATGGCAAAATTCGGATTCTACGCGCAAAAATACATCAGAAATACCTATAATCAGATTGTTTTGAGAATACAATTTTTTCAACTTTTTCATCGAATTCCACACATAAAGTTACGTCAGAATAAAATATGATCAGATTTTTCCGAGATGCAATTTTTTCCACCTTTTGCATGATCCCGGGGTCATGGTCATTTTTGGGTCAAAAAGTCGAAATCTCAGAAATATCTGACTATAGGTGTTTCTGACGTATTTTCACCCGTAGATGTCGAATTTTCATACTAGAGCTCACCAAAATGCGAAAGAAAAAAGTTACACTCGAAAAACTAAAACATTTTGAGTTTGAGACCGTAACTTTTTTCTTTTTGGACGATCACGTTTTATCGGTTATGTGTTGGAAATATTGAGAATGCTGATAGTTTATGATTGCTTTGAACAGTACACAGGCTTCCACAACTCAGAGTGTATTCGCTAATTCTGCTGAGAGGGGAAAGGAAGAAAAGTGGAGAAAAGCAATGGAACGAGTCGATAGGGAATAGACGAGGAGAAAGGGACAACAAATGAAGAAATCGTGCTCCCTTATGTAACCGAGGGCGACTTGCCTTGCATCTCACTGTGTAGTCTGAAACAACAGAATTACCCGGGTTAGCGGTCATTGTCGTGGGGAAATGACTGATAGATTAATGATGATTGAAGCATAAGATTTAGCATACACAAAACGTTAACTAGAGTACGGTTTCCAGTCAACTCTGATAAATTGTAAATTGTTACTAACGCGATCAGAATTTGTTCAGAGTGCTCTCATTTCAATCGGAATCTTCGTTTTCTGTCCATTCGTGCCCTTGTTGCTGTTCTCTCTCTTGCGAGGAGATGCTGAAATGGAGCTTGAGTTGGATGTTCTTTTTGCGTCGCTGAGTGTTCAGTTGAAAACTCGAAAATCCGTCACTTACAAGTCAAGGGCTTTCGCTGGTTGGCATTGACTCCGTTGGGGTAATAGATATCCTTTAGATGGATGAAGGCTTGACTTGTGGCCAATGAGTAACTATCCATGATATGAAGCATCCTCTTCTGTTCCTCTTCGCCTGAGAATCAATCGATTATTGCAACTTTTAATGGTGAAAACATTTTCCTTTCCTAGTGAAGACAGTAGAAATAGTAAGTCGAAACCGGGAATAACCAACCTGTCATTCTCATTTCCTCTCTTGCCTCGTGGAATTTGGGAAGCATCTCTGGTAGCTCAACGGTCACCTCGAATTTTGAATTAAGAATTGGTCTAATTTCACAGTTTCTCTGACAAGCTTGAGTATTTTGATAGCGGCTTCCATTTTGAACTCCATTTCTTTGATATAATTGCTGTAGAGACCCTGAAAATACATTTTTAAGTAGTTGTAGATTTAATAAAACAGTAATCTACTCACGAGTGTGAAATTTCCTCTTGCCTCTGCACATTCTCTCAATCTCTCCTCCTTGTCCTTCTTCATCAGAGTTTTGTTCTTCGTAATGGAGAAGAACTCACGAATGACCTCCTGGAGGCATGAATTAAACGATAAATATATCAGTAGAGAGCAATGAGCTAAATTCTCACCTTAGAGCAGTTAGCAAGGAAGGGCAGTTTATGGAGAATCTCTTCCTTTTCCTGCTTCTGCAGTATCAAATGTGGTCTAAGCACGAATAAATGATACTACCTTTGAGAAGAAAATAGCACTGTTACTGCCCCTAGAAGAAAAAGAAGTAGTTTCAGGTTGAAAGAGTGAAAGTGACAAGAGAGCTTCTGGAGGCGGGTCGAAGTTATCTTTGAGGGAGGAGGAGGCGGAGAATCTCTCTCGGCTAGTCGAATTCATTCCCTCGCATTTTAAACCGATGTGCACTCATCTGATGAGCAAAGCTAGACAATCCAGATATTGGGGCCAAAAGACTTGTCGCCGTTTTTCTTTTTATTATTTAAAGAGTACCGTAGGTCGCAATATCTCTCACTCGTTGTTAATAAGTGCAAGTACTCCTGCACTAATTTATTCGACTTCGATTAGATCATGAGATTGCCTAATGGTGAAGCAATAATATAAAATGTATGTTTTTCGACCTTGTTTTAAAATATTCATAAAACAGAGGCGGTTGACATTCCGAAGCCCAAACAAATACCATAGTAGTAGGAATCAGACTTTTAAATGCAATTTTTGAACTAAAAATATCCCTCAGAAATAATCAAGATTATGTGAAAATCATGACCATTCTTCAGGTCGATTTTTGAGTTATCTATTTTTACCCCCTTCGATTGCGCTCTAATGTTAATTTTTCAACGTTTTGATTTATTTGTAAATATTTTGATCGATTTCCGGAATCAAATTCGAAAATTTTTAGAATAATGTGTGGGAAATGGCAAGTTTCATAGTGATGATTCAATTCGAGAAGGAAAGTCGGAATGGTGCGCATATTGAGTATGGATCACTTCCTATTTGTGGCAAACATTAAACTGATTTTTATCTATTCAAAAAAAGGAGAACGGATTTTTTGAACGAAAACTGAACGTGGGTGTTTTTAGTGTGGTCAGTTCTACATACCGTAGCTCCTCGGAATTGTAATGATTTCACTGGCTCAAGTATTGAAACAGAAGGTCAATAGTTACTTCATCAATCGCCGCTTAGGAGGAGTCGATAAGGCTCTTTATAGTTGAAAACATATTTTTCAAAAAAAACGACAGGACTTTTGGGACACCCCAATACATTATCATCGGTGAGATTGATTAACAGTCGAACACGAGTGGAAAAGCGAGGAAGAGAGATGATGGAATGACGAAAACTGAGAATACATTATATTTTTGGAGAACAATTCTGAGTTTGTTCTTTGGACTTGAATACAATAAGAATTTATAATAGTAGTTTATAATAGTATTTGTATTATAGTATGATATTTCCCCTCATTTTAATTTCCGAGCGTTTACGTCGAGCAAGTCCAGCATTAATTGATGGATTTATCAAAGAGAAAATATGATACATTCGACTAACTATTGTATTGGTTTTTTTTTGCAGAACCACGCAAATATTCAGCACGATTGTGTGATGTCGAGTAGACAAAGGAAGAGTAATTTCTCGTTTTCTTTCTATTCGGTGGAGCGGTCGTAGGGCGTGAGCATGATGGGAAACATAGGGAAGAGTTTGTTTTATCTATTCAAATTATATTCTAGAGAACATCCTTCATTTAAACGGGCTAAAATGTTTCCACATTCTTCTGATATATTCAAAATCCTTCCGAAGGAATCTGCGGGTTTTCGACAATTTTGTGATTTCCATCTGCAGTATGCGGCATGAAATAATATTCAATCACCTAGTATCCCAAATCGAGTCACTACGTTGCCTGAATTACAACTGATCTCAATTTCTTCGCCCCATCGGGTTTTAAAGGATTTTTTCCTCATTTTTCTTTTATCCTCTCTAGTGTAATGTCGATCGATGGATTTGTTCATGAATCTCCCATCCTCTTGTGGTTGTCCATCCAATTGATCCTCGTCAAGTTTCTCCGAGAGAGCAGAGATAGATAATGCAACTTTCTATTGAGTATTGCACACCCCCTCCCTCAATGGGAATAACGCATGAGTGAATGTGAAAGAATAAAGAGAAGAACGGGTGCGTGATATTTAGCTATTCGCCCTTACAAAGGGAAGAACAACTAAGAGCAACCAATTCTCAACTATCCACTTCAATGCAAGTGGCTTGACGATTCTCAAACATGCCCGTTACATCAACATAAACCACGGAAGACACTCGAAGAAGACGTATCGTTTACGGCGATAAATATTTCTAATTAATTTATTGAAATAAATGTGCATGCAATTCCTACCGATTGACACATTAAGAAGAATAATGACGAATGAGATCATGATAATGTGTATGGGGTGGAGGGCCGAGCTTACCGATGCTGCAATTCGCGAATCTGCAACAGGGACTTTCAAAGCTGTTCAACCATTCGTCCTTCTGTCAATTTTTACACATATTTTGAATCATCCTACGCTGCACAATTATGAGATTATTTTTCTGGTTTTATCATTGCGCTCCATAGTTCGCTTCCGTATAGTAGCGTAGGCACAGCACACATTCGATTAACTCGTATTTTTAGGCTCATCTCGACTTTTATATTCAATTGAAAATTATGAATTCGATTATATCTTTTCCATTTCCTTTCCTTTCCGATTGATTTGGAGTGAGAGGTTCTCGTCAAAAGATACGCATACCCCGAGATATCAAGCCCGTCACGAGTTAGTCGAGCTGAAACCGAATTTTTAGTAATGGAGCAAAAATTGAAAAATTAGTTGTCGTTGGTTTTGAGCATCTCTAGGCAGGTCCTACCAGACCCCAACATCCCATTATGCCGAGATCATTCTGAAGGTCCCGGCACCAGGTCGGGCATCGAGAGCTTCGACTTTAAGAACGTTTTCCTCCGTTCTGAGCTGTTTTAGAGCGAAAATGTCGCCTGAGTAACCCCGGCTCATTTTTCGAGCTCTATCTATCTATGAAAACCAGAAGTCATGAAAGTGATTTTGGAAAGAGATACTTTTCGGGATCAAAATCTCAAGTTTTTTGGATACCAAATTTTGGATATGATGTGCACCTTGCTGAGCTCTATCGAATGAGTACCTAAAAAAACAGGAGTATGGGTGAACGTTTTGCCCCTGAGTATTTCTGAGAAGATTTGAACTCATTTCACACCTTCACCGCACCGCTCATTTCAGAGCGCGCCAATGAATGACCTCCATTCTCTTACGTTTCACTCTCGTGTTCATTGTTTCCCTTTGTAATAAGCGGTGCGGTGACGGTGTGAAATGAGTTCAAATCTTCTCAGAAATACTTAGGGGCAAAACGTTCACCAATACTCCTGTTTTTTTGGGCACAAGGTGCTCATTCGATAGAGCTCAGCAAGGTGCACATCACATCCAAAATTTGGCTGCTGATTTTCCTACACTTTTGAGATATTGATCCCGGAATGTATCTCTCTCCAAAATCAATTTCATGGCTTCTGGTTTTCATAGATAGAGAGAGCTCGAAAAATGAGCCGGGGTGACTCAGGCGACATTTTCGCTCAAAAACAGCTCAGGACGGAGGAACAGGCTCTTAATGTCTCGAGAGCTCTCGATGACCGACCTGGTGCCGGGAGCTTCCGAATTATCTCGGCATAATGGGATGTTGGGGGCTGGTGGAACCTGCCTAGAGATGCTTAAAATCAATGAAAACTCATTTATCAACTTTCGCTCCATTACCACCTTCAATTCGACTAGCTCGTGACAGGCGTGATATACAAACGAGTCGACATATTACAGATTTCGTGATTTGTTTGAGTTCGATTGCTCGTAGTAACTGTCTTCTTGGATTAATCAGAAGCTGCATTATAACTTGCTATTCATAGATCATAAATCATTCTTTTGTATATCTTGATTATAATGGGATATCAACAATACGTCATCAGTCTCATGTGGATGAGTTTCCTTCTATCAATTCCAAACCCATAGTCACTTCAGTTCGTATCCTTCAGTCTTGTATAGCGTGAACATTTTGTGTGAAAATTTATCCGCAATATCTGGTGCAAATTTCTCTCGAATTATGACAAGTGCCATAGTTCATAACATATTTCAAACTCAGGTGCAAGAACTCAGGTGCAAGTTATCAACTATGACTGACGAATATAACTAGTGAAGCTGGGGCTCCAGGTCGCGAGACATTCACGTTGCTTTTGACGAGATTGCTTATTTGAAAGATATGAAATTAATCGAGTACCGGGCATCGAACTTAAATCATGTGGAATCCGTGTACGTCGTGCAACGTCATGAACCACTATTTTTAGAGCATCATCATTAGACAAGGCGAGTGAGCATGTTCGCGTCTCAGCTCAATGTTGACATTCAGATTTAACACGACAGATAATGATCGGCCTGTCGATATTTAGCAGTTCCTCAGGACAATAAACAGTTAAAAACTTCGCAAATGAAGTGGTTTGAAATTGAAAAAAGATCGCTTGTCATCGTTCGATCATGTGAGTCGTAGAGAACACCCATAACACTCTAGCGATGATGGGGCGATGATGCGTTGGTACCGAGACTAGATTTATGAGTTCAGTTGTGTTTTAAATTCAAGAACGCAATGGACAGGCGTAGATACAGACTGGAGCGGCTGACAGGCCATCTTGACACTCCATCGACTTGTAAATGGACACTGGAAATGATCGATTGAGAAAATTATGAATCATAATTTATGATACATTCAAGTCTTACTCTGGTTCGAGGTTACGTGTGCTTGACTAGCTCAAGGAAGAAAGCCATTTAGCTTCGAGGTAGGCTTCGAGACTCCGAGGTTTCCATAGTCGCAAAGTCACCAAATCTTGTAATTTGGTTTCTTCCCTCCCCATTAGCACTCTTCTCTCACACCTTCTCCCCCAGTTGTAGTAGATTTTGGGTAGATCAAAAACAGATCAAGTTTCTGCAAATATGATCTACTATTTTTTATCCGTGGCTATATAATTGTCTGTTCGGTTTCGAACTATCCGCGCGCGCTGTTTCCCCTACTATCTCGCGTCGGATAATTGTATTGTATTTCGCTCCCCTCTCCTTCGACTCAACTGCTCAGGTGTGCGCATTCAAGTTGGAAACATGTAGGTAGCGCTCTAAATGCAAGTTGGGAATAAGCGACATTACAATTTTAAACAAGTAAGCAATTACAAGTTGCAACCAACTATTATTCCAATTTGGAATAGAAGGGGAATCTAACCCGTCGCATCCAGAAGTAATAGATCCTAAAGGAATAGTCGGAATCAGGAACGGTTTCGGTTTAATGACCCGACTCAGCGAGCACGTCCGGCAGCCTGTGGTGACAGCACGCTTTTTGAATGTTCACCGTGGAGACGGACCTTCAACCCGCAGTCACCACGTTGCACTACCGATTGGGTGGTTACGGTAACTACACCAGTGATCAATCGACTCTATCCGCTCGAGAAGAGAGAGGGGTCGAGCTTTCCCTAGGCTATAGTGCAACCGCAACGAATAATGCAGTGAGAACGTAGCATATAGAGAGAGATGGTTGAATCGGCCACACCAATGGCTGTCTTAACTTTCGCGTACCTCAAAAAACTGATGAAGTGGACCACGGGGCGATTCATGATCAAGGAAGACCTCGGAGAATATTGCTTTGAGCATCTCCTGCAAATAAAGTCATTCATTGATTCGTCTACATGCCGTCGCTATTCAAGATTCACAGTCATTTATCTGAGGTATCTGAGGTAGCAAGGTAGACCGATGTACTCGATTTAAACACCATCACTATTTTATACTAACCTTATGATGATCATCATGTGAGATTCGCCGTTTGAGTGCGAACTTGGCGTACTGTAGATTCGTTGAAACCATGACTACAGTATATCGATGACTAGAGTATGTCGTTCGATAAATGCCGAACCTATCCTTCCAATCTGCTCAATTGCGGGAACTCTCCGGTCACTAGAGAAATCACATTTATCGTTGTCGCACGACGTATCTGCACAATATTTAAAATATATATATTTTTTTGAAATTAAATAAATTTAAACAACTCACATTCTTGAGATACACTTCCTCTGCACTGTGCTTGATAGCCTAAAAAATATGCGTGTATACGAAATCTGACATGATGTGCTATGTAATTTCTTAAATCGTTGGTTCAGAAAAGACATGAAAACACTCACTTTGTATATCTTTCTTAGATGGGCATCTCTTAGTATCATACTCGTTAGTGAAATTCGTCTCGTCTTTCTCGTTCCAATCGATGATGCCATCGACTCCCAAAGACGAGCGTATGCACTCTGCAAATATTGATTGGGCAATGATGTATGCCTACCGTATCCTGTATCCTCTCCTGTCTCGCTCTCACTTCCTTCTGATCTTCCTTGAATCCATGGGCATTGTACATGGTCGGTTTGGAGAAGTTAGCGAATGAGACGTCTTCGAGACTCTGAATCAAACTAGTTGGCTAGATGTTCCAACACGATTTAATGAAAATATTCCAAATAGCCAATATAATATCCCGTTTCACGTGCAAAACGCCTACAGTACCTGTGCGAGGTAGGTCATTCCGGTTTTGAATGCATCTGCCAGATTCTGGATCATTTCTCAACTCAGCCAGTTATGATCGACAAATCCCTCGATGTGGAGAGAGCGTAGAGAAGAAAGGAATTCGAAATCTATGAAAAATGATTCAGAAATCTAACCCAATAATGTATCAGTCATCAAAGATAAAAACAAAACATTGTGTCATGTTTCGAGGTCTCTTTATCAAGCGCTGTGTTGGAGCCTATCAAAATGTTGATATGATACACTTTATATAAGTTCCTTGTTATATAAGTTTTATCTCATTTATGGGAATGAGTTCAGTCAGCTGAAATTGAAAACAATCTCAATGTATCACTCGCTTCTCAGAATTCGTTATTCTAATGTTCAATAATGTCATAAAACAAATTGGGTTCTTACATTGGGGACGTCTCTCATTCTGAGTAGAATGTCGAAGCACTTGGGTGATGGGGCGATGCCATCGCCAACATCGGCTACCGTAATCCGCAAGGATTCCGTGCGAGATGCCACATCATTCAGCAAGTAAAACATCTCCACTTGGTTTCTGAAATGAGGATCCATTAGTTTCCCATCTTAAATTTAGCTTTTTTTTTTCCAAATCGCTATTCTCATTAGGGATGACTGATCGGGTTCGGGTAACGGGTACTCGACAATATCTGAAGGGAGGCGCGCGCTTGCTCTAATTACCCGACATTTGAGAGATAGGCGATTGGGAGGCGTTGGGTACCCGAAAAATGTCGGGTACCCGACTTTTCACGCGCCTCTCAGCCATATTTCATTCGCGAGTTGCGCACTAAAAGAGCGTTTACTCGGTCCATTTTGGTGTTATCAGTACCCAGTTTTTCTGATAGCACCGGAAAACATTGCTTATTATCATGGTTCTATCAGCTAAGACCGTCCCCTCTCACGGAATTAGCCCTCCTCTCGAATATCCCTCCAACTGCCCGATTTTCGTCTTTTTGACCGATTGCGCACTTAAAACGCAAGAACTCGGTTTGTTTTCAAGTTACAAGGACACCGGTTCTTGAGAAAGCACCGAAAAACATCGCTGATTATGATGCCGTTTTGACCTAAGACCGTCCTTTCACGGGGAATCAGCCCTCCTCTCGAATATCCCTCCAACTGCCCGTTTCTGGACGTTTCTGGACCGATTTTCCACTAAAAACGGAAGAACTTGGTTGGTTTTGAAGCTACAGTATCGGAAATAAGTATCCGTCCAAAAATTAAAAGTTGCATAACTTGTGAAATAGATGAGATATGTTTCTGATATTCTGACAGGTGGCAGTGAGTGTACTCCTACATACGCCCACTATGCCAGACGATAGTGCGATTTCGCAATACTGTATGAAGATAACGCAATCTTTGCATGGTTGTTCAGCGCGGATTATTTGCTCAATGAATTTTTTTCTCAATCTTTTAGTTCACGTTGTGATAGAAGACCTCATTACCTCTCCGATAAACATAAGTACTCATGGGAGTGTAATGTACAGAGGTTTTGGATTGTCTCAAAAATAGGTCCCGAAAAAATGGATTTTCGTTCATAGACGTGCTAGAGACCCGATCAAAAGCTCAAAATGATCCTTTCCACATTTTCTGAAGATCCCCAAAGTTTGATAAAGATACATCTTGATTTGCACTCAGGGCACGAATTTTTCAGTTTTTCACCTAATTTTTTTCTCTCTTTTTTGGATGGTCACTGTTCGAAGGCCGATTTTTGGGCAAATGTAGTTCCTGGATACGATAGTTGCATATCCATGGAATATACGATCCCCACCTTTTTGGAGCATCTGGATAACTTTCCCGCCCGCGGCAACCGAAAATCCAAGGTACATCGATTTTCAACTCAAAAAATGACCATGATACCCCCATCATGTTTATATATTTTTCATACTCGAAAAACTTTTTCTCTCAGATCTTTCCAACTAAATTTTTTTCTGGTGTAACTTTGTCCGCTGATTTCGAATTTCGATATAAGGGCTCATGGTGTCATCAATGAAAAAAGATAAAAATCAAAAACTGCAGGAATCGGCTGTTTTTCGGACAAAATCTTATATTTCTATAATTTTAAGACGGCATCTCGGTAATTTGCAAGCATTATGCCCCCTCTCCGGACACGTTGAGCTAGCAATGAGAACCAGAAGCCCATGCTCGGGTGCTGGAAGGGTCTTGGTGCCACAGTGCACAAACCATGACTTATTTGTCATTCCTGCCACAGTGTATGGAGAAGAGTGGTTTTCAAGGTAAAAAAGTCGAAAAATGATATTTTCTCAACTGTTCGGGATAGACTCAATTTCTCCTTTGCGTTAGTTTAGGGGTGCCCTGAGGCTCTTAAATACTCATTTTGATTGAGTACTGCTCGTTTTGAAAATGATCTTTTTGACATCAAATTTTATTTTTTCGATCAGAATTGCCCATTTTCGCAAAAAGTGCTAGACCTCACTACATAGGTTTTGTAGCCTTTCATATTCTACTTCTGAATCATTTATACTTTGGTCGGTCTAGACTTTACTTTTTCTAAAATTGCCATTTTTACATGAAAAATCATCGATTTCGACAGTTTTTCAATCACAACTTTTCTCTTTGAATATTTAGTGAGCTCTAGTACACAAATTCGGATTCAACGCGTAAAAATACACATGAAACACCTATAGTCAGATTGTTCTAAAAAAAAAATTTTTTCCACTTTTCCATGACCATGGCCATTTGTGAACCAGCCATTCGAATTGATCTAAATATAGAGATTTTTGGTGTATTTTGGCGTGTAGACACCGATTTTCAATACTAGGACACACCAAAGCGCTGTAGAAAAAAGTTATGATCGATAAACCACTACTTTGTGGGTTTTCGTACATATATTTTTTCATTCACTTTGTGATGTGTTCTAGTGTCTAAAAACGGTTTCTACCGGCAAAGATACGCCAGAAATCTCTATATTTAGATCATTTCGAAATTTGAATTTTTTGGTTCACAAATGGTCATGGAAAAGTGGGAAAAAATTGTTTTTAGAACAATCTGACTATAGGTGTTTCATGTGTATTTTTACGCGTTGAATCCGAATTTGTGTTCTAGAGCTCACTAAATATTCAAAGAGAAAAGTTGTGATTGAAAAACTGTCGAAATCGATGATTTTTCATGTAAAAATGGCAATTTTAGAAAAAGTAAAGTCTAGACCGACCAAAGTATAAATGATTCAGAAGTAGAATATGAAAGGCTACAAAACCTATGTAGTGAGGTCTAGCACTTTTTGCGAAAATGGGCAATTCTGATCGAAAAAATAAAATTTGATGTCAAAAAGATCATTTTCAAAACGAGCAGTACTCAATCAAAATGAGTATTTAAGAGCCTCAGGGCACCCCTAAACTAACGCAAAGGAGAAATTGAGTCTATCCCGAACAGTTGAGAAAATATCATTTTTCGACTTTTTTACCTTGAAAACCACTCTTCTCCATACACTGTGGCAGGAATGACAAATAAGTCATGGTTTGTGCACTGTGGCACCAAGACCCTTCCAGCACCCGAGCATGGGCTTCTGGTTCTCATTGCTAGCTCAACGTGTCCGGGGTGTGGTCTCAAATTACTGAGATGATGTCTTAAGACGGTGGATCGCTACTATGCGACTACCCCCAGGAAGCGGTGCGCTAGCAATGAGAACCACAAGCCCATACTTGGGTGCAAGGAGGGTCTTGGCCCCATATTTGACAAACCGTCACTTATTAGTGATTGCTGCCTCTGCGCAGGGTGATTTTGACCGGAAAATGGTCAAAAAATAATATTTTCTCAACCGATCAAGATCGATCTTATTATTCTTTTGTATTATTATGGGGATGTCCTGAGGCTCTGAAATAATCGTTCTGATAGATTTCTGATCGTTTAGAAAATCACTTTTTGGACATGGATTTTCAAATTTTCGGTCCAAGTTGAACATTTTTGGCCAAACGGGAAGAAGACACTATATACGTTTTGTGGCTCGTGTAATTCTGCATCGAATGCAACAGAATAAAAGATCCGGAATTCCTTACTAATTTGTCATTTATTCGATCGAAACCGAAAAATCGCCGATTTCTACCGTTTATCAAGCGTATCTTTCTCAGTTCGCCGTTTCATAATCAATTATTTTGATATTCGGATTCTACGCGCGAAAATATACCAAAAAATCCTCAAGTCGCAATTTTCAGAAATTAAATTTTTTCAACTTTTTCAATGGGCTTAGGCTTAGGCCTAAGCCTGACTGACATGCCGACGCAGGCAGGTTCGACTCCCGCCCGCAGGTGATGCTTTGCAAGAGGAGAAGGCCTAATGGGCATGGTGTCTGACTGACATGCCGACGCAGGCAGGTTCGACTCCCGCCCGCAGGTGATGCTTTGCAAGAGGAGAAGGCCTAATGGGCATGATGTCTGACTGACATGCCGACGCAGGCAGGTTCGACTCCCGCCCGCAGGTGATGCTTTGCAAGAGGAGAAGGCCTAATGGGCATGATGTCTGACTGACATGCCGACGCAGGCAGGTTCGACTCCCGCCCGCAGGTGATGCTTTGCAAGAGGAGAAGGGCATGGTGTCTGACTCATCGTCGTGGTCATTTTTGGGTCAAAAAGTCGAAATCTCAGAAATATCTGACTATAGGTGTTTCTGACGTATTTTCACCCGTAGATGTAGAATTTTGATACTAGAGCTCACCAAAATGCGGAAAAAAAATCATGCAAAAGGTGGAAAAAATTGCATCTCGGAAAAATCTGTTCATATTTTATTCTGACGTAACTTTATGTGTGGAATTCGATGAAAAAGTTGAAAAAATTGTATTCTCAAAACAATCTGATTATAGGTATTTCTGACGTATTTTTGCGCGTAGAATCCGAATTTTGCCAAAGTTGAAAAAATCATGAAATGCAAAAAAAATGAAAAAATTTAATTTCTGAAAATTGCGACTTCAGGATTTTTTGGTATATTTTCGCGCGTAGAATCCGAATATCAAAATAAGAGATCATGAAACGGTGAACTGAGAAAGATACGCTTGATAAACGGTAGAAATCGGCGATTTTTCAGTTTCGATCGAATAAATGACAAATTAGTAAGGAATTCCGGATCTTTTATTCTGTTGCATTCGATGCAGAATTACACGAGCCACAAAACGTATATAGTGTCTTCTTCCCGTTTGGCCAAAAATGTTCAACTTGGACCGAAAATTTGAAAATCCATGTCCAAAAAGTGATTTTCTAAACGATCAGAAATCTATCAGAACGATTATTTCAGAGCCTCAGGACATCCCCATAATAATGCAAAAGAATAATAAGATCGATCTTGATCGGTTGAGAAAATATTATTTTTTGACCATTTTCCCGTCAAAATCATGTTCACCATGCGCAGAGGCAGCAATCACTAATAAGTGACGGTTTGTCAAATATGGGGCCAAGACCCTCCTTGCACCCAAGTATGGGCTTGTGGTTCTCATTGCTAGCGCACCGCTTCCTGGGGGTGGTCGCATAGTAGCGATCCACCCTCTTAAGGGTGGTGTTAGGTACAAGTATGAACTCAAATCACTTTTTCTTGCATCTCGGAGAATCTTCGTTTGGAAAAGTAGCATAACATTTTTGGAAAGCCGACCACCCTTCCTCAGCGCATGATCGTGGAATGATACCATCAACATAAGAAATGTTCGTCTCAGTCTCCTGATTCAAACGATAGATTCGGTTTGTTTCTAGCATCATTTCGAAGCGAGTTATGACCGCTTTAATGAGGCACACTTGTTACAAAAAAAATTTTTTTTTTAAAAGATTTTTTTCTTTTTTCATCGATGACATCATGTGCTCTTATATCGAAATTCGTAATCAGCGGACAAAAATACACCAGAAAAAAATTAGTCGGGAAGTTCTGAAAGAAAAGGTTTTTCGACTTCAACCAGGGCATCATGATCATTTTTTGAGTTGAAAATCGATGTACCTTGGATTTTCGGTTGCCGCGGGCGGGAAAGTTATCCAGACGCTCCAAAAAGTTGGGGATCGTTTATTCCATGGATATGCAACTATCGTATCCAGGAACTACATTTGCCCAAAAATCGGCCTTCGAACAGCGACCATCCAAAAAAGAGAGAAAAAAATTAGGTGAAAAACTGAAAAATTCGTGCTCTGAGTGCAAATCAAGATGTATCTTTATCAAACTTTGGGGATCTTCAGGAAATGTGGAAAGGATCATTTTGAGCTTTTGATCGGGTCTCTAGCACGTCTATGAACGAAAATCCATTTTTTCGGGACCTATTTTTGAGACCTCTGTACATTACACTCCCATGAGTACTTATGTTTATCGGAGAGGTAATGAGGTCTTCTATCACAACGTGAACTAAAAAGATTGACAAAAAAATTCATTGAGCAAATAATCCGCGCTGAACAACCATGCAAAGATTGCATCATCTTCATACAGTATTGCGAAATCGCACT
This sequence comes from Pristionchus entomophagus, assembly GCA_036245825.1. Classification (NCBI taxonomy): domain Eukaryota; kingdom Metazoa; phylum Nematoda; class Chromadorea; order Rhabditida; family Neodiplogasteridae; genus Pristionchus; species Pristionchus entomophagus. The sequence continues at coordinate 35,740,184 of BTSX01000002.1, forward strand.
ATCGTCTGGCATAGTGGGCGTATGTAGGAGCACACTCACTACCACCTGTCAGAATATCAGAAACATATCTCATCTATTTCAAAAGTTATGCAACTTTTAATTTTTGGACGGATTCTTTTTTTCCGATACTGTACGATGACCCCGTTTTTTTGGGAAAGCACCGAAAAACATTGCTAATTATTTTTGACCTAAGACCGTCCCCCTATGAGGAATTAGCCCTCCTCTCGATTGTCCGTCCAAGTGCCTCTCCCCCCTATCCCGTTTCGCTTACCCGTCTCATTCATTCATTCATTCATTCATTTATTCCGTTGAAGGGGAAAGTACAAGAAATTGAGGAGAAGAGTTTTTCAAGAAACGGAAGTCCGTCGATATTGTCGAATCGGCTGTTTGCCGGGCAGCAAGGTTAAGGGAGGGGGGGAGGGGTGAGGGGGTAAGGAAAAATTAAAGATCAAGCCAATTACAAATAATTGAGTCGGGGTAGAAAGAGGGGGGTTGAGAACGAATGAAGTTACGAAAGACGTTTTGGGAAGAATTAACAATGTCAGGAGGGAGAGAATTCCAGATGGAAATTGTTCTAGACAATGGTGGAGCACGAATTATGAGGAATAAACGGCAGTGAAATACGAAGATTATGACAATTCCGGAGTGTACGAGAAAGGGGCGTAAACGTAAGCAGAGAGGAAATATCCATAGAATATCGGTTATTGACAATAGAATGGAGAAATTTAAATAACTAATGTGAATCTACGGCGTTCTAATGTAGACAATTTCAAATCGCGAAGTCTGGTTCAATAAGGAACAGGTGGAATAGAGCAGCGATAGTAAAGCCTACGCGTGAAATCACGCTGAATCCTATCAAGCTCTTTTGTCATATCTACACTGTGAACTGGGTTCCAAATAATTGAGCAATATTCAATATTAGGGCTGATGAAAGTAGTGAAAGACTTTAGATACAACTCGGGGGACTTGCTACGGAAGGATTTAAAGAGTAGATTGGCTTCAGAACGAGTACTAGAAATAATTTTAGAAATATGGGACGAGAAAGAGAGGGAAGGGGAAAAATGCACACCTAGGTCTTTAATGATATAATTGCTAGGTTCTGTGAGGAGAACATTATTGATTGTGAATAATCTAGGAGGGTTATGAATGCCGTAATGCATAATGTGACATTTAGTCTCGGAAATACCTAAATTCCAATGTGAGGACCAATCAGCAACAATGTTCAAAGCAGATTGCAAATCATCTGAATAAAGAGGGGCAAACAATTTGAGATCATCAGCATAAACGGAATAATAAATAGACTTAGGGAATTGAGCGCAAATGTCATTAATGAATAGAATAAAGAGAATTTGTCCGATACAACTGCCTTGAGGCACGCCTGATCTAATGGGTGAAGGGGGTGACAACGAGGTATCAATTAACACTGATTGAGTCCTATTTGAGAGGTAAGCACGAAACCAAGAAACGAGGTGATCAGAAATACCAAGATTGGCTAGTTTGAACAGTAGTAATCTATGACCAATGGAGTCAAAAGCTTTTCTAAAATCAATGTAAACCGTGTCGAAAGGAGAACCTTTCTTAGAGATACGTAGATGATGTGAATATGTCTCAGCAAGATTAGTGGAGGTAGATCGACAGTTACGAAAACCAGTCTGGTGGGGGTCAAATAAGTTGTTTACATCGAGAAATGAGGTTATTTTTTGAATAAGAATTTTCTCAAAGACTTTACAAAAAGAAGAGGTAAGGGAAATGGGACGAAAATCAGAAATAGAGTTGCTAGATTTCTTAGGAATAGGCTTTACAAGTGCATGTTTCCAGAGTGAGGGAACTTGAGAGGTGAGGAGAGACTTATTAAAAATAATAAGAAGAGGAGAAAAGATAGAAGATCTACACTTGGAAAGGACAATACTAGGAATGTGATCAGGATTTACGTTAACTTTAGGAGCAAGTTTGTTGAGTGCACAAATAATATCTAGATGAGAAATAGAAGAAATGTCAAAGGTAATTGAGGGAGAAGGCAGAGGGAGTGGGGAAGATTGAGGATGGGTGAAAACAGAACTAAAGAATCTATCGAAGGCAACACATTTAAGATCATTAGTCAACAAGAGAGTCCCATCAGAATCAAAAATGCCAGAGGGTGTGATTTTGGGAACATTAAGTTTGTTCTTACAATAATCATAGAACAGCTTAGGATTTGAGGAGTTAACAACGGATAGAACAATGGTACCGGTAAAGGGCGGAGTTAAATCTAGCGGTCATTATACAAGAGGCGATACGAGATAAGTTTCTAATCTTACTGTAAAGAATTCTGAGGGATTTGTGGTATCTAGAGTAAGGAGAGGGTTTAGAAAAGGGGACGAAAGCATCGAGAACCTTACTGATAAAAGAAACAAAATAATCATACGATTGTTGAACATCTAATCCACTGAGAGCCAGAGTCCAATCACGTAAGAAAATGAGGGAGTTAATGGAATTCCAATCGGCAAATTTGAATAGACGAGAAGGAACATGGATTCTAGGAGGAGGCAAGGGGATACAGAGATCAAAAACGATTGAAAGATGGTCACTAAGTGGAGTAGATGGAACAATATTACGAATTATGTCTCTATTGCGGAAAATAAGATCAAGGTAGTTTTGCAATCGAGAGGGGAAACTGACATATTGAGTGAATTGATTGTCAGCAACAAAATCAAGTAGGTCATTATGAACAGGTGAAGAGAGACTGGTCCAATCTATACTAGGGTAGTTGAAATCACCGAGAATAATGCAAAGGAAATTCAGAGGAAATAAATGTTTCTAAGTGTGAAATGCAACGAGAGAAGAAGCGGGGGAGCAGGGGGAACGGTAAACTGTAATAATTCTGAGTTTTCTTAAGGGAAAAGAAGTAGTGAAATTGACTTTCAAATCTACAATACATGATTCTAGGAGATGAGAAGAAAAAGAGGAAATAAGCACGGGGCAAAGTGAATTATGGACTAAACAGGCGACGCCACCACCTCTACCATAATCATCAGTCATTATACGATCACATCAAAAGGGGAATGTAGGTCCGATAGTTCGCATGAAGAGATCGTTCCATCTTGTGGGCGGTCTTCCGCGTCCTCGCTTAGGCCCTCGTGGAGTCCAATCGATCACAGTTCTGCTCCACTTCAAGTCATGATCATTAGCAACTTTATGCACCCAGAGCCACTTTCTTTTCAAGGCGGTACGAACAACGTCTCTGACCTGAGTGAGTCCACGCAGCCTTTCGTTCGAGACATGATCCAAGACAGTGCAACCGACCATCCAACGCTCCATGCGTCTTTGGTGTCTGGAGGCTGCCTATAAGATGGCGGAAACGGTTGCAACTTCACACCTCTCATGGTATCTCCTTCTCGTGTCGTCGCCCATCTCGCCCATGACCTCGGTCTCGACTCGGATCTCTCTGGTGCCACTCGGGAGGAGACCAAGTTAGCCAGCACCTTCGCCTTCCTCCTCAAACAGGTCAATTCCCCTCCCCCTTCCTCGCCTCACTTTCGTAGATTGTTTCTTCTGTTCTGATTCCATCCATCACAGGCAGCTCTCGATGCTCTCGTGTTCGGGGACCCCTCCCTCTGCCCGATTCAAAACCCCCGTCGAGTATTGCTTTCCTCGTGGTGTTAACACCAAGGCATGTTCTTCTGTTGGCTGTCTGTCATTGAGTTTCATCCTTTGCCCCATGTGTGACAAGACTTGGTGCTTCGAATGATATGTCATCGAGTATCACGATTGTTGAATAAAACTGTTACACGTTCGGAATTCGATATCTACACATGCAACAACAATCAGAATCGATCGATAAATGCTCCGAAAAGGTGCAAAACAAAATATTCTAACCGGGATCCGTACTAACAACCTTCTGATTCGGAATACTGGATCACTACCTCGCAGCCATCCAAGCAGATGGAATGAGGGCGAGAGAAGCAGATGGTTGGATTTGGATTTGGATTTTAACACATTTATCAAGAGTAGGCTCTGATGTGCATGGCGGGCCATTCATGATTTCTTGCTTGTCTCAGGAATGTAGGTCCGATAGTTCGCATGAAGAGATCGTTCCATCTTGTGGGCGGTCTTCCGCGTCCTCGCTTAGGCCCTCGTGGAGTCCAATCGATCACAGTTCTGCTCCACTTCAAGTCATGATCATTAGCAACTTTATGCACCCAGAGCCACTTTCTTTTCAAGGCGGTACGAACAACGTCTCTGACCTGAGTGAGTCCACGCAGCCTTTCGTTCGAGACATGATCCAAGACAGTGCAACCGACCATCCAACGCTCCATGCGTCTTTGGGCCACCGATAATCTTTCACTTTGTGCTTTGGTCAAGGCCCATGTTTCACATGCGTATAGGAAGGCGGGAATGATACAACCATTGAAAAGACGGCGCTTATGAACCATTGGGACAGATCTATTCACTAGGAATGATCTATGCTTGTGGAAAGTCCCATATGCGGCCTGAATTCGCCGGCCAATCTCCCTCTCCTCCTTCCCATTGATAGTAATGATGCTTCCCAAATAGACCACCTCTTTTCTGATACCCACAATCTTCCCCGCAACTCTGACATCTCTGGGATTACCCTTCGAAGACATTCCCACAGTTTTATCACCGTTAAGATGAAGCCCCACCCTTTTTAATTCCCTCTCCAACTCTATTGCCATCGATTGAATTTGTCGCTCATCGTGAGAAATGAGCACTGCGTCATCGGCAAAGAGAATATGAGAGAGGAATCGCCCATTGATGTTAATCCCTTTTCCCGCCCAGTCTAATTGACGGAATGCCATATCCAAGACTGCTGTAAACAGTCTGGGTGACAAACAGTCTCCTTGTCTAACCCCTCTTCCAACATTGATTTCCACTTCCTTTCCATTCACTAAGACTGCACTTTTGCTACACCGAGAGAGGGAACTTAGGAATGAAACCACTTCCGACGGAACACCTTCCACCTCCAGAGCCTTATAGACAGCATCAACATAAACCGAATCAAAAGCCTTAGAAATATCCACGAAAAGTAGATAAATGGGCAAGCGATGATCAATGCAGTTTGTGACTACCGTTTTGAGAGTGTGAATAGCATCTACCGTAGAATGTCCCTGTCTAAATCCCATTTGTTCCCAACTCCTACTGCTATCCAGGATAGGTGCGAGTCTCGTATTCAAAAGACCGGTGAGGGCTTTCTGCAAAGCAGGCAGCAGACTGATTGGCCGGTAATTTTTAACGAGAGAACTATCACCTGTCTTAGGCAGCAGAATAGTGCGCGAGTCACCAAACCCCTTTGGGACACTTCCGGTTAGTATGTTGTTAAATACGTCTGTTAGTAATGGAGCTAAGTAGTCAGATCCCGCCCTCAACATCTCACCAGTGATCCCATCCCTTCCCGGTGCTTTACCTGACTTGAAATGTCGAAGTGCTTGTTCCACTTCAGCAACGCACAAGGGAATGAATGGGTCCCTTACTCTTAGTGTTCTATATCCTATTCCTCCGTCCCCTTCATACAAATCGTTATAAAATGCTTGGAAGACCCTCTCTATACCCAATTGTGTGCATTCCCAATTACCCGACCCATCCCTAATTTTGTGAATTCTACCTTTCCCTACAGCAATTCTTGCAGCAGCCTTCTTATAGCTTTTCCCGCTCGCAATGGCTGCATTGACGTAACTTAGATACGACCGTTCTCTATCATTTCTGAAAGATTGACGGATCGATCTGTTTAGAAGCAGCCACTGTAAGCGAGGCAAACCGGCTGACTGCATCTTATAATCCTTTCGTCCCGCTAGTAGATCCTTTGTAGCTTGTGATATTCCTCCATCCCTAGGTGTATAAACCGTTGCAATTTTCCCCGCCCCTCTAATCGCATCCACAATGTTACCGTACCCAAGATCCGCTCCTCTACTTTGTAACTCTAATCGTAGACTGAGTTTAAACAGTCCATTTTCGAGGTGCGAATCACCCTGACCGGTCGTTTCCTTTCTCCAAGGGAAACGGCGAGGGAATGAGATGGAAGCTCTAACGAGTCGGTGATCAGTGGTAAAATCGAATCGATTTATCACTCCGACATCCCTCACTGCCATTCCCCTAGGATACAAGATGAAATCGATCTCATTTGCTGATAACCCATTTGGTGAAACCCAAGTGAACTTGCGGATTGTCCTTTTCCGAAAGAAGGAGTTACCCACCTTGAGATGAAGCCTCTCACACAAATCCACAACCATTTGCCCTTTGTTGTTCCTATCCCCATACCCGAATGCCCCCACAGAGTTTTCCCCCAACTGACGACAACCAATTTTCCCATTGAGATCACCCATCATGACCTTATGCACGAATCGGTACCGGTGGCTTCCAGACACAGGCGCGTTGTACGCTGCTTCGAGCTGATCGAGAAAATCACTGAACTCCGAGTCATCTCTCGAACTGGCAGGCGCGTAGACCTGGAAAATGCGAATAAGCTCGTTGTTCGGTACCTCCACGTCAAGAAAGCAGACCCTAGGAGTTAAGCCGCCAAATCTCACTACCATCCGCTTAGCTTCCCCACTCACGACAAACCCCACTCCGGCCATACGATTCTGCTGCCGTTGCGTGTGATAGAGTACGCTTCCCGACTTGAGTAGATCAATTGAGGCTTCATCTGGTCTTCTTACTTCGGACAGACCCAGAACGTGGAAGTTGATATTGCTGAGTGCGTTCTCCAGTTCAGTGATCCTTGAGTCATGGCACAGAGATAGGCAGTTGAGCGTAGCGATGATAAGGCTTGCCATGATTTGGTCATACCCTCCCACGGTGACCAATCCGGCTTGGGAGGAGAAACGAGAGCGGCGCGTTTATGCGAACCGACCGACCTTTGAGCGAGCGTCGCACTCGAATGAAATCAAGCAAGAAATCATGAATGGCCCGCCATGCACATCAGAGCCTACTCTTGATAAATGTGTTAAAATCCAAATCCAATCAAAAGGGGAAATAGTCAGAAGAACCACACGTAAGAAAAGAGTCGCTATCAGATGGATCAAGCCAAGTTTCGGATATGCAAACAACGCGATAGAGAGAGGAAGAGAGCAGAAAGGAAAGTTGTGGAGATTTGCATCGAATAGAGCGTGCATTAGCATAGAAGAGTGAGACTGGAGGAGAGCTAAGCGGACGTGTACTAGATGAGTTCGCGTGCACTCTACGAGGGGTTGATGCAAATGAGGATATCGATTGATTTCCAAGAGAGTGCTTCGAGAGGGGGGAAGAGGGAAATGAGAGGGACAAGAGGGGGGTGGGGGTGCCCTTGCTGCCACGAACCTAACGTCTCCGGTTGGTGTTGACGTGAGACTGCTGGTGTACGGTAGTCGCTGAGTGGGCAGTGGCATCGGAGACATCAGAGAGAGCAGTGGCATCGGTAGAGACAGGCGAGAGAGAAGTGGAGCCTGAATGAACAGCATCGGCAGATTTGTTCTTATGGGTCTCCTTAGCGCGTCCGTAGTTGGTGGGGAAGGGGCGGGGAGTACGGTAGTAGTAGATGGAAAAGTCTCGAACTCCACACACGATCTTGCCAGCTTCCTCATTCTTCTTTCAAGCCTCCTCTTGAGCTTCTCGCTCCATCCTCAACTGGGTCGGGGTCAAATCCTTCCTGATGAAGGCGAGAGTTCCAGAGAAGGGAGCGGGTCGACCGGGCTTACCGCGGATACCAGAGAGGAGAGAATCGCGGATCTCCTTCGAGGGGCACTCTATCTTGAGGGGGCGCTTTCCAGGGGGGCGGTCAGAAGGATGGCGCTTGAATTTGATCTTCTGATCATTCCATGCCTTCTTCACCTCCTCAGAATCACTGTAGTTGATGAGATCAGAGATCAGCTTCTGGAGTCGGACTTCTCCGTGATTCCGATGACAACAGCTCGACCACCTTCCGTCGGCTTCCCACTTTGCCGACTAGCGAACACCGAGAGAGGAGGGAAGGGGGGGGGAGGGAGGGGTGTGGTGGGATTCGACCACCTTCCGTCGGCTTCCCACTTTGCCGACTAGCGAACACCAAGGGTAGATCAGTCGAACGAGGCGGAGAGGAGAGGCGAGAGACGAGAAGGAGGGGCAATTTGACTAATCCAAGTGCGAAATAGGGAACGACCGCTGAACTTCTCGTCTAGCGCGCGCCATCTAGTCATCTTAAAGCTCCGTTCTCGGAGCTGCCCTGCATGAATGGAGCAAACGCGCTTGAGAAAATGTCGGGTACCCGACGCCTCTCTCGCAAATGTCGGGTAATTAGAGTAAGCGCTCTCCCTCTCGTCGGGTACCCGATCTCGGGGCCGTTTCGCGCGCGATAAAATCGGGTACCCGATACCCGAAACGGCATTACTAATTCTCATCATTAGATAACAAGCGTGGAATTGAGCCTCTCGGCCGATTGATACGGTATCTGCCAGAATTCTCTTTGCATACGGCCTATCGCTATGGGACCCAAAATAATTCGATACTTAGCTCCACCGAGCCAGGCCGGTCCGGCCATTCAATACCAAGATTGATGCAGTTCGATTCGTCAACAGTGTCGAAATGCTTCAGTATACTCAAAATCACCTTGCAATTGAATCTGGTCAGCGTGAATTGCTTCAGATTGCTGGAGACGGAATTCTAAAGAATACAAGTGTTTTATCAAACGCACACTACACTTATGGGTTATCTGCAAATGAGCAACTCACGAGAATATTGGGCAGACGATTGGGTGAGTCTGCCCACACTGTCCTCAACTCGATTGACTCCATCCTAGCCATTGCTCTCTGCCACACAGGATCGGAACCTCAAACAGTTCATTTAGCTTTGTATGCTTACCAAAAGAGACAGAACTTTAAACGAATTGTTCAAGCAGTTGAAACACAAACAAAAAGATACCAGAAAACAAACAGAAATCGATTGCTTCGTCGGCAAATCCACAGTTGATAAGATGAAGAGAAGTGACAGATTCGAAGGTCGTCATGAGATATTTGAGCAAGTCGTATGTCAGGATCAACTACAATCAATTATTCGGAACTATCCTTCCTCAAGAGACTGTCCAGGAGATTCTATAGCGGGGGGGAGGGGGGGGGGGGGGTTGACGGATAGCTTTTCTACAACACCTCCCAATATTCTGTGGGATAAGTCCTCATACCGAAGGCTGATATTTGGTATATGATTAAATTGGTCAGCCCTTACTGAACTCTTGCATGTATATATTTCTGCCTTACAGTTGAAATGCGCCGATATTTCTCTGACCCTATTGTAATCCACCTCACATGATGATTAGGGACTCCTCTGGCAGAATAAAACTCCATAGTTCCGCCTAGTGTGATCTTGCGAACTATTCGATAGCAACGAGTTCCGATAGTCTCCAGGATTTGGACTGTAAATTATCGTTTCACGGATTTTAAAGTGGCTTGTAATTGTCTTTAGACCAAAGCTTAAGGAACATGAAAAGCTGGAACATTTTCATTCATTATACCAACTGGAATTATGTTCAAACCGTGTAAACTGACATAGTGCGATAGTCATCCTCGATTCCATATTATCGAATATCCTTGTGTCCATAGTCAGAATCGGGACAGTTCTCATTATGGATCCGAACTGAATCGTAGCGAAATCGCTAAATGTCTGCAATTAAATTTATTTACTATGCTTGTATGAGATACGGGATTCATTCCGTTTCAGAGTATGTTACGTTCTCACTCACAGAACGATGACTTTTTTACATTTTTGTGAACAGATTATGAAATATAAGTTGTTCGTTGATCAATTTCATTTTGCAAAAAATTTTTTTTTTAAATTCTTTTGAAATGTATGTGTAGATGATCTCCGCCCTTCGAGAATAGGTAGGGGGTCCTCTTACTGATAATGAACATACGGGGACTGGCCATCTCCAGTCGACTACGGTCCTGCAATCGATAGCAATGGATGCTGAAGACCAAGATCAAGAGTTTGCTAAAACTTCAAAACAATCAAAACTTAGATCGCAAACTGACACTGAGTTTGGTGACGTTGCTGATTATAGTTTCCATTAAATGGCCAATAGAGTAAACTTTGTCAATGGCCGTCGGTCTATGAATATTGTTCAATAATATTCCAGGAATAGCCCCCCCCCCCCGTCACCCCTCGGAATCGGATGGATTATATGAATGGAAGACAATCGTGATTGTCTTCCATTCATATAATCCATCCCATTCCATCCTCACCCTCTCATCGTATTCTACTTTCGTATCGATTGTCTTCATATCCGCTATTGATTTCCGTCTGAATCTGCTTCCTATCCGAGGAGGGAAACAGAAGTTGTCAAGAGAATTGTCACTGAAATATCATCTGCATAGCACGAAACAGACTGTAAATAATACAGTTACAGAATGTCATATGCCAACATACAAAGAAGTACCGTACCCCTCATCTACCGTAACCCTACCCTCTTTCCGGCAACTCACGTCTCTGCCACTCCATTATCATTGATGCAGTCGTCAGCCCCCTCGTCAGATTCAAGGAGAGACTAGAAGAGAAAGATTCGAAGGGAGAAAATATAATTGATGTGGAAGACAAATGCAGAATGCTCTCTGATTCTTATCTGATTTTTGAAGACATTCGAAATTAAAAGATCACTGACCAAGGGACGAAGGTCGAGTGATTCGACTTTCGGTTCTGTCTGATTCTCTCGTCTCTCTCGTCTCTCTTGTATTTCCTGTCTCTGCCAGCCTCTACAATAAAGGACTACAATTTCCAGTCCAGATATACTCCGGAGGCTTTTGTTTTACATACAAAGGAAAAAACAATCATAATATTTGATAATTTAGATTTCTAAGAGTAGCAAAATATGATAAAAGTGGATGAATAACTCGTATATTATCATATTACAATTATATTTCTAATGTAAAATAATTTCAAATAACCACTGATGAGATCAAAGGAGTGAATGGTTCCGACCCATACTAAATAGTGGGTTGATCGGAAAGTCTTTTCCGATTTTGCGTATGATGTTTGAGCTCATTTATTTTCCTTGTTTCCAAACACTGCCACATATCCTCAGAGCATTATCTGGGGACATGTTCGATTAATACTACCACAGGTTTAAATTGGGTGTCGCTTTCTTAATATGGGTGAAATCGAGGTTTCACTGACTCAAATAATTTCGGAAAAGCAATTTTTTAAGAAGCATTTTTTGTGAGGTACGACACAGCGTTTGCTGCGAAGCCCGATACGTGTTCTTTGTGATAGTTGAAGCGGAAAGGTGCTTGATTCATAATGACCGTAAAACAAACCCTTGAACCAGGCGATGGAGTAACCCTTACCCTATCACTCACTGAAAAGACAGAATTTTGGGATCTCTACTTTTTGTGGAGTAAGGTGTGACCGACAACACATAAAATCACGTTTTTCGGTGTTTTTGCATAAAAATTCAATTTCGAAAAATCTCAAATTTAATGGGCATGGTGCCTGACTGACATGCCGACGCAGGCAGGTTCGACTCCCGCCCGCAGGTGAGGTAGAGAAAGGCGCGCGCCCCAACCACTAGTCTCCGTCAAGCGTTCCCGGCGGTAGGCCGCCCTGGCCTAATGGGCATGGTGCCTGACTGACATGCCGATGACAAATGTAGACCTTGGCTGTGTCTCTCCGATACAGTACACCTTTTTTTCATTAACGTTTTCATGAGCTGTGGTATAGAACTTCGGAATCATCGGAACATCGGAAAATTTTTGGACCTATTAAAGACATCATGTCGCTTCGAAACTATGTTTTTCGTTATTTTCATTAAAAAATACACCAGAAACATCTATAAGAACGTATTTTTTTCTGGGATGAATTTAGGACTTTTTTTGGGACATCTCTGGCATTTCCCGGAGGGTGAACCCCAACATCTCATATTGGGCCAGCTATCAGCTCTAGGTATGGGGACTTCACCCTGAACTTATTGGCATAGGTTGCAGAAAAGTGATCCGTCGACCCATCTCAAATAATTCACTAAACCGTGGAACGGCTCTAAAATACACACTGATTCAATTCTCACTGATAAGTAAGACGGCTACAATGAAAAACCAAAATCGCCGAGTTCAACCATGACCCACACTTTGGTATTGGATCAGCGCTTTTCGGAGAACTGTCTTAGGGCCCAACCTAAGTCACTTTTGTAAAGTATAATGGCTGATGATTCTAATATAGTTATTGAGACGGCTAAATCAAAAATTACCGCAGGAATCAAATTTCGTGCACATTTTGATGTGTGTGTGAGTTGCGCGGGACGGTTTGGGACTTCATAGTACGACCATAATAGTGTGCGATCCAGTGCTTGTTCTCGGCTTTGTTCTGTTGGTGCGATTATATGATAGCAACGCGAAGTATCCAAGTGCCTCCCTTCCCCTTTCTCCTTCAGTAGCCTTCCCTCTTCACCTCAGTTTTTGCTCGATAGGACGTAACCAGCTAATCCCGCTAATCCTGACCGAACGCCTGGAGACAGAGTGGGGGGAATGAGTGGGCGCTCGAACCAGTTCGGATTGGGATATGTTCAGAGACAGATCAAGTTCTGCAGCATCACTCTGGAGTGGTGGACGGGGCTCGTGGACGGCTCTACCTGACCGAACGCCTGGAGACAGAGGGGGGGGGGGAATGAGTGGGTGCTCGAACCAGTTCTGCGCAAGAACCAGTTCGGATTGGGATATGCTTCAGAAACAGATCAAGTTCTAAAGCATCACTCTGGGGTGGTGGACAAATATTACATATTAAAGGAGTATATTCCACGACTCCCAAAGAAACCGCGTAGAGTATACCTCATTGCACTATGTTTCTGCTACCGACGTTAAATCGGCATCCGACTCTCTTCAATTTACACAAAATCTCGTTTCTCAGATCGGCGAAAGCGCGTGCGAATTGATGAGAGTCTGAAGCCAATTTGGCAACACCAGTTCGTGCATTGTACCCTAATCAGAGCAAAAAATTTTAATTTTCAATCACAAAACAATTTGTTTTATATGAGATTAAAACGCTTTTCAAATTCGATTTCGACAACCAGAAAGTCACGGTATTCGGCATGCTGAACCTTTTGTAATTTGTTTATTTTAACTGATGGATACAACGATCTATTGTTTTTGTAATGTGAGGACGATTTCGGAATCAGTTAATTCAAAGAAGCCTAATTCTGAAACGAAATCGATGGATGAGTGCTTGATTGTCTCTTTCACCTTGCTTTTTTCTGGTAGTTTCTTTAGTCGAAGGCACTTGTGCGAGTTTCTCTTCTCACTCAGTTTTCGTTCCTAGGCAACCCATGACTGGAACTTTTTGTTTCTTGCCATAAGCAAAGGTCTTTTCTTCTCACTCAGATTGGTAAATATATCCTACTACCTTCATCCATTAAAAATGATTCGAAATTCTACCCTCCGAAATCTACAATCACGATCAATAGCAAGGAACAGATGCGTAGTACACATATGATAATAACACGCAATTCCCATAATCGACTAGGGCATCAATTTTCAGCTTCCACCACACTTCCGTCCTCCGAATCGGTCTCTGCCTGAGGAGGAGAGGCATCTTCGCCCTCCAGGGCATGCTGTCCTTCATGTACCGTATCCTTCCCGTTGGCGGATGATGCAAGAATGGCCCCGTCACCACAGTATGCCATGAGAGGAGGCGGAGGAGGCTGAATAACAATGATTGCGTCGGCATGCCAGTCAGACACCATGCCCATTAGCCTAAGCCTAAACATCGTTGTCGGCAAGATTCACGATCTGGTTGGGGCGCGCGCCTTTCTCTACCTCTTGCAAAGCATCACCTGCGGGCGGGAGTCGAACCTGCCTGCGTCGGCATGCCAGTCAGACACCATGCCCATTAGTGGTTATGGTGTCTGACTGAAGAACCCCATCCAGTGTCGACTCCCCGGTTCGAGCCCCACGATCGACCATGTTTTGCAAGATGGTAGAAGTAGGCTCACGCCCCAACCAGTAGTCTCCGCCATGCGCTCCTGGCGGTAGGCCGCCCTGGCCTAGTGGTTATGGTGTCTGACTGAAGAACCCAATCCAGTGCCGACTCCCCGGTTGAGCCCCACGATCGACCATGTTTTGCAAGATGGTAGAAGAAGGCTCACGCCCCAACCAGTAGTCCAGAAACCAGATAAGATAAAGCAGTTCACCAGGGAATAGAGACGAGGGTCAGGAGTGTTCGTCCGGAGACGTAGGTCCGGAGCGGTCTGTAATATATGAATTGGTAATCGAATCATTTGCTTTAGATAGATTCTCGTGAAGATACCATATAAAATAATGAAATAAGGACGCAATCGTTTTCAAAGAACTAACCGATGGTTCTCCCGGGGCTTCTTGTTCAGGCGCTCTCGAACGTTGAGCGAGTTGAGACAGATGGGACCGAAGACTTCGAGCGCGGTAGCAAGATTATCAGAAGAGATCTCGAAGACGGCGAAAGGATTGGGATCGAAGCGACTTTCGTCGACGCCCCTGCATATCTGAAAGAAGTGGAATGCGGAGGAGGGAGAGGTGAGCCAGTCCTTGCTGAAACAAAACGATTAGTGCATAAATTAAATGGATATTCAAGAACGTAATAAGAAACGATAAAAACGAGAGGATAAACTTACATGTGGCAAAGGCAGGATCCACAAGTCTCAATCAATCCATGACTGCATTAGGGATTTGTTCCAGAAGGAAGATAGTTTCCGCGAGGGTACTTGCGGACGTGAGATAATGGACATCGGACATGGACATGGTATGCGCGCGAGAGATTGGGCAGTGAGTCCTGTAGCAGAAACTCTCTGCAATATAGTAGCAGAACCAAGGACTCTTTACTGAAATGAGGATGGCTTAATTGAAAGGACGCCTGAGGGCAGATGTGAGAAGTGAAACAGAAGCAAGACGAAGGTGTCATGGGTAACTGGGGTGAGGGCTGAAAAGAGGGCGAATTCGTTCTTCCTCGCGAAGGTTTGTCATCGCACGTTTTGTGAAATTCAATGATATGCAGCGTGTTGTTTCACGAAAACTGATTCGTGATGATGTATGGTTGGCAGATACCACTCGGCAATAATATAGTGTTTATACTGCAAAGAGACCAGTTTACTTCTGACGAGAATGTCAAGTAAGGTCATGGAATAAGAGGAGTTGAAGGTAGACGTATCGAGTAGTGATGACAAATCGGTATCGATTCTCCTCATTTTTGCGCGATCTCTCGTCAGTCAGATAAACTCTAAAATTATCAGGTCGGTCAGAAAGTTTCTTTCTTTTTTTACGATCATCGATTTTGACCTCCCCTTTACTTCTTATTTGATCTATCAGCATATGGCTTTTCTTAATCAATGAGGGCATTGTTCCTCTTTTTAGCGCACACTAGATCAGGGCTGACCAATCAGTAAGAGAGACACTAAGCCGGCTCAAATTTGCCGTGGTCGACCACGAAATGCATCTGTTTCTCAACCTAGTGCACAGTGGAGAGAAGTAATAGGGACAAACCAGCGTCACATTAATAAAGTAGGATGATTGGTGATTATAATAAAAATTATTGCAAGGAAATAATCACTTCACGCTTAGTTCAGAAATGCCCCTAAAATACAACATACGATTTTGGAACAGACGAAAAATAGTTTCTATCACCTAACTCGCAACTCGATAGATCTGAGAATGCCAATTGAAGTGCATAGCAAAGTACCATACCCAGTGAGTCCCCAATGTAAATCGGGAGAGGATCCTATCCTCCATAAATTGGCTGAATTTTTAAGAACTTCGTAATAGAGAATCGAAGATCGAAAACATCACTTTTAGCACATTCTTCTTTTCCAGAGAGTCAGAAGTTCGGATATTTTAGTGCTAATAGAAGAATCAACTCTTGCTCTATCATTACTTTATTGGGTAGACCATGGCGATCTCTATTTTAGCAAAAGGCAGGTTGTCACCGAAAATCATGTTTAGTTGAATGTTTCACTTAAAAACATATTTTCTGTACTTCTAAGCGAGGACGGTTCGATTCATATATATTACAATATTGTACCGAGGCACCCCTAAACTATGTCTTATTGACGGTTTGTGCAAGCGAGATAATTGAGCAAACATTAACAAAAAGAAAAAAGAAAGAAACTTTCTGACCGACCTAATACTATCTCTAAAACGTGCATTCAATAGTAATTTAACCTCATTGAGCCTTGACGGATTCATTATTGATGCATTGTGAAGTTGTATCAAATTGTGTGAAAGATTATTGATATTATTTCAAAAATTGATGCAAGTGTTGATGGAGATGGAAGGGAGGTGGTCTATTGTCCTCTTCGAAACTCCCCGCGTGCCTGACATCGCACGAAAAGGGCCTGTGAAACACTGAATGAAAAATTAGTCTCTCCTTATTTTAAATTCACATCTTTAGAATCGCAATTTGAGACAACATTGATTATCACACATTGAAAATGTATGTGTTTCCACTCTTTTACCCATTTTTTCGTAATGTCTTGCTCTAAGTTCTATGCAACCGTGGTTCGATTTCACAATTTTCGATGCAGTTTGCAGTTCTGTAAGATCCGAGAGGGAAGTGGACCGTCTCCGCTTACAGTTGGGTTTTTACAGATAAGGTTACGCAAAGTCCGAAGACTTGACTCATACATCTCCCTCTTTTCTATTTTTCTCTCTCTGAGAAGGCCCTCCGTTGCTCCGAGCATGTGGAGTCACTGCGCTCGTACACGTTGTGGGTGTAAAAGTCTACCCTACATTCTTGGATGCGAATTTGATTAACCTCATTGAACTAATTTATGCCAGTTTATGACCTCAAATACATAGATATCAGAAATGCGAGAATGCACGTCGACACTATGAGGCATTGGCAATGACAGGTCGGAGAGCGGATATCATAAGTGGGAGATTCTGGAGAATTGAATGGAGATGTATGCGATGTGCTTTGCTGAGAAGGAAGAGGAGAAGAGCTTTCTTCTGGGCGGATTGATGCATCAGGATGATTAGAATCGGCCATCTGAGATATGGTGGGAATGAGGATGAGAGGGAAAATGTGATGTGTTGGGGGATCGATATTTAGGCGAAATAAAAAGCGAAAAAAATAATAAATTCGATCTCATTGAAAACATCGAAAACGGTGAATGAGATCAGAATGTGAGAACAGCGTTTTCATAGCGGTAGAAACAAGTGAGAATGAAGCGCAGTAGCAAATGATATCACAACATGAATGAGATCATGGTAATGAGGAATGAGACACTAGTGATTACTAGTGATAAGTGAGACACAGGAGGCATATATTGCCTTAATTGGGAAGAGATTATCAACAACAAAAAAAGTGAAAAGTGTACTGGTAAGGTAGGTAGCTGGTACGGTTCGGTAAGCAAGATATCAACCATGTGAAACAACTTCCTGCTCACTTTTCGCTGTTAATAACATAATAGATTCTGATAACCGTCGATATCGGATTACGGAATATCCAAATCCGAGTGACTACGATCTGCATCGTTTCCCTTTCCCTCTCGAGAAGTGGCAAGACTCACTAAGCAACGAAACTGACAGAATTCTTGTAAGTATGAAGACACTTTGGTTTGACAAATAATTTATTCTCGTAATAGCTTCATTTATTCTGAATTTGTGAATAATCAAAATCCCTCTCCAGTTGTTGTAAGTGAGTCAGGAGAAATAGGATGAGCTCCACATGTGAATCACTCAAGGAAGAAAGGAAGAAACTTACAGTTGAGATTTATCACCTGTGAAAGGTGATAGGATAGTTCTGATCGTCGCTATTGATCCCTCTCTGTCCGCTCAATGAGATTTCTAGAATTTAAAGAATATATAACGGATCGCGTTTCTCAGTACAGTAGCTGTTTATTCCCAATAATAATTACGGAATCGATGCACACATGTCTGGGTTCTCCAGAATGCATAAAAGTTTGTGTACACTATTCTGAATCTGATTGTGTGAGACTGTAACATTCACGCAGACCCGACCAGCTTTGGCACAGCTAAAAAGTCGATTCTCTGAAACTCTGTGTGTTGAGATTTTCAAAATGTGGTGCTGAACACGATAGGCGTACTCATGTGCCCCCTTTGGTTTCATTCAAATCGTTGGTGAGAAAAAAGTACGCGAGCAAAATGTCATGGGCTTAAAGTAAACGTGGGTCTCTCCCTCCTCCTCTCATCTCTTCCCAGGTCGGCGAGACGAGAGAGTATGAGGAAGTGAGAGAGCCCAGATAGAAGAATAGAATTATGATTGCGCACTTTTTGTACTGACCAATGATTTGGATGAATCATTTCGTCACCGCGCCCGATCTTTCTCTGTAGGAAACGACGATGGCATCATTTTGGCTCTAAAATTAAGCAGATGTGGAGGTGATCAATACTATTTTTTAAAAAAATTAAAATTTCTAATTAAATATTGTTTGTTGCATTTTAATTTAAAATGAGGACAATTAAGCATTCGATAAATGATATCGATTTAATAGGTTATCAAAGCCCGTCATCATTATTATTATTTTGTAAAGCGAAGAAAAATCGATCCGTTTAATTGCAATCATTCGGAGTCCGATTCGAATATTGCAAGCATTTTAGAGCCAAAATGATGCCATCGTCGTTTCCTACAGAGAAAGATCGGGGGCGGTGACGAAAGGATTCATCCAAATCATTGGTCAGAACAAAAAGTGCGCAATCATAATTCTATTCTTCTATCTGGGCTCTCTCACTTCCTCACACTCTCTCGTCTCGCCGACCTGGGAAGAGATGAGAGGAGGAGGGAGAGACCCTGTTTACTTTAAGCCTGTTTACTTACATTTTGCTCGCGTACTTTTTTCTCACCAACGATTTGAATGAAACCAAAGGGGGCACTTGAGCCAACATGAGTACGCCTATCGTGTTCAGCACCACATTTTGAAAATCTCAACACACAAAGTTTCAGAGAATCGACTTTTTAGCTGTGCCAAAGCTGGTCGGGTCTGCGTGAATATTACAGTCTCACACAATCAGATTCAGAATAGTGTACACAAACTCTTATGCATTCTGGAGAACCCAGACATGTGTGCATCGATTCCGTAATTATTGATGGAAAACAATCACATCGGCTTGCATGGTTCCACTTTCATCGAGAGATCGTGTTTGCCCAATGATTCTTCTCAGAGAGGGGCAGTCTGATTTCTTTGGCAAAAAGGGAATCTGTCTCCATCTCGCCCATGTGCTTGCCAGAATTGATGGGAAACTAGTCGATCACTTATTCGCACACACTCTCGATAACGCGAAACAGGATATTTCATTAAACAATTATTTCCACTCAATTTGATGATTCAGGATGCTTATCTCGTCTACTCAATCGTGAAACATATTCTCGAAGTACTGGCCACAAAGGGAATCACGAATGTCACTCTTCGATCTGACAATGCCGGTTGGTTACTGTAAGATTATTGATCTTTGATCTCTTTCTTCTCAGGTTCCTACAAGAGTGGAACACTGATTGCTTCACTCTTCCATCTATCAACTTCGAAGATGACTATCGATGGGTATCATTTCAGCGAGAGTCAGTCGGGAAAGGTGAAAAAAAACTGCTTTGAGGAAGGGTCTCTCAATACTTATTTATAGGCCGCCCTGATCGTGGTGCAGCCCGTTTCAAGAGAAAAATGAGGGAGTGGATTTTTGAGGGAAACAGCATTGTGAATGCTAGAATCTACGAATCACTCACTGTGAAGAATGAGACAGTAAAGGTCAGAAGAGTCACTGTTTACCTTTTCTCGTTGTCAATTCGGAATCGGCGAGGGAAAAGTTGTGAAGAAGGAGAGCCTTTCGCAGATGGACTTATTGGTTGTGGAAGAAGGAGGAGGACACCTAGGCGACACATTCTGGTCATCGCTAGATTCTGAGAAGGAGAAGAAGAGGACCGCAGAAGATGAAGATGGAGAGGAAACCGATGACGATGTTAGCAATTCCACTCGAGTATCCGTATTTGAACCAATCTCTTCCACTGCTCGACCATCGGATGCAAGAAGACGTTTCGCAACACGAGATGGTTGAATGATCACGAGATCAAAGGGAATCACGTGTTTGTTCAGAAGAAGACGGTCATGGGGCGGTAGCCAAGTTCAATGAAATGATCGAGACTAGAGAAACGGCCAGAATCGCCGTCACTGAGCATGTTGAAGCTGTGGGAGATGTATCGATAGATTACGGTAGGTCATCTCTCCTAGCAGAGGAGTTACGGTGGAATAGGAGCACGGTAGAGAGCGAGGGGTTACGGTAGGGCAAGAATTCGGAGTAGTGATGGGATACGGTAGGATTGAGGTATGGTAGGTAGTGATGGGTTACGGTAGGGTTGTCCCCAGTACAGTATCCAACCGTTCAGTTCACGATCACGGCTGGGCTCTCAAGTCTTCTCACGCCACTCAGCCATTGGACAAGAAGGCCAAGGAATTGGCAGAGGAGTATTTCCACTCTCAACGGTCACTCGTTCCACCGAGAAGAGCCGAAGCGCCATTCATTGGAGAATGCCATGGATCCGTCTGATCTCACCTCCACTCGCCATCTCCTCAAATACTCACAAATTCCCTCTGAGAAGCAGTTGATATCACTCTTCTCCAGACTGGAACAGCCCAGAATCAAAGGTAATCGAGACGGGAAAAAAATTCGACATAACAAAATTATGTGAATTGAGGTCCAAGGAAGACTACCGCCAAGCCGGCCAAGGTTACGATGTCGTCGACCTCAGCACAGAAGACAAGCAAGAAGAGCACTGGAGCCAAGTCGAGTGTACGATCGACCAGTGGAGTCACGAGGAAGCGAAGGGTCGTCGAAGAGTCAGAAGAATCTGACTTGGATGACGATGTATTCGAGGAGGAAGGAGGGGAAAGGGAGGATGAGGGAGAGGAGGATGAGATTGAGTTGAGAAAGAGCACGAGGAAGATTTTGTTAGAAGAGTGATCGAGGAAGATATAGACGAGATTTTCCTGTGAAGTTCAGATTTATGCTATATTGCCGATCATTATTGTAATTTTTTCAGTTGATACTATTTTATCGATTGATTATTAATTATGATAATTGAAAATGTACTTGAATGACATAAATCGTAGAGGATACTCCAATCACTCATTATGAATCATAAGACGACGTGGAGAGATGATCTGTGGTGAGAGAGAACGGGTAGATCAAAGAACGACCTCTCTCTGTAGACGAGAGAGCATGCCCTCAGAGGTCGGGAAAACCTTATAACGCGATTTTGACTTCGATATCAGTTGATTTGCCTATACGTTCTGATAACCATTCGAACCGAAACTTTGAGCTCTATCAAATGAGCCAATAAAATTTTCTGGCCCGAATATGTGGTGAACGTCATTTATTTAAATCGATTTATGAAAATACTAATGAATGTTTCGATGGGCCATTTGATCAGGTGTTATCTCCGCTAAATTTGCCTAATTTTATGTGTTGACAACTCGTCACCAAAATCATTCTGGAATGAGCTACAGGCTTCCGAAAAACGCGTTTTTCGGCCTTCCAGAATTTGCACGACGCCTCTAGTCGTTGAAGGCGACTATTTGGAACAAAACTCGACGCTATCTTGTGAGGGACCCTATGAAGTGTCGAAAAATGCTGAGAAACATGGGGGTCACAAAATGTGCCAACCACCCCCAGAATTTACTCGAATCTTACGCGACACGCGTGATATATGACTGTCTGTTCGTAATGAAACATGAGGTAGACAAAACTGGAAATAATGGGGAAAACTTCCCTGCCCAAACTGCCACAAAAACCTTGATTTTTCCATTTGCCCGATCGCTCAATCTTCAAATCACCAGTGCCGTACTGGTTCCATTGATCAGCCCCCTCCGTCTCCTCCCAAAACGCAGTTGCAGTACCCCCTCCTTTGAAGCCCTCTTCTTTGCTGATGCCCATAGATGATTCAATGTCTTGCCCTTTCCCTCGTGCACTTTGTCTGTATGCGTAGTGGCAGAGAAAAGGCCATTTTCACACCAAGGATTGAAAGGAATGATTTGTGGCCAAGTTGAGGTACCAAGCATCCACCCCACTCCCCCACCCTACCAAATACTCCTTATTCCGACCCATCGCCCTCACCTCAGACCCCCACTCCCATATTCCATCCACCATTAGTTTCTACTTCATCATCTACATTCTTCGCCTTCGTACTTAGGTCGTGCTCAGACACCAATCGACGCAACATGACATCCATATCCGGTGATGATTTGTAAAAAAAAAAAGTGAATCTTGCTCACTGAACGTACTCCAAGTTTCTTTCTCGTTCCGAGAGTCCTGCCGTCTCTCATCTGCCACTCATCTCCCCATCTCTCGCCCTTCGACTGTCCAACAAGTGTCGATATTCAGATACGCTGGTGACCCCGGGGTATCAGTCTCTTACCTGATTGACAATGTCCTTTTTGTCTTGATGTTGTTTTCACGTGTGGCCCAGTGTGTCGGCAAGCGATACGATTAGTAATCTCGCCCTCCTCTCCTTTCTTTATTCCCCGTTCCCTCTCACTTTGGTTAGAGCCACAAGCCCCGCCCTCGTTCTCAAAACATGCGTATTGTACTGCTTCGTATCCTTCTTTATTCATGAGAGACAGTGAACTCTACTTCATTCTAGCATGGAATCCCTTGACATGAGCTCCACTGGTGGCATTCCAATGCATTCTCATTGCATTTGACGTTGCTCGGACCGTCACAGGCTTCGTGTAGGAGCCAGAGAGCCTGGAATGAAATAAATCGCCCTATGATCCTTGATTTCGCATTTACGTCTTGATGATGACATTTCCGAAGATGCCATCGTAGATAGTGAGTGTGTCACAGCACATGTTGGACTCAAAGTCAGAGATCTCCACTTCGGCCTGAGAATACGAACATACTCATTCAAATTACTACTGGTAAAACCTTCGCCTTGTTGTAATATAAGTCACCAACCAGGTATTGTGCATGTCCACTCTAGAAAATTATTAACAAGACGAGATAGTAATGGGTTTTAATTGACACATTGCTAGAAACCATCCAACACACTGGGGAACTCACTATCTGTTTGGAATTGGGAGCAAGCAGGAGATAGTCACAGCTGAAGACACCGGGAGCATTGGGGAAGGAAGGAGAGAAGATCTGAAACAGGGCGAAGTTGAGGCATTTAGTTGCTAACATTCGCTTTGTTTTACATAGAAGTTATCTATGGTTAAAAAGATGAAGATTTTTCGCGCATCATTTCACTTGGAAACTCACAGAGTACGTTTGAACTCCTATTTCTTGAACCGTTTTCTATTCCCTGTTCTCTCTAACTTCATCTCCGGGTGCATACTGCGTCTTGACGGAGCAACCTGCGGGCTGAGGAGCAACATTGGCATCTGCAAGTCAACGCATTATGACATCACCTATCCCAGAATCAAGTATCGCTAGACGAAAATTAGTCAAGAAACAGTTAACGCGAAAGAATGTCAGTAAGCCAACTAATCGGCAACTCTCATATGAGTTGATCTTTTGATATTCGCCCGCTCCTGATTGAATGACTATTGTTAATCTATTCATAATTACTCCTAATTTACATAATTAATTTTAAAAGCGAGCACGATTTTATGTATGTATGTATGCCAAATGTTTTTGTTTTGTTTTGTTATTTTACCTTGCATGAGACTATTTGCGCTCAACAGTACATGTCCCTAACACCTGATGCTTACTCTTAAAACCTTGTTGAATTCGGGGAAGAACAATTTGTAGGAGGAAGTGACTGCTGATACCTGAGTGATGGCTACTTGAGTGGATCAGGCAATATTAGTGAAAAAAAGGGGAATAACTAATGGTTACGTGTTTTTAATCAAAATAATTCCTATTTTGATTGCTATTATGCAATCGGCGCTGACAATATATCTGATCAGCAAAGGTCGAAAGGAAGGAGAGTGCTCGGGGGTGGAAAGTCACCAAGTCACGAGCAATGGTTACGCCCTTCCAGAATGATCAATTCAAGCATCAACGACCCATTATTTTAGTCCGTAAGTTAGGAGATCAACAACGTATTCATATTTCAATTTTCACCAAAAGGCAGTCACCATAAACTACGTGTCGTGCGAGGGAGGAAATGGTAAATTATCCGATCCGATGCCAACCTCGAAAATTATCCGATCCGACTCTTCCGAATAGTATAAAAATAAGCTGATAAGTTGCAATTGTTTTTTATTTCGAGGAAAATGCTCGATTCCGTGTAGATCTCTTTTGCGATCTCATCAAATTCGTGAAGAAGTGAGCAAAAATATGTTAATCCAAAGGGTCATTTGATTGTAAATTGATGTCGAACACAATGCGACTGATGGTGTTACTTCTCAATGTGTCTTCAATATCAGGTGCTGCAATAGTGATTACACTGAAACATGTCCCTCGTTGTTTTTTTCCCAACTCGGCATTAGGCATTCTACATGTCCATTCCAAACTGGTTCATTTTCTGAAACTCATCCGTCAATTCCCCTCTCTTCCCCCACTCCATTCGCATTATTTTCTCCCTCATTTTTCTTTCGCGGGCTCCGTCGGTTCATATCATGCATGTCGTGTAATGATCGACTGCACGTTAGCACATTCATAAACTCATAATTATTAATTGCATGAATTTTCTTAAATTTGTCGTTTCATGCAATTAATAATTGAAATGTTTCAATTGTTCAAGCGGTTTCCTCACAACATTAGCCACATTCTGACCGCTGATCAAAAGCTCCCACACCACACCACTCTGGAATACACTGAATCGATAAAAAAAGAGTATTTTAGGTACTTTAAAATTTAGATAATCTAAAAAAAAAATGTTAAAAAAATGTACCCAAGGTCGGAAAGTTCCACGCTATCTTGTGAGGGATCGTATGGTTTATCGAGAAAACACATTGCTTCAGCTAATATTCGAGTTTATGAATGTGCTAACGTGCAGTCGATCATTACACGACATGCATGATATGAACCGACGGAGCCCGCGAAAGAAAAATGAGGGAGAAAATAATGCGAATGGAGTGGGGGAAGAGAGGGGAATTGACGGATGAGTTTCAGAAAATGAACCAGTTTGGAATGGACATGTAGAATGCCTAATGCCGAGTTGGGAAAAAAACAACGAGGGACATGTTTCAGTGTAATCACTATTGCAGCACCTGATATTGAAGACACATTGAGAAGTAACACCATCAGTCGCATTGTGTTCGACATCAATTTACAATCAAATGACCCTTTGGATTAACATATTTGTGCTCACTTCTTCACGAATTTGATGAGATCGCAAAAGAGATCTACACGGAATCGAGCATTTTCCTCGAAATAAAAAACAATTGCAACTTATCAGCTTATTTTTATACTATTCGGAAGAGTCGGATCGGATAATTTTCGAGGTTGGCATCGGATCGGATAATTTACCATTTCCTCCCTCGCACGACACGTAGTTTATGGTGACTGCCTTTTGGTGAAAATTGAAATATGAATACGTTGTTGATCTCCTAACCAGGAATTATTTTGATTAAAAACACGTAACCATTAGTTATTCCCCTTTTTTCCACTAATATTGCCTGATCCACTCAAGTAATATTGCCTGATCCACTCATTCGAGTGCGACGCTCGCTCAAAGGTCGGTCGGTTCGCATAAACGCGCCGCTCTCGTTTCTCCTCCCAAGCCGGATTGGTCACCGTGGGAGGGTATGACCAAATCATGGCAAGCCTTATCATCGCTACGCTCAACTGCCTATCTCTGTGCCATGACTCAAGGATCACTGAACTGGAGAACGCACTCAGCAATATCAACTTCCACGTTCTGGGTCTGTCCGAAGTAAGAAGACCAGATGAAGCCTCAATTGATCTACTCAAGTCGGGAAGCGTACTCTATCACACGCAACGGCAGCAGAATCGTATGGCCGGAGTGGGGTTTGTCGTGAGTGGGGAAGCTAAGCGGATGGTAGTGAGATTTGGCGGCTTAACTCCTAGGGTCTGCTTTCTTGACGTGGAGGTACCGAACAACGAGCTTATTCGCATTTTCCAGGTCTACGCGCCTGCCAGTTCGAGAGATGACTCGGAGTTCAGTGATTTTCTCGATCAGCTCGAAGCAGCGTACAACGCGCCTGTGTCTGGAAGCCACCGGTACCGATTCGTGCATAAGGTCATGATGGGTGATCTCATTGGGAAAATTGGTTGTCGTCAGTTGGGGGAAAACTCTGTGGGGGCATTCGGGTATGGGGATAGGAACAACAAAGGGCAAATGGTTGTGGATTTGTGTGAGAGGCTTCATCTCAAGGTGGGTAACTCCTTCTTTCGGAAAAGGACAATCCGCAAGTTCACTTGGGTTTCACCAAATGGGTTATCAGCAAATGAGATCGATTTCATCTTGTATCCTAGGGGAATGGCAGTGAGGGATGTCGGAGTGATAAATCGATTCGATTTTACCACTGATCACCGACTCGTTAGAGCTTCCATCTCATTCCCTCGCCGTTTCCCTTGGAGAAAGGAAACGACCGGTCAGGGTGATTCGCACCTCGAAAATGGACTGTTTAAACTCAGTCTACGATTAGAGTTACAAAGTAGAGGAGCGGATCTTGGGTACGGTAACATTGTGGATGCGATTAGAGGGGCGGGGAAAATTGCAACGGTTTATACACCTAGGGATGGAGGAATATCACAAGCTACAAAGGATCTACTAGCGGGACGAAAGGATTATAAGATGCAGTCAGCCGGTTTGCCTCGCTTACAGTGGCTGCTTCTAAACAGATCGATCCGTCAATCTTTCAGAAATGATAGAGAACGGTCGTATCTAAGTTACGTCAATGCAGCCATTGCGAGCGGGAAAAGCTATAAGAAGGCTGCTGCAAGAATTGCTGTAGGGAAAGGTAGAATTCACAAAATTAGGGATGGGTCGGGTAATTGGGAATGCACACAATTGGGTATAGAGAGGGTCTTCCAAGCATTTTATAACGATTTGTATGAAGGGGACGGAGGAATAGGATATAGAACACTAAGAGTAAGGGACCCATTCATTCCCTTGTGCGTTGCTGAAGTGGAACAAGCACTTCGACATTTCAAGTCAGGTAAAGCACCGGGAAGGGATGGGATCACTGGTGAGATGTTGAGGGCGGGATCTGACTACTTAGCTCCATTACTAACAGAGGTATTTAACAACATACTAACCGGAAGTGTCCCAAAGGGGTTTGGTGACTCGCGCACTATTCTGCTGCCTAAGACAGGTGATAGTTCTCTCGTTAAAAATTACCGGCCAATCAGTCTGCTGCCTGCTTTGCAGAAAGCCCTCACCGGTCTTTTGAATACGAGACTCGCACCTATCCTGGATAGAAGTAGGAGTTGGGAACAAATGGGATTTAGACAGGGACATTCTACGGTAGATGCTATTCACACTCTCAAAACGGTAGTCACAAACTGCATTGATCATCGCTTGCCCATTTATCTACTTTTCGTGGATATTTCTAAGGCTTTTGATTCGGTTTATGTTGATGCTGTCTATAAGGCTCTGGAGGTGGAAGGTGTTCCGTCGGAAGTGGTTTCATTCCTAAGTTCCCTCTCTCGGTGTAGCAAAAGTGCAGTCTTAGTGAATGGAAAGGAAGTGGAAATCAATGTTGGAAGAGGGGTTAGACAAGGAGACTGTTTGTCACCCAGACTGTTTACAGCAGTCTTGGATATGGCATTCCGTCAATTAGACTGGGCGGGAAAAGGGATTAACATCAATGGGCGATTCCTCTCTCATATTCTCTTTGCCGATGACGCAGTGCTCATTTCTCACGATGAGCGACAAATTCAATCGATGGCAATAGAGTTGGAGAGGGAATTAAAAAGGGTGGGGCTTCATCTTAACGGTGATAAAACTGTGGGAATGTCTTCGAAGGGTAATCCCAGGGATGTCAGAGTTGCGGGGAAGATTGTGGGTATCAGAAAAGAGGTGGTCTATTTGGGAAGCATCATTACTATCAATGGGAAGGAGGAGAGGGAGATTGGCCGGCGAATTCAGGCCGCATATGGGACTTTCCACAAGCATAGATCATTCCTAGTGAATAGATCTGTCCCAATGGTTCATAAGCGCCGTCTTTTCAATGGTTGTATCATTCCCGCCTTCCTATACGCATGTGAAACATGGGCCTTGACCAAAGCACAAAGTGAAAGATTATCGGTGGCCCAAAGACGCATGGAGCGTTGGATGGTCGGTTGCACTGTCTTGGATCATGTCTCGAACGAAAGGCTGCGTGGACTCACTCAGGTCAGAGACGTTGTTCGTACCGCCTTGAAAATAAAGTGGCTCTGGGTGCATAAAGTTGCTAATGATCATGACTTGAAGTGGAGCAGAACTGTGATCGATTGGACTCCACGAGGGCCTAAGCGAGGACGCGGAAGACCGCCCACAAGATGGAACGATCTCTTCATGCGAACTATCGGACCTACATTCCTGAGACAAGCAAGAAATCATGAATGGCCCGCCATGCACATCAGAGCCTACTCTTGATAAATGTGTTAAAATCCAAATCCAATCCACTCAAGTAGCCATCACTCAGGTATCAGCAGTCACTTCCTCCTACAAATTGTTCTTCCCCGAATTCAACAAGGTTTTAAGAGTAAGCATCAGGTGTTAGGGACATGTACTGTTGAGCGCAAATAGTCTCATGCAAGGTAAAATAACAAAACAAAACAAAAACATTTGGCATACATACATACATAAAATCGTGCTCGCTTTTAAAATTAATTATGTAAATTAGGAGTAATTATGAATAGATTAACAATAGTCATTCAATCAGGAGCGGGCGAATATCAAAAGATCAACTCATATGAGAGTTGCCGATTAGTTGGCTTACTGACATTCTTTCGCGTTAACTGTTTCTTGACTAATTTTCGTCTAGCGATACTTGATTCTGGGATAGGTGATGTCATAATGCGTTGACTTGCAGATGCCAATGTTGCTCCTCAGCCCGCAGGTTGCTCCGTCAAGACGCAGTATGCACCCGGAGATGAAGTTAGAGAGAACAGGGAATAGAAAACGGTTCAAGAAATAGGAGTTCAAACGTACTCTGTGAGTTTCCAAGTGAAATGATGCGCGAAAAATCTTCATCTTTTTAACCATAGATAACTTCTATGTAAAACAAAGCGAATGTTAGCAACTAAATGCCTCAACTTCGCCCTGTTTCAGATCTTCTCTCCTTCCTTCCCCAATGCTCCCGGTGTCTTCAGCTGTGACTATCTCCTGCTTGCTCCCAATTCCAAACAGATAGTGAGTTCCCCAGTGTGTTGGATGGTTTCTAGCAATGTGTCAATTAAAACCCATTACTATCTCGTCTTGTTAATAATTTTCTAGAGTGGACATGCACAATACCTGGTTGGTGACTTATATTACAACAAGGCGAAGGTTTTACCAGTAGTAATTTGAATGAGTATGTTCGTATTCTCAGGCCGAAGTGGAGATCTCTGACTTTGAGTCCAACATGTGCTGTGACACACTCACTATCTACGATGGCATCTTCGGAAATGTCATCATCAAGACGTAAATGCGAAATCAAGGATCATAGGGCGATTTATTTCATTCCAGGCTCTCTGGCTCCTACACGAAGCCTGTGACGGTCCGAGCAACGTCAAATGCAATGAGAATGCATTGGAATGCCACCAGTGGAGCTCATGTCAAGGGATTCCATGCTAGAATGAAGTAGAGTTCACTGTCTCTCATGAATAAAGAAGGATACGAAGCAGTACAATACGCATGTTTTGAGAACGAGGGCGGGGCTTGTGGCTCTAACCAAAGTGAGAGGGAACGGGGAATAAAGAAAGGAGAGGAGGGCGAGATTACTAATCGTATCGCTTGCCGACACACTGGGCCACACGTGAAAACAACATCAAGACAAAAAGGACATTGTCAATCAGGTAAGAGACTGATACCCCGGGGTCACCAGCGTATCTGAATATCGACACTTGTTGGACAGTCGAAGGGCGAGAGATGGGGAGATGAGTGGCAGATGAGAGACGGCAGGACTCTCGGAACGAGAAAGAAACTTGGAGTACGTTCAGTGAGCAAGATTCACTTTTTTTTTTTACAAATCATCACCGGATATGGATGTCATGTTGCGTCGATTGGTGTCTGAGCACGACCTAAGTACGAAGGCGAAGAATGTAGATGATGAAGTAGAAACTAATGGTGGATGGAATATGGGAGTGGGGGTCTGAGGTGAGGGCGATGGGTCGGAATAAGGAGTATTTGGTAGGGTGGGGGAGTGGGGTGGATGCTTGGTACCTCAACTTGGCCACAAATCATTCCTTTCAATCCTTGGTGTGAAAATGGCCTTTTCTCTGCCACTACGCATACAGACAAAGTGCACGAGGGAAAGGGCAAGACATTGAATCATCTATGGGCATCAGCAAAGAAGAGGGCTTCAAAGGAGGGGGTACTGCAACTGCGTTTTGGGAGGAGACGGAGGGGGCTGATCAATGGAACCAGTACGGCACTGGTTTTTTGAAGATTGAGCGATCGGGCAAATGGAAAAATCAAGGTTTTTGTGGCAGTTTGGGCAGGGAAGTTTTCCCCATTATTTCCAGTTTTGTCTACCTCATGTTTCATTACGAACAGACAGTCATATATCACGCGTGTCGCGTAAGATTCGAGTAAATTCTGGGGGTGGTTGGCACATTTTGTGACCCCCATGTTTCTCAGCATTTTTCGACACTTCATAGGGTCCCTCACAAGATAGCGTCGAGTTTTGTTCCAAATAGTCGCCTTCAACGACTAGAGGCGTCGTGCAAATTCTGGAAGGCCGAAAAACGCGTTTTTCGGAAGCCTGTAGCTCATTCCAGAATGATTTTGGTGACGAGTTGTCAACACATAAAATTAGGCAAATTTAGCGGAGATAACACCTGATCAAATGGCCCATCGAAACATTCATTAGTATTTTCATAAATCGATTTAAATAAATGACGTTCACCACATATTCGGGCCAGAAAATTTTATTGGCTCATTTGATAGAGCTCAAAGTTTCGGTTCGAATGGTTATCAGAACGTATAGGCAAATCAACTGATATCGAAGTCAAAATCGCGTTATAAGGTTTTCCCGACCTCTGAGGGCATGCTCTCTCGTCTACAGAGAGAGGTCGTTCTTTGATCTACCCGTTCTCTCTCACCACAGATCATCTCTCCACGTCGTCTTATGATTCATAATGAGTGATTGGAGTATCCTCTACGATTTATGTCATTCAAGTACATTTTCAATTATCATAATTAATAATCAATCGATAAAATAGTATCAACTGAAAAAATTACAATAATGATCGGCAATATAGCATAAATCTGAACTTCACAGGAAAATCTCGTCTATATCTTCCTCGATCACTCTTCTAACAAAATCTTCCTCGTGCTCTTTCTCAACTCAATCTCATCCTCCTCTCCCTCATCCTCCCTTTCCCCTCCTTCCTCCTCGAATACATCGTCATCCAAGTCAGATTCTTCTGACTCTTCGACGACCCTTCGCTTCCTCGTGACTCCACTGGTCGATCGTACACTCGACTTGGCTCCAGTGCTCTTCTTGCTTGTCTTCTGTGCTGAGGTCGACGACATCGTAACCTTGGCCGGCTTGGCGGTAGTCTTCCTTGGACCTCAATTCACATAATTTTGTTATGTCGAATTTTTTTCCCGTCTCGATTACCTTTGATTCTGGGCTGTTCCAGTCTGGAGAAGAGTGATATCAACTGCTTCTCAGAGGGAATTTGTGAGTATTTGAGGAGATGGCGAGTGGAGGTGAGATCAGACGGATCCATGGCATTCTCCAATGAATGGCGCTTCGGCTCTTCTCGGTGGAACGAGTGACCGTTGAGAGTGGAAATACTCCTCTGCCAATTCCTTGGCCTTCTTGTCCAATGGCTGAGTGGCGTGAGAAGACTTGAGAGCCCAGCCGTGATCGTGAACTGAACGGTTGGATACTGTACTGGGGACAACCCTACCGTAACCCATCACTACCTACCATACCTCAATCCTACCGTATCCCATCACTACTCCGAATTCTTGCCCTACCGTAACCCCTCGCTCTCTACCGTGCTCCTATTCCACCGTAACTCCTCTGCTAGGAGAGATGACCTACCGTAATCTATCGATACATCTCCCACAGCTTCAACATGCTCAGTGACGGCGATTCTGGCCGTTTCTCTAGTCTCGATCATTTCATTGAACTTGGCTACCGCCCCATGACCGTCTTCTTCTCAACAAACACGTGATTCCCTTTGATCTCGTGATCATTCAACCATCTCGTGCTGCGAAACGTCTTCTTGCATCCGATGGTCGAGCAGTGGAAGAGATTGGTTCAAATACGGATACTCGAGTGGAATTGCTAACATCGTCATCGGTTTCCTCTCCATCTTCATCTTCTGCGGTCCTCTTCTTCTCCTTCTCAGAATCTAGCGATGACCAGAATGTGTCGCCTAGGTGTCCTCCTCCTTCTTCCACAACCAATAAGTCCATCTGCGAAAGGCTCTCCTTCTTCACAACTTTTCCCTCGCCGATTCCGAATTGACAACGAGAAAAGGTAAACAGTGACTCTTCTGACCTTTACTGTCTCATTCTTCACAGTGAGTGATTCGTAGATTCTAGCATTCACAATGCTGTTTCCCTCAAAAATCCACTCCCTCATTTTTCTCTTGAAACGGGCTGCACCACGATCAGGGCGGCCTATAAATAAGTATTGAGAGACCCTTCCTCAAAGCAGTTTTTTTTCACCTTTCCCGACTGACTCTCGCTGAAATGATACCCATCGATAGTCATCTTCGAAGTTGATAGATGGAAGAGTGAAGCAATCAGTGTTCCACTCTTGTAGGAACCTGAGAAGAAAGAGATCAAAGATCAATAATCTTACAGTAACCAACCGGCATTGTCAGATCGAAGAGTGACATTCGTGATTCCCTTTGTGGCCAGTACTTCGAGAATATGTTTCACGATTGAGTAGACGAGATAAGCATCCTGAATCATCAAATTGAGTGGAAATAATTGTTTAATGAAATATCCTGTTTCGCGTTATCGAGAGTGTGTGCGAATAAGTGATCGACTAGTTTCCCATCAATTCTGGCAAGCACATGGGCGAGATGGAGACAGATTCCCTTTTAGCCAAAGAAATCAGACTGCCCCTCTCTGAGAAGAATCATTGGGCAAACATAGATGGAAAACGATCACATCGGCTTGCATGGTTCCACTTTCATCGAGAAATCGAGAGTGAGAAGAGCATGACCGTTTTTAAGACTATCCTGGATGATAGCTCGACCACTGTTCGAAACAGCTGTGCTGCAATGAGAATAGGGAGGAATAGATTGATTCATGAATTTCAAATACCGTAGAATGTGCGACTGATAAGATTTGATACACAGGTCATTCTCTCGTTTTTCCGCTTAGCGAGTACTTTCAGAATTCGAGTTGTACTGCCCCTCCCAAGCTTCTGATCCAGTTCGTTGGTACTCTAAGGAATCAAAGAATCATACAGAATTGAAATCGTGAAACAACCTCTAGGTCTCTGAGGTAGAGGCGATGGATGCTACAGAAAGAGAACTTTCTAGCGACTGAAGCGATGACTGCCTTCGTTCCATCCGATAGAGTAGTGATAGTGTCTCCCCATGGCAGAGAGACGAGAACATTCGAACTACAATGAATTCTATGATTGAACTCTTTCCTATGAATTACGCTAACCGGCTCAGAAACTCTATAAATCGGTCGGTTTTCTTCCCATTATAGCTTTCCCTTGCGTATTTCACATCGAAATCGACTGCTCCTCTATTGTAGTTCTTTGCCAGATTGAGGAAGTGCAGTGTAGCAGAGGGCACACAACGAATTGTCTGATAATTGAGCGAGATAAAACAAAAACAAAAACTACGATCGAACCTTGTCCACTACGATCGAACCTTGTCCACTAGAGAACTGTTGAATGTGCATCGGTGCGTGATAGTAGTTTGTTGGTGGTTTCTTCCCACTTAGAGAGAAGCGAGAGAAAGTGTCCCTTACAAATCATTCTCGATCTCGCATCAACCTGCTACGGGTTAGACATACAAATAGACATAAATCAGTGAAACTAATGAATTAGGAAACGAATCAATAAGAAAAAAATTTAAAAAATACCTCGTTGCTAGAGTCCACTTCTTCTCCATTCGCGCGGATGTTGAGAAGATCAAGAACCGAGTCACATCCACGAAGCTCGACGACTGGTTGGAGTTCGTTGATGAAGGAAGAGACCGACTGCTCACTCAATGGACAAGTGATGAACAGATGAAGGAAAAGAAACGGAACTAGCATCGAAACCGAACAGACCTGTCATCACATGGAATCAGCGTGAGGTCGAATGGCTTGAGTCGATCCTTCTTCTCGAGAGCTCCCTTGGTATTAGAACGGTAGAAGCAGCTGAGAGACATCCGGGACTGGACTGTACCTGCAAAACTAGTGTTGACAACTTGACCCAACGCAACGGCGGAGCTACCTCTCTCTTTCTGCTCTCAAGAGGAAAGGAGCGTCACTACGTGGTGTCTAATAGCCAACACTATGCAATATGATGAAACGCAAAGATAATAGAGAAAAAAATGAAGAAAAACTAAGAAAAACGGAGAAAAACGGCGGGCATTCCATCGGGAAGACAGGGGACAAGACTGAGCTCTTCCCCACTTGACTCCCCCATTCCCGCCTGATCTTTCGATCGATACCTAGACGATCAATAGCTTGACCTTGACTGAGTCACGTGGGACAATGATCTACCATTAGAGGGAAGGTTGAGATAGAATAAAAGGAGCACGTTTTGATGAATTCTGATGAATGTGGTCGAATAAGCGCAGAAGAATTCCATTAAAAAGGTTTATTAATTTGAAAAATTTAATTATTTATTGAACATTACATTATAAATCCACCGACAGAAAGAGTATTTTGCAGTTTTTTCACTATTTTATCGATGGATTATTAATTATGATTATTGAAAATGTACTTGAATGACATAAATCGTAGAGGATACTCCAAACACTCATTATGAATCATAAGACGACGTGGAGAGATGATCTGTGGTGAGAGAGAACGGGTAGATCAAAGAGCGACCTCTCTCTGTAGATGAGAGAGCATGCCCTCAGAGGTCGGGAAAACCTTATAACGCGATTTTGACTTCGATATCAGTTGATTTGCCTATACGTTCTGATAACCATTCGAACCGAAACTTTGAGCTCTATCAAATGAGCCAATAAAATTTTCTGGCCCGAATATGTGGTGAACGTCATTTATTTAAATCGATTTTTGAAAATACTAATGAATGTTTCGATGGGCCATTTGATCAGGTGTTATCTCCGTTAAATTTGCCTCATTTTATGTGTTGACAACTCGTCACCAAAATCATTCTGGAATGAGCTACAGGCTTCCGAAAAACGCGTTTTTCGGCCTTCCAGAATTTGCACGACGCCTCTCGTCGTTGAAGGCGACTATTTGGAACAAAACTCGACGCTATCTTGTGAGGGACCCTATGAAGTGTCTTTCCGGCTTTGACCCAATTTCGACTTTTTCAATGTGCCAGCCTTTATTCGGTTTGTTATCAAAAGAAAAACTGCCCACGTTTACAAATCGTCTATTACCAATCGCCTCTCATCAAAATCTTTCCATTCACAGGAAAATTCGATAGAAAATGAGTCCTAATTTCAGATTCTGAGCAATCAAGGAGCCATTTTCTTCCACATTGACCAGTCGATTCCGCAAGTACTCCTTCCCCTCCCCTCCTCCTGAATATAAATGAAAATCTTAGCAATTTCTAATCTGAATAAAATGTGTTGAGATAAAAAATGCAGTTTTGTGTTCTGTATCTGCATGGGCATTGGAAACGCGATCATAAAGCTTTATTCTGAAATATTTTCATATAACCAAGGCCTCTTTTCATTGCGCAAATGAGTTTCAACTCAGTTTCAAGATCAGCAACCATACACTAATTTTGAGTCACATTTCACCCCTTTCACCCCATTCACTATTTGTGCCCTCTTCATCGCACCCTGACATGCCGTTTTCAGTGATTATATTTAGAGACCGCAGGCTCCGCCTAGGACCAACTTTTGAGCATACAGTATGTTTTGCCTGTTCTTGAGCTTGTCCGACTCTTAGGCGAACGGGCTCATGTGAGAGGATTCGCGAGAGATTCGAGAAAAGTTTCGCGAGAGATTCGAGAAAGAGATTCGCGGCGGTAGGAATTTGTATCACCGATCCTGCTGAAAAGTAAAACTTAAGTACTTCGAATGATGCTCTTTCAAACTGCGTTTGCAGAATTCGATACCTGGTCTCATCTTCGAGTATAGGTAGGTCAAAGTAGGGACACTACGAAATTTACGACCAAAATTGTCTCACGAAAATAGTCATAACTCGCTTTAAAATTAAGCTAGAAACAATTCCAAAAAAGGGTTCGACTGAGGAGGCATAGGGAAACATTTTGTATGTTGGTGCTGTCATTCCTCGTCTATGCCCTGGATCGGGGCGGTCGGTTTTTCAAAAAAGTAGTGTAACTTTACTAATACCGATTTGTACAAGAAGCGCCGAAATATGATTGAAAAAAACCATGTACCTAACACCACCTCAAATATCAGACCAATCGAAGGGGGGGGGGGAAATGGCCCGCACTTTTGTCCGAAAAACCTGCTATTTTCGCCGTTTTTCACATTTTTTTCAGCATAACTTTTTCATTCATGTTTTCATGAGCTCTCATATCAAAATTCGGAATCAGCCTCCACAAATACACCAAAATTTCCTATAGACATATTATTTCGAGAAGAAATTTTTTTTCGGTCAAATTTTGGTCGAAAAAAATTTGTCTCAGAATCATATCCCTATAGGATTTTCTGGCTTATTTTCGAGCGTAGAAAACGAATCTGCAAACTAGAGCTCTAGAAAATACAAAATAAAACAGTTATGATCAAAATCTCGAAAAATATGGAGAATCGCAATTTAAGATTGGAATAATAGAATTATTGAAGGAATTTTCTGTATTCCCGATTGCACTCAGTCATTTTGTTGTTGAATAATACTTTATTACATTTTTTCCTTTATTCCACTTTAAAAGAAAGCACTTTAAAATCTTGTGAATCAGATGTTATATGCGTGTTATTATAAATGATCAATGGTATGACAGAATAATTGCTCCAGCTTATTTTGTGCGAGAGTTTGTATTTTTGATGTTTTGCCTTTTTGAGTTCTACTTCAGCACTCACTGTTTTTTCCGCGACTTATCTCAACTGCATATTGCATACCTGCAGGCGGACTAGTGATGGTATGCGCTCTCTTCGCTCCCACACTCTCTCCAATCTGCCTTATTGGAGAGAGTAGGGGAAATGAGGAGAGTTATCTCCACCATGTCACTATTATCCACTACTTTTTTTTCACTATTTGAAACAATTTGCAAAATCTCTGTAGGTGGTGGGATTTCGTTTTTACAAACATTCGAAAACAAACAGAACAAGATCAGCGAGTATTATGGAAACGTCTACATTCTTCTTATTGTTAAAATTTATTTCACTTTTCAAACAAGAATGAATCCAGTCGAAAAAATAGCGGGATAGAGTAAACAATACAGTCGTGAAGAAATTTACTAATAATGGATAACAGAAGAATCATGCGGTGCAGGAGGCCTGCACGACGCCCCTCGTGTAATCGTCGGAGAAGGGCTTGGTCAGCCACATCCACGTCCCGAATACGCAGTTGATCTGGAATGAGAATCGGAACGAATCAGATTGGAGATATGCGAAGGGTACTAGGTCGGATGATAATCGAACTTTTTTCGTCTTCCAGTAGTGTTTCAGATGGTTCTCAGTAATTGATACTGACAATTTTTTTAAAAATTCAGTTCTCATCCGACCTAGTGCCATGTGGAGATGGAGTTCGCACAATGAGCTTGGACAAAAAAATGAAAAAAAATGCAAAGATTTGTAATCACCCAAGCGTCATCCTTGCCACCGCCTGGGCTCATCTGCTGACCGCTGGTAGTCAGGAAAGTGAATCCGGTGGCGCCCGTATACTCGCACGGCGACGTGCGATTGAACGGCGCTTTCGGCGGGCCGAGCGAATTCGTGGCGCCCGACATCGCGGTAAGGGGCGCGCACGCGGCCGGATCGAGCGCCGAGGCATCAGCCAGAGGGATCCTACAACACCTGTCGCCTGTCACCTGTCACCCTCAGCCGACTTTCAACCTACCCGTGTCACATCACATCATCACATCACATCATTTTTATCCAGGTCGAATCAATTACAATAAGGGTCGTACAAGAGAAAACAAAGTAAAGTGAAAGAGATCAAAATTCTTGATTTCTCCGTAGAATCTTCTCAGTAGTTGACTTCTCTCCACGCTAGGCGGGGTCTGGATGTGCTGTTTTATCTTTCCACAGCTCTCGATTGAGTGTGCCGTTCTGTTAATCCCATCGTTTGGAAAACATTCCTTATTCCTTTCATCCAACTCATCTTGGGCCTCCCCACTGGCCGTTTCCCAGTCGGCTGATACAGTAGCATCTTCTTACACGGATGATCACGGTCCCTTCTCTTGATGTGTCCGTACCATCTTAACCGTCTCTCTCTGACTTTGTCCACAATTGACGCGTTTCCGAGCCTTTCTCTCACCCTCTCATTCCTCTCTCTGTCTATCAGACGCACTCGGCATATCCACCGAGCCATTTTCATTTCGGCAGCACTCAATCGTTCTTCCAATGCCACTGCCATCGCCCAATTCTCGCTACCGTATAGCATTGCTGGACGGATTATCGACCGATACACTTTTCCCTTCAGCCTCATTCTCACTCGTTTGTCATGTAGCACTTCTGAGCAAGCATTGAACTTCGCCCAGGCACATCGTATTCTGTTATTCACATCTCTCTCGGAACCTCCGCCCTCATGCACCATCGATCCGAGATACCGAAACTCTTTGACTTTCTCGATCCTTTCGCCATTTACATCACTCATTATCCCTTGTCCTCCACCGACCATCAAAAATTCTGTCTTTCGAGTATTCAAAGTGAGACCACTCGCCTCTAACCTTCTCTGTATCTCTTTCACTTTGTCTTCCAATCTACTCACATCTGTATCGATCAAGCACAAATCATCTGCATATGCTAATCACTTGGGAGCAATCTCCAAGCAATCTCCCAATACTGATTTGAGTACAACTATGAACAACAAGGGCGACAACGCGCTTCCCTGATGAACTCCGATTCTTATCGTGCTATCAGGGGTATCATCTCCACATATTGTTCCGGCACTCCTTTCTCCCTCAGACTCCTCCAAATCTGCCTTCTAGGCGTGCGATCGTATGCTTTTTCCAGATGGAGAAAGACCGCAGTGCATCCTTGATTGAACTCCAAATGTCTCTCAACCATCTTACTCAACAGGAAAACTGGCTCCGAGGTCGACGAACCTCGCACAAATCCAAATTGGGATGGGTTCAGAGTCATTATTTCTCGCAGTCTGCGATCTATGCAACGTTCAAGGATCTTCATTGTATGAGAGATCAACTTGATTCCACGGTAATTCCCACAATCTCTAATATCTCCCTTCCCTTTATAAAGCGTGACGATTTCGCTTCTCCTCCACTCATCGGGCATTCTCTTTCCTGCGAGTATTCTGTTGAATAGTCTCTTCAACCACCAAATTCAAACTTCATTCGCAGCCTTCCATGCATCTACTGGTGTCCCATCTGGTCCGTATGCTTTCCTCCAAGGGCATTTCCCAATGGCCCATCTTACTTCTTCAAGACTCCAGTCATCCACCATCTCATCAACCATATCTCCCTCACTCAATAGAGTTTGCTGCTTCTCGACTTCAAAGTATTCACGCCATCTTTCTTTGACTCCTTTCTCTGTTCGCACTACTCCTCCATTTCGATCATACAACGACTTCACTTCCTTCATATCTTTCTTCGCTCTATCTCTGGTCTTTGCCAATCTATAGACAGCCTGCTCTCCATCTGGTCCATCCAATTGCTCATACACGTGATTGTATGCCTCTATCTTCGCATAGTGAATCACTCGTCTGCACTCCACTCTTTTCTCCACATACACCTTTTTGGTCTCGGTCGTTTTCTTTCTGAACCATTCTCTGAATGCATTCCTCTTCTCCTTGGTTGCGACTTTTACACTTTCATCCGTCCAGAACCAAGACCCTTGGTTATTTTTTCTTCTTCCCTTCGTCTCACCCAGGATTTTTCGTGCACATTTGATTATGTTCTCCTTAGTCTCTTCCCAGACCTCATTCACATCCATCTCCTCATTTTGAGGGTCGATACCTAATGCACCTGTGATTAGCATCTCCCTCTCAAAGATCTCTCTCAGAATTCGGTCCTTCAACTTCCACCAACGAATCTTCGGCTCAAACTTCGTTATTCCCTCTTTCACCATCACGATAGGCTCTCCCTTCAATCTGATATCGCACACTACTGGCTTGTGCTGGGGTGCAACTTCTTCCGATGGTATAACCTTCGCATCTTTCACTCTCCATCTATCTCTCTTTCTTACCAACACATAATCAAGTTGTGCCTTTACTCCACCTGAGTAATATGTCACCAGATCACTCTCCCTCTTCTCGAACATCGAGTTCAATACAGCCAGATCGTGTTGCTGTGAGAATTCGAGCAGTCTCAATCCATCCACATTCTGTCTCCCGTATCCATTCACTCCATGAACAGTGCAGTCTCCGAATATCTCTGGTCCTCTCCCCACGTGACCATTCCAATCTCCTCCCACAATCAACGTGTCCTCATCGTGCACTTTCTCCATTATCTCGCCCGCTTTTGCATAGAATGCCTCTTTCATTCTCTTGTCTAGCCCGGTCTGTGGCGCGTAGGCAGATATTATGGTAATCATGTCTCCCTCGACATCCAATCGCACTTTCAACAATCGATCACTGATTCTTTCCACCTCCACCAAACAATCGGACAATCTCGGACACAAGATCACAGCCACGCCATTTCTCAGTCCATCTCCTTCCGCACACACTCCATCTCCTTTCGCACACACTTCCGATCACTCTTTCTTCCTTCTCAGTCAAACTTACTGATCTTTGATCTCTGATCTCTTTTCCTCCTCTCTCCTTCTCTCTGATCAGTAGATCACTTCTCCTCTCCTTCTCTCTGATCAGTAGATCACTTCTCCTCTCCTTCCCTCTGATCGGTAGATCACTCCTTCTTCCTTCTCAGGCAACCTTACTGATCTTTGATCTCTGATCTCTTTTTCCTCCTCTCTCCTTCTCTCTGATCTGTAGATCACTTCTTCTCTCCTTCTCTCTGATCAGTAGATCACTTCTCCTCTCCTTCTCTCTGATCAGTAGATCACTTCTCCTCCCCTTCTCTCTGATCAGAAGATCACTTCTCCTCTCCTTCTCTCTGATCAGTAGATCACTTCTCCTCTCCTTCTCTCTGATCAGTAGATCACTTCTCCTCTCCTTCTCTCTGATCAGTAGATCACTTCTCCTCTCCTTCACTCTGATCGGTAGATCACTTCTCCTGTCCTTCACTCTGATCGGTAGATCACTCCTCCTTCCTTCTCTGTGATCAGTAGATCACGTCTCTCTCCTTCCCTCTGATCGGTAGATCACTCCTCCTTCCTTCTCTGTGATCAGTAGATCACGTCTCTCTCCTTCCCTCTGATCAGTAGATCACACCTCACTCAGATCAGTAGATCTTTCTGTCTCAACTAAGCCACGTGGCAGAAAACACGAGACAGTAAACCCACAAACTCCGAGGACACCAGAACTGCTTGCACACGAACCGAGTAGCCGAGATCCAATCCCAGCACGAGTATGGTAGCAACAGATGTTGACTAGAGGGCCGTCCCGTTGCTTGGACTGTCGCCCTTCGCGCACTTCAGTCCAACTGGCGAGAGCGCCGACCGCGCAACCGCACACGCCGAGTGAAGAGTGAAGAGTCGTTATTATGTGTGCCGATATTATTACGCACTAACACTCCTGCCTTTAATGTTTTGCGAAGATCTGACAAGGGAATGACCAGAACTCACATATCCCGATTCCCTTCATTTCTCCATGACAGAAGGTACCCCCCCAGAGTATCTCATGGCCGTTTTCAAAAGTTGCCCAATCCTTCTAGAAATCGAGATATGATGCTTTCAATTTTTGCCATTGCTTTCCAATAAGAATTTGCATGCGCCATCATCTCCTTGTTGATGGTCGATTCCATCGGCTTCGGTGGCCGAGTGGCAGTGAGTTGAAACTGGGGATCGGGGGTTGCTGGTACGGATCCCGGTGTGGGCATTTTTTGTTTTGATTCTATTTGGAGCATTTATCGATCGATTTTTATACGTATTCATGTGTTTTGCTCGAATTTCGAACATGTAACAGTTTTATTCAACAATTGTGGTACGCAATGATGTAACATTCAAAGCAAATATGTGCATGTTTCTTTGTATGGAAAGATTTGGCGGATTTGTCCATTAGCATGAAGAGCACTGTGTAAAGATGTCTGGACGCAACCTATAAAATGGCCAAAACGGTTGCAACTTCACACCTCCCATGGTCTCCCCATGGTCTCAAAATCACGTGGATGATGCGAGAATCAAGAAGGAGGCGGCAGACTTCGTTGCTAGTATCAAGGAGGAAATGAAGACGCGCCCACTTGATTAGACGAATCCAGTCCCACGCCTTCAAGCATGCCCCTAACTTCATGGTCTACCAGAGAGACAACATTTTGAAGCTCATTTCCTTGTCCTTCAAAATCATGCGTGCTCCCCTCTTCAAGCCTATGATTATGTACGCATGGCACGCCGCTGGTTATCTCGATTCCCCTCCCTCTGCCCGTTTAAAATCCCAGTCGAGTATTGCTTTCCTCGTGGTGTCAATACCAAGGCCTGTTCCTCTGTTGGTTGTAAGTCGTTGAGTTTCATCCTATGCCCAATGTGCGAAAAGACCTGGTGCTTTGAATGTTACATCATTGCGTACCATAATTGTTGAATAAAACTGTTACATGTTCGAAATTCGAGCAAAACACATGAATACGTATAAAAATCGATCGATAAATGCTCCAAATAGAAGCAAAACAAAAAAAGCCCTCCAGCAAAAATCCGTACCAGCAACCCCCCGATCCCCAGTTTCAACTCACTGCCACTTGGCCACCGAAGCCGATGGAATCGACCATCAACAAGGAGAAGGCGCATGCAAATTCTTATTGGAAATCAATAGCAGAAATTTAAAGCATCATATCTCGATTTCTAGAAGGATTGGGCAACTTTTGAAAACGGCCATGAGATACTCTTGGGGGTACCTTCTGTCATGGAGAAATGAAGGGAATCGGGATATGTGAGTTCTGGTCATTCCCTTGTGAGCAACAAAAAAGCGAGAATCTTTGTTGGAATTGTTCGACGTAGAATCTATTTTTAGAGGAAAGAGTTCACGTATGATCGCATTATTTTAAAATTAATTGTAAGTAACGAACTTGACACATGCTGCGCCCCGAATGTAGGTGACTACAGTCAGATCGGAGAAGAACCTGCATCAAAGGCTGTGAGTAACAAATTCACCGGAACAATATAGTTCAGGGACAAGATTCAGGGCAAGTGTTGTATAATATTTTGCGATTGTATTGTCCACATGTTGTGAGGAATCCCATCAGAAGTGATGCCATAACTAGAGCTCTGCTCTATTTGCAAACTTTTTCGTTTCGCTGACCGGCGAGAGAGTGTCAAAGAAAGTCGGTCTCGAATGGGCATCACTAGCGAACAGTACCACGATTACTGATGG
The DNA here is from genome assembly GCA_036245825.1 of Pristionchus entomophagus. NCBI lineage: Eukaryota > Metazoa > Nematoda > Chromadorea > Rhabditida > Neodiplogasteridae > Pristionchus > Pristionchus entomophagus. Next base: position 35,783,795 of record BTSX01000002.1, read on the forward strand.
CAAATCGGAAACTCTCCTCAATTTGCACGCTCTCTCGCCGGTTATAGAAACGAGAGATCACGCAAACTGAGGAGAATCAGATTCCGATTTCTCATCACTAACCACGATCCCAGCTGCGCGTCCCAGTCCACATTCGCGTCGAAGTAGTTGTTCACGATCCGATAGCTCCTGTCGGGCATGTACAGGCTGAGTATGTTCCAGCCTCGGCCGCAGGGCATCGCTAAGTAAATTGATTTAATGAAATTGCTATTGTGTTTAGAGTGGTGTACGAATGACCAGTCAAATCAGAGATTTGTTCAATATCGCTGAATAGGCAATTCACATGTTGTTCCTCCGGCAATGTAGGTGGCGGTTGCGAGTGAAATGAAATAGGCATCGTTGATGCGAGGGTCGTGCGTCTTGTCAAGTTGGACAATGGGAGCAACAGGACAACCAGAAGTAGCTCTGGCGAACTCTCGAGTCGGCGCTGGATTAGACCTTATTATTATTTATTTTTTTTAGATGAATAAAAATGGCGTTTTTTCGATGATAAAGGCAATCCAAAAGTGCTTCAATCACGTCGTAATTTCTATCCATAAACCCTTCTCTATCTCGGGTCGTGCTAGTTATCCACACACCAGAACCTTGACTGTAAATAGTTGCCTAATTTCGCAATAGGCGAGGGGGGAGGTAGCGACCGTCGCTACCTAGGGTCGAATAGCTAAAGTAGAGATGAACGTACTCAGAAAAGTTCAAGTGGATAGCTCTCGCCTGAGCCGAGTTGAACACAGCGTGTCAGAGAGGCGAAAAACGCTCATTTGCGCGGCGGACGCCTCGCGTGTGCTCTTTCATTCTGCACTTATGGGAGCTGTGAAAGAGAGGTGAAATGATATAGACGATTCGAGTATAGTGATGTAAATAACTAAACAATGGTTATGAAATATGCAAATGTGATACATCGAAACGGTATAGTTATGAGTTAGGAGGCTGCTACTCAGTTTCTGTAAATTTTGATTAGCTAACAATCTCTTTGTGATCATTTGTGCGGATTATATAATTTTCAAAATGGAACTACTCACAGGAGAATGATGGAAACACCAACTCCATTATTATTTTCTGGATCGTTAAGAGAAGGTCTACAAGTCTGAAAGACGGAATTTTAATTAATGTTTTTATATTCGAAAAACTCGAAATAATCCAATTTTTTAATGCATTTTTCACCCTTTCACGAATATGAAAGCATTTAACAAAATTCCGTCTTACAGAATTGTAGACCTTCTCTTAACGATTCAGAAAATAATAATGGAGTGGGTGTTTCCATAATTCTCCTGTGAGTAGTTCCATTTTGAAAATTCTCTAATCCGCACAAATGAACACATAGAGATTGTTAGCTAACCAAAATTTACAGAAACTGAATAGCAGCCTCTTAACTCATTACTAAACCGTTTCAATGTATCGCGTTTTTCGAATCTCTGACACGCTGTGTTGCACTTCGAAGAATCAACTGCTTCTCAGAATCAAATTTCGAAGAATGAAATGAATTCTCATTTTCATCGAAGAATCAAATTACCAACCCTATGCTGAATGTATGTCTGTAGTGCTACAGTGATGATTTCGTTTCAATGTCCGACGAGGGAGCATGCAAATTGAGGAGAGTCGGGCTCCAATCGATATCTCTACTCGAGTACTCCAAACGTACCAGAACAGGTCAGTCCAGAGACGGCGCCCAGCATGGCGCATCCCTTCAGATTCGGCTCAAAGGTGTAGGCACGACACGCCTCATTCACGGCACAAGCGATCATGAATATTCGATGTTGATCTTTGATCTCTTACCGTACTCACCTTGCACTGATACTCGTCTACTGCAGACGAAACAGAAAGCACTGTACGCCTTCCCGGTGCGGATTGATCGATAAAGCAGAGGGAATAGACACCAAGTATCGGAAGGAAAAGGAGCAGACACTTCATTGGGAAGGAAATGGAGGTGACAGGAAGAAAGGGCTATGGGGGAGCTATGGAGACTCTCCCGTTGCTAATAGTAACTGAGGGGGCGAAGTCCTTCAAGTCCCTTCCTTCTTCTGGCAAGTAGTCAGTCATATGAGTCGTAGTGATGGCACGGGGACCTCGACTCTCCTGAAGTCTCGAGCTCTATCGATTCTCTGACCTTCGATCGAGCTCGCGATTTCAGGTGAGTCGTTTCCCATTTGCCAGCACTCATGTCTTACGACACTTTCGCTTCATTTATTTGGCAGTTTCCTAAGATACGCTCCACCCATGAATCCCTCCCTCCCTCCCTCCCTCCCTCCCTCCCTCCCTCCCTCCCTTCTTCCCTCCCTCCATGAGTCCCTCATGAGCAATTGGTTCATCGACTGAGCCTTCGAGGCAGTACTCAGTGGACGAATCATGAGTTCATGAGGGCGGGACTGCCCCCCTGCCGGATCGAACAGATGATCTCTCCAATCTGCACACTCTCTCGTCGATCAGATCAACGAGAGAAGACGCAGACTGAAGAGAGCTACTGTTCGAACCGGCAGCCCTACCATCTCCTTAATGCTACCAACTCTTGATCATGCACCTTCGTCCATATCAGCCGTCAATAAGTCGCCCATTCTTCTCCCACCGTACTCCCTCCCCTCACTCAAACCTCCTTTTCAATCCATCGCACAGTCGTTAATGAGACTCCTACCGTGCCCCCTCCGTCAAATCATTAGTCATCTCCCTACCGTACCCACTGTCTACCGTACCTCACTTCACACGACTCCTTCCGATGCAGTATCCCACACCTACAGTACTCCATACTCCTCAGACTACGGCATCGTGCCGCTCATTCCCGTTCGAAGTGCCAGAAAGTGTATCTAATCACAGGTAGTTTCGATACACCGACTGATATTTCCGACGGGAAGCGGAATAGCCTGTCGTACTCCACCCCCATACCCTTCGCCTCCCACCGTATTCGCTTCGTCGTCATCCTACAGCACTCCTTGTTCTCCTACCGTAGTCCCTCAGCTCGCCTCCTCCTACAGTATCCCTCCCTCGCGTGTTCCTCTCTCCGACTTACCCTGATGGTCACATTATCAGGCATCCTAGTCATTCGAGTTCGGAGCAATGATATTGTGGTCATCAGGGTTGGCGGTGTTGTTATCTGTCATTAGTTTATTCATACCGTACTCCTGCTTCCCATACACTCCACTACCGTACTGATTTTTCTACCGCTCTTTCATTCTCCCTCCCTTCCCCTGCATCCTCATATACTCCTATTCCTACCGTAATCCCTCACCCACTTTCCTTACCGTAATCCCTAACCCCCTTTTCCTACCGTAATCACTCAGTACACCACGGAGTATACACATCAAAATAAGGACGTCATAAATTCCCTTCATAGATAGCCCAGTGTGCACCTGATCTCATGACATTTATCGTCTCTTCATCCAACATCTAGTGTTGAAAAGTAGCTCTCTACATTTCGCACACACTATCGCCGGTCAGAGAAACGAAAGTTTGCGAAATGAAGAGAGTCGAAACGATAGCGCAACCTCGATAATGATAGTGTACGATTCTCTCAATCTCTATCAATAGAAGTAGATGGAGATGGCTTCTCATGGAACTGCATTTCGCCTGTATTCTGCCTCAATAGGCGTATACTTCCTAGAAGATATGTGTAAAAGGAAATATCAAACGGTTATTCACAGATTATTGATTCCTACTGAAAACTAACACCATAACCAGGAATATGGATTGGCAAGATTGCAACAAAATATGACGCCGTTTGCCTTATTTTCGAGCAATTTCGGATGAGTCTGGCACAGCTCAAAAAAGGTCGATTTTCTGAAACAACGTGTTTTGGGGTTATCAAGGGTGCTGAAGACGATGGGCATATCCATTTTGCCCTCATACCCACCGTTGGCCCCAGAAAGCGACACGTCGAAATCACATTTTGACGTGTTACTCGGAACTAGAGTGTGCCTTTTTTACGGGAGTAAGTTTCCTGGGGTAGAATTTGATGGCGAACACTCCTGCTTAGTTCATTTTTCATGATTTTCAAAAATAATTTTTAAATACGGGAAAAACAAGTCGTTACACTACCTTCACTACCGTATCCTCCAGCTGTTATCGATCGGTCGCTCGTGTGGGATGGAGAGCGGAGTACGCAGAGGAGCAGTGGTCAGCCAGTGGCCTGCGACCAATCGATTGATGACTAGAATACAGGAAGGTTCGTCACAACCTTCTCTTGAAGTCGTGAATCATTGGATGAACCATTGATTATAACGACAAGGGAGTGTGCAGATTGGAGAGAGCCACTAGTCGATCCAGCAACGCGTCTCCACACAGCCCACCTCTCCAAGACACTCTAGTCCCCTATTGCGTCGTGCGGATACGGTAGTCGGCGTGGCGAGACCACATCTTGTGGAATCAGCCAAATGATGACATCATCGTTGAGGCTCAGTCCAATATTCAAGTCCAGTCCAAGCCTACCGTGCACAGATCTTCTCCTCGTTGCTTCGTCAGATCCTCACAGCCTCCTGTCGTCTTTCCGTCGCATCCGATCGATCGATATTCCTCGTTGGCTACCGTATCCTGCAACGAGGAAAAATCAATATTCGTCGTGAGAAACAACTTCAGAGCATTTCTCGAGAGGCAAAGCATTTGTTACCGTACCTCGGACTGTACCGTACTCGGGGAGTCATCGATGCGCGAAGAGACAGAGACACTTGTATCCAAGCGAGCCCTGAACAGATTATCGATTATTCCGAGGTATTCAGTGATTCCAATCCACCGTACCTTGTCGACTTGGGTACGGTAGTCCATCCATCGATCGGAAGATTGGAGCGGGGAGAGGAGAGATGGAGCGGGAGTGGGAGTCAAGATTTTATGGCTTATCAATTAGTGCTCGCTTCATTCTGCACACTCTTGCGAGTCAGTGTCACATGGCTGTGCAGAATATTCGACTCGGTAACCGCACGACTCCATGACCTACTTCGTCTCCTCTATTCTGACTCGAACTGACCTTCCGCAGATGACGTCATCACGAAAGGGCGGGGCACAGAGAGACGATCGATCGAAGGCCTCGTGAGGGGAGAGGGGCGGCCCGAGAGTGGTCGAACCCTGCCCATTATCGATTGATGACGTCATTTTTGATCTACCAACCTCCGGAATGCGAGGATCCGCTGCTGCGTGGGCGCACTCGGCTGCGTGCTCCATCGATCGTCGACGTCGATGCTGAAATCAGAATCCATTGATGACGTCATCATTGAAGAGACAGTCCGACCTCTCTCGAACCCACGCCGTCCCATCTCCTCTTCGTCATCCTTTCCTGACGGCCATCGGTCGAGAAGTCGTCCTCCCCTCTCTCGTCCTTCACCCATTGGACACGAGTTGACACTGCCATAATAAACATATTAGTCTCAAATACGTTTAATTTGGTTTCGTGTTCACTATCCCAAAGTACCTTTTACTTTGCTTTTATCACGTATAAATCGTCACTATGTAGACTATTTCCCAATTGAAATACGTAAGCACGCGCATTTTCAACAAGTGGCAAGGGAGCTCTCGGTCAAGTCACTATTGTATCGGTCCGTCGCGAAACCCGAAGAGGGGAATTTGAACGACGGCTCTCGTCTTAACTGCGCAACCGTACCAATGGCTTTTGGCCTTCCCCACGTACGGACCGAATACCTTGAGTGCCATGTTAGAGGCAGACTGGACTAGCCGCCCTTCACTCTAGAAGGGAAAGAGCTCCCCTGCCCTACGCTCTCTAACTAGCAATGGATGGGCGGGCGCCGCTTTTTAGACTGATCTGCGGGGAACATCGATTGATTTATTTATTCAGAAGGAGGGGGAATATGGAAAGGGGAAGAGTGGAAACAGTTATCGCCCATCCAGTCTGTTATAGTTACGCGCGGAAACCCATTTGAGAGGAAGAAGAATAAACTCATCTTGGCCTCGTCTCGCCCTTTTTGCCGGTGTGTGCCCTTCTCTCTCCAGTTGTCACCAGTCCCTCCCTCGACTCCCGATCTTCTTCCCTCCCCGGTGCCCCCGCCAGATCTTCCAGTGATGGTGTCGGCTGCAAAAGGGAAGCATCAGTAGGGAACGGACAGCAAGCAGGACACGAAATACGAACAAAGTGGGGAGAATGAGGGAGAAATAGGGGAGAGTGTGAGCGTGACAATGATACAAGAGCCATTAGCAACAAGGGGGACGCCTTAGCAAGTGCGAGAAGAGCTTACGCCTGAATACTAGTGATCCAAACAAAGTAAACGCTGAACAGATAGTCATTTCGAAGAGTCAGGACTTGATTGTCCCGCCAGATCTTGAAGCAAGGAGGGCTAAACGCGTTGAAGATACGCTGCGGAAGAGCTGTGTTGATGTCCTCACGCTGTGGAGAGCGGTGAACAACGAAGACAATGATTTTAGCGCGAAAATGATCGAAAATATGACAAAAAAGGGAGAACCAGGGCGGGAGCGAGGAGGAAAAGCTTCGAGAAGGGGAGGCGAGGCCCTTCCCTTCCCCCATGGAAGGTTCCCGAAAGAGGAGCGGGAGGTAGATCAAGGGAGGGAGAAGGGCGAGAGGTGCGCCTAGTTGGTTTGATCCTTTGATCTTGCGCGCACGTGCGAATCCACACCAAACTACGAACTACAGTAAGCTTCTGCTCATCGAGTACTGCTTTATTTATCTTTTCGCTGAAAATTCGTTCGTTTCTTGTTTTATGTAGTTGCCGCAACGATTGACACAAGTCATTTATTCGAGAGCACTACAAGTTTTACACAGCACGATGTCAAGAGATAAATGGATGAAATACGGATTACGGTAACACATACGATGGGAAGTTCCCAGAGGGAACTGACTATGGGTGCGAAAAGATCTAGAAATGTTTGAAATATGATCGAATTTAATGTTTTTACTCATTAGAGATTGGCGGTGCTGTGGGGATAAGTTCGATATTGTCGTTGGTCCGGGACGGAAGGTTCTGGTCACGGTAAACAATTGCCTTTAGGACTCGCAGCAAGCAGCGAGTCAGACAACACAGCAGACCACAACAAGCCGAACATACAGTGAGGATGACGAGGAGGAAAAGGATGGTGAGAAGGAGGGACAGAAGGCTATTGACGATGACCCAGTCCTGGAATCGATCAAGCTAAGGATGTACAGTAATCCAAGTGGAGAGAGACAAGCAAATAATGATCGATAAGAGCCCTCAGGAAAATTATTGAATCTCAGGGATACTGTATCGGCGCCGGATCGAGTGGTGCTTCCTCCTTTCAGCGAATGTTCTCGCCGATAAAAGGAGCAATAGAGTGTGCATAATGGAGAGAGCGTCTATTCGATCCGGTACATTATCCCTAGTAGGGATGGCCAAACGGCCTGAATTACGGCGCCGTAATTCCTCCTCAGCAGTCCTTGTCAAATGTGCCGCAGCACTCGTAGTAAACAAGTGAATCTGCCTTCGGGTAGGCCTTTCCGATGATAGGAACAGGGGGACATCTCAGAGATGATTGCCTGACAGAGGAGGACGGTAAAAATACGGTAGGGATACGGTAGATATCAAGGTATGACCAAATTCTTATGAGAAGCAACCTCAAACTCCCCACCCTACTGTAAGTATTGTTGCCGGGGGTCTCTCCATTCTGCACACTATATCGCCGGTCAAAGAAACAATAGAGTGTGCAGAATGGAGAGAGCTACTTATCGATCCAACAGCTCTAACCGTAACCCATCCACTTACCATATTTCAAATGGATTCCACTCGTCTTGTTTCTTCTTCTCGGCGGCAGGGGTTTTTACTGTATGTTGGCCTTCCGACCGCGCAGGCGGAGTGGAAATTGCGGGAATGAGGGCAAGGGGAGATGAAATGGGAAGAAGTGCATGGGTTGCAGACATCAGATTGGCGGAGGCGTAGAAGCAGAAGAGCGGAAGGAGTAGAATCGATAACCGCGGCATCACTTACAATAATCGGGTTATGGTAACTCCAGCGGTGAACTCTCTTTTTCGACGGTATGAATGAAGATGAGGAGTTATTTATATGGTGCGAGGGATAATCAAAATCAAGTTTTGGAGATGGACGATCTCTTGCGGAAAGACAAGGTGTGAGGAAAAAGGGGGAGAGGATAGGCAAAAAAACGCGCCTTATCCAATACGATGTTCCCTCCGTTCGAGCCGAATTGCTTGAGAGGGAGAAGGCGTTCGGTTCCTACCACTGGATTAATAATTTGCTCGTTAGATTATTCTCAAGTAGAAAAAGTACTATCGGCGCTCTCTCCATTGTGCACACTATCTCGCCTGTCAGAGTGCCGAGATACAAATTCGATCCGTTGGCTTCTTATCCAGTTTACTGCAAGGTCAACTGACATTCGAATGGTGCCGGATCGAATAGCCCTCTCCAATTAGCACACTATCTCGCCTGTAAGAGAGACGAGATAGTGTTCAGAATGGAGAGAGTACCATTGGATCAGTTGGCACTCTAATCCACTCTTGGGGGCTTCCGGTCACTAGAAGTACTCCGACTGCGCGATATTGATGTTATTTCGGTTTTCAACTCTCTCCATTCTGCACACTCCTTCGTCTGCCTGACTAGAAAGAGAGTGCAGAATGGGAAACTAAATGGAATTTCGTATTAAAAACTCTGCAAAGGTTCGCAGAGTTTTTAAGGGGTTGGTCAAGGTTCCGAATATGAGAGGCGAATTGAGAGATAAATTTCTTGGAAATACGAGAGAGAAACTCGTGAAAGTCAACAGGATAAGCTGATCTTAAAAATATGTGTAGAACGGTTGCGGATCCCGCACGGAAGCCGTGAGTTACGGTAGTCGAGTGTATGCAGCTTGAGGAGAGCCGATCATCATGACGGGATGATAGCGACTGTGCATACAACAGCGAGGAAAGGGACCCACTCGTGGAATCGATCGATATGGTATCCGGAGTACAGTAAGAACCGATCGATAAATGTCTTGTTTTATTTGCTGAATTGAATAGTGCGCTCTCCAACCATCTTTGTCAGTGACGAGAAAGTGTGCAGATTGGAGAGAGCTACTGTGTGATCAATACTCGGTTGCAATTTGACAAGCTGGTAAGGAAAACCTTCCAAGCTTCGATCCTCAAATGCTAAAACCCTCGTCGATTTATCGGCGCAAACAAAAACAGCATAGAAAGTTAGAAGCAGTAGAAGATGCGGAGGATACATGAGTAGATCGAAAATTTGCTCTCTCCATTCTGCACACTTGCTCATTTGTCAGTGTGGAGAAGGAGTGTGCAGAATGGAGAGAGCAAGTTTTCGGTCCGACAGTACCACTACCTGAAGGACCATATCTTGCGAATTATCTCGTCGATCATTGCAGGGAGATAGTGTGCCTCAATAGATGTATACTCTAGAGGAGATGCGTAAAAAGGAAATATAAAACGGTTAGTCACAGATTATTGATTGTTCCTGAAAAATAACACAATAACCAAGAATTGTTGGCAATTTTTTTGCGGATGGATTGCCAAGATTGCAACGACATTCTTAAATCCTCAAGTGTTAAAACCCTGGTCGACGATAGATTTGCCGTCGCAGACAAAAGCAACGCAGAGAGTTACAAGGAGTGGAAGAAACGGATGGGTAGATCAACAATTATCTCTCTCCATTCTGCACATTCTCCATTCTCTTTCTCCATTCTCTCCATTGTCAGCGTAGCAAAGTAGTGTGCAAAATGGAGTGAGCTAGTTTTCGATCGATCTTACAGTGCCACTACTTCCTATCTCGCAGGTATCTCGCAGATCATAGCAGCGACATAGTGTGCAGAATAGAGAGAGCCAAGATTGAGATGATACCACTACTTTCCTCTCTATTTATTGATTGCTCAGCTAATGACTAATCAGTCTAGCGAAAAGCAGCTTGTCCCAGGACTGATCAAATATGGATCAATAATGAACTAGGACATCAGGACATTCAATAATCATCCTCATCCTCTTGATCCTGATATTCAATAATTTTCCTGAGGGATGTAATCTATCAATATTTGATTATCAACTACACTCGGGTTACTGTACATACATCCTTAGCTTGATCGATTTCAGGACTGTGTCATCGCCACGATAGATCTACTGTCCATCGTTCGAGAACGAATTCTCACCAACCTCCACTACGAAGCCATCCTCACAGGCTGTTTGGCCTGTCTTGGTCTGATGTGTTGCCTGACTTGCTGCCTGCTGAAAAGTGGGAAAACACACATTTACCGTAACCCAAACATTCCGTGTCGGACCAACGACAATGCCGAACCCGATCTGTAACGAGTAAAAACATGTTCACACCGTATAACACCGTATGTGTTACAATAATCCTTCTTCCATCGATTTATGTCTAGACAACGTGTTTCGTTACACTTATTTGTACTCTCGAATAAATTAATTGTGTCAATCGTGCAAAACATCATAAAAACAAGTCAGAAGGAAATTATCAGCTAAGAAAGAAATAAATCAGTGATCGATGGCAGCAGCTTCCTGTAATTTGTAGTTTACTGTAGTTTCTTTCTATAGTTTGTAGTTTGGTGCGGATACAAATGTCAAACGATTCACGCCTTCATGAATGTTATTTCTCTCTAGTTATTTGTCAATTATTGTCTAATTTAGTATTCGATGGAGGACTTCCACGGCCGAGTGGCGGGTACGCCAGACGAAGCAGTTTCTGTCCACGACGACAAGAAAATGGAGTTGTTCAAGCGACACTTCGTTCTGGTGAGAGTCTCCCCTAGCAATTGATGTTTTCACTCAAAAAAACCTGAAATATATTTTTTATCAGCTTCATTCTGCCCTGATTGTCAGCTAAACGAACCGACGATGAGCAATGGAGAGGAAGAAGACGAGGTTCACATTTCTCTTCCTTTACGGCCCTCGTTCTTCTTTCTCGGTATTCTCATTGCCTAGTTGCAAATTTGTTCGCTTATCTTTATTGAGTCAGCCTTTGCCTTGCAAGGCGGAGGAATTGCATTGATCCCTTTTGATCGAGAAGCTGAGCAAGAATAAGTCACGTAGTGGCAACGAATTTTGATTGAAAGAATAACCACTCCGGTCACGTAGATAATTGAGTTTGACTAAATCGAATATTCGTTCTTTGTCTCGCTCTGTTGTTGTTCACACCCTCTCTCCTCTCTCTCTCTTCTTCCCTCATTTCACCCCATTTTGTCTCTCCGAGCAGGTTGGTTCCTTCTCTTCTCTCTTGTTTACGCCCATTTCTGTCGTACTTATGCCCCTACTCATGGCTCCCTAGCTGCCTTTACTCTTGCCTGACCTACCGTAATCTAATCTCAGCTCCCATTTCAGGATGGGCTCCGTCTTTAGCGTGATGGCGGCGCCACAGCCCACTAAGACAAGCGCACGGTAAGCGTCCTCAAGTCTCCTACCGTACCCTTTACCGTACTCCATGATCAATATCGTGACCGATACTGTATCTGATCGCATCCACCGTTTCGTTGCTTATGCAGCTGTTGATCGTTACTTATTCTACGGTTGTGACGCCTTCTCTTCAACATTTATGCCTCTCTATCGAGTACATTACTGTATCTATCAACTCTTACCGTATCTCTAGATCACTAGCGTTCTCTTGTTGCCATATACCGTACACGAGGACTATTTCCGCTTACCATTCTGATTCTCGTAACCTCTCTATCCCGCACATCTACCGTACTATTAGTAACGCCTTGAATTAAACGTATTTGAGACTAATATGTTTATTATGGCAGTGTCAACTCGTGTCCAATGGGTGAAGGACGAGAGAGGGGAGGACGACTTCTCGACCGATGGCCGTCAGGAAAGGATGACGAAGAGGAGATGGGACGGCGTGGGTTCGAGAGAGGTCGGACTGTCTCTTCAACGATGACGTCATCAATGGATTCTGATTTCAGCATCGACGTCGACGATCGATGGAGCACGCAGCCGAGTGCGCCCACGCAGCAGCGGATCCTCGCATTCCGGAGGTTGGTAGATCAAAAATGACGTCATCAATCGATAATTGGCAGGGTTCGACCACTCTCGGGCCGCCCCTCTCCCCTCACGAGGCCTTCGATCGATCGTCTCTCTGTGCCCCGCCCTTTCGTGATGACGTCATCTGCGGAAGGTCAGTTCGAGTCAGAGGGGAGGAGATAAAGTAGGTCATGGCGTCGTGCGTTTGCCGGATCCAATATTCTGCACAGCCATGTGACACTACTCGCAAGAGTGTGCAGAATGGAGCGAGCACTAATTGATCCGTCATAATCTTGAATTGTTCAGTTGTCTCCTACGCGCTCTCCATCCCTCCTCACCCCGCTCCAATCTTCCAATCGATCGACATGCTACCGTACCCAACTCGCCGAGGTACTGTAGCTTTGAGCATATCGATGTCCTCAATTGATCGACAATGTTTTCAGATTTCACTGGCTCGAGGATACGGTAGCGGCAGCTGCAGCAGCGACGGCAGAGAGGCCTGCGGCCGAATGAAGTATGGAGGAGAGGAGGGGCGAGGTAGGTCATGGAGACGTGTAGTGGCTGAGCCGAATATTCTCCACAGCCATGTGACACTGACTCGCAAGAATGTGCAGAATGGAGCGAGCACTAATTGGTAAGCCATAAAATCTTGAATTGTTCAGTTGACTCCCACTCCCGCTCCATCTCTCCTCTCACCGCTCCAATCTTCCGATCGATCGACGGACTACCGTATCCACGTCGACGAGGTACGTTGGATTAGAATCACTGACTAGTTTGGAATAATCGATTATCTGTTCAGGGCTCGCTCGGCTACAAGGGTCTCTGTCTCATTCTCGTGGGGATTCGTCGATCGATTGGGAACGAGTACGGTACCGTCCGAGGATCTGCGCAAGGTAGGCTTGGACTGGCCTTGTATTTGGACTAATCTTGAACGCGGGTGAACGGGGAGAATAGCGTTGATGTATTGACTAGTGGTTCTCTCCAATGAGCACACTTCCTTGTCGCTGTAATCGATGGTTGATCCAATGATTCACGACTTCACGTGATCGCTCATTTCACATGGAGTGAGCAGATTAGAGAGCCCGCTATCCGACAGTACTGGTTGTGACGAACCTTCCTTTATTCTAGTCATCAATCGATCGGTTGCAGGCCACTGGCTGCCCACTCCATCCTCATCTACCGTACTCCGCCATCGCTCCCGCACGAGCTGCCGATCGATAACAGCTGGAGGATACGGTAGCAAGGCAAGGTACTGTAGCGGCGTGAATTTTGTCAGTGGCCAGTATAAATTGCGAATTTTAATTGGTTATTAATTTATTATTTTTTGCAGTTGGCTTCTACGCGCACTCGACCTTCTCTCCCCCGCTGCGTTCTACCATTCGATCGAGAGAATACCGTATCCGAGTCGACGAGGTTCGGTAAATTTTCCGGATCCCTAACTGATTGATAATTACTTCAGGACTCGAGTGGCTCCAACCATCTCCGCCTCTCCACTCACTCTCAAAGGGGTTCGGCGATCGATTCGATAGGAGTACGGTTACTGTCGAGGTATGGTAGCTATTCAACCATAGCTATGTGGGGTTATGTATTTTAATGTTTCCAGGTTCGGCGCTCATCGATGGAGAACGGTAACCGCACTGCCAAGATCGGAAGATGCCCGCTCTCGATCGATTTCGTGGAGAGATGCGATAGTCGAGGTGCGGTAAATACACCGGTGTTTGGATGGTAGAGCATAGCATTGAGATTAGGGATAGGATCGTGGGTTACATGAGATACGATATCTAACGGGTGTTGGTAGAGTAGAGCTTGGTAAAGCGGCGGATAAGGGGGGACAGTTAGAATACGAGGACTCATTGATTGCTCGGCGAGATCTTGATTATTAGATAATAGGGAAACGCAGAGTCATAAGGCAGGGGAAAGGTGTTTCAGTAAGGAGTTGTATGGATAATTCAGATCTTCTGAGAACACATCATTGCAGTTCAGTAGATGTTATTTGTTATCACAGGGAATGACACATAGATGCGACGGATTTGGGTCGGAGATCCATTTGAAGAGACTAATGATTGGATTAGAATTAGGTAAAGAAGGCGGAGGTATTGGGTTCTCGAGGTTATTGTGCTAGCGTGAAATGCGAATGCCATGGGCAGAGGTGCTGGCTATTTTTCCTATCGATGGCGCGAGCCCTACATAGCGTAAGGAGAATAGATCTCGGTCTTGCCCCAATCAATTAATGATTTTATTCCAGGTCGTGCATGATGATGATGTCGATGACGTACACTCCCAATCTTCCTCAACTCAGCTGCCAGCTGCAGATGCTGCAGCGACCACCCGGCTGCTGCTGCCGGCTTCTGGTGAGCGATGCGAATACAACTGTGAATATTTAGGGGGCGATGTTGGATGAGGCTTTCATTTTGGCTGAATAATATTTTCATTGGAACAAATGAGTTTTGAAAACGCCAATTCTAAAATTATGAAATCCTTTATATTTATTTCAAATCGTATTCATGAGATAGTGAAAGGTACTAAGAGGGGGCTATGGTAGTAAATCGCTCCTGTCGCGATGTTTCGATGAAGTTCACAATCCTGGCACATTCGAGTCTCAGTTATCCGATACCTCATTGCTTGTTGCGTTTCGCTAATAGACGAGTGGACGATCGTGTTAAAAAAAGATGTCCTAATAATTTCTCAATCGTATTTCAGCCCTTCGTTCCTTCTGGACATGCCCGTGTCAGCCTGGCCCTCTCCGTTCTCCGTTCTTCGGTCTCGTCTTTCTCCAGTCATCCGACTTGTGGTGAGTTGGGAAGAATAGTAATCCGATGAATGGGTCGGCGCTACTACCAAATGCGACATTCGCAAAATAATTCGTGCAATTGAAGTTACCGGTAGGCGAACAGTGGCTCTCTCTTTTTTGCACACTCTAATTTAACTGTCCAACGAAATAGTGTGCAGAATGGAGAGTGTGCTATTCGATAAGGCAACTCTAGTGGATAGAACTAATGTTGCTGTATCAATCATTATTTCTCAATAATAACGCTCGAATTTCAGCCCATCGATTCTTCTGGACGAGCCGCTGTCTGTCCCTTTTGGCCCTCTGCTGCAGCTGCCGCGGGTCCCTTCGTGCTGCTGCTTTCGCCTTCTGGTGAGTGGAGATAGAGGCAGTGGATCGGTTGATGAGTCGGGACTGCAGATTTCAACAAAATCCTCATATATCTCTGAAAGTGGAATATCACCTGGCAGATTAATGTTTCGATCCGCCTTTATTTCATCGTTTATTCATTTTTGCTAGTAGAGCTGGTGAAGGTTTTCCTAATAGTAACACACTCGCATTTCAGCCAGTCGTTGCTTCTGGTCGTGTCCCTACCTGCCTGGTCTTAGCTGCAGCTGCTGCACATCCCTTCGTGTTGCGACCTTGGGCTTCCGGTAAGTAGTGAGGGGTTGTGGTTCTCCATTCGACACACGCTCTTGATGGTCAAAAGAGTATGCAGAATAGAGAGAGATGAAAATCCAATCGACATTCATAGTGGTTCAGTTATATAGATTTTCCTTGTTTGAAGATTGACGATTAGAAGCCCGAAATCAGGGCTTATTAACGGATGCTCCAATATTTTTCTAGTAGTTTTGCCTATGATAACCTGTCACATCAGAGTCTCAATTGTTTTATAACTCATTGCTCATCCAGTATCGGTAATAATTGAAACAATTGTGGTAACATATATAATATTTCAGACCGTTGCTGCATTCTGGCCGTGTCTCTTCCTGGTCGCCCTCCTCCGTTCTTCTCCAGTCTCTCCTTCCGTCATCCGTCCGCCTTTCTCTTCCTTCGGTGTGGGAGCCTCTGCGCCAGTGTTGTCTCTGTTCTTTATTGTTCACTTTATTGCCTGTATTCTTGTTAAAGGGACCCAGTAGCCTCAAACTTTGATTTTTTATATTTTTTATATTTTCATTATCGATAGAAATACCTGGATTAAAATCAAAATTAAAACTTAAAATTAAATACAATTTTACTTTATTTTTTAAATAGACTAAATAAAATCAGCGAGAATTTGAACGGGGTGGTGAACTCTGGCGAGGTTCACCACACCATTTTCTGGTCACGATTTCCGGACGCGCGTCCTTTTACTTTATTTTTCTTTCATGCCGTTTATTGATTTATTGACCATTTCGCTTACTTTTTTCTTATCAGAGTCTCACCTTAGGTCCACCACGATGGCGTGATGTGATATTTTACCACTATCGCGTAGCTGCGCTTGCGTTTGATCGTTTCCTCGCCACATCACCGTTATTTGCTTGACTGGTCACTCGATATCGTTGCGATAGCGCCCGTTTTTTTTCTAGATGGCGCGTTCCGAATTGCCGCCTGCCCGAAAGCGCCGCGAGTCTTCGTCCTCTGCTTCGGGCTCCGACTCGGCCAGCAGCAACAGCTCCAAGGGTAGGCGCCCAGGCACAAAGTAGGGCCGGTATTTTCGAAAATGGCGCTTCCTCACTTGTTCTTTGGCCACTTTGCTGTTATGTTCGATTATTGCGGTACTTTATCCTGCTTAACATTAATATCGCAGAAGCTGTTCCCTCGAAGAAGGCGAGAATGTCCTCGTCGCCGTCCAGCAAGCGGAAAGCCTCGCCGCCGTCGCGATTCCAAGGTAGTTTTCACTTATTTTGGCCAGTTTTACCTATTTTATCGACTATTTGCTATTTAAAATATTAATATATAATTAATATAATCATAGACGAGCGTCGGCGCTCGCCTCGTCACGACGACAGAAGGGAGCGCGGCAGGGACTAGAGGAGGCGTTCGAACTAAAAAGCTCAAAATTGTCACAAATCTCGCGTATCTGACCAGAATTAATTCTCTACGCAATGGAATAAAATTCGAAGCTCTAGCTATCTTCGATTTTATGTTATGGTCGTTTTTTGACCAAAACAAGTGTGGGCTTAGCAACTAACACAGTTTGTAGAGAATCTTTTTCTGATCATTTTGATGTATTTGGTGAGGTGTTTATATGGGTACAAAGTGGTTCCGCATTCGATTTTGTGACTCAAACTCGCATTTTTTAAAGTTTTCCTGGCACAACTTTTTTCTTTGTAGGTTTCAGTATGTCTAACTTAGAAATTCGGTTTCTACATACACACTGCCAGATTTATCGGACATTTGCATATTATAATATTTTAGAGTATTATAACGATTTCGCATGATCTCTAGAAATAAGTTAGTTGTGACCACAATCGCAGGGAGAATCAAATATTGATTTCTTGGGTAGCACTAATTCGAAGATCACAAGAATTGTGGAGAGACCAGTGGGCGTCTGAAGCACGGAAAATGTAATAGTTCAATCATGGGATCCCATTCCCTCTCTAAGCGATTCAACCATCCTGAAGGCCCAGTATCTTCAAGATAGGTAAGCATAATCTTGAATCCTGTAAACATGTACAACTATGGTACCTCAACGATCTCATCCGTATCTGATGTGAAGAGACGGTAGTAGATATCATTGGCCTTCTCGAAAATCTAGAATATCATGTTTTAGAGTGATCAATGCAGCTACCGTACCCAGAAGAACGACTGTACGGAGTTCGCCTGTATGATATTGTGACAGGAGGCGTACACATTGTTCACCTGTGATTATCGATTAATCTACCAGTTCGATCGTTCGAAACATTAAATGAGCATACGATAATTCTTCCGGTCGAAGTCATCGGAGCATAGATGCCAGTCTGTGTTACTTTGTCAGCGCGAACGATGCGAACCTGGATTACGGTATACATCCTTCTCTCTAGAGCATTCGAAATGTTTCTGGATTGGTTACAAAAAAAGGAAGTGATATGTACTGCCAATGCATCTCGAAATTATGCTCCAAATCACCTCTCGCATCGCCTTTCCATTCTCCACCAGAGTGTAGAGACAGTCATCGGCATGAAGTTGGTCAGCAGTTACGGCCTCTTTCGTTATAGATGCGATCTTGATCGCTCCTCTTCAGGCACGAGCGCAATCGCCCTGGAACATGAATACGGGAAGTTATTGCGATGCGATTATGGCAGAGTAATGATGTATACAGTGGTGATGCCCATACGAGCAGTGTCACTCTCTTCATCTGCGCTCGCTATCACCAGTCAGAGCAACAAGATTGCGACAATAGATCGGAGAGAGCCATTAATTGAAACTGTATCACTAGAAAGGTACCTTGTAGATGTAATGCTTGTCAGTGAGCTTGGTCTTGTCGTCGTCGGTATCGAAGACGTTGAATTCGGCTTCCTACGACGAGTGTCGATTGTTTCGGTTCATATTATTCCGTGACATCGTTAGCGCCCTCAGTTTGATCTTGCGAACACGTTGAAAAAGAGCTTTGAGGATAAATGATGATCAATCACCAACAACTACCTGAGTAGGAACACGATGGAGCCAGAACTTTACAGGCACGTACTCCAGACGGTCCTTGTGCACGGAGAGAACCCAATCCTGAACATAGACACCATTTGACTAGGGTTGGCTTGTCAATCAAGATTCCAATATTATTATATTTCTTGAAATTTCTTGGAAATCGAAACATATCTGATTTATAGCGGTAAACAATAGATCGGCCATATTTGCGTTTTCCTCCTTTTATATTACGCCTTCCTCCGTTGCTCGAGCCCCTCTCTGACCTATTCATGACTTTTCTACTTTTTTCCTCATTTAAGAGACCGGCTACGTTATTTTGGAGGATTCGGCCGTTGGACATCGATATATCGATTTGGCCCAAACTTTTTTCCTGGATACTCCCAGAAAAATATTTTTTGGCCTCTTTTCAGATCTATGGACTTGAAAGAGGCATTCGAAAAAAAAGTTTTCTGAACCCCCTCAATATGGTGCGCGTTTTTTTTTTGAACAGCTCGTTGAGTAGTTAATTTCTTGTGTTGAACGTTTCTCACGAAAATTGTCCGTTCGTGAGCTGTGGCTGCTCAAATATTGTCGAAACGGCTAAATGAGTTTTTTCGACCAAAAATGAAATAAATGCAAATTGTTCCAAAAGCTTCAAAAACGTTAAACCTGTGCATCGATATGTTTTAAAGTTTATTCTGACGCATTTTACTTCTTAATAATGGATTTTTTAGAATCCGAAAAAAAGGAATTTTCGCACTTCAGCAGCCACAGCTCACGAACGGACGTTTTTCGTGAGAAACGTTCAACACAAGAAATGACATACTCAACGAGCTCTTCAAAACGCGCACCATATTGAGGAGGTTCAGAAAACTTTTTTTTTCGACAGTCTTTCAAGTCCATAGATCTGAAAAGAGGCTGAAAATATTTTTTTCGAATTTAGCTGATTCGACGCAGAATTGAATGCTCTACAATATGCACGTAGTGCCGTGTTGCGGTTTTCTCATTTGAATTTTTTAAAAATCGAAAACCATTTTCCAAAGTTGAAAAAAAACAGTTTGCGATCGAAATTTCGGACCAATTTCAAACAAGTTTTTGTTGACTAGACATTTATGTAATATTACCACACTAACTTTGGACCCAGATTGTTCGGTTTTTTTTTATCTGATTTTCGAGTTTTCAAAATTCAAAATTTCGCCATTTTTATGTTTCAATGATCTGGACCAAATAGTGTCCCCTTTGATGATGGGGACCTATGGGGGTGACCAGGAAAAAAGTTTGGGCCAAATCGATATATCGATGTCCGGGGGTAACGGCCGAATCCTCCAAAATAACATAGTCGGTCTCTTAAATGGCAAAAATTGAATTTCAAGAATACATTTCAATATCAAAATCTTGAAATTTATTTTCGCCATGTCATTTCTTGACAAGCCAACCCTACATTGGATTGCATCAGGCGGTAATGCGAAATATTTCACATTTCGAAATACTCCGAACATTGTCACTTCTCATATTGAGCAGACAAACTGCCTGAGGGAATCAACGTTCTCCTTTCAAGATCAACGTTGCCTCGTCCATTGCGTGCACTCTCTAGTCCTTATTCTTCTTCTCAAACCTGTTTCGTCAGTTCGTCCATGCGCTTGGTTGTGCCATCCATAAGCCGCACTGTCATATCGCCCAAGAATCAAAGGGCGCCTACTCTACCACCGCCGGAGAAGGCGACCGGCGGAACCTAATTCGACGTAGAAACATGATGAGAGAGGATTTGATGACGTATCCGATAGTTTATTCAAGTTCATCGACGCATTCTATCACCGGTCAAAGTGATAGATACATTATTGATATTTGTACTCGAAAGTTATTCCCTATCCTGATTGTTTTTGTTTTTTTGTTGTTGTTTTTGATAGACCTCTAGACACCAGAACACTCACAATGTGACGCTGGTTTGTCCCTATTACTTCTCTCCACTGTGCACTAGGTTGAGAAACAGATGCATTTCGTGGTCGACCACGGCAAATTTGAGCCGGCTTAGTGTCTCTCTTACTGATTGGTCAGCCCTGATCTAGTGTGCGCTAAAAAGAGGAACAATGCCCTCATTGATTAAGAAAAGCCATATGTTAATAGATCAAATAAGAAGTACAGGGGAGGTCAAAATCGATGATGGTAAAAAAAGAAAGAAACTTTCTGACCGACCTGATACAATGGCTCATCGGTTCCTGTGCAAACGGAACCTGTCTAAGAGACAATTCAGGTAGGTAAAATTCAAGAGAACTGCATGCGCCGAACAGAAACATCGTAATGAACGCTGCAAATTGTCTCTTGATTACTGAAGCATGTCAGCGTCAAACGTACGACCCATCATCGCGCACTGTCATCGCGATGTTGGAGATGATGTCGAAATGGGTTTGCTGACCGTCGGTGGAGACCTGGAAGAGTCTGTGCTTCAGCATCGTTGCATTATCAAAAATCGGAATGTGTAGAATTTTACCTCTCCTCCCAAGACCATCTCGCCTCCATGGAGAGGGGCAACGCCGCGGTCTTCCGACTCTAGTGCTCCTTCGTATGCGCAACACTGAATCATGGTGAAAGTTACAAATCGCTTAGGTATTGTCATCGGATTTGAAAATATCCGTAAGAAAATATTTGAAAATATCCGCTATTCGGCCCACCCATTGATTGGGGCCAGGGCAGCGGGTGGAAGCAAAGGTTGGTTCGCAGATCTGTAATTTGGGGAAAAATCGTGTTTGTAATCACAAATTCACTGCAAATTGCTCACTATCTGCTTGCTATCGTGATCAGACTTCTCAAATCAACGCCTCACGTTCAATGCCATCACCCACAACCGATATTAAAGGAGGAGTAATGGCAAATCTGGTGAGGGTAAACTGGAGAATGTGCCCGATGGGGACCTTGAACCATGTTACGAATCCGAAGTTTGAAGTCTCTATGTTGTCTTTGAGCCGAGATACACGCGCTCAAAGATTCTACAGGGCACAGGAAATATCAAGATGCGCCGTGCGACAGGGACAGACACACAGACCGAGGGGAGAGGAGGGGATCACTCTGCTCGTCTGCCGTCGTGCTGACACCGTTCTCTGATCTACCGTTTCCCTATCATTGTACAGGGTTTTCGTTGCGGGAGTCTCCGCCATTTCTCCTTCTTTAAGAGATAATTCAACTGTATTATGTTGATATCACGACTCACCGCGATTAGAGGTCGGAAGAATCGAGCGTCGTTCGGCGCAAAGGGAGGCATTGAGTTGCGCCCAGCACGCGTGAACCCGTCCGGGCGTCTGCAAATTTAAAAAAATCGAAACAATGACTTGAGGAATCTGCCAGTGTATTCCCTTCCCAGAACAATGTTTTTGTCTTGCTAAATAATCATGCAACTAACTCGTTGATATTGAAGAACCCGCCCGAGACAGTTGCGGGTTGGCCGTTCGGCGCCCATCCGATGCACGAGGGACGAGCACATACGAGGATTGGCTGCCCATTGGACAGAATCTGAAATCAAAATTAAATTCGCTATTATACAAATGCAAGGGTTAGATCTGATTTCGCACGCATGCTGAAATCGTATGAATGTCCCGGCGCATTGGAGTGATGATAAGCAGTCGATCTCAAAGATCGAACGATCCAAAATCATTTCTAACAAAACAGTCGTGCTCAGATACCGTATACCTCGAGTGAGTACGGTATGGCGGAGTCTCCGCAGAAGGAGCCTTCGCGTGGCAAGCAGCGACAACGTGTAGAAGAGCAGCATCCTGAGGTAGATATATATGTTTGAACTGAGGATCCATCTCAAGAATTAAGGTAAGTAAGAAAGGACTGAGAAGACAGTGGGAATGGGCAAACGAAGGGGCTTTTTATAGTGAAGCAAAAAACCAGCTTCAAGTCCTCAAATTAGCGGATGGAAGGATTCGAAAGTGGGCGGAGACAAAATCATCTTGATCAAGCCGCAAACGTTCAGGGAATCAGGCAATTGATGCTAATTTTCATGAGATTCGTCGCGGATTTCCTGCAGGCCCAACGTTATTCAGTGTCAGCGCTTCTCATCAATTTTCTTTTCACCACTGAGAACTTCAATTGATCAAATGCATATCTGTATTTTTAACACTTTTCGATGATTGGCTGAGCAACAGAAGGAGGAGCTATTACTCAACACGCGATGCCCTTTCCATCGTTGTATTCTCTTCTAGACTGCCAAAAATCAAACTTCAGCACAATTTTTGAGTGCTGTGGAAGGGATAGTATGCATTAGGGAGGCTTCGTAAGACATGTCTCTCTTCATTCTTCGCTCTCTCTGGCCAATTTCTCGATCGCGATAGTCCGGCGGATGAATGAATGAGAGTCAGTCTTGGATGGGCATCACTACAGTACATTGAGCAGATCTTCGCTTCTTTTCCGCTTGAAATAACTCACGGAGGAAGTGGATTGAGCACTCCTTTGTCCGATGCGGTGATTAAAGAGAAGAAGGGCGCTTTTTCGAAAGATCACTCTAATGTGCAGTTCCATCCTAATCTTTCTGTGTAGCCTGGTCAGCACTTTCACTCACAGAGACTGGATGTCTGGCCAAGTATTGCAGGTTGAGCAGAAAAATGACGAGCGCTTAAGATTTTTTAAATAATGCCCTGGGTCTTCAACAATGCATTTTTTTAAAAATGTCACTCACAGTGGCCCAGCTATTCAACGAACCATCCTCCTTTGAAGATTTTCGGCAGCACTGAGGATTGCTCAAGAAACATCTCCGAGTGATCGCTAAACTTCTCTCGTTCTCGGAGCAAGAGTCAGGAAAACGGAAAAGAGGAAGATGATAGACTTTTGATCTCTCTCATTTTCACTCTCTCTCCTCAGTATTACGATCGGCACGTACGAGAGTGAAAGCTCTTCCTGCAAATTGATGTTTCGAGAGAAGAGAACCAATGCAAAGATCGTGTTGTGTCTCTAGGTTGAGCCCACCGATTCTTTTCTGACCAACCCATCTACGCTGGGCTAGAGCTGAAATTAATCATGTTCAATTGATCCAAGAAAGCCACAATTCAAAACACCATGGCTAGCTTTCCAATAAAGAGTCCACCTTCTCCAGTCCGTGATCATTTTTATGATTCGCTTTTGAATAAATGGACACATCCGTGATGATATTTTCGACACGCATTATCCATAAACCAAAACGCGGAGTTTCTGCAGAACTGAAATAAGCAGTTCATCGAAACGTGCTATCACTCAAAGAATGAGTCGTGAAAAAGAGGGTAGAGAGATACTCTAGCAGTCTCACTCCGTATCTTACCCACTCTCCTCGATCTTGCGATCGGCACGCACGAGAGAGAAAGCTCTTTCCGGAAATTGATGTATCGAGAAAATAAACGGGAGAACATGCTACTTGACGCGTTCTCGCATCGCTAATGTACGAACTGTCGTCGAGATCCTGATTCCACCTGATCTGGTTGTAAACGTATCGCAAATTCTGAATTTGAAATCTAACAAGATCAAGTATTCAATAATGTAGTCTATAACTCTTTTCGTCTTCAACAAATTAATTCTGGATCTCATAAAGAGATTGTACGTGACGATCGACACTTCCCGGTCAAAATCGCAATGTGTGCCTCGTGTGTGCCAAATGTTCTCGCGTTTGTGTGCATGTGTGTAGCGAAAGCAGTGCGAATGGCGTTTTGCGTCCTACTTGAGTGATCCCTCGTTAATCAGTGAGATGAGAATGTACGCAAAAAGAAGAGACTCGTGGTCGATGTGTGATCATTGAAATTTTGCTCGGTACATTCTCTCAGAGGTGATAATCTCTCACTCTCTTCAGTGCGATCATCTTCTGTTCCGTTGAGGTGCTGAACAAGTGTGCTTTGCATTAGAGCGCGTTCGATATTCCTTCTATTTAAGTGCAATTGTGAGTAGTTTTTCCGCTATGTGTGTCGCTGTAACATTGCTGGCCCTTCTCGGACTCGTCCTCTCTCAAGTGTACCAGAAGCTGCTAAGAAAGAAGGTGAGTAGTAGAAATGTCAACCCGGAAGCGTCTTTATCAAATTCGCGTGATCAGGTTGAACTTAGAGAGAGCACGCGCAACGATGAGTCGGCCATCGGTTTGAACTTAGAGAGAGCACGCGCAACGATGAGTCGGCCATTGGCCATATTCACCATCGCTAGTGTCAAGTCCATAATCAGTGAATTACTTCAGCGATTGATTTTTTTCTCGTGTGCGTAACACTAAAAACAAATGTAAGTGCAGACACCGAATCCATGAGTAACTCCATTAGATTAAATCGAAGCACTTTCACTGTTTGGGAATTCTTTCATTCCTTTGAACATCTATTTTACACATTTTGCTTGTGCATTATGCGTTTCTCAACTCGCAGATGCCTGCACTGCTGAATCGAGACTGGAAAAAGCAGCACGTCTACATGGTTCAGTACCCCAGATGCCTACATGTAGTCTGTAGTGTAGTCATTGATTGATGCTACAAGAAAAAAAGGTCTTACGCTGATCACATAGCTCACATCTCATCTTCTAACACCTCTTCAATGTCACCAATATAGTGATATATTTAGACAGACAATAACAATCTCAGAACCCTGCCCAACCTCTCTCCCTGGTCGCTCAAGCTCGAACCGTGGCTGCGCATTGCAGACATTCCTTACACGGTAATCCATCTGGTCAACAGATCGTCATACCTTTTAACTACCGTATTTCAGAACATCGACAGCGAGTTCAAGAAATTTTCTTCGAAAGGCCAAGTGCCGTTTGTTGAGTTGAACGGGCGTCGGATCGACTATTCGAATTTCATCATAGAAGCACTCAAGCACGAGTTCGGAAAGGTAAGAAAGTGCCTCACGCAATGCAAAATCGGCTTGAGAAACAGTTGTTGGGAAAGACATAAACGATCGCACCACAGACCGACCTGGAACCGACGGACCCTAAGGAGCAGTCGCTCGCTCGCGCCTTTTCCGCCCTCGCCGAGGAGCACCTCACGTGGTGAGAACTCTCTATTTTACGGTAGTTCGATGAGTCAAAAATTTTCAAGGTTTCAAAAATTAAATTGGGTTGCAGGTCGTTGTTCGCGCTGCGATCGAACACCAAGAACGGTTTGGCTTTTGATGCGTCCGACGACGGTTTGGGAAGACACTATGGAACGGGTCTAAAGAGGCAAATCTTCAATTTCGTGACCGGAAGAGTGAACAAGCGATTGGTAATCGTCGACACTTTTTGAGAAATCGAACTTTCTCAATTTGTTTACACCACGATTTCAGGTGACCGCCCGCGCTAATGCACAGGGCATGGGCAGACACTCTCCCGGTACGGTCGATCTCCGTGGATCACTGATAATTCAACTATTTAGATGAGCTGCATGCTATCGCGAAGGAAGATCTGAAAGCAATTAGTGCATTCCTCGGAGACAAACCGTACTTCGGCGGAGATCGACCGACTACGGTATACCGGTGGATTACGGTAATTCACGTGATGATGATATTTGCAGCTGGACGCCACTATGTTCGGGCATCTCGCTTCGCTGATCTACATTCCGACTCCTGAGGGGGTACGGTAAAATCATTCCCACGATCGTGGACTGCAGTTATTTCAGATTCTCAAAAATTGCATCACAGTGACTTACCCAAATCTTGGACAGTTTGTGGACAGAATCAAAGAGAAGTGAGTTTGATGGCGAATTCACCCAATCCATAATATCGTAGTCCTTTAGGGATCCTTAGAAGGATACTGTTGTTTCGGTTATCCACTATACAGAACGTGATTCTATATCTTGTTGACGACATAATCGAGCAATTCTTACGTGCAGTTTGCGACACCCCCCTCTCGGATTAGCGGCGGACAATGGACCATTGTGGGGCAGTCAAATCCAGGGAGGGGCGCGAAGCGTCCCTCATTCCGCGCGCAGCGCGGCCTAGCGAGCGGTAGTCGAGGGGCGCGCAGCGCCCCGAGACGACCGCGAGCAGCCCGCCGCAGGCGATAGCTTCCGTGAAACGGAAGCTAGTCGTAACTACATATTAGAAGAATACTTTCAGGTACTGGCCTGACTGGGAGGAAACGTGCAGAACGATGGACATGAATGCCCATCACAAGAAAGAGTGAACATTGCTAGCTCAATGACCCATATTTTTTGTCTTTTTGCTAATCCATCGGTTGAAACGCCTGCCATGTTACCTGTTCTTCGAACCCTTGAAAAATATAGTATTTATAAATGACGTTATAAGATATTAGTAACCGAGTGCAGGAATTGTATATCTCTCGTAACCATTTGCGTCAGTATTTAGTTCTTCATATTCTACATCTTTGCCGTTAAAAATGGTGGCAGTGGAAAGTTGAGAAGAATTCTCAGTTTCTGCAAACATGGGCATGGTGTCTGACTGGCATGCCGACGCAGGCAGGCTCGACCCCCGCCCGCAGGTGATGTTTTGCAAGAGGTAGAGAAAAAAATAAATGAAGATGGTTGCCAAACTCTCACAGCCCCGCTTCAGGTAATTTCAATGCAAATGCCAAAGAATACAAATCTTAGCTCAAAGAACAGCACTCTCTATATGATCTTTCAAATGTTAGCTCGAAGAACAACACTCTCTACATGATCTTTCCTTTGATGTTAAAACATTCCTATATTGGCAATCACGGTGATAGCACAGATCAGGGTAGTAAATGGAGTTTGAAATTGGCAATAGTTCGGGAAATTCAATTGAAAGCTCACCAAGTCTCGACTTTGATTGGACTCTGTTTCGATTCATTTGAAAACGCAAGCGTCATTTGATTGTGCAATATTATCAAATCCAAGCAATTTCAGGTCTTCATGTTCCAAGTGATTAAAAAAAGTGTATTTATGCAAATTTGCACTTTTCAAAACTGGTTTCAAAATGAGCTCACTTCCTTCACAATTTGTGAACTGTAAATAAATAATTGTAAACTAAGCATGAGAATTAACTAACCGAGTACGCAATGACGCATGTACCCTTGGTGTAAATTCCCGATACTCATGCATCAAAAGCTAGAAATGAATCGGGTATGTTGACGCACGCATCGCTAGTTATCTTGAATATAAATATTTGGGATCGTTCTAAAAGCATGATACAAAGATAACTTAAATCAAATATTGGGTTGAGGAATAAGTAACGCTCGTTTTTGAGCATCGTGTTTGGGCTCATATATCTCCCGCCAATCAAATCTAAACGAGCTGACTTTATAGCATTTTTTCAGGGTATGCTCAAGTATCATAGCCGTTATTATTAGAAATATCACGCTTCCTGTGTAGGAGAGAAATTTAGATTTCAATGTACCTGATAATTTTCGAAAATTTTAGATTTTTTTCGAAATTGTGTAATTTAACGTGGAAACTGTTCGGTAAATTCACACATTCTCAGGTGAGCAGCCCGATACTACACCTCTTTCATGGTGAAGTGAGAATGGTGCTCGATTCATTGTTGTATTTTTATAGACGTTTCAAGGGGAACGTTCGTGAAAAATTGCAGTTCACTTAACTTATTTGTCTACCTTGAGGATCGAAGGTGCTGGCCTATACACTAGTGCGCTCCAGTCACTCACTATGGAGCTATATTATCACTATAAACATTTGGTGCTACTTATGCTCCTATTTGAAAAATAACAGTTTTCCAAAAATATGATTTTGTGACGGAATCAAAAGAAATGCGTGTTTTGAGGACTTTGGATTAAACCATACCCAAGACATAGTAGCCATTCTATAATTGTGGCCACTTGGTGGATGATAGTGCAAAAGTTGCTCGTCCATTTAACCATCTAAGGCCTTACATTCAATTAGTACGGTTTACAGGAAATAGCAATAAATGTCGATTTCGAGGCTTGTTTTTCTATATCGGACTTACGAGCAATTTAACTCATAAAGAGAATGCTCCACACTTAGCAAAATTCGTTCATATTTTCAACAGGAAAGGTACTCCACATTCAAGCATAATTGAGGTCTTTAGATCTATTGCTAAGAAAACGCGGCTAGCAAAACTTCTTTCGGTCAGTAACTGAAAATCCTACACTCTCGTTAGGCGCATATCTCACACAGGCCTTTACTAGGATATTCCTCTGAATATCATCAGTGTAATGTATAACCATGATACTTTACTACTGCAGCTTAATTGTGGCTCAATAATTCTTCTTCCCTCAGTGCTGACCTGTCAAAATCTCAGGGTGAGGTGCGACAACTTTGAATTGAGCCAGCCATTGTGATCGCCTAAATGATCGGAGATATATGATATAGTGTGCGCTAAAGAGAGTATCCAAGCCCTTATCGATCATCAAAAACCGGAATATAATTGCACAATTTAGAAAGACGGGAGAGGTCATAATCTGAAATTGGAAAAACGAGCGTTACTTATTCCTCAACCCGATATTTTATTATGATTTATATGTGATTGTTATTATTTTAGTTCCGCTAATTTATCTCTGTCCATGATTTCCGTGAATACCAATCTCTTTTATCAGATTTTGGAGACCAGCATTTTTTGAAGTTGAATCATGCCGGTAAGTTGGTTTGTTTTTTTATCGACTAAGTTAAAACGAGCTCGGAGTGTATCATTGTTTCTAAAAACGACCGTATCATCCCGTGAATACCTTGAATATCAAGTAATATTTGACCTAGCACATTATACAACACTCTAGAAAAGCCCGCGAACCGCAACGCGTCTCCATATGTAGCTGTGCCAACTGATCGTAATTAATTCGCAGTTTACAATCAAGGATCTTGCTTCAATAGTATTATTACGCGAAACTTTCGAAATGTGTATTATTCGTACATTTTATCTCTAGCACGCGTTTTCTGAGAGTTTGCAGGAAACAAAAACTCCCCACTGCACAATTGCCAAAAGTTGTTGCAAAAGTTGTAGCTAGATCCTCAAGATAATTATGCTAGAATATAGCAAGGACGGCGAAACTTTTAATTGAGGTCTTTGGTACCAGAACCGGCTTGTAGATTATTTCCCGGTTCCGAGCCGGCTATGACGTATCTCAGCTCCCAATAAAGCTAGAAGGCTGACGTAGAGCTCAAAATGTGCAGAAAAATATTCTGAACAACTTTCTCAGCAAGACCAAAGTGATTTCAAACATGCGTCATAGCGATTTATTGCGAAATGTAGGTCGAAATCAGCAAAAAATTTTATCTCAACAATTTTATACTCCTGAAGAAAAAATGTTAGAATGGTTTTTGAATCTATACACTTTATGGTCTCCAGAAAAAATATGATTGAGGATCTAGCTCTGTGACAGCGGCACTTATAATCGAAAGTTCATCTGAAATTCGGGAACCTTACTTCAAGAAATAATTATGGATAGAATCAAATCGAGCCATCCGTGGACCCTTTCCCCTATATCGTGGAGTGGATTTAAAAATACATTTGGACGTGTTTTTATCGCCGGAACAAGCTGAACAATGAATAGAAGCAGTTTAATTCAATTCGTGTACGCAATAATCAAAGGTTGTCGAGTATTGTGAACGCCGCTCCTTCCGAGTCAAACCACGCAAGTCACTGTGCCATCCGGATGTGTCTCGCAGGTGGGTTCATTGTTGCAATCTGTGTGGAATTTATATTGTTTCGTGCCCTTTTCCATAAACATCCATAACATTGAAACTGCGGGTGGCTCTCTCTCTTCATTCCGTACACTGTTTCTCTCTCTCTGTATGTACGATGGTGTGCTGCTTGAATAGGTATAGCTTGAATATCCAAATTTGAGCTCTAGTGTAAAGCTGCTTGAGAAAATGGTGAAGGGTCACTTAGAATGCAAATTATTTAATGATTACTTACTCTGAGCTCCGTCTTCGTCAATCCAACACTGACGCTTCTGAATTCATCTATCAATCCAAATTAATAATCGATAAAAACCTGTCTTATGATAGAAGCGTCGGTCATAGCGATTGTGGATACGAGGAGAAGGAGAAGGAGGAAGACACGGGCGATGAACATTTTGAATATGGAGGCAGAATGAATTCTTCCTTCTCGGATTAAGCGAGATTTTATAGGAGGTGGCTTCTGTTGACAGTCACGGACGACTCTCTTCAAATCACATTCCTACTCACAGGTTAGAGAGACGAGAGGACGTGCGATTTTCGGAGAGTCTCTTTCGGTGGCGTTCACATCGGTCGTTGGCCAGCTATGAACCTCAAGTCAATGTTTTGGCGCCATGTTTCGGGACAATGATCATATGATATTAGTCATATTACATTGTGTTGGCAGTTGAAATGCCTGTCGCAGTTTTTCACACAAATTATTAGAGGGTACACCAAGGCACTCGCAACAACCATGGCGGAAGTTTCGGAAGCATACGCATAGGATGAAGCAGAAACGAAAGTGGTTTGGTATGCAAGCTATTTTTAGATGATACATGAAATCGACGGAATGGATAACGGTCCTGATCGTCTTTTCGTTGCCTCCCGATAACCAATGATCAAGCCATGTTTTGTGTTTTCGACCGTGATTCTGTGAATGAATTTGGACAATCCGACCAGCGAGAAAACGAAAGCATTCTATTCGGAGAGTTGTTGGGGCAAAACATTCACTGATCTACGTTCAGCACAAGTGAGTATCTTTATTTCAGGCAAACTCTCGCCGATCAAAGAATAGCGAGATAGTAAAACAATGTTTTGAGCACCTTCCCCATACAGTATCGGACAAAAGTCATCGTTCACAAATGCAAAGTGGTGTAACTTTTGAACCAGATAAGCAATCGGTTTGATGTTTTGGCAGGATACATTAGACCTATTGATGCATTGCCACCGATAGTGACGTCATGCTACGATTTCGCAATATTGCATAGTGATGATGCAATCATATATATGTTCTTCACTTGTGATTTTAAGGTCATTGGGATTTTTGAATGATTAAAAAATAGTACTCATGGGGCGTTGTCGTACAGAAGCAGAACACAGGTTCAAAATAGGGTCCCGAAAAAAATAATTTCCATTCATTGACGTGCTAGAGACTCGTTCAAAGGCTCAAAATGACCCTTACAATAATTATTGATTACCCACAAAGTTCGATATTGATATCTCTTAATTTGACCTCAGGGCACGAATTTTTCACTTTTTCAAATAATTGTTTTCTTCCTATTTTGGATGATCATAGTTCCAAGGCCGATTTTTGTTCAAATGTATTTTCTAGACAGGGTAGTTGCCAATCCATGGAATATACGAATCCCAACTTTTTAGAGCATTTGGATAACTTTCCCGCCCGCGGCAACCGAAAATCAGAGGTCAATCGATTTCAACCCAAAAAATGACCATGATACCCCCATCATTAGTCGAAAAAAAGTTTCTCTCAAAACTTCCTGACTAAATTTTTTTCTGGGATATTTTTGTGTGCTGAGTACGAATTTCGGTATGAGAGTCCATGATATCATTAATGAAAAAAGTTAAAATTTATTATGTCGAAACATAGCCGATTTAAAAAAATCTTTTGACTTCTGATTTTCGGTTGCCGCGGGTGAGAAATTTATCCAAATGCTCTAAAAAGTTGGGAATCGTATATTCCATGGATTTGCAACTACCCTGTCTAGAAAATACATTTGAACAAAAATCGGCCTTGGAACTATGATCATCCAAAATAGGAAGAAAACAATTATTTGAAAAAGTGAAAAATTCGTGCCCTGAGGTCAAATTAAGAGATATCAATATCGAACTTTGTGGGTAATCAGGAATTATTGTAAGGGTCATTTTGAGCCTTTGAACGAGTCTCTAGCACGTCACTGAATGGAAATTATTTTTTTCGGGACCCTATTTTGAACCTGTGTTCTGCTTCTGTACGACAACGCCCCATGAGTACTATTTTTTAATCGGTAGATGCTAAGGCCTTCTATCATCACAAAAAGAGAGAAGACTTAGAAAAAAATCCCAATGACCTTAAAATCACAAGTGAAGAACATATATATGATTGCATCATCACTATGCAATATTGCGAAATCGTAGCATGACGTCACTATCGGTGGCAATGCATCAATAGGTCTAATGTATCCTG
This sequence comes from Pristionchus entomophagus, assembly GCA_036245825.1. Classification (NCBI taxonomy): domain Eukaryota; kingdom Metazoa; phylum Nematoda; class Chromadorea; order Rhabditida; family Neodiplogasteridae; genus Pristionchus; species Pristionchus entomophagus. The sequence continues at coordinate 35,816,028 of BTSX01000002.1, forward strand.
CCAAAACATCAAACCGATTGCTTATCTGGTTCAAAAGTTACACCACTTTGCATTTGTGAACGATGACTTTTGTCCGATACTGTATATTAAATTTGAATATGTTGCTCACAACGGCCATTTCGGAAGTGTAGTGAACAACAATGAAATCGACGAAAATTTTACGAAAAAAAGAAAAGGAAAAAGTTCCACGAGAACATTACTGATATAACAAGCACGCTCATTTTATTGTTTATATGCTGCAAGAAGTACTCGTTAATGGAATGAGTGTGAGCTGAGCAAGAATAATTTCAAGTTTTTGAAGCTTCTTTCTCTCTACGAGATATTTCGCTAAAATTCGGGAAATTAGCTCTCCGAAAAAATGCGAACAACACTATTGATAGATGCTACTTTTCTATAGAGTTATTTTTCTTGGAAAGATAATTAAAATGTGTTCAATCATACCACTCTTTCAGTACTTCCGGAACGGTATCGATGGCTCATTCATCATTCGCTTCAATAAACAAGAAATAATTACGATTCAAAACATCGAACAGATAAGAGGTCATGGAAATACTGTATCGTTCTCAGTTTCCGTTACCTCCCATTGAACTTCATACCGGCAAAAACGAAACGATTTTGTACTTGAAATATAACTCATCTTGATCAGTATTGATACTGAATTTTCAGATTCCTGGACACTGCGTTTTTTCGCCTTCTTCAACACTATTTTAACGTTTCGTTATTTTTCCCCTTTTCCCAACGAATAAAAGCTCTTTTTCGCATTAGAAATCTTACTGGTCTAAGCTCTGCCACCCGTTCGTGCCTCTCCGTCATTAAAATGTATTGTAAGTCCCGTTTAAATAATCAATATGTTTAGATGGTTGACCTAAGAAAAGCGACAATAAAGCGCGAATGTCAGAGCCACAATACGTCTCCTGACAGTTGCGTCAACTTTTTTGGCTGGAAATCCCAATATCCGATCAAGAGTCTTTATTCATTTTCTTTATCTATTTTTTTTCGATAGAAACTACTCATTAATTCTTGATGCTCTTCTCCTGCCGATTTTTGCATTTGTTCGCGTCGCTCTCTGAAATAAAATATTTTAAAGACTCTCAATCGCCGATAGCCAAAACTCCTCGCATGACTTCAAGAAGCTTGAGAAGAAGGGAGGATAGAGATTTCTCCCAAGATGCATTTATAGCTGATGAGGTGAGTTCGTTTCTTCGTTTCGATTAAAGTATACGCCTCTCCGTTCGATTTTCATTCCACCCCTAGAATAGAGATAAAACCGCTTGAGAAAGTGAGCCTCACTAAGAGAAAAGTTTTCATCAACCCGATAACACGGATCTTCTGTTATATTGCAGGAAAGCCGTCCACTAGGAAAAACTTTATGTCACCGATTTCGATAAAAGTTGGTTAATGCACATCATTGGGGGTCTAAAGAAGACCCATTCACTTGATTTGTTCAAATTCGCACATTATCGATTTTCCGTGATCTACGGTTCCAATGACCATATCTCGATGAATATTCTTCGTACAGAGAACATAAAAAGCTCATTCTTCTCGTCTCTCGGAGTTCTACAAAATGTTTGCAGGCTTTCAATGCCGACGACGACGTCTTCGGTGTGTTTTTTCTCGAAAAATCGATTTTTCGAGTACAAATGTAAAAATTTCCCGAAAGTTTATCATTAAACACAATAACTTTTATTGCACCAATCTACTCCCCAGTGATCTCGGAAGATGACTACATAGTTCGTTTCCCGTATCTCTGTCCTTGGAATATCGATTTACTAAGGAGGGTCCAGGAGTTAGTCGATTTTTTAACGAAAAACTTAATTTGATCGCATCTCGCTTCAAAATGGTCGAATCGGGCATTTGAAAAAATACATCTATAGCTCTTGGCAAGGTGAAAAATAAAGGTTATGATGACCGAAACGTCAAGAGTGACTTTTATTGAGATATTTCTTTAAAACGAAGTCAGTGGAAAAACGACCAAGTCCAGGCTGTGCTAGTAAAGCGATAGTAGGAAGCCTGATATACAAAAGATGCACTATGTGAGCATTCTATAAAATGTTTGGGGAGTAAATAGGATGAAAAATTTGTGTTACTAAGAAACGTTCGAGGACTGGTCACTTTTTGTTGTCGATATTTTGAATTTTTGGATATTCCGTCAAATATTTCAATAAAAGTCACTGTTGACGCTTCGGACATCATAACCTTTCTTTTTCTCCTTGCCAAGAGCTATAGATGTTTTTTTTTCAAATGCCCGATTCGACCATTTTGAAGCGAGATCTTATCAAATTAAGTTTTTCGTCAAAAAAACTAGTCCCGGACCCTCCTTAGTAAATCGATATTCCAAGGACAGAGATACGGGAAACGAACTATGTAGTCATCTTCCGAGATCACTGGGGAGTAGATTGGTGCAATAAAAGTTATTGTGTTTAATAACGAGAAATTTTTACATTTGTACTCGAAAAATCGATTTTTCGAGGAAAACACACCGAAGACATCGTCGTCGGCATTAAAAGCCAGCAAACATTTTGTAGAACTCTGAGAGACGAGCAGAATGAGCTTTTTATGTTCTCTGTACGATGAAAATTCATCGAGATATGGTCATTGGAACGGTAGATCACGGAAAATCGATAATGTGCGAATTTGACCAAATCAAGAGGAAGGGTCTTCTTTAGACCCCCAATGATGTGCATTAACCAACTTTTATCGAAATCGGTGGCATAAAGTTTTTCCTAGTGGAATAATCGGCCTTTTTTCCTTCCATTTAACAGAATATCCGTGATAAGAGAATTTCATGCTCTCGAGCGCAAAAAATTCAGCCCGATATATTCTAGAATTGTTTAACTGTTAAATTACATATAAAAGTACAATAATTAATTCCCACTAATTTCAGTGCCGATCTCGACCAGATTTCTCTATCGAACCAGGCTATAAATGCTCTCTCAATTCATAGCCGTTCGAAGCCGTTACCTGGCAAGGGAATCGGACGGGAACTAACGATTGTGACTCATCGAGCGGTATTGTTTTCACAATGATCATTAACTCAGTTCTCTGGAATAAATTAACCAATTTTCTGATTTTTTTTTCTGAATCATCTTATCAATATGTATTCGTCATATTTAGGAGAATCCGATGGAATACAGTCTGACCGCTTGGTTCAGCGACACTTGGAATAGCTCGAAATCGTTCACCGTGCTTGATAGTTTTCATGGAAACTGCCAGATCTGTGATGTAAGATATTACTGAATCTGAAATGTTTGACGATCTAATACTTAAAACTTTTTCTGCTAGAATCACAACTCTATTCTGTAGGATTTATCGGGAAAACGGACAGCTGGAATTTCTTTTACCACTTTGCACCTCATGTTCAAGAGTGTGGGCTCGCTCATGAATCGTTATGACTTCGAAACTTTAAATTTCAAGATGGTAAGGATAATTTATTATAGTTCCGATTGCAACATTAAATAAACGATTCTACAGACCCATTTTGATGAAGTCTTCTTCACATTATGTAAGCAATTCCTGAGAATTGAATGGAGCAAAAGGCGTATCTTCACGAATGTTTCATTCGATTTACCTTGGCTCGACGGTGATCCCCGGTATAACTCCATTTATCAGCAACGAGTGATTCAATACATTGCGAATCCAAATCCGAACAATTTTCCTTATCCTCCCGTGTTGGACAACGAGTAAGTGCAATGGAGAAGAGATCACGAACTTGATTATTTTAAAATAATATCATTTGTTTAATTATAATGTAATAATATTTTTATCGATTTTGCAGTGTCCGTGGGTGGATGGCGGAGGGAAGCCCCGAACACATTCATCTGTCTACCGAAAACATCCAGCGTTTCAAAATTCTTGCTTTCATGGAAAAATATGCAGCTGTATGTGCTGAGCCGTCGTTGCATATCGAAAGCACGCAGAATCCTCCAGAGGTGAAACAGGTATTAACGATGCGAATGCATTATCAGATTTGCATTACTCGTATTAGATCGATATAAAACATTCTAATCTTGCTTGGAAAATAGTATTTGCAGGTGGACCGTCATCCTACTAAGTATGAAATGTCAGTCTTCGATAATTTCGTCATCCTTCATGTCGACTATATCATTTGCGACTCTTATGCATTCATGGAGACTATTCTTGTATGTTGAATTATCGAATTCAATCAATCGATTAAAAAATATAATTTTAGCAGCGCTATCATAAACTTCGACCAGGCAAGTGGCATGTTCGGACATCAAAGGATATCGATGTGGATATTATACGCAGTTGCCTATCTACTCGCATAAGCGTGAGTTTTACAACAACAAATACTAGTTTAGCATTACTTCAAATCTAACACTTATAAATATACCGCATTGATAAGATTTAGAATTATTTTCTAGAGGAAATAGAGGATAATATGTTGTTGTGGCTAATGTGATGAAATAGTGTATTAAATAGTTGGCTAATGTGATGAAATAGTGTATTAAATAGTTCTTAGAACGATCAAATTCATCAAACAAACTGCTCTTACAGTACTTTCTGACCGTTGTCAATGGCACAATCAGAATCCGCTTGGGCACACAAGGGATCATAACAATCAAAACCTTGAGCTCGCGAAGAGGTCACGGAAAAACAGTCTCATTCATGGTTGCAGTAACGTTCCATTGACTTTTTCCTGAAAAAAACGAAACGCTTTTGCATTAGAACTTCGAATTATCACGTCATTGCTTCCAGTTTCATTTCTTGTTCTCAATCTTTAATTCTCAATCTATCACCACTTTTTCCAAGGTGGCTACGTAATTGTGTAAAGATTTCTTTTCTACTGTTTTATTTACCCGTTGCGTCATTCTCTTCTTTCTATTTTTTTCGAGCAGAGATTTCGATGTTGAAGCATGCATATCGGTAAGGTGTTAGGATTATGAAATCTTTCGATATGAGCCCGTTCGCCTTACAGTCGGACAAGCTCGAGAACAGGCAAACAATAATGTATGCTCGAAAGTTGGTCCCAGGGGTAACTTTCGATTCAGAATCGAATGGCTGATTTTGTTTTTTGATCTGAGCCTTCTGAATCCCGGTACGACACGACGTCAATTTGGCCATATTCTTGTTCCCCGATAAAAACTTGTCCAGAAAGGCTCGGATTGGCCACAAATCTCGCGTACCCGACCAGAATTTAATTCTCTACAAAATGAAAAAAAAATCAATTCTCTAGCTTTATTCGTTCTATTTATGATCGTTTTTTGACCCGTTGTATATGCGCTAAGAAGCCATGTGTAGTTGAAAGAGCATGTTTTCCTGATCATTTTGGTATATTGGGTTAAGGTCTTTCACCTGCAGAAAGTTGTTTTTCATCACTTTTTGTTATGCTAACCCGCGTTTTTTGCAGTTTTTCTAACATAACTTTTTTCTTTCGTGCTTTCATGATCTCTAGTATGCAAATTCGTTTTCTACGCGTAAAAATACGCCAGAAAATCCTACAGTCGCGTATTTTCGAGAAAATTATTTTTTTCGACAGTGACTCAGTTTCTGTCGTATTTTTACGCGTAGAAAACGAATTTGCATACTAGGGATCATGAAAGCACGAAAGAAAAAAGTTATGTTAGAAAAACTGCAAAAAACACGGGTTAGCATAACAAAAAGTGATGAAAAACAACTTTCTGCAGGTGAAAGAGCATTGATTTTTTTGCATTTTGTAGAGAATTAAATTCTGGTCGGGTACGCGAGATTTGTGGCCAATCCTTTCTGGACCAGTTTTTATCGGGGAACAAGAATATGGCCAAATTGACGTCGGGTCGTACCGGGATTCAGAAGGCTCAGATCAAAAAACAAAATCAGCCATTCGATTTAGAATCGAAACTTACCCCTGGGACCAACTTTCGAGCATACATTATTGTTTGCCTGTTCGCGAGCTTGTTCAGCCTTTGCTGACTCTTAGGCGAACGGGCTCATATAAGCACGAGCTCGTAGTCAAGTACTGTTTCCAAAATTACTTGTAGAACACGTGAATATATTAAATATTTTAAAATATTTGACACAAGAAAGACCGTCAACGAAAGCGCAGCCTCAGTCACAACACGTCTCGTGACATTCGCGCCACCTTTTTGGCGGTAGATCGCAATAGCTGAGCTAGCTTATTTTAGCATCTGAAACTTTTTCGCTATCATTTTTAGTTCTCAAGGCCGTATCTGGTCCTCTTTATTTACCCCATTCGTTTTTCTGAACTAATATTTGAAGGTGAAAAGATGGACTCTCAATCACCACCGGCTAAAGCTCCTCGTCTGACTTCGAGAAGCTGGAGAAGGAGGGAGGATAGAGGTTTCTCGCAGGATTCATCTATAGCCAATGTGGTGCGTTAGCTCTTTCTAAGTCTTTTGGACGAAAATGGTCCCCACTAGTGATGAAAAAAGGGAAACGAGCTCCTAAATCAGCGTGATCTCTTGGCGGTTAAAGAAACGAGTGAGAGCATTAATGCTATTTTGATCTGGTACATTGATCTGGTACAAGTTAGTGTTGGCCATACGATATGATTTAGTGAAATCGCTACGTCTCCCCTCCTGAGAATGTGAAGTGTGGGGACGGGGAGCCGTAGTGATTCCGCTAACCGTATGGTATTGTCAACACTAGACAAAGCTTCATAGGACATTACGGACTCCCATATTTATTGTTGAAATACGTAGAAACCACCAATCTCCCCACTCGCGTGTTGCACTTATTTAAGCGCCGAACTCGATCAAATTTCCGTGTTGAATCAGGCGATGAATGCTCTAGCAATTCACGGCCGCTCGAAAGCGGTACCCGGCAAGGGAATCGGAAAACGACTTGCAATTACCACTAATCGCACGGTATTCTAGCAATCTAGCTCTGATTCTGATAGTATTCTATTCTTCTGAAGCGATTTATCTGGTTTTTTTTTTTTAGAAATACCCGATGGAGTACAAGTTAACTTCCCGGTTCAGCGATACTTGGAGCACCTCGGAATCATTCACCGATAGAAAAAGCGCACACGGAAACTGTTCGATTTGTGATGTAAGTCTGATACCTACTGATAAATAAAAATTTCGGTGTCGTTATACGTGTCGTTATACGAACACACCGATTAAATAAAAAAAACGTTTCATTCGATATTACCGTGCTTGACACTAATCCCTGGAATAGCCCCAGTTTTCATCAGTTTATGAATCAAATTCTGAATCCGAATATTAATCCAAATATGCATTTTCCCCTGCTGCCCGTGAACACCACTTCGTAAGTAAATCGATATTTTTGTCATCAATACTGCATGCAGTATCTTGGAATGGATAGTCGCTGGACCCGAGTATATTCATATTACTACTGACCAAGTCCGGCACGTCAAAGTTATAGATTTTATGGAAAAATATGCAAATGTGTGTAATGAGCCGTCGTTGCATATTGAAAGCAGCCAAGTTCCTCCTCAGGTAAAGCAATGTTTATTACGAAAGAATGGCATATGCTGCACACTATCACGTTCACCATTACTGCGCACTATTTGCGCACTCAGAAAGAATCTATTAAAAGATATATCGAAATAGATAGTTGAATCATATTGTTCAGGTGGTCGCACTAACTATGGAATATCCGTCTTTGCTCGTTTTATCAACCTCCATATCGACTACATAAAAATCGCTTCCGATGAACTCATGATGAATATTATCGTATGTTTTTTTTGCTTTTTTATTGATAGTCTTTCTTTTCAGCGACGCTATCAAAACTTGCGTCCGGGCAAGTGGCAAGTTCATGCGTCAAATGATATTAATATGAATATTATACAAAAAGACCTCGTTAATGGAATGTTAATGGAGTGTGAGTTTAGCAAGAAAATTTTCAAGTTTTTGAAGCTTCATTCTCTCTACGAGATATTTCGCCTAAATTTGGGAAAATATCTCTCCGGAAACATGCGAATTACACTATTGATAGATGCTACGTTTCGATAGAGTTATTTTTCTTGGAAAGACAATTAAAAATGGTATCAATCATACCACTCTTACAGTGCTTCCGGAATGCTGTCGATGGCTCATTCATCATAAGCTTTAATGAACTGGAAATAATTACTATTAAAAACCTCGAACCACTAAGAGGGCATGGAAATACTGTATCATTCTCAGTTTCCGTTACCTTCCATTGAACTTCATACCTGCAAAAACGAAACGATTTTGTACTTTTTTTTTGATTTTGTAATATAAATGATCAAGATCATCTTTGATTTTTCTCCTTCTTTAACATTATTTCAACGTTTCGGTATTATTTCCCTTTTTCCCAATCAATAAAAGCTATATTTTTTTCATTAGAAATCTTACTAGCATTCCCTTCGCGGGACTTTTCTATGAGATACTTCTTTTGTCTCGGAATATTTAACGACTAGTTTTTCGGTGATATGATACAATGAGAACATAAACAGAGAACAGAGGATTGATTCTACAGAGAGAGAGAGATTGTATGTCTTGAATGACCTCAAATATATTACCTAAGAAAAGCGACAATACTCAACCAAAGCGCGAATGCCAGAGCCACAATACGTTTCCTGACAGTTGCACCAACTTTTTGGCGGGAAATACCAATATCCAATCAAGCCTCTTTATTCATTTTCTTTATAGAAAACTACTCATTAATACTTATCTGTCCTTGCTGTTCTTCTCCTGCCCATTTTTGCATTTGTTCGCGTCGTTCTCTAAAATAAAATATTTTAAAGGATGGCCTCCCAATCACCACCAGCGATTACTCCTCGCCTGACTCCGAGAAGCCTGGGAAGTTTTTCTCCCAGGATGCATTTATAGCTGATGAGGTGAGTTCGTTCCTTCGTTTCGATTAAAGTACCAGCCTCTCCATTCGATTTCCATTTCACCGGTAGAATAAAGATAAACTCGCCTAAGAAATTGAGCCCCACAAAGATAAATGTATTCATCAACCCCAATAAGAGAATTTCCTGCTCTTGAGCGACCGGTAGATATCATATTTTCAGGATCGAATCTCCATGCTACCGGATGACATCATTCTCGAGATTTTCACTTACCTGAAACAGTAATAACTGTTTTATCGCGAAAAAGTGTTTAGGGAGCGCCGAACATGGCCCCGATCAGTCTTTCATTTAAAAAATTTGAGCAATGTTCTTGAATTGTTTACTGTATTTCTGTATTTCGCAGGATCTGTCAAAATATCGCATTTATGATCTTTCGATTACTGCAATGCATATTTTGTTCAAAAGCGTTGGAGCAATCATGAAACGCTATGATTTTGAAACTATCAATTTTCAGTCGGTAACGATTTTTTTGTAACAGTAACATATTGATTAATTGACAGACCGTCTTTGATGAAGTCTTCTTTACGCTATGCAAGCAGTTCTTTAGCATACAAGCCAGCAAGAAGAGTGTCTTTTCGAATGTTAGATTCGCGTCCGCATTTCACGTCAATCAATTGCAAGCAAATTTGAATCTGCCAAACGTGATTGCACCGAATCTACTTGCAAACCATCAGCTGAACAATGTGCCGACTAATAACATCGAGTGAGTGAACAGGCGGCGTACTAATTGAGGTCGCTGGACAAGCGAGAGAGTGTGGGAGGAGAAGAGGGTCCTCTTGCTTTCCCACACTCTCTCGCTTGTCCAGCGACCTGTCGAGCGACCTCAATTGATACGCTGGCAGGAAGCCGTAAGCATTCAGCAGTACGAATGATGTGTTTTTTGTGTCTTGTGAGCCTTATGTTTCAGGTTCGGTATGTTTTTTTTTTTGGTCGAAGTGATAATGTGCGAAATGAGATATCAAAAAAACACATTTCAATACTAAAAAAAGGAAAAAAATACATTTCCATCTTGTAGCCTTCGAAGTTGGATGATCGATGGAGCTCCCGAACACATTTATATTTCCACGGACATGCTCCAAAGCTTAGGAGTTATAAATTTTATGAAAAGATACGGGGCTATGAGCAGAAATCCATCACTTCGCATTGAGAGCACACTAGATCCTCATCAGGTAAATAGGGATGGTAGAAAAATGCAATGCACAAACACCCTCACTGAGCAGATATCTTCCTTATCCATTTCACCCAGTGAGGGTGTCGTTATACGAACACACCGATTAAATTTCAGGGAAAATAATTATCATACATACATACGTTTAGCAAACAATTTTTCAGGTGGATCTTGAACAGAGAGTCATCGGATTGTCAGTCTTCTCAAATTTCATTAACCTTCATGTGGACTGTGTGCTCATCTCTTCGTTCATGTCATTAGTAATCGTATGTTGACACACTAGTCAAACAAATACAAATCGAACAATTTCAGAAACGATATCAAAAATATCATCCGGGTCAGTGGCAAGTGCGAGCAACTGAACACATAAATCTGACAATTATTAACGACGGTCTCCCTGATGAAATGAGAGTGAGTTGGCGATCATTTTAAATTTTATTAAAGCATCACCTTCTATACTCCTTTTTGAAATACTAAAGTGAAAAGTTCTGAATGGATATTTTCCATTAGAAATATTGTATTAATTATTACAGATTTACAGATTTTATCCTGTCCTCAAGGCACTGGGCCTGCAGGATGGTAGCTTCGTTAGGGAGGGAGTGGGATCTTCGATTTCAAGTTGTCTGGGTCAAAGGATGAGGGAATCTTCTTTGGCTTGTTGGGTCAACTGTTGGAATGGTCTTGGTCGATCTCCATTGAGCTTTGAAGTAGATCATCCAGCCTCCGATGATGGCGAGTGAATGCTGACGTGGACTATTGATTGACTAACGAGGCAGACTTGACAATCGGGGCCTTTCTTGACGGTAGATCACTTGAGTCGGTTGATACACATCCGGGGTCTCCTCTTGAAGCGTACCAAGTGGGCGATTCTCACCGGGTTGCCCAAGCTGACGGGTGAGGATTCTTCAAACTGGGTCGGAATGGTTCGGGGTGAGACGAAAAGGACCGACAGCCCGTCACGAGCGCAAGAATGGAGAATTATTACAGTTTATTCGAAATACCGTCGATGGATCCTTCATCATAAAAATCAATGAACGGGAAATAATCACGATAAAAAAACTTGGACGCGCTTAGTGGACCACGAAATATCCTCTCGTTCACAGTTTCGGTTATTTTTCATTGATGTTTATGCGAGCAAAAGGGAAACTATTTTACACTTGAGATACAAATAAGCAAAATTAACTACTTCTTACAATTTTATCTTTCTTTGCTCTCAACTTATTATTCACGTTCTCTGAAATCATACTAGGTCTATTAGCATTTATTATATTTCTTGTATATTGTTTTCGCAGTCGTTACGGATTGTGATCATCATTCATAAATAAATAGCCTTTATATTCGGTAAACGGTGTTATTTCTACATTCTCTTCGTTTTCAGAGACGCTGTTTTGCTGTTCGGAACTAGTCAGTCGGGGGAGATGGGTTTTATGAATTATATCAAAGAATAAACGCCAGAAAGCTCAAGAATCGTGTCCGAGAGGACTGCGAAATGCAGTGTATCCTTCAGGCCTTAACCTTGGAAGATAAACATATATATATCACTACATCATATCAAGCTTCTCGGTTCAATTTCATTGATAGGGAGCACGTGTCACTTTTTTCGCTTTTATCTCTCACCATTTAGCACTCCTTATAATATGTCTGACCGGTGAAATAGTGTGTAGAATGAAGCCAGCAAGAACAGGAACGATATCACCAATGAGAACTCTTGATACTCTTATTCGTACATCCTTGTTGTTTTCATCGAATACATATTTGCATCTTTTCAGCCACTTGTTTCTTGTTGATTGTGAAGAGACTGAAATTAAGATTTTTAAATCTCTGAGCCTCTATATTTACTTGTCTCTCATTTCAGTTGCTGAACGGTGATGGTACGTATTGGAACGTCCATTTGGGAACCCTCGGAGATGGTTATTTTGGAACCCTACCAAAATAAGGGGAAGACGTTTTAGAACCCTTATTTGGATACAGGTCTCGTTGATACAATCCCCTTTATTGAAATGGGATCCACCGGAATTCAATTGATGGTTCTAAACTGTCGTCCCCTTCTTTCGGTAGGGTTCCAAAATGGCCATCTCCGAGGGTTCTTAAATGGACGTTCCGAATCGTACCATCACCTGCTCAACAAATAATTGAAGTTGAACAGATGGACTGCAATTCACCACCCTCCAAAGCTCCTCGCTTGACTTCGAGAAGCCTGAGAAGAAGGGAGGATAGAGATTTCTTCCAGGAAGCTTTTATAGCCGAGGAGGTGATTACATTACTTCTAAAAGTTTTGATAAAGTTTAGGACTCTGCACTCGCTTTATATCAAAAAAAAGAATGTATGATTGCGTGCTCAGGTCGTGCATCATATTTTCTGGATCGAATCTCCATGCTGCCGGATGACATCATTCTCGAGATTTTCACATACCTGAGACAGTAATAAATAGTTCAATGCAAATAATATTTAGTCTGACAAAATATCATAGGACAACCAATCAGTCTTTCATTGCATTAATTTCGGTAACTTTGCTGCATAAATACAGCAACAACAATAAACTACTCTAATTACTGATCACTTCTCATTTCAGCGCCGATCTCGATCAGATTTCTGTATCGAATCAGTCTATGAATGCACTAACAATTCACGCCCGCCCGAAAGCGGTCCCAGGAAAAGGAAAGGGACAAGAGCTAACGATTGTCACTGATCGCTCGGTTAGCTTTACCCACATGTTATAAATGACAAACAGTTGCTTTATGTTAATATTTTATCATATTCTAACCATGATATTTTTGAGAAAGACAAGATGGAATACAGTTGGACGGCTCGCTTCAGCGATACTTGGAACTGCTCAAAATCGATCACCGATCGGGAAAGCGCACAGCACGCAGATTGCCCATTGCGTGATGTGAGTACTTATTAAATATTCAGAGAGATAAATTAGAAAGATACTAAAAGGTTTTTTTATCGATAACGATAGCTCATTTTGTTATTTTTGTATTATTTCTTTTTTGCATTTCCCTAAATTAAGAGATGCTTTCAAAGCTTTCAGGATCTAATTTCGAAAAGAATCTCATTTCGAAACAATTCTCCTGCATTACATCGCATGTTCAAGGGTATCGGTTCCATCATGAAACGATATGATTTCAAAACTATCAGTTTCCAGTCGGTGAGAAACATTTGTGTTGTCATTGCATCACGAAATTTATATTTTACAGACCCACTTTGATGAAGTCGTCTTTACTTTATGCCAGAAATTCCTGAGAATCGAAAACAGTAAAAGACGTATCTTCACGAATATCTCATTCGATTTGCCTTGGTTCGACGTTAAATACATTATTGCGTATAATTCTAATCTAATAATATAATTTATTTTATTTTAATTTTCATGATTTTCGCAGTATCCGCGGCTGGATGGTGGAGGGAGGTCTACCGGGGACCTCCCGTTCTTCAAAGTTGTGGAATTTATTCAACAATTCGCTGCAGTAAATACTGAGCCGTCGCTGTATCTCGAAAGCACGCAAGAGACTCATCAGGTAAAACCAGGTGTAAATCGAATGTATAATACAAATTATCTTGTTTGCATTACTCATTAAAAAATCACATTTCGCAGGTGGACAGTCGCCCTATCAACTATGGATTATCAGACTTGCCAAAATTCATCAACCTCCGTGTTGACTACATCATTATTCCATCTGAAAAATTCATGGAGACCATTTTCGTATGTTAAACTATCCTATTCAATCAATACGAAATAATTTCAGCAGCGCCCAGGAGGGTGGAGCATTCGGGCGTCTAATGATATCGGTATGAATATTATACAACATGGCCTACCTAGAGGAATGGGTGTGAGTTCTGAAAAAAAACATCAAAATATTTTCGAAAAATCAACTTCTAAATTATTAGACAGGAATGCTCTTACAGTACTTCCGTAACGCAGCCGATGGCTCATTCATAATTCGCTTCAACGGACAGGAGATGATAACGATTAAAACCATAAGCTCGCGAAGAGGACACGGAAATACCCAGTCGTTCAAAGTTGCAGTGACATTTCATTTAGCTTCTTATCTTCAATACACCACTTTTTTAACATATTAATAACCATTTTTCACGTAGCATTTTCGGATAAATTCACGTTCTATCAAACTTTCAAACTGTCAACAACAAAACAAATTGCAATAATTTTACGTGTTTCACCAACAGAGGATATTCGGAAAAATGGAAAACAGACATTGGAAGATACCGCACGTGTAAATCACATAGTTGTTCCGAAAGGGAACGTAAATTTTGCATAATCTTAAGAATGGAATTTTACGGAAAGAGCGAATGAGTAGTCATTGCTTCTTTTTGACTCAATGCTTTTGACAGTGATGATCTCCTCTCCATTGAAGCTAATTGCAAAAGTACCATCAGACTGCATAACCATCTGGAACAACGTTTCAATTTGATGTAATTTTCGAGTTATTTGGCTCACACTTGTGTTTACAAAAACTTTGAACATATTCCGTAAATAACTGACACTAATTCCAAGGGGAAGGACTCCGTTCATGATGTCGTGGATGCTATTTGATGTCCGCAGATGCCATTCACCTGCACGCTTTTCTTGATAGCGTTTCTGAAATGTTTTCTTAAATAATTTTTCTAATCGAGACTAGTGATGTCGATCCGATACAGCTTCTTTTCGCGCGCTCTAAATATGCGATTTGAGAATGGCTCCACATCACTAATCAATTCCGATTCTACTCAATGCGCTTTGATTGATCAAAAAAGCGAATTGACAAGATGACGGCCTCGATCCGACATTACTAATTAATTTTACTTACTAGAATTATTTCCACGAATTTGTCGGATCGAATGAACATGTTATTCAGATGAAGGTTAGTGAATTTAGAGATATTTGATATCTCCGCACCAGTAGGATTACAGCCCATCTTTAAAATTAAAATAAATTTAAAATTGTGTGTATCAATGCAGTGTAGCCATTGTGTGTATTAATGCAGTGTAGCCTGATCTACAGAGACTGGCTCAGAGGCTCAGAGGCCAAAAATTGAATTCCAAGAAATTTCAAGAATTTCAAGATCTTGAAATTGTTTCATTGTCTTGACAAGATTGCGATAATTGAGTTTCGCAATTTCAAGATCTTGGAATCTTGATTGTCAAGCCAACCCTACTCAGAGCACATCACTATTGTAAACCTGCGAGTATTTACCTGAGGAGAGTAGTTCTTGCTTCCAATATAGAGTGAAGGGTTGCGGCATGCACTCAAATATTCTTGCATGAAATGAGAAGAACGAAGAACTCGATATTGCCGGTAGACATCCGGATGTGCTCTGGTGCTCCCTCTAATATCCATTTGATGATGCTGAATATATCTATTGAAGATTTAGTCACTATTAGTGATGCCAATTCGAGACCGCTGCCTCCCCAATTGCATGCTTTCTCGTTTCTCGAGCCGCTCTCGATTCGACCTTGATGTCTCTAACTTCCTTACTCGTTGCGTTGCGTCGGTGAAAAGATAATGGTTCGCGGGTTTCGATCGTTCCAATATTTTTGCAAAGGTTGGTAATTCCAAAGATAATTGTTAGTGTGCTTGAAGGTAACATTCGAGAAGATTCGCTCAGTACTGCTCTCTAGACTGAGAAAGCTCTTGCAGAGTTCGAAGAACATTTTATCGAACAATGTCTGTAATACGAATATTGGGCACAAAAAATGAAAAAAAATGAACTGATCCTTACCGACTCAAACTTTATCGATTTGAAGTCGATTTGAAGATTTGAAGAAAAAGTAATATCTTTCGTGTATTTTATTTAGTTCTAGCGTCCCATATCTCTTCAAAACGTACATCTCTTCAAAACGTACATTTCTTTGGCATGCTCCAAACCGTCAGGACCAGTAAATAATTTCGTTTCGCTCCAAGTGTCGCTGAAACAAGCGATAATACGGTATTCAATTGGAATCTTCTGAAAAGGGAGCGTTAATTGATTGAGAATCTTCCTATGCGATTTACAACTACAGAACGAGAGAGAAACAAACCGTGCGATACGTGATAATTGTAAGTTCCTGTCCCAGTCCTTTCCCTGGTACAGCTTTTGACCGAGCGTAATTCGAGAGTACAAGGATTGTCTGACTCGTAGCAGAGATTTGGTCGAGATCAGTGCTTAAAGAAGATGATTGTGAAGCTCGGTTGATAATAACCGAAATAAAAAATATCATCAGAAATGTTTCTCTAGCGACAGTAAGCTCTACAAGCCAGAAGATTCGAATAGTGATTTATTTATGTATGCTCTCGCCTGCCAGCGACATGAGAGAATGTACAAGATGGAGAGATCCAATTTTTCGGTAACACTACTAGCCCGTTCGTTCAGAATTCGGCTCTGTTCGGGTTGATGGGTTCCCTGACAATTGATGGGTTCCATAACAACTGATGGGTTCCTCAACAACTGATGGGTTCCATCACAACTGATGGGTTCCAAGAATTAAAACAGTATCTCGCGACAGCTGATGGGTCCCATCACAACCGATGGGTTCCATCACAATTGATGGGTTCCATTAAATAAACAACGCATCTCGTGACGATTGATGGATCCAAAGGATAGCCAAAATTGTTTTGACAACTGATGGGTTCCATAACAACTGATGGGTTCCAAAATTATTATAAATAGTTTGATTGATTTGTATGCGATCACTGAGAGCCAATGTCATCTGAATGCAATTGTAGTGGAAAAAAGTTTACATATCAATTGTTTATCACCTGAATTGACGATAGCTGCGAGCAAAAAGTTCCCGGTGTAACGTAACTTAGCTCCCAGTTAAGCCAAAAAAATGCGCAGAAAAATAAGAATAATGCGAAAGGATTAAACAAAATCCGAAAAAGTTATGAATAAAAAACCGCGTTCCAGAAAGCTCAGAAAAAAATCGATATGAGAAGTCTTGAAGTAACATATTCATTCATATTCATTCATTTCGAAGATATCGTCAACTCACTTGAGTTAAAATATAAATTAGGACTAGCTCGTGGTTCAAGTTATAATTTTCCGAAAAATATGCTCGATTTCGACAGTGTTTCGGGCATAACTTTTTATCTTTCACGCTTACATGAGTTCTGATGCCGAAATTCGGATTCAGTGAGTAAAAATAATCCAGATTCATCTGTAGCAAGATTTTTCTGATGCGAAAATGTTTCAACTTTTCACGACCTCGGGATCATGGTCATTTTCGGGTCGAAAAATCGAAATTTCAGAATTCTAGGTGCATCAAGCGTTTTTTTGTACATATAACCCGATTTAACATGTTAGAATTCACCGTCTATCGTGATAAACAATTGATCTGTAAAATATTTTTTCCACTACAATTGCATTCAGATGACATTGGCTCTCAGTGATCGCATATGAGGCCGTTTGTGTTAGCGTCAACAAGCAACGGGAACAGGCAAAAAATAACTCAGGCTAAAAGTTCGTCTTAGGGGTAACTTTTGATTCTGAATCGAATGGCGTTTTCAGTTTATCGATAGCACTCTTCCGAACCGAGTTATGGCACCATGTTCATTTGGTCAAATTCTTGTTCTCCGATAAAAACTGCTCCGAAAAGGGTCAAAATTGCCACAAATCTCGCGTCCCCGACCAGAATTTAATTCTCTACAAAAATGAAAAAAAATTCGACATTCTATCCATTTTCTGTTTCGAATTATGGTCGTTTTTTGACAACGGAGGTCAGGCACGTAATCACGCTATCAGTAGAAAGAGCAGACTCTCCCAATCATTTTAAGCTCCTAGGTGAAGCATTTAACCTGTGTAAAACCAAATTGGAGCAGTTTAAGTGCTTTTAACTCGCTATTTTTGCAGTTTTTCGAGCATAACTTTGTTCATTCACCGTGAAAGATCAGCGTGAAAGATAAAAAGTTATGCCCGAAACACTGTCGAAATCGAGCATTTTTTTCGGAAAATTATAACGAACCACGAACTAGTCCTAATTTATATTTTAACTCATGTGAGTCATTCGCCTCATATAAATCTTTTTTTTTCATTCGCCTCATATAAATCAATCAAACTATTTATAATGATTTTGGAACCCATCAGTTGTTATGGAACCCATCAGTTGTCAAAACAATTTTGGCTATCCTTTGGATCCATCAATTGTCACGAGATGCGTTATTTATTTAATGGAACCCATCAATTGTGATGGAACCCACCAGCTGTCGCGAGATACGGTTTTAATTCTTGGAACCCATCAGTTGTGATGGACCCATCAGTTGTTGAGGAACCCATCAGTTGTGATGGAACCCATCAGTTGTTGAGGAACCCATCAGTTGTTATGGAACCCATCAATTGTCAGGGAACCCATCAACCCGAACAGAGCCCAGAATTCTTTGTCTTTTTTCAATATCTAATGCTATAAATAAATAATAAAATATTTACTGTTTTAGGAACGCGAATATATCGATAATGCATTCTTTAGGCAGCGTGGAGAAACGATCCTGTAAATTATTGATTATTTAACTTAACTTATTTAATCAATAACTTATAAATATTATTCTGTCCTGATAATAAAGACGGTTTTCTTGAGAAAATATCTAGGCAATCGAAATTACATGAACCTCCAAAGCTGCGGTTACCTCATCCGATATAGACGGCTCCTTTGTAAAACTCGTTTTCATGCCCTTCTTCCATCGAGGACCAAGTTTCGCGAGCGCTGAGTGGGAATCCAGAGAAGTGTACAGTTAAAAAAAAAGAAAATTAAAAGTTAAGAACCAAACTCATTTTCAAAGCGCACATCAAACAAAAAAACGGAGAGAACTGGCAAAATTACTAGGAAATGCTAATTTACAGAAGAGATAAAATGCTAAAGGATAGCGTGAACATGGGAATATTCGGCCTCTCGTGTGGTACAGTCGAACGACGCCACGCCAAGCGATTGAAAACATTTTGAATATTAATTATGTTTATCGCCTTCATAACTCAATGCGTTCAAAACGTAGAAATAATAAAGTTCATCATTCATCCATGAAGGTATAAATATCCTATACATTATCAGGTTTCACCTTTCCATTTCCTTCATTTTCTGGCAGAGACTTTAGCTTTTCCAGAAAATGTCGAATCGAGACCGACTCTCCTATTTTTTCATGCTCTCTCTGGTGAGAGAAATGATAGAGTTTATGTTTATTGAGGGGGGGGGGGGTTTGCATCACTATCCGAATCAAGCCAGTCGGTGATCGGATTGATGAAATTTACAGAGGAAACAGCGCGAGTTCTAGGATCTTATCTGCTATGACTGAGAAATTCCGTGCATCCTTAACTGGATTAAATCATTTTTCCTGGGAAGAGAAACTCTACCAAAGCGCAAATCCCGCAACCGCAACGTATGGATTGAGTTTGGTGCCATCTTTTTGACGGGATATCTCAAGATCCGATCAGGCATCTTGGTTCAGTTTCATTTCTCTTACTCACATGTCAGTATTATTCAAGCATCTTTATTGTCCTTCTCCAGTCTATCTTTGCATCTATCCATCCACTTGTACCACAAACGCGTCGCGGTCATAAATAATATATTTTAGGTATAAAAAAAGTGAACAGATGGGATCCCAATCACTACCGGCGAAAGCTCTTCGTCTGACTTCGAAATGCGTGAGAAGGAGGGAAGATAGAGATTTCTCACAGGAATCATCGATAGCCGAAGAGGTGAGTCGGTTTCTTGGAAAAGTTTGGTTACTTTGAAACGTATAACCCTTTCCTCTCGCAGCATATTATGGCTTGAGTATTAATCCGCCTCAATATTCAATCAAAAAACGACCCACTAAGGGAAATTTACTCATCAATCCAAATGCGTTCACTGCCAGGGTGATATTATTTACAGGATCGAATCTCCAGGCTACCTGATGACATCATCCTTGAGATTTTCACAAACCTGAAACAGTTAGAAATATTGTCTTGTTAAAAACTTTAGTCCGTGCCAACTCTTCATAGGAATCAGTCTTTCATTTCATTGATTGAAATACTTTACAACTAATTTACCGATCGCCTTCCATTTCAGCGCCGATCTCGACCAGATTTCACTATCGAATCAGATTATGAATGCACTATCAATTCACGCCCGCCCGAAAGCGGCGCCAGACAAGGGACTCGGACAAGAACTAGCGATTGTCCCTCATCGAACAGTATTTTTACAACGATTTTTATATTTGTATTGTGAGTTTATATTTTTTATTATATATATAATATATCTTTATACGCATTATTTAGAAGATTCCGATGGAGTACAGTTGTACTGCCCGGTTTAGCGACTCTACATCATTCACCATCCAAGAAAGCGATCATGGAAACTGCCAGATCTGTGATGTAAGATGTCACTGACTATTAGTGTTGATATTCCGAGTGACTGGGCACTATCGAGTGAGAATAACAAAACACTCGCGATTTGTTTACCACTCGTGAGCGAGTTTTTTTCCATTCACATTCGCCACTCTGATTCGACGAATTCACTAAGTTTCACCCATCAACATGAGTTAACAACTCGCACACTGGTAAATGGCGCAAAATTCGAGAGGGTTTTTGTTGATTTCACGCGCGAGTGTTTGCCCATCCGAGAATAAATAACGACTGAATATTCGATGCTATGATATTGTCGCTCGAGAATAACAACTAAATCGAAATTAATCGATTCCGATGAAAAGATAACCTCATTTCGCAGGATTTGTCACCAGGTGGCCTTTACATTGCCACTTTGCATCTCATGTTCAAGAGTGTCGGCTCTCTCACGAAGCGTTATGACTTCGAAACTATCAATTTCCAGTCGGTGAGAAACATTTGTATTGTCATGTATAAGGAAATCAATATTTTACAGACCCACTTTGATGAAGTCTTCTTTACCTTGTGTAAGCAATTCCTGAGAATCGAACTGATCAAGAGGCGTATCTTCACGAATGTTTCATTCGATTTGCCTTGGCTTGATGATGACCCCATGAATGACCCCGTTTATCAGCAACAAGATGCAATTTACGGCAAATCCAAATATGAAAATGAACAATTTTCCCCAGCCGCCCGTGAAGAACAACAAGTAAGAAATGATGAACGATTTTTAATAATTTAAAATTATATTATTGCGTATAATAAAATATAATCTAATAATTTTAATTTAGATTTTTATTAATTTTAATGATTTTGCAGTATCCGGGACTGGATGGTGGAGGGAGGTCCCGAACACATTCATCTAGTTTTAAAATTTTTAAAATTTATTCGAAAATTCGCTGCAGATCGTACTGAGCCGTCGTTGTACCTCGAGAGCACGCAAGACCCTCCTCCGGTAAACTCAGGTGTAAAGATGCGAATGTATAATATCTTATTTGCATTATTCATAAAATATCGATTTTAAAAACATTCTAAAATTGCTTGGAGAATCACATTTCGAAGGTGGACAGTCGCCTGATCAACTATGGATTATTTAAATTCCCAAAATTCATCAACCTCCACGTTCACTACCTCACTATTCCCTCCGAAAGGTTTATGGATATCATTTTCGTATGTTGAACTTGAACTATCCTACTGAATCAATCCAAATAATTTCAGCGGCGCTATCGAAAACAGCGCCCAGGCAAGTGGCATGTTCGGGCATCAAACGATATCGATATGATTATTATACAAGAAAGCCTTTCTACTGGAATGAGTGTGCGTTTTACAGAGACAACTTCAAATAATTACGAATGCGATCGACGACTATCTAATCTGGACACTACGTCATAGATTCCTATGAAATCTACAACGACATCAAGGCTTCGCCGTCACTGATAAACACTGATCCGTAACTTTGCAGAATCGAAAAGTGACCCTTGCCGTTCTTCACAAGTGACCCTTCACTAGAATCGACATCCGACTCTGCTGAATTCGCGGGAACTCTCCGTTTCTCTGCCCGACGAGAGAGCGTGCGAATTGAGGAGAGTCCGATGCCGATTTGCCGGCAATATTCTTCGCGTTCTTTCTTCACACTGGCCCGGCCAGAGAATGCGCAAAGCGGAGAGAGCACTGATCGTTTCCCTGATCCCGATCATAACAGCGGCTCAAAGCCGGCCGACAAACAACGAGAGGTGTGAAACGACGTGAAAGTTGCATGGAAAGGATTTGAAAATGCCCATTTGGCGGCGCCATTCTTCCTAATCCTCCCTTCAGAGAAAATGGTCAGGTAAGTGAGATAGCCTGTAAAAGTAGGAGAGACAGTGCCGACCCCTGCTCTTAGGCTGATATCAAACACTCGCTGCCTGATAGTTCTGATCGGTGAAAGAGTGTGCTGAATGGAGAGAGCGACTACGCACAGCATGAGAAGAGGAAATCACAGGCCGACTGACTGGTTAGGGGGGGGACACTGCGTGAAAAAGTGGAGGAGGCCAAGAGAGACACACCCTTATCCAGGGCCACACCTTGGCTGGTAAACGAGGCAATGACAAATGCTAGGATTGATGGGAATGACGGAAATAGGGGGTGGATTGAAGGGCTAGGATAATGGCGTTTTTTTAGTCAACAATATTATTGGAAAAAAAGCCGCAAGGCGAAAATTCTAGTCTAATCAGTGATCGACCTTCTCCGATAGTCTAGACCACCAAAGAAAGGGCAAAACAAGGAAGAGTGCAATCCCGTGGTCATAGTTGACACGATGCTGACTCAGGGGCGAGAACCGTCCATGTCTGCACATGTGATCGAAAGAAGGGGAGAAGATGAAAAGAAAGAAAACAATTTGAATCTGCCCAGTCATAACTAGAGCTGTCAGAAAGAAGAATCCGTCTCTACATTCTGCGCGCTCTCTTGCCACCCGACCGGTCTAGTGTGTGCGTATAATGAAGAGAGTCATTCTTCATTCTACAATCAACACTCAGACATAATCCCTGATTGAATACAAATAACCCAAGCACACATCTGATCTAAGAAAGGAGAGAAAGAAGAGGAAGAGAAAAACACAATTAGATGTAATTAGTCACCAGCAATGGATAATGGTAGTGGAATGAATCGATTCCCCTTTTTCCTATTATTCCCCCATCAACGCCCACCCTCTGATGATAAAGCATGAGAGAAGGCTGAATCACCAAACAAATTTCTGAAATTCTTCTTCTTTCGGGGAAGCAGAGAAAAACTGTGTTACTCACGGCAATAATATCGATTTCTAGACAAGTAACATGACTATCTGGGAAACACGCCTCTTGAGCGGAGTTTTTTTTAAATAGCTAGAAGCAAAACTCAGAAGAGAAATCACACGCTCTCGCTAAAATTGAGAAGACGAAATACCCATGCTACTCACAAAAATACTACAAAACAAAATATCTTGTCAAACTAACATCTGAGGACTATGTACACGTTTTAGAGAAATACTAGTGAAGGTACAACAACGCGTGGCAAATCACATCCCCAATAACACCTCGCCTCACTAGGATTGACAGGGGCGCGGCAAAACTGCCCAAATAAAGGCCGAGTGAATTGTATTGCTGACGGATCCAATAGCGCACTCTCTATTCTGCACAGTATCTCGCCAAATATACAGATTCGGGAGTGGGCAATGTTGAGAGCGATTTATCGATGATGTAAAGTAATCTGTGAATGTCGGGTTCCGTCGTCAATTTCTCCAAATATATTTTTATTCTCTTATTGAAACCACGTTAATCTCTGTTTCATAAATCCTACTAGAGTATGGAATTTTCCTGTGAAATAATCGTTGTAGCATCTCGGATAAAATGAATAAAAGAAGTTTCTATTTTACTCTTTCAGCTACTTCCAACTACAGCAGAGGGACAAGGAACGATTCCGAGACGATATGAAGATCTACACTGCACGAATGGCAGAGTCCGGAATTAATGTAGCCGCTGCCGGACAGGTACGGTAGTGAGAATCGATAACTGACTGAATGTTGTGACTGTCTGAAGCCGTAGATAGGTTACTATTTCCCGGTACTTAATAGCATTTCTTACACCAAGAGATTGTTCGCAATATTTCCATTGATCAAAGAGAACTCCGCAGTCACCGCAATTACTTACTATTATCATTAGGGATGTAATTTACGTTTTGGATCTCTCCATTCTGCACAATCTCTCGTCGGGAAGAGAAACGATAGAGTCCGCAAAATTGAAAGAGCGATTAGACTACTATTCAGGTCAGCACCACGAAGAAGGTGAACGGATAGAAGGACCAACTCAATCTGCACTCCGGAAGCACGGAGAACAAACTCCTCAAGCATCTCGAAGCGGCGCCCTTTAACTTCGATTTAGCTTAGATTAGTCGATCACACTCGCCGCACCCCGCACCACACCACAATTATTGTACCCGGTAATAACTCTTTTTTGTTTACAAAAATGCAGATCAGTGCTAGATGATCACATCATTTCCTGAATTGTTTTGAAATTTGTGTTGTCTTATATTATATTTTTCCTTAAAAGTTGTCAATGGAGTATTTCGTTTTGTTTGTTCTTGGTGTTTGTTTCTCTAAGTACGATTGAATTAATGATGTATTTCGATGCACTGATACGAAGAGAAGTCCATCCACAATCCATTTAATATTGTACCCAATAGATAAATGTAGTGGTCAGCGTTTTGTTGTATTGCTTATTTTTTCTACAATCAACTAGATTAACAAGACAATTTCAAGACAGACAGTTTCGAATTTCAAGACAGACAGACAGACAGATCAACAAGACAGACAGTTTCGAGTCCCTGCCACTAGACAGCTGATGCCTACTCAGCTCGGCACATTCCACACTGAGAAGCGTCTGCTCGGCATGTTTTTAAGATAAGAGAGTGTGATAAAGGAAAGGCGCATAGGCGTGACCATTGTATTCCGACTCGTATGAGGATGAGACGCTTGCTTCTCTTTTTCTTGCTTTGTCGTGAGTTCTTCATTTTTGAATCTTAGCCATCTTACATGATATTAGAATTTGGTAGTAGGGCGGTAGATGGAATGCGAACTGGAGGAGGCGACAGAATGAGCGATATTTCGCAATAGATATAATCGTTAAATTAAATTAAATTGATTTATCCTCACAGGCATTATGGTTGTGGGGGTGTGTGGAACTAAAAAAAAAGAATCTAAAAAGAATTCTCAGAATTTGCACATTCCTCGTGTCCGAATGGATTCGAACTCGTACACGATGGCGAGTGCAGAGGATATTATGGCGCAACGAAAGAGTCGTACCAAGACGCATCGCACTGGGCAATTACCTTTTTTTTTTTTTTTAGTTGAAATACATGCTCACTTTGACAGATTACTGTAAGTGACCAGTATTGATTGACAAGCATTAGGCTGTCATAATCCATTTATTACATAAAATTTTGCTCATTTTTTGTTTCAAATCATTCGAGATACGCACTTTTAGAGCTATTGATGACGTGATTTATCACTGCCAGCGAATCCATGCGTAGCTATCCTACGCATCAATTGAGTTTCTGCGGATTTTTCGAACCTGGCATATTCAAGACAGCCTTCATGTATATTTGCTCTAGTAATATTTTTCCACTTAGAGGACACAAGAAAAATGGAAATAAATTTAATTGAAATTCGAAAAAAATGACAGACTGAAAAGTCGAGACCCAGGGAACCTGGTCACTACACCACAATGAGCGGAGCTAAAATGATAAGCTGATAATCGATGAAATAGCATTTTTGTTAAAATCTGAGAACGCTATCATGATTTTTCATCCCTGATTGCCCCATAGCAACAAAAAATGGAATTTTTGGTAGATTCAAATTTAACGTGGTGGTCCCTAACCCGAACCCCCTCATGTTTATACGCAAAATGTTTCCAATGACACGCCGATCATTTTTCATGTTCAACACTTTTCACCAAAATGCTTGGTTTGATCGGTGTATCGTGGGAAACATGCGTTTTTACATAAATATTCTTTCTAAAATAAGAGATCGAAAAATGATTCGGCTTGGGGAAAAATAAATGAGCCCTGATTGTAGAGCTTGAAATTCCGCATTGAATAGATGTATTCACTAAGAATGGCTTGAAGACGCTTGGATAAGTGTCCTTTTCTCCGAAAAAATGATGATTTCGACAGTTTTTCAAGCATAACTTTTTTCACTCATGTTTTCATGAGAACGCATATCGAAATTCAAAATCAGCGCGCAAAACTACGCCAGAAATTCCTATAGACATAATATTTCGACATGAAATTTTGTTTTCGACTTTGGCCATTTTTCACCATGTGGTCCCCTCTTTGGTCCGATTTTGGTCGAAAAATGTTTGTCTCAGAATCATGTTCCGATAGGATTTTCTAGCTTATTTTTGAGCGTAGAAAACGCATTTGCTAACTAGAGCGCATTAAACCTCGAAACAAACAAGTTATGACCAAAATCCATAACAATTTTTTTTTCTTTCTTGAATAACTTTTTTATTTCGAGGTTTCATGCGTTCTAGTTAGCAAATTCGTTTTCTACGCTCAAAAATAAGCTAGAAAATCCTATCGGAGCATAATTCTGAGACAAAAATGTTTCGACCAAATTTGGACCAAAGGCCAAAGTCGAAACAAATTTTCATGTCGAAATATTATATTTATAGGAATTTCTGGCGTAGTATTGGGCGCTGATTTTGAATTTCGATATGCGAGCTCATGAAAACATGAGTGAAAAAAATTATGCTTGAAAAACTGTCTAAATCATAATTTTTTCGGAGAAAAGGACACTTATCCAAAAAGCGTCTTAAAGCCAATGAATACAGCTATTCGATGCGGAATTTCAAGCTCTACAATCTGGGCTCATTTATTTTTCCCCAAACCGAATCATTTATCGATCTCTTATTTTAGAAAGAACATTTATGTAAAAACGCATGTTTCCCACGATACACCGATCAAACCAAGCATTTTGGTGAAAAGTGTTGAACATGAAAAATGATCGGCGTGTCATTGGAAACATTTTGCGTATAAACATGAGGGGGTTCGGGTGAAAAAAATTTGGCCGACCTCTAATTAGGCCATTTATCCAAAAAGCGTCTTCAAGCCATTCTTACAGCTATTCGACGCGGCATTTTGAGCTCTACAATCCGGAATAAATTATTTTTCCCGAATCGGCCATTTGATTTTTCAGTATTTGATTTACACTAGTCATACCCCATGATAATCCACATCAACTTTGGTCCTGAGATTTTTTTTCGAAATTTTGAAAATCGCCATTTTTCGATTTTCAAAAACCCGAAAAAAAATATGTTTCACGTGACAGCGCCAAATGGCACACTGAATTTTCATCACCATACCGGGGGGTATCCACCATAAAAATTTGGGACCGATCGGACAAACATTCCAACAAAATGTCCGGCCTATCCTCGAGAATAACCGAGCCGGTGTCTTACAGTCCGGTCAGGTCTCTAAGTGAAAACTGGACGCCCCGCGCATCCCGGGGCGTCCCCCCGCGTCCCTTGGCATTATCATGCCTCGAGGGAGCAATAAACCGAATTGAATTTTTGAAAGTCGGGTATAGGCGATACGGAGCTATCGATTCATGCCTAAATATTTTAGAACGCGTTCTCTGTTGTTTTGCAGGAAACGGGGGGAATAGTGTGACACAACAAAATATAAATTAAAAAATAATTGGCGTAACTTTTGAATTTCACATTTTGGTGAGCTCTGGTCTAAAAAATCGACTTCTACGAGTAAAAATAAGTCGAAAACAACCATATTCAGATAGTTCTGAGATTTCGACTTTTTGACCACAAAATGACCATGATCATGAAAAAGTTGGAAATTATTTATTTCAAAATAATCTAACTATAGGTGATTCTGGTGAATGTTTGCACGAGAAATCCGAATTTCACAAATTCAATGTGGTTTTTTTCTTCCCCGAGGCGTGAGAAAGCCAGGGGACACGGGGGGACGCCCGGGGATGCCCGGGGAGTCCGTTTTCACATTGGGACCTGACCGGACTGTAATAATTTAAATTATATTTTCCAGGTCGGGACGACTACTTCAAATTGGGAAGATGCTCAGCAGATATGCCGTAGTTTCAGAGCGGATCTAGCGTCCATTCATAGTGAAAAGGTCTGTATTATTTTGTAATCACGAAGATATTTGTTGAGTCGCTGGGTTGCTAGCCCAATGAACGCCAAATGTTAAGTCGCTGGGTTGCTAGCCCAACGACTATGTGGTATGTGAGGTGCGTGGAAAGCAAGGGCTAGTTGTAAAGGAAAGGTATTTATTACAAAAGCAAAGGAATATTAATAATGGAGAGAATGTGGCTAGTAAATAGGAGAATGGGTCTTAGTTAGGAGCGTAAGCGCCGGCAGCTACATTGGGACCTACGGGCCGTGCCGGGCTACTAGACTACACTAACGGAGAGACTAGCATGGCGGCAGCACGCTAGCTCAACAGAGAACAAGACTAGACTGACGGACAGGAAAGTCCTCAGTAAACAGGGCGTCGATACTCAGTAAAAATACGTGTATAATGCTGACGCGCAGTGGCGGGGATATGAATGCTACAGTATACGTGCATAGGGTGTTGGGCTGTGTCAGACATATGACTAATGCTATACACAGCAATATTCATCAACAAAAAACTGCAGGCAAACTCCTTTGTTCGCCGATTGGCAGTTTCGACGGGAAAAGTGAACTCGGTGTTCATTGGAGCGAAACCTTCTGGAAAGGGAGATGCGTTTGGGTGGATTGATGGGTCGCAGTGGAACTACGATAATTTCTATCCAGGCGTGCGTTCTCGATTGATCATCAACAAGTCTGGCTTGCAGGTTTTCCAATCAAGGGTCTCGGAGATTGTATCGCTATGGACACTGAAGGCACGACTGGTCAATGGGCGAATGTCGATTGCGCATCTGATCTTTCTTTTGCATGCTCCCGCTCACGTAAAATCCAAACATTTTTCTCAAAATTTTGTAGGATCCTTTCAGAGAACTACTGCAGTACACTGGCGTGCACATCTGGGCCTTACAAAGAGGGAGACATCGTAAAGCAGATTTTCATGAAAACGATTTACACCATTTTCACAGATTTACTCACCCGGATTTCCATATGATGCGTCGACTCCATGTGATTACATTCTTTCGGTGGACAGTGGAAAGAAAGTTCAATTAGAGGTAGTATCTAATTATTCAAAATATATTTCATGGTTATGACAGGTTCTTGTGCTTGAGGCGAACACTTGTTGCGACAGACTGATTCTTTTCGAGAATTATCAGGTCGGTCAGAAAGTTTCTTTCTTTTTTACGCTCATCGATTCTGACCTATATTATTCTTGTTGTTTGATCGATCAGCATATGGCTTTACATAATCAATGAGGGCATTGTTGCTCTTTTTAGCGCACATTATATCAGGGCTGAACAATCAGTATGAGGGACACAAAGTAAAGTTAAATTCACAGTGGTTGACCATGAATCGCATCTGTATCTCAACCCAGTGCAGAGTGGAAAGAAGTAATAGGGCCCAACCAGTGTCACATTTATAAAATACGATGATTGATGATTACCATTAAGTTATTGCGAGGAAATTATCGCAGCATGCTTAATAGAAAAGCGCTTGTGAAGATGCAACAGACGGTTCTGGAACTCTCGAAAAACAGTTTCCATCACACAGCTGTCGAGTCGATAGATCTTCAAATGTCAATTCAAGTGCATATCAAAGTACAATACCTAGTGAGTCCCCAATACAAATTGAGAGAGGATCCCATTATCCAGAAATTAGCTGAATTTCTTGAACTTTGATATCGATAATTGAAGATTGAAAACAAGACATATAGCTGCGTCCCTTTTTGTATAGGGTCAGAAGGGCGGTTATTTCGATGCTAAAAGAATAAGCAACTCTTGTTCTATCGTTGTTTTCTTGGGTAGACCTTGGCGTTCGCTATTTTCTGTAAGGGGAGGTCGTGACGGTACACACCGAAAATCATGTTTTATTGCAATTTCCGCTTCAAAATTTATTTTCCCTTCTTCCACACGAGGCCGGTTCAATTCACACATACTACGATATTGCCCCAGGACACGCCTAACTTATGGCATATAATAACGGCATATAATAACGATTTAAACAAGCACAATTGTCGAGCTAAAATTAACAAAAAGTAAAAGAAAGAAACTTTCTGACCGACCTAATACATGGGAGGGACCGTGATCGCCAAGTTTTTGAGGTACATGCTTTCAGCATTATTGCGTTGTTTGCAGCTTGTCTGGAGAGATCGATGATAGATTCTATCGAACCAGTGCGTCCAATTTCATGAGAGTTTCCTGGCAGCCTAATGGTGGAGCGAATGTGAGAGGAATGATGGTGAAAGTGATCATATGGAAAACAAGCAATCTTAACAATTCCAGATGACATTCAAAGGTGTTGCGTAACTTTTCTCTGCTCAATGATGCGTTCATTCTATCTAATAAACTCATTAATTCATCAATTCTGCTTTCGTGTTGACTAGACTGCATCTGTTTTGTTATGGCGAGTGCGTCCACCTTTTCACAGGTCGTTATTCTCATGTTTATTTGCTTTTCCTGCATGTCTTCTCAACCATCTTATCGCCTTTGTGTGACCTGAACCTCTCTAGCATATCACCGATGCATGAAGAAGAATGATAGAGATACTGCGATAGTCTAGATTACGGTAGCCTATTGCTCGAGAACTGATTAGATTACCGCAGTTCCCCATTCTGATTGCGAACTGATATATTATCACGTGCTATGTGACTAGAATCCCTCTTTTATGATAAGAAAAGGCCGAAAAGAAGGCTATCAACAAGTTTACTAGCCCCTCTTCTTCACTCGGCCTTTATTTGGGCAGTTTTGCCGCGCCCCTGTCAATCCTAGTGAGGCGAGGTGTTATTGGGGATGTGATTTGCCACGCGTTGTTGTACCTTCACTAGTATTTCTCTAAAACGTGTACATAGTCCTCAGATGTTAGTTTGACAAGATATTTTGTTTTGTAGTATTTTTGTGAGTAGCATGGGTATTTCGTCTTCTCAATTTTAGCGAGAGCGTGTGATTTCTCTTCTGAGTTTTGCTTCTAGCTATTTAAAAAAAACTCCGCTCAAGAGGCGTGTTTCCCAGATAGTCATGTTACTTGTCTAGAAAGCGATATTATTGCCGTGAGTAACACAGTTTTTCTCTGCTTCCCCGAAAGAAGAAGAATTTCAGAAATTTGTTTGGTGATTCAGCCTTCTCTCATGCTTTATCATCAGAGGGTGGGCGTTGATGGGGGAATAATAGGAAAAAGGGGAATCGATTCATTCCACTACCATTATCCATTGCTGGTGACTAATTACATCTAATTGTGTTTTTCTCTTCCTCTTCTTTCTCTCCTTTCTTAGATCAGATGTGTGCTTGGGTTATTTGTATTCAATCAGGGATTATGTCTGAGTGTTGATTGTAGAATGAAGAATGACTCTCTTCATTATACGCACACACTAGACCGGTCGGGTGGCAAGAGAGCGCGCAGAATGTAGAGACGGATTCTTCTTTCTGACAGCTCTAGTTATGACTGGGCAGATTCAAATTGTTTTCTTTCTTTTCATCTTCTCCCCTTCTTTCGATCACATGTGCAGACATGGACGGTTCTCGCCCCTGAGTCAGCATCGTGTCAACTATGACCACGGGATTGCACTCTTCCTTGTTTTGCCCTTTCTTTGGTGGTCTAGACTATCGGAGAAGGTCGATCACTGATTAGACTAGAATTTTCGCCTTGCGGCTTTTTTTCCAATAATATTGTTGACTAAAAAAACGCCATTATCCTAGCCCTTCAATCCACCCCCTATTTCCGTCATTCCCATCAATCCTAGCATTTGTCATTGCCTCGTTTACCAGCCAAGGTGTGGCCCTGGATAAGGGTGTGTCTCTCTTGGCCTCCTCCACTTTTTCACGCAGTGTCCCCCCCCTAACCAGTCAGTCGGCCTGTGATTTCCTCTTCTCATGCTGTGCGTAGTCGCTCTCTCCATTCAGCACACTCTTTCACCGATCAGAACTATCAGGCAGCGAGTGTTTGATATCAGCCTAAGAGCAGGGGTCGGCACTGTCTCTCCTACTTTTACAGGCTATCTCACTTACCTGACCATTTTCTCTGAAGGGAGGATTAGGAAGAATGGCGCCGCCAAATGGGCATTTTCAAATCCTTTCCATGCAACTTTCACGTCGTTTCACACCTCTCGTTGTTTGTCGGCCGGCTTTGAGCCGCTGTTATGATCGGGATCAGGGAAACGATCAGTGCTCTCTCCGCTTTGCGCATTCTCTGGCCGGGCCAGTGTGAAGAAAGAACGCGAAGAATATTGCCGGCAAATCGGCATCGGACTCTCCTCAATTCGCACGCTCTCTCGTCGGGCAGAGAAACGGAGAGTTCGCGCGAATTCAGCAGAGTCGGATGTCGATTCTAGTGAAGGGTCACTTGTGAAGAACGGCAAGGGTCACTTTTCGATTCTGCAAAGTTACGGATCAGTGTTTATCAGTGACGGCGAAGCCTTGATGTCGTTGTAGATTTCATAGGAATCTATGACGTAGTGTCCAGATTAGGTAGTCGTCGATCGCATTCGTTTTTCTATATCTCTCTCATTTCATCACACCCTCCTGTTATGATAGAGACCTCTTATCGGGCGCTTTCCTTCATCATACAGGAGGTGTCTGTCAATAGCGCTAAGCTAACAAGCACTATCGCATTTTGATGACGTTCTCGGTCCTATTATTTAGAGTCGGTGAAGGGTGACTCAGGATGACCATTCCTCACGCCCCTTTACCTATCAGTAAAGTGAAGGAGTGCTCGGAGTAGAGCCAGACATATTACCACCAATCCATTTCTTCACCAGTCAGCGAATGTTCCGACCTTAAACTGATTGAATATTCCACAGGATTGATTATTCCAACGATACGATATTCTGCCGTTTTTTTTCGCTTCTCGTTTCCTTCCCCGTTTTCTCCACCATACGTGATAATCACCGAAAGGCGGGGAGAAAAGGGAAGGAGGAAGGAAATATCACCGCTCTTTCTCCTTTCGAGGTGTTTTCACACTACCGGCGCTTCTTTTTGCCTAGTGATGATGTAAATGATACGGCGTACTCAGAGTTCAATGATTACCTAGTCATTATGCAATACCTAAGAGTCGGATGCCGATTTGATACTACAAGTGAAGGGTCACTTGTGAAAGGCGACAAGAGCCACTTTTCGATTCTGCAACGTTACGGATCCGTTTTTCTCTCTCCCTCATTTCATCACACCCTCGTGTTATGATAGTGACCTCTTATCGGGCGTTTTCCTTCATCATTCAGATGGTGTCTGTCTATGCGATATTCTAACGAGCACTATCACTTTTTTCGAAGTTTTCAACTAATATTTAGAGTCGGTCAGGGATGATTCTCTCCATTCCTCACGTTCCTTTACCGATAAGTAAAGTGAAGGAGAGCTCGGGGTGAAGAAAGTCATTGGTCCGCCAACACTTTCTTTATTCTTCTCTATAGTACTTGGTGGGCAAACCGTGACAGATGATCATTTTGGGCAATTTTTGACTTTTTTGACTTCCAGCGAATGTTGACTTATAAATTCCAATTTTTCTTTCTTATTTTTTGTCCACTCTTGTTTGCTGGAATTGGCCTGGAATGTCCTGGTGAAATATTTCTCTAAAATTGAGAAAAAACGAGAGTAATAAATATGAAAATGGAAAATTAACGAGGGATTACGGTAGGAATTACCTACCCACTCCTTACTACCGTAATCACTGAATTTGAGCTCTCATTTTCTCCATGTTAGAAAAATATTTCACCAGGACATTCCAGGCCAAATCCAGTAAACAAGGGTGGACAAAAAATAAGAAACAAAAATGGGAATTTATAAGTTAACACTCGCTGGAAGTCAAAAAAGTCAAAATTGCCCAAAATGATCTTCTGTCACGGTTTGCCCACCAAGCACGATAGTCAGTGAAAACCCCACGGCTAAAATTCATCAGTTCTTAGACTGCTTGAATTATACACAAGTTGAACTATTCCAACGATACGATCTTCTGCCGTTTTTTTTGCTCTCGTTTCCTTCCCCGTTTTCTCCCCCATACGTGATGAATAATCAGCAAAAGGCGGGGAAAAGGAAAGAGGAAGGAAATATCACCGCTCCTTCTCCTTTCGGGGTGTTTTCGCACTACTGGCGCCTACTTTTCATAGTTATGATGCAACTGATATGGGTTACTTAGATGTCTATGATTACCTAGTCGCGATGCAATACCTTTCTGATACTTGAATCAATAGTATGTTGCCGGAGCGAATGTTAGCTCTCTGCAATCAGCCCAGTGTGCCTTCTGGCTTACCTGCGAGAAATATTACGAAATATGAACCTTAATCTAAATGATACGCTTTGTTTATAGAATTACCTAGTGTTGATGCAATCGCGCTTCTTCACTGTTTGCTTTCCGTTCTTCTTAGCGCGTGAATCGCGCTTGGTCATTTCGCAAACTTTCCTCGAACTTCTTCCCCCCCTTTCCTTCCTACCTTCCTTTAGCAAGGGGTTCATCATTCCGCTCTCTTCATTCTGCACACTCCCTCGCTCGTCTGATCGACTAGAGAGTCTTCGCAATGCAGAGAGTCCAGTCAGCTGACACTGAACCCCCATCATCATCTGAGGGTGGGGGGGGGGGTGCGCGATAGTGAGAGAGACGGCAGAGAGGCTAGAGGGGGGGGGGCGAGATAGCGTGGAGAAGTGAGAGACAGGGTGGGGTTAGAGAAGTCTGGAGGAAAAAGATGAATGGGTGATTCAGAGAGGTAGGGGGAATTGGGAAAGGATGGCCAGATGGGGTTGGAATCGTTCTGGATTTTACTCTTGCTGACAGTTCACAGAAAAGTTAGTGACAGTCGACTTGCTTTGCTGGCTTTCTCCTAGGAAAAATAGGACATTGATCGAAAACCGCCTAGAATTCTTTCTTTCTTGGCGCGATATCTAGGCGATAGTCATAGTTAGTTTCAGCCAGTTTTAGGTCAGAGCTCCGTTATGCCTTGTCTAAACTTTGGAGATAGATAAAAGTTGGACTGAGTGGCCGTTCCACTCAGTTCAACCAGTGCTCGAGATCCAGGCAAAAAGCGAGCAAAGCTTGTTATTCCTCCTTTCTCACCCACAAGAACAAGGAACATCCATTGCCCTGCCCCTTTCATTGAATGTTTGCACTTTTCTCAAGTTTCGCCCCTATTTCGTTTCATCTCTCATCGATTATCCTCTTCTTCTTCACGTTTCTGTTGTTGCGAATCGATTGTGCGATTGTTTCGGATACTGCACATTTCCAGTAAAAGAAGTAAAAGGATTCATAAATGAATTTTCTCGAAGTTTATACATTTGATTACTTGTCCGCGGTGATGGTTACCGCGTTACAGTAGTCGATTATCGATTATTTACAGAAAAATGGGCCAGAAGCAGTCGTACGAGGTGTCGAAGGAGGCGGCCGCCGTCGTTCCCATCTACAGGGAGAGCGCCGAGGACGAGATCAAGGTATACGGTAGTTGATGATTATCGATTGATTAAGGTCGAAATCGATTGTTTATTTTTGTGGTATTATAAACACATTTTGATAAGTGTTCAATCGAAAGGTTGTGATAATCAATTATTAATACGAAAGTTTACGGTAGTTCAAGTTGATTAGTTGCAAACAACCGGGTTACGGTAATCACTAAATCTACTCAGTGGTCTGTTGAGAGCCTCGAAGACGAGATACTGGTTATCAATTATCAGTGTTTGAGTGGATTTTCTTCAAAGAGAAAAATCAATGTGGAATCGTGGCATGCGTAATTGCTCTGCTTTTGTGTGAAAATTGAAACGTATGTAGAATGATAATGTTTTCACTTCTCAACTTAATCGCTTCTTCTCTCTTCTATAATTTCAATCAATGTACCGCAACTTCAGAAAAAAATTTCCGCTGCCTTGCATACCAGCATGTTGAAACAGTCTTCTGCTGTCGTGTACCTTCTTTTTCTATCTATTCAAATCATTACTCCACCGTCCCCCCTCTCCAGATGCAGCAAGCGTGCTAGCGTGTGCTTCTTTTGGGAGAGAAATCAATTTATGATCTTACCGTAATCCTACCGTATCTTCAGATGCAGAAGGCGCGTCGGGACCCTGCCGACGCTCCCGTCCCTGTCACTCCCACCGGCACGCCCAGGCAGGAGAAGAAGCCGGTGGTGGAGAAGAAGAAGGAGGAAGAGAAGGTTACGGTGGTCAAGGTGGGGTTATTGATTGTTGTTATCAAACTTTTGAGATTGTGAGACAAACATAATGTCAAGCGAGATCGTGCCTTATTTGAGAGAAAGCTGAAACCTATGCGAAATGAATACTTCATTTCAAATACAAAGGTTATTCCAATGCAAAGATTAGAAAAAAAACTTTCCAGCCCGAAGAAAAGCACGAGGAGCGCAGTATCGACCAGAGCGTGCGGAAGGCGGAGGAGGCCGAGAACACGATCCATGTGAGTTGAAGAGGGCCAAATCGATGCTGACGCTCTCCATTCTGCACATTGTACGCGATAACAAGAGAGCTCGACAGGAATTCTTTTTGGCGAGTTGACAGCAAAGCGTCGTGCGATTAGGGATACGAGATACTGTACAGAATTAAGAGAGAAAGGAGAAGACGATGCATGTGTCTGCAAAAATATTCAAGCGAATAAATTATTAGGATAGTCTTTCAGAGTTGTACAAATTAACATTTTTGGAACTGAGAACCGATATATATTGCTCCGAACTAACACGATCTGGCTATATATAAATTATGGAACACATAATTTTCTTCTTCAGCGAATGTCCAAAGCGGTGGAAATAATACAACCCCAAAATAGCAAAAAAAAATTAATAACTTGCTCAATCAATACTGACATAACCTACCGTATCCCTCGCAGATCCTACCGTACTCCGAGGGCGAGCTGGCCTCCGTGCACAACATCCTCGTTTCGCCGCCCAATCACGAACTGACTTCGGCGGAGCCGAAGGAGCCCGCGGCAGTTGCCGTCGCCGCTCATTGATCTGACCCATAGAACCTATATTCTGACACACCGAACTATGTGCCTACCGTAATCCACCGTAGGCCTACCGTATTCAATACTGGGCTTCAATCGTATTCTACAACTCCATAACCAACCTTGGTTTTCACACACTGTATCCTAACGTAACTCCGATGCCTACCGTACCCTCTTTGTAGCCTACCGTAACCCACAGGCGTATCATAACCCGTTGACATACCTTCTCCCGGCTTTCGAATGCTTACACCGCCCTTCCACGTGTAAATACCGTGACTCCTCGACTTTTTGTTGAAGCAATAAAGTATTTCTAGAATAATCTATTCCAAGTTTCTGTGGCTTTCTAACGAAGAGCCTTCATCCCTTTCGTGAATTATCATTTTGCACTTGTTTTGGCCAGGCAGTTCCGACGTGTTTCACACGCAAGACTTGAGCAATGGAGCGTTGATTTCGGCAATTTCGGTGTCATATGCTATCCAAAAAATATAATTTTGTTTCTGAAAACTGGCGAATAGACCAGATCAGGCACTTTTTTGGACCAATTCTCCGCTGAATTCACGTAGGTCCCCTTCCTTCGCTCAGATTTACCTCTCACGAGCGCGTCATTTATTCGCCTCATTAGCCTCCATGAGTGTCTACTGGGTTAGAGAAAGACGAAAGATCATGGAGAATGAGGAGTCCCCCTCCTTTCCGAGGAAAACGGAAGAGGAGGGAGAGGGTGGAAACAGTGGACCTGCCGAGAGGGAGACTCTCCTCATTCAGGCTGCTCTCTCGCTGCTCTGACCGGCGAGAGAGCAGGGGGAAGAGGAGAGTCTGAGAGGAGGGGAAGCACTCAGCTGCAATTAGTGCATATTAGAGTGCGATTGCGTGTGTGCGGGAGGTGTTCCAATTCGAGAAATGCGCGTGATTTTAGGGTGTAGATTGGTATCCACCGGTGAATCGGCATGCATCTGCCATTGTTATTGCCAGCCGAACGCCTTTCCTCTCTTACTATCTCTGTAGAGGTTCCCTAGTACGGAACCCATCCAGATACAGTAACCCCAAAGGTATCGTAACCCTCAAGTGGGTATGAGAGGGAGAGACCAGAGAGGTCAGAGAAAAAAGGACCAGAGAGGTCTTACAATACCATGTGTTTCACTGATGAGACTTGAACACTTCTTCACCGTTACATCAATCGAAGCTCAATTTCTTCTTCAAAAACTATCATAACCTCCCTTTTGTGTTTCTTCGGATCACTGTTCTCTGCTGTCCCTGTCAGTTATCGCCATCTTGTCTAATGCAATGCTGCTCATCTATTTCTATGATCTTTGAGAACTATTTCATTCACTCCGCATAAATTCTCGCCCTCTCGCTTCTCATTATTCACTATCTCCACTTTGCCTATCTTCCAACAGATCTCATTTGACTCTTTATCCCCTCTTCAATAGCGTAAATGCCATTTGCATGAACCAGTGTTATCTCCGATCTCATTCAGCACATTCCCCCTTGTTGTCACTATTCCCCCTCTCTTCCCTCGTTGAGTGACCCCCTCATCTCACTTCGCCTTGCATATGAATTTGCATGAATGAGTAAGGGAAGGCCAGGCACGAGAGGAGTCTGTGGTCAACGAGGTGGCTTGTTTTCGGGTCATTTCGGCATCGACTCTCCTCTTTTTGCGTGTTATCTTGTCCGTCAGAGAAACTAGAGTGCTCGCGAAATGAGGAGAGTCGGATGCCGATTTTTCATCACGAATGCTGTCTGTCATTGTTTCTGTCCCGATTCGCTTTTTTGTCGAGAATTCTTAGTATTTCTAGTTTATATGCAAGAATGACTAGGGTAGTCGTATTTACATGGTGAACGATAAGCAACTTCAATAGCTGTCAATTGACATCACCCAATCAGTGCAAAAGTCGACGCATCAGCGCTTACTGCCTTAAAAATTCATCGCAACAAAATTATCATCATGACTTCACTTCCGATTCGCGAGCAGGTTCGATGCTCCCATCCTTCTGGCAGGAAATCGCTAGAGAAACGAGAGAACACGCCAAATGAGGAGAGTCGGGTTCTGATTTATCACCACTAATACCATCCTTCTTTGATGCACGAAGTGCGATAGAGAAGAGCCAGGCGTACTTAGGGTCCATCCCATATTTTCTTCTTCCTCTCTTCCTCTTCATAGATTGCCTGGCTTTCCTCATTTCGCACGCTCTCTCGTCTCTCTGACATATCAGAGAAAGGAAAGAAGATTGAGAGGCGCACACTTTTCGTGTCTTCGTATTCGCTCTCTTGAGTGCTCCTCCTTTTATTTCATGCGAAGATGCGAATCTCGAGTACTTCGAAGCGCTGCTGCTCTATTGAGGATTTCGCGCGCATATTGGCAGAATTGCAACAGGGTTTGCTAGATTTGAAGCTCACACACCGAGAGCGTTCATATAAGTGCGTGCGGTTGTACCCATTTACCCTACCCTACACTTCCCTCCCGCTCCCTAATGCGTTGGTGAATAAAGAATATGAATATGAATATATGAATATTTCTTAATTCTTCTCATCTCTGAAATCTCATTCATTCGCTCATTCTCACCCTCGCACTTTTCATTCACTTTGTTTATCTTCCAAAAATATAATTGACTCTTTATCCTCACTTCAATAGTTCAGTTGAGTATTATAATTCAGTCGTGATCTCTATCCGAAGTACGAACACATTTTCACTATTGTTGCCTGAATTCTAGGCTTCGCGATGTTTGCCCGGAGTTGATTTCCATGACTCATCGAAATAGAGATAGACTATCATTTTCACTTGTTCTCACGCGTCTCGAAATCTGAGAAGATTCGTTGAGTAAACAGTCATTTGCTGCCGTTTTCTGTAGAAGTGTATAATTCGATTAGCTCGCTGGCTTATTTGTTTTGAATTTTATATATATTTGGTTAAAATATTGTATAAAATACTCTGAAGTTCCGGTTTCTAGTCACTCACCTTCTTGGAAGTTGTAATCCACCTCCGCATCTCATTTCCACTCTAGGAAATGTTGCAACTTCTCTCAATTTTTGCGTGGTTCTCACTCACATCTCTTCCCTACCTCTTCCTTAATCCTAATCATTATGGAGATACTTAGGTAGGATTGGTCATTCAAGGGAGCCTTTTCATAACACACAAATTTCTCACCGTTCATGGGAGTGATTTTGAATCCTTTTCACGAGAAAAAATTCAATATATGAGCAGCGTTTTCAACGATTGTAGCCACAATGGAAACCAATTGAAGAACGCTTTCTTTGCGGAAAACAAGAGACGAGCAATCATACCATGTCTCCTTCTACAGCACCATTTTTCACACACTCTCAATATTCCTGTCGCGGCGAGATTCCTCTCATGTCTCCTAATAATGCCCTAGTCTCTCTTCCTGTTTTCTCTTCTTCTTGTCTTTTTCCTCCTTCCATCGAACAATGCAGTCCCGCATTTCCATCTCTCCTTTTCAAGAGTTCGGAAAACGAGCTTTCTTCTCTCTCCATTTCGCCCACTACCTAATTACTACACAGGCTGAGAGCTTGCCAAAGATTGCCCGAATTCAACTCCAGTCGAATATCCGCTACATTTCATTGTTGTCAT
Organism: Pristionchus entomophagus; assembly: GCA_036245825.1. Taxonomy (NCBI): domain Eukaryota; kingdom Metazoa; phylum Nematoda; class Chromadorea; order Rhabditida; family Neodiplogasteridae; genus Pristionchus; species Pristionchus entomophagus. The sequence goes on from BTSX01000002.1 coordinate 35,856,463, forward strand.
ATTTTCTGAAAGCAGCAATTGTTTTAGTGTCAACCTTCCAGACAGTACAATAGAAAAAGTTGACAATTAGCGGTACATCGAATTCTACCCCTGTCATTCCCAATCTTCCCTCGCCCCCTTTTCCTCCCCCTCTAATTCCCTGTGGCGGGCTTGTTCACGCTCGAATGAGGCTTATAACGGAATGGCCAGTGACCGCTCGTCTTTTCTATTTTCTGCTCCATTTTAGGAGGTAGGATTAGCAAATTTAGCCTAAGACGCTGTTCGATTTACACAATCGCTCCTCTTTGACGAACTGTTAGAGACTGTACAGACCGATTCAGTGTCGAATTGTGAACAGCAGTATTGTCTTGTCTAGTTTTCTCTACATAATAGTATCTGCCTTCCATCATGATCGCTGTGTTTCCACCTGCTCTTCGCGCGCTGAGAATCAGTGATTATTCCACGATCGACAACTTCCACTGCTTATTTTTTGGTAATCTCTCGGGATTGATTTAGAATTAGCATGTTTTACTGAGAAAAGTAAGCGCGTGAATTGAGGCTACGCTCGTGCTCGGGCTTTTACAATGAATGTAAAACCTATCCGAACAAACCGATTCGATTTACAAAACAGGAAAGACGAAAAGCGGCTCCTTGATTTGCGCTAACCCTTTGCTCGTCAGGCTCCATAAACCCCGTCCATCACTCACCCGTTCTCTTGATCCCTTCTCCGTTCCTCCCGGCTGCACCCTACCAGGAAATCCAAGGACTCTCCTCGTTTCGCATGGTCTCTAGTCGCTCTGACCGATCTCTCTGACCACTCCTCTCGTCTTCGACTCTCCTCCTTTCGCACACTCTCTCGTCGGTCAGATTGAAAACTCTCTTTCCTCAGTCTCGGCCCATCTGCTCTTGTGACAAACGACTGACGGCACTGATCCCTGCATGGCTTAGGCCTCTGGAGTAGAGAGGAAGTGACTCCCCTGTTTTTCTTGCTTTCTAAAATGCCCGGGTTTAGTTCCTATACATACAAAAATCGCGATAACTAACTGATCTGAATACTGACCCATTATTGTTCTCTGCTATGTGAGAGAATCATCCGAGATAATTGACTAATTTGTACTCATTCGATACTACTTGATTATCCAGTGACTCTAGTACGTTTTATCACGTCCGTTAGAGTACTGCCGCTTGCCTTTGAGTGATTCTAGTAACTCTTGGACTAAACAATATCCCATTGACAGCTCAAATCATGTTTCAGTATCGAACATTCCTGGTATTCTAATATATTTTATTTTTTACTGATATCAATTATCTCTTTCCTCTAACCTCAGTTACAGACCTGAGCGCTTTCCTCTCACTCACAATCACTCTTATATCCCCAGTGTCTTGACTGAACTTCAACCGAATACTAGTGCGGCGAATGCATCATTCTCGTTTATTGTAACTAGCTTTTTCTCTAAACCTGAGTTGATCTCCTCATAGTCCTCTCATGTCTTTTACTCTCTCTCCCATGAAATATCCCCCTCCTATCGCCCTGCACAATCACATTAGGCGCCCTATAAGGCGCGCCGCGTACTCTTATGTGAGAAGTCATGGAATGACTCTCCTCATTTCGCACCATCTCTCGTCTCTCTGACCTCTCAGAGAGCATGCAGAACCACGGCCGTAATTCTAGCCTTTTACGGAGCCAGGAATTAGGATGTGAGAGAGCATGGGAAAAGAGGAGAGTATTTTTCTCGTTCTCTGCCCTCTTCCACTCTCGGAAGTCCGAGTAATCCTAGAGGTGCGAGCGATTCCGACGACTTCCATTTCTTTCCCCTCATCCATCCTCGGATTACTCTTCGAAATCCTTCCATCAGCTTGAATTTCGCCTTCAATTTTGAGCATTTCCTCAGTCTTCTCAAAAATATTTTCCTTATTTCTGCAGTATTGTCGGTATTGTTCTGCGAATTTGAATTGTGTTGTATTTTATCAAAGATGACCGTCGTCTACTAATTTTCGACTCAATGCCGGGAATAAAGGAGCGCGGTGAAACATATTTTGAGCTTTTTCACTGCATCGGAGGTATTGAGCTAGTTTTATTACAGTTTTTTTCGCGTCGGGGCAATAGGATTGCTTTCAGTCTCAAAGCCAGGAATAGTCGCTGAGAAACTCAACAGTATCGCCTGGTCATTTGTTATTTCTCGGTATTTTCGAGAGCCATTTGCTTACAGTAACCACGATGATAAACGGCTTTCGTTGCTGGGTCCCCCTCGAAAACAGTAGTGATCCCTTTCTGAGTATCTCGCCTTATGAATGCACAGTTGCCTCTGCTCTCTCATCTCCGTTCGTTCGTTTTCGGCGGCTCTACTACAAACTTTGCCCCTTGTGGATGTGAGGGACAGCGGTCTGGAAATGACAGGAAAAGAGGGAGGAACGGGAAAAGTAGCCGCCTCGCCTCCTCTTGTTCAGCATTTTTTTGCCAGAATGCGCTTTTAATTTTCTCTCGGACTGAATAATAGAAAAGGTCATTTTCTGCACGTTTACACACTCTCTGAACATACAACAGTTATATTATGAACTTATTCATTCTCACAACTATTATTTGCGCTTCTTCCTTTTCATTTGCCGTTATTGTCAGCATTGCCAATCAAAAAGCGGTTCAAATTTAGGATACATTGACCGTATTCAAATTTCTGCACTTCCTTCTTATTCTCTGTCCGTTCTTCTAACATTAAAAATATAGTTGATGCACCACCAATCATCACGCTAGTTCATTTCTAACGCACCTTTTCGTGCATTTCCCCAATCTCGCCGAGTAATTTTCAGCGTATGCTAATCATAACAAACTCGGGCGAGAGGGAGGGAGAGAGAGAGATGCCTGGGGCAATTTTCGATATCCGGAAAGAAGGACGAGTAAGAGGAAGAGATGAGTAGGGGAATGTCTCTCCATTTTGCACACTCTATATTCGTGCTCTGCCCGGTGAGGGAGTGTACTAAATGGAGAAACGGTGGATTCTTCCACAGAGATGAGTCCGTATTTCTCCACTTTCCCATAGAGCGAGCAAATAAATATGGGTAATATGAGACATCCCTGCCCCCCCCCCCCTCACTGGTATGGAGTAGTTATGCCGGTTCGGTTTCCTGCTCTCTTCATTCCACACACTCTCTCATCTGTCTGACCGGCGAGAGATTGAGCAGTATTAAGAGTGTCGATCTCAAGTCTGACATCCCAGGGCCCACTGGTATGGAATGGGAGTGATGCCAGGGGATTTTGCCCCTGGAATAACTCGAACGCTGTTTGATTCAGAATTCCTATTGCTCAACTCATTTACGTTTTCGGTGTAGATTTGTGTTGATAATTTTATCTCCTCTGTTGAATTTTCATTTGCTTCAGTGTTGATAACTATTTTGAGGACTTTCAAAACTTTCTGACTCATCTCACGTCATGTCTTTCTTCATTGTAGGCATCATATCTTTGACAAGCCCCATTCTTTGAAGATCAAGAAGTTCAAAGTTTGAACATATCACCGCCTTTGTCCGTCCCTCAAAGATCCGTAGAGGACCCATATCTAGGGACGGCAAGCTCCACCCGCTTTTGGTGCACCCGATTTCCCTCGAAAACGAGATCGAGGAAGCACAAAGCTTATTCGCAACGAATTCACTCGCCCAAAAACTTGATCGGTAGCTGTTATGATTTCCTATCGATCAAGGGGCCGGCAAGCAGTATCTGACAAGTCTGAGTATGTCAAAAACCCGATATTAAGGTTGGGAATAAGGTGATTAGAGCATTTCCGGTGCACGCACACTGCTCGCCGTATGATATTCTGTTAGTTTGTATTTTTTGAGGAATTTTAAACAAAAAAATGGAATTTAATAATTTCCCCCGATTTGTGCTCGATCGTGGAAGGAGAGCGGGAGGAGCGAGGTGAGAGAGCGGGGGAGTGAGAGAGACGCGTGCGAGAGAGGCTCCGCTCCCTGTCTCTCTCTTCTCGCCTCTCTCCCCTCTCTGACTGAGAGAGTCGCGCGCGCTTCCGAAGCTCTCCTGGGCTTCAGAGAAGAGTTATCCACATACGTCCAAAAGCAAAAATGATATTGAGACACTGACGGTCACAATGAGTCTACTTCGGACCAGATTTCGCAAAGTCGGGTATCCACGTTGTGGTCCCTACCCATATCCGACCGTTTTCTGTCATCCCGCACATCTCACGTCCACGTACTTCTCTTTTGAATACATTGACTCTACTAATAATAATGTTAAAATAATAATTAGCCACTCTTCTTCTTCTGAATAAATTGACTCTGAATAATTCATTGGGCGTAGTGTAGGTACGCGCATTGTTGAGTGAGCGGAGCTACGGCGATTTTATGATAGTCAAAAAGGCTTGTCTAGACTTTCAAGCATGCATATTCGCGGGCTTTTATGACACATGTTTTGTGTGTCTAAAGTTTTCTCGATTGAGCTACGATGTTCATAGTCCCATGCCATTGATGTGGAGCCATCTTCAAGTCGTGAACTATCTCGTTTCTCTGATCGGCGAGAGAGTGTGCGGATTGAGGAGAGCTTGTCTCGAATCGGCATCACTACTATTGATGCCGAGTGAGGAGGGAAGATCTTATCTTTAATTTTTTTCAATCTCTCAAAAGCAATTTCTCATCGGTTAGCAAACATTAGCAGTCCTCTTGATGTCTTCGGAAATGGCGGAAAATGCACGTAGAGTGAAGTTGCGTAGTGGTCGGCAAACAAGGAGTGTAAATTGAGAGATGACCAAACGTTGACTTCACCCCTCACATATTCTACCCTCGAATAACTTTCTTCTCTTTATTATCTCACAACTTCCGTTTTCGCGTCTTTCTTGCTGTTACATTTCCAAAAAAAGGCGCTACGTTTTCAGAAATTCGCTTGAATCGCTGAAGCTCAATTCTACGAACTGCACATCATTCGAATAACGTAATTTCATTTTGAACTTACATTAAAATATTGCAAAATAGTGTGTTTGTTCAAGTGAGTTTCGCGCTGTTCCTAAAGTCAGAAAAATCGTGTGAATTGATAGATCGGGCTTAGACTGTTCAGAAAAAAAATCAAGAAAACACTAACAAAAATCTTTTCCAGATGACTTTGCCCCTCGTCTCTTCACTTCTACTCTCTTTTCTCTTCTTCGGCAATGTCGATACGAACAGCTTCTGGACCTACGACCAGGACGCGTTTGGAGGTAATTATCAATTTTTTGCTATTATTTTAAAACTCAAATTACACTGGAAATCCGAAGGATTGAACTTTATAAAAAAATAAAGTTGAAATGGTTTAGAAAATATCGTATAAAAAGGTTGAAAATTAAAACGTACGTTCTCGACTTCCAAAGACAATAACTCAATCAAAACTTAATGACCGCCCTCGGAAATGAAAAGCGTCGAGGAATGCAAACGTTCCAATTTCCGACGAAAAGTCTTTTCCGAGGTTTTCATCCGAATTCCTAATGACTGCTCACGCACTCTTTTTCTCTCTCGGAAATATTTAGAGAGTGGGTGCATTTGAGAAGGTGGTGGGATCAGAGTGGGTTCAGAGCGAACATGGATCCTATGGTCCATATAGGCTATGGATATATATTATTTCACGGCATCTGGTGCTTAGCATGCGGTTCTTAGCGCAGCCTATTTCCCGGAATCGCCGACCCGGCACTTCCGAGCATGCATCCTCTTGAGATTTCCCTCGCAATTCCGATAATGGCACGAACCTCCGGGCAGTCTAATGCGATTTGTTCTCCATTAGCCCCAATCGGTCTTCATTCCAGGAAATTCTCAGCAATTCCCAGAGTTTCCAATGAGACGTCCATTCCTGCACATTAGAGTTCGAAATACGGGTCGCCGTCTCTTCATTCCCTGCACTCTCTCGGATGCTCTAGAGAGTGTGGGAAATGAAGAGATGGCGAACCGTATTTCGAACTGTACTGCACGCTGCTCACCGATTCGCATATGTTTCAAGAAGGTAGTCTCTCCCACTTTGTTTTTCGCATTAGATACATCAGATAGTACCGATGAACTTTTTCTTTTACAAATTAATGCGCGGCGTAAGTTCCATTACCATCTGGGCAATAGTCCGAATACGTTTCAGAGTCGTTATGAATCTCTCATCTTCTGATCGTCTCTCATAGGGTGTTTCGAACGAAAACTAAAATGATCATTTTGATGCAAACGTTTCACTGACGAATCCAACTCTGAAAAAGTTTCAGTCATCTTGTGAGTGCCTCTTGTATGATAGTAAATAATCTGTTTCTCCATTCAACATAGATCTCACCGCCCGAATGCATCTTTGAGTCTCTTCTACGCTCACACGGAAGTGTGCCCCCTTCTCCCCCTCTGCATCCGCAATTATCTCGCAATTATTTATACTAATAAAATTATTTATGCTAATTATTGATTAGTGCCGTCCCGGAAGCGAGCGCGTGCATAGATTCACAAGGCGATGTGTCCCTCGAAGTGTGCAAGATCGAAGTTATGCTCCTCACTTAGTACGATGAATCACTTTTCTGACCTATTGAGCAAGGCTAAACTATATCTAAGTTATCTAAGAAATAGCAGTTTCGCTAGAGGAGGCAACATCTAGGTTGTTTAGTGAAATTTTTCTTAAGAAACCGCTAAACGAGGCAAAAAGGTTCCTTCTTCGCACACTAATTGATGCCATCCCGCGTGTGCAAATGACCTGCTCAACATGCTTTTCTCTTGCACACGCCTTTCCTTTCTCTACAAATTTTCCTGACCTCCCCGTCGCTCGAAAAAAGGAGCTAGCCCTCAAGACTCTCTCCATTTCGCACACTCTCTGCCTCTCTAATCGGTAAGAGAGAGAAAGAGAAGGGAGGCTCTTCATTGTCAAGGGGCGACCGCGCGCTAAGCAGCCAAATTAGATCTGTCCCATCTCCTCCTCACGCCTTTCCTCCCCTTTTTTCTGCCGCTCTGTAAAACCAGCATCCGATTCAGTTTCCCAGCTTGGATGCTGGACAAGGTTTTTCTCACTCTGTAAATCTACTTCCGTGTGTGTGTTTTCAAACTGAATTTCTTAGAGAGAAAGTTTTGACACGTGACAATCTTAGCAGCACCGATCATTTATGAAGATACTCTCTGCTGTCGATAGTGTACGAAACCGTACTGCCTTTTCAGCTACAGTGCGCAAGCCCTTGAGCGTAAGTGCGCAATCTCCTGTGCGTTAGTTCACTTAGTCCAACAATTTTGTCAATTCTCCACTTGGATTCTGTTTCAACAGAAAGTAGTGTATGAAACCGTTCTTCTCTGTTGAAGCACTTTCGTCCTTCCAATTCTTGCGCCGCTAATTCGTCACATTACGATTCTTCGAATATTTTAACATTAACTCATGAGCATCTTCTCACTTTGAACGCCTTGTATGCTGAATAGAGTTCTCTTATTGGAAAACGATTTTTTCAATAACGGTTCATTTGCTTATTGGATTTCTAATATTATCCTCATTCGCCCCACTCTCTCGCGAACAGAGCTGCCTAATCCCCTTGTTCGACTTTATTGGAAAAATGGAAAATTTTCCAACAAGATAACCCTAGTGCGGAACAAATCAGTCAAAGCCGTACTACGAGGAGTCTTCCACTTAGCTGCCAGCCCACTTCCTCCCGCTAATTCATCACATTAGAAGTCTGGGCTCGTTCCGTTGCCAGGCTATCTCCCCTTCCTTCTTATTCTTTTGTCTCTTCCCCCCTCTGCCCCGTCCTCCTCCTTACCCTCCCCTCTCCATCCATCCTACTTTACGCACAATTGGTTGCGACACGACTAAGCAACGACCCTAAGAAGAAGTGGATACCCTCCCTTTTCTCATCCGAATAGCGGTATGGGCCTGCCTTCTCTCTCTCTCTGACTCTCCTCATTTGGCATGCACTCTCTCTTCTCTGGCCGGCGAGAGATTCTAGAGTGCCCAGGGGACCTCGATAGCTAGATGCCCCATTGAATCCAATTGAGACACTCTCAATGGAGGATTGTTTTCTCCCCCGACCTCACTTTGTCTCCTTACCTCAAGAGTAGGGAATGGACAATCCGTCCCTTCATTTTGAATGCTCTTTCACCAGCCATATCAGCGATATATCACGCAAAATGAAGAGACGAATTTTTCATTGTTACATTCCACCTGAAGAGTACCCTCGCAAGTCTCCTTCTCTCCAAATTTTCCCAGTGCCTATCAAATTTCATGAGCACTGCCACACAATCGATGTGACTTTGTTGCGCGAATGTTGCGCTTCCGCTTTGTGCGCCACAAATTCAGTTTCCAGAGCCGTTTTCAAAATAAACAGATCAAATGTCAATCTCCCGTTCTCGCATCGCGTTCTTCAAAAACGACATTTTGTGGATATCTAATAGTTGTTTCGGGCACTAATAGTTCCTTTACTTCCACGCTTGTTAAGCCTGAAAAATCGTGCTAATTTATGACGGTACCCATCCTCATTTCGTCTCTATTCCTGGCATTATCGCCTCTCTCAATCGCCTTCATCCCTAGATTCGCAATGAATGCCGACCCTCTCTCACCTCACAATGCTCCATCACCGGTCAGAGAGGCGAGAGAGCGGGCGGAGTGAGGAGAGTCATCTCTCCCTCGCCCCTCTATTAGTCTCATCAGGCAGGGGGAAGTCGATTTCCGCTAGGAAGGGAAGAATCACGACGTGCCGGGGGAGCGCCGGTGGTGGGCAGCGGGACCGGGGATTAGTATATGGTTCTAGGAATTCTAGACTGCGGTTTTAATTCGCCAATTCCGGAATTTGTGTACGGTTCTGGGACTGACAGTCTACGTAGAATGCAGCCTACCAGACGAAGTCTACGGTCTGTTTTGTCTCTGTTTTGTCCATAGGATGCGTTTCTGAATATTGCTCCAGCTCTTTACCCTCTTTCCGATCACTGCTATTTATCCTCATTAGAAATGAGTGGGAGAATTCGGATCGGGGAAACAAGCGCGTGTTATTATGGCCGACTAAAAGTCTCACGATCCGCCATGTGGGAGTAGGAGGGAAGGAGTGGGGGAGCGTGGGATCTTAGCTGCCCCTCGGAGAAAGCCTCTAGTAGGCAAGTACGAAATGGCGTCCGCAATAGACTTCTGAATCCAGAACTAGAGGAATTGTTAGTCTCTCTTGTCTCTATACCAGTCTCTCGCTTGACGCAGGACCAACCCACTATCACCTCTGAGGTAGTTCGCATGAACCTCGACACACCGTTTCCCGGCAAACAGCGTGGGGGACCGCTACTCCTACACGGTTTGTCAGACGATCGGGTTGCCGATGTTCAGGCATACTGCTGCTGATGAAAAGTCCTCCTTGTAATTTCTTCGTTCATTCTCATAGTTCTTAGTTTCTTTTATTTAGTTAGTTTATTTTTAAAATTAAAAAAAAAATTTCTTAGTTCAAATAGTATGATTCATCAAGCAACAAAAACAAGCGATTTGTGTATTTGTACGAGCATCATCGCCGCTTGATTGCTCTTCTTCTCGCGCCAATTGGATCTCGCTCATTCTTTATTTACGACCATCTCATCTCCCCCTTGTGTTCGCGGCATCTCGGTTCTGGCTCTCTCCATTCTGCACACTCCCTCGCCGGTCAGAGCGACGAGGGAGTGTGCAGAAAGAAGAGAGCACAAACGCCATCAATAGGTCCTTCTTCTTCAGGAATTCCCCCAATTCATTCAGTCTCCCTCTTTGATGCCGCCAATCGGCTATTATTGTGCAGTAGGAATTTTGGCATCCAGCTAAATGTTACGAGAAAAGAGCTTACTATTGTGCAGAAAGCTGGGTTCAGAAAAGCTTTAACGGATGCATGCTTTGACTCGCCCACTTTCCTCTGAAATCCCACCCTCCTTGCAACGTGAACTGATGAAAAATTGAGCGTGGCTGAAATCGCGGCGGGTTCCTTCCCGGAATCCTTGAATTCGCAATGTCCCCGGGAGCTCTAGAGATCAGAACCCGCCACCCTCTCGTTTCGTCTCCTCAGATTCTGTCCATTTTCGTGTTCCGAATAAAAAATATCTACGTTTTAAAGGAAATATTTGTAACAAGCTCTCTGCAAGATGCGCTTGCACAGATTAGTGCATAGATAATCTGCATATTCGAGCACAATTTTGCGCCAGACCGCTTGATATTCTAGTATTTACCACCCTCTCATTTTTGTACTAAATTCATCTCAAAATCCACTTCTTCCAATATCATTTCTCAAAATGTCCTTTTCTCTCTATGACGGTCATATACTTCATAATTACCTACTTCATAGTTAGGGGACACAAGCTCCGCCCCTTTTCCCTCAACACCATTCCCCTCAAATACGAGATCGAGGAAACACAAATCACGTTCTCAATGAAATCACTCGCACAAAAGCTTGTTGTGTAGCTCGGACCATGCCCTATCGAACGAGCCCTGTCCGAAGTAGATCTGACTTGTTCAAGTAGGTCAATATTCGAGAAAATAGCTCCGAAACATCGATTTTGACACTTTCTAGGACGACCACAATGTTCGGACAGTGAAAATATGATTCCCCCGATTTGTGTTCGATGCGCGGGAGGAGAGCAACGAGAGGGCGGGGGGAGCGAGAGAGACACGTGCGAGAGAGGCTCCGCCCCTTTCTCTCTCGTCTCGCCTCTCTCCCCTCTCTGACTGGGAGAGGCGCGCGCACTTCGAGAGCTCTCGTGGGCTTGAGAAAAGAGTTATCGATATACATTCAGAAGGAAAAATTATATTGAGAACTTGACGGTTTCGTTAAGCCTATTTTGGACCATATTCGTCAAAGTTGGCTGTCCACTTTGTGTTTCATAGTTACCTTTCTATGTCTGATTCTACTGAATCTGTTCTGCTTTCTCGTCGACTCCCCCCACTAATGATGCGAAACGCGATCCACACGCGCCGCTTCTCAGGGCTTCCGTGGGAAATTAGAGAAGAGAGGCGTACAGTCTGCATAACTTATGCTTCTCGATCCGTAATTGACGCGTGCTGTCTTCTGATTTCGTAGCAGTTGTTCGAGGTAAAGGTTCTGTTGTTCGAGGTAAAGGTGCGGCCACGTCAAGTGATTTTACAGTCGTCTTACGACGACTACACTATGTGGTGCATAAGGCCGACTGCTCGGTAGGACTACGTAAACCGGCAGTCCAAGTTGCTTCTAGGGCACGTTACCCCTACTAGAATTCCAGCCAGCTGCAACATTTTTTCTTGTACGACCACTACACCACTGAAGCTTTACTCTGCATCTAGAAGATAAGGAAACAGTGAAACATATCCGAATGTTTCGAATATTCTCCACTTCATTGAACGAATTCGTCTTTTGATTCCTGCCTCTCGTAGTGCAGGTGGGAATTTGTCCCCCTATGTCTGGGCGCGCGTTTCAATGAATGTCTAACGAGCGGTCACTCCTTTTCTCTGCTATTCCCGAACGAATTTCGCAATACTTTACGTTTTCGCGCCATTTTCGTTTTTAAAATTGCGAAAATCGATCATTTCAGAAAATGATTACATGGTTCATGACAGCCTGCATGTATCCGTGCGTGATGGGTAATTTTTTAATAATTTATTTTTGAAAACAAGTCCAAATTGTTGGAATTATTCTAACCAAACTACTTTTCAGGACCGGACTTCTGGGGACTGGTGAACAAGGAGTGGCGAATGTGCAAGAATGGCCAGGCACAGGTAAAAACGACGAAGTCATTTTTTCTCAGCTAAACGTGAGCACCATTGGAACCATTGCTCCCTCAAGGGAATAAGTGGATAGTGAAACACAGTTCAAGTCAGAAAACGAATGCTTGAGTTTAATTCTTTGAAAAAATATTTTTCAATGATTAGGCTCACGAAAATCCATCAATTAGTAATGACTTGCAGTCCCCGATCAACATTGACCCGAACAAGCTGCTATTCGACCCAAATCTCTCCAATATCAACATGGATGATGGAATCGTGAGTGGCACTCTTATTTATTTCACAGTCACGTCCAAAATCAGTCCAAAGCAAAAACAAACGTGTGAAAAAGCACAGTGCTCAATTCTACAACGTCGGAATTCTGACTAAAAGTTCGCACACTGGAAGATCTCTTTCGTTTTAAAATAATATTGTGAAATAATAATTAAAATCAGGTCGACGCGGGGATGGAGAACATGGGGCAGATGCCCATGATCACCATAAATTCGACAGGTATTTGTTATTTGGACTTACCTCCTGCTATTTGGACTTGCTTTCGTTCTTCTTGATATGTGTCCCGCACTTCGACAATTTATAACAATAAAAGAGTGGAAGAGAAATACTGGATAAAAAATAGATCGCCGAATAGCAGTTTCAGTATCGCCGAATAGCAGTTTGCCATTTTTGACATTAAATTTACAGAAAAAGGTTGAACTCTCCTGATTGATTTCTCCAGGTGCTCACGTCCCCATCAACATCACCGGCGGGCCAGCGCTGCCCTACAAGTACAGACTCAGCCAGGTTGGTAGAACTGTTTATCATCATTTTACTGTCTGGTGGACTGAAACATGAAGGATATTGGCATGGTGAACACAAAGTTGAACTGTCAATGCAGGTTATACACATTTCATCTATTAAAAAATAAAGGAAATGCGTAAAAGTTGCAAATAATTATCGTTCAGATCATCGTCCACTTCGGCGCTGCAGACGGTGGCGAGAAGGGATCCGAGCACACGGTCGATCGCGTGAGGTTCCCTGCTGAGGTGAGGGTGACGATATGTGATCTTGATGGGAATATAGACCGATCTGATCCTATCTTTGGTCAAAGAGAAGGATATGGTGTTTCTTCAACTCTGAACTGAACTTGAGCTTATCGAGCTGATGATGAGATCAACTGAAAGAATGATAGATCAGAGATCAAAGATCAATCATATTTTTTCAGATTCAATTACTCGCCTACAACAGTGATCTCTACGAGAACTTCACGATAGCTGAGTCACAGCCGCGGGGACTACTGGCGATCGCCATTATAGTTGATGTGAGTAATTAGTTTACATTTCGGAAATAAGCATTATGTTCTTACTCAAAAATTTTCTGTTGAAGGGTTATGATTTTTTATTGAACGGTAACCCGCAGTCACATTGGCTTAGATCGAAATCGCAGACATTTGAGAGACACATGAAACCTTCTTGAATTGGAAAAATACTTTGTTCGTAACATCAATGTTGTGAAATAAAAAATCGTCTTTAGATAGGACAGACAACTCATCCGGAGCTGCTGCGAATGACGAAGGCTTCTCACGGAGTGACGTACAAGGGTGAGACTCTGATTGATAGCCTCTCTACGGTTACTTTGCTCTCAACATTTTAGAGGTCATCGATTGCATCAAATTGTGATCAGACCATAAAACATAGAGCAAAACTAATTCCAAGTTAATTTCTTTCTTCCAGGCAACACCATTGCCATGCGCAAACTGCGTCCCGCAGCTCTCCTTCCGAAGACGAACCACTTCGTGACGTATGATGTGAGTAACTAGATAATTTGTGATTAATTGGACAATGGTTTATTGAATCTATCTGTCTAACTTCTTATTTGACAAGAATGGAAAAGTGATATTGCCCGTTTGGAAAATCGTAGACATTTGACGGAAAAGTGAAACATAATTGAATGAGAAACAGATTCACGATTTTTTCGAGTCTGCACTTTTTCACCATGATATAACAAAACTATTCGTTCTGAGAGGACCAAAACCTTGCAGAGAGGGAGGGGAGAATGAGTGAGGGGACGGGAACGAGTTCGGATTGGGATAAGCTTCAGACTCAGACCAAGTTCCGAAGCATGCCTACAGGGGTGGTGGCCGGGGCTGTGGATGGCCACGACCAAAACCTTGCAGAAAGCGAGGGGAGAATGAGTGAGGGGATTCTCGTTCTTGTTAGTCGTCGCGAGCGGTTCCTCTCCATTTCTCTCTGATAGAGCATGGAGAGGGGGTCTATCCCTCTAGTTCCCCTCGTCTATTCCACCAACTCAACAAGATCGGAATCTCCATCCAAGCCGGACTAGTCACCGTGTGATGGGTATGACCTACTAAGATGTTTGGCCTCTCAAATCCTATGCTCGATGACTCTCGTTCTGAGATAGATCATTCGAGTCTGGAGGGCACGAGCTCAAAGAAGAAACTAGAACACGCATGGACTAACGTCTACCAGTGAGAATCTTCTACGAGCAATGCGATCCAAAGCCCTAACCTACTCGGAGGATCGGAACACTTTCTCCAGCGATTGATTCGGCCTGTGATAAGGAAAGAAGACCGATCCCTTGACCCCGACCCAGACACAATGGCTATGTTGAAACGAGAAGAACGACCCCAATCGGATACCCCATCTTGATCAGCGCCCAGAAAGCGACACTGATAAATTCTGATTCTGATAACAAAACTGAATGTTATTTGATAGGAAAGCGACGGCTTAGTTCGTGAAATAACGTGAACAGATACCAATGTCGTCAATCAACGCTTCATTACAGGGCTCGCTGACCTACCCGGGCTGTCATGAGACCGTCACCTGGGTCATCATGAACAATCCCATCTACATCACCAAGCAGGATGTGCGTTTTCTCCTCAGCTAATGATTGAATAAATGCAAAACATCACAAAATACTCGCAAATATGGTAAGTTTCAACGAAGAAATTCTACATTGAAAAAAAATGTTCCCTTCATTTCTTGCAGGTTGACAGACAGTGTATTTTCCATAGAAATATCAGGTTTTTGTTAAATATTCAATTATTTACACAATTATTTTTGCAGCTCGTCCAGTGGAACGACCTGCAGCAGACGGAGAAGAAGTCGGCGCAGCCGCAGCCGATGCAGCCCATCTACCGACCGCTCAGGTAGGTAGATCGCTATCTGATTCCCCGATATTTGAATTATAAAAGAAAACATGGTTCAAAACTGAAGAGTAGAGAGAAACTGCCTATAGAATCAAGGAGAAGATACTTCCAAATCTTTGTATTAATTACGGGACGTACTTTGATCTACTAAAATACACTCAGTCGAGCACGCTTTAACCATATAAGCAGAAACGATTGTTATTTTTTCAGAGCACTGAATGGCCGACTACTGCGGACGAATATCAACGTCCACTTCAAGGTTTGATTTTTTTTCGAATAAGAATCTTGATTTTTCATCTTAACCGCCTTAAAATTAATATGGATCGCCATTTCACATATTTTCTTTTAGTCAACGGACGCCAAAACGACCTGCCCATCCTCTTTATATACCGAGTTGGGCTATCGGGCGAACGCCAAGCACAACACCACGAATCACCACCAGAAGAAGACCCGAAGGTCTGTTGTTTTTCTTCTTCTTAGGGTTACCACGCTTATCAAGAGTTTTTTTTGCCCTTCTAAGACGGTTGAGAAGCTCCGATGAGAGTCATGATGAGTGTGTTTTTTAGGTTATTTGAATGTTTACTCATGCCGGCTGATGGATGGCGTGGAAAAAGTCAAAGGAGAAGAGAAAATATTTGAATTTTCGAAGTTTCCTCTTTCCACCCCAAAAACGAAGTTTCAAGTTGCTAACTTCACTGGGAGCCGAGATACGCAAGGGCGGGAATTCAAATATTTTCTCTTCTCCTTTGACTTTTTCCACGCCATGAATGATATCGTCCTAAACATTGATTGTTTAGGACATGAGAACAAAATTCAATGAGCAATCCGGAAAAAAGTATTTTTTACAGAGACGCTGAAACCGATGTGTGGACCAGGCATGAAAATGAGGAAGTGGAGATTTCAATCGATTCTCTTTGATCTTCAAAAACTCAGATCTCAAAACCATGCTCAAACCCTTTCACTTTCCGCTTTTCCTTTGCCTCAGTTGTTTTCGGGTTCAGCTAACTTCATAACTTTAGCCTTGAAAGTTTGCCTCTATCATGTATTCGCCATGTGTAGATCTCATTGTTTCACTCTAGTCTTTGCTCGCTGTTTTACGTGTAATTTAACGCAATAAATTTAACATTTTATTGAGACTTGGGCATTTTCTCTGTGTGAATTGCAGTGCAAACTACTACAATAAGGGAGGAAAGCTAGAGGGCATTCTGCATGCAGTCACTCTGATATGCCTCTCATTCGAGTGCGTATTAAACATTAAATCATTCTAACATTGAACATCTGTAAATTTCAATGATGCCATGGCTTGCCCGTCCTTTCCTTTTAAGTTTTCGACCGGTAACTGTAAAATTCTGCGAAACGGAGGTGTGATCTCAGCAATACTCACGGTTTCGGGAGGGAATCGAACCCGCGATCCGACGAGAGATACGCATATGCGCTAGCCAAGATACCACACAACCGCTTGGATACAGTCGCCCGAGCGAACACTAAAAGATTGATTGGGTGATCCGTAATATTCCTAGCCTGGAAATGTTGAACTTTTCTTACACTCTAGTGAGCCACTCATCCCTCGTTGACCCTCTCTGTGTCCCCACTCCCATGCCCGCAAGAATGGAAGACAGAGAGAAGGGGGGATGAGAGAGAATGATCACAGACTGGAACCAGTTCGGAACAACGTGAAACCGAATCAGCACTGCGAAAAAAAACAATAACAAACAATATTTTTTATTAAAGCTTCGAAGGGTGCGCTAGTGCATCACATCGGCTATTGAGATTAGATTGGAACAATAAATATCCGGTACAAATATAATAATTTAAATTGTCTTAAAATGAGTTTATATTATGCGATGTTAAAAATCGGCGAAAAGATCGGATCTTCGATGTTGGGACTGTTAAAAAATGCAAAGATCCGATCTTTGATTTGAATTCCCGCTTTTTTTATATCTCAGCTCCCAGTGGAGCTAGAGACTAGAAATTTTAACAGTAACTTTAAAATGCTGAAAGAAGTCCGGAAACCAAATTTCAAGTATCTAGCTATCCTAGAAGCCGAGTTATTCGTAAATTAATATTTAAACGTTGTAATTACCGTAGTTTTTTTTATCTTAAGGCATTAGCTCCACTGGGAGATGAGATATAAAATCTTCGATGTTGGGACTGTTAAAAAATGCAAAGATCCGATCTTTGATTTGAATTCCCGCTTTTTTTATATCTCAGCTCCCAGTGGAGCTAGAGACTAGAAATTTTAACAGTAACTTTAAAATGCTGAAAGAAGTCCGGAAACCAAATTTCAAGTATCTAGCTATCCTAGAAGCCGAGTTATTCGTAAATTAATATTTAAACGTTGTAATTACCGTAGTTTTTTTTATCTTAAGGCATTAGCTCCACTGGGAGATGAGATATAAAAATGCGGGAATTCAAATCAAAGATCGGATCTTTGCATTTTTTTAAACAGGTCCAACATCGAAGATCCGATCTTTTCGCCGATTTTTAACACCACATAAGAAGGCTGCGTTCCGATGTGTATACGATGCATAGAGATGTGGAAGACTTCAGTCAATTCTCTTCGATCATTGATCTTCAATCAATCAGATCTGTAAACAATGCTCAACACCATTCCCTTTTTCTTCTTTGTTTTCAATTCTCGATTCGAGTTCAGCCAATTTCATAACGTTAGCCTTGTTTATTTGAATCTATCATTATGTGTAGATCTCATGTTTTCACTCTAGCTCGCTGTTTTACGTGTAACGCAATAAACATTTTATTGAAACTCGTATTGTAAAACACAAACCACAAAACTGGCTCTTGCCATGCGAATTACAATACAATGTAACAATAGAATAATGAGTAGTATAGGTAAATTAACGGAAAGATCATGATAATGATACCACCAATCACATAGGAGTCACATCGCTTTTCTGGTCGTCGAGAAATTTCATTTCGTCATTCACGGTGTAGTGATCTATAATATTATTATTATATTATTAATAAATATAATAATAATATTATTATTATTACTATCCTATGCTTGTTCATCAGAGCATGTCTCTGATTCATCCGCATCAGATTCAAAGAGAGATTTGTTCGAGCGCGGACTCTCGAAATAAAACATTACAAAATAGAAATTAAAAAAAAGTATTTCTCATAAAAATTATTTCTCATTATATGATAATCTGCTATTGTAAATTTGTGTGAACTATTTTTTAAAGTCAAAATTTGTAAATGCCCATCTTCTCTACATGTACTAACATATGCCTGGTCAATTTGCCTTTCACATTGGAACCGTAATTGCAAATCTGGCATGTGAACGGAAAATTTCCTGAAATTTAAAGAAAATATTCATTTTTAATGGATGCTGCTTTCACCAATATGTTGGTGCATGTGGCGCTGCAAATTTTGGGCAGTTGCAAACGCCTTTCCACACTCTTCGCACTTTATTCGCTTTTCGTCTGAATTGATAATTAGATTTGTGGGTTATGTTAGTGAAATTATTCAGCTCACCCTTTTGTAGATATCAATGTCTGAAACAAACCCTAAATCTAGTCTAGTTCAAAATTAGCGGGATACCATCTATTCCAGGCATATATATATATATATATATATATATATAAAAGTGAATATTTAAAATAATAATTAAAATCACCCAGATGAGTCCTTCGGTGATTTGACAGCACTATCGAACTCCCAATTACGAACATTCCGCAGATATCGCACTTGTATCTTGCTTTGCGAGGATCTTCATCCGCTCAAATTCGATAAATTATAATATGGTATTTTTTAAAATTTTCAATTAGTACCAATCGAATCCGTCAAAGTGGAAACGAATCTCCTCAAAACGCGTACTCCCAGAATCAGTAAAACCTGGTTTCTATTACCATAATTGTATTATGATTACTATAATTACCATAATTATGGTAATTATAGTAATTCGGATTACCATAATTGTAATAATCAGGATTATTTTAAGATTCAAAAATTCAGTAACTGTTCTACGCTGTTTAGCAAGGGGCGGGGCCAGCGGGCCAAATCAGGCACTCGCGGAACGGTTTATCCGTGGGTCAGATTAACGATTTTCCAGTTTTTGATCTAATTTCCATTTAAATTCGCTATATCGGCCGATTGCTATTCATTTCCATTATTATTATTCTTTCACAGAACTCTTAACTGTTCATTGATCAACCACCGACTCAATCTTTGGCTATTTTCTCCGAAAACGGCCCGGTTTCATCGATTTGACATTCGATAATGTTCACAGTTCTTCTGTTCACACCTTTCGTTATTATGTTTCAAGTACTCTAGTTGGTATAAATAATCATAATCTATCCACAAGCATCACGATTGATTGTTCAGGCATCACTGCTTCTAACCCGACGCATCAAGAACGAGTCGTCACAGTCGTCAGTCTCAGGAAAGGGACTCGAAAGGTGAACATGCTATGAAGTACATAGATTAGACTAGATAATAAGCCGTTGAGAGTAAAATTGCAGGTGAATCGTCGACGATGATGCTCACATTCTCTATGAATCAGGTGCGTAAATGATCCACTAATCTGCCACGGATTCAAATTCCAAGTTGTTAAACTCAAGGCGGCTATAGAATTATCATCAAGAATGTTTATTACATGATCAACAAAGAATGCAACCATAATACATCAATAAAATTTATCGTTGCATACATCGCTAGTTTCTGTGAACAGTAAGCAATAAATACAATAGATGAGCGAATATGGTGAATGGGGAGAGGAGAGGAGAGTGAAGGAGAGGATGCATGTTTGAGAGGAGTGGAGGAAAGTGATTCACCCAAGGTACGCGATTTATATTATCTTCTATCCATAGAGTTCTCATAGATCCCTCCGTCATCGTCATCACTACGGAAAAGAGCCCTACCTCCACCCCAGTCTGATCACACCTATGCTATCCCTCCTCCTCCTACCCCCTCCTCTATTCCCCTCACTCACAGAAGGAGTGAAACTTCAACCATCTTTAAGCACTTCAAAACTCCTCACTTGCCACCTCATCTTTTCCCAGCTGACTTCACTCAACGTATTTCACGTCTACTTCTCCCCCTCCATCCCCAATTATCCATTCCTCATCCGTCCCTCTTCAGTCTACCACTTCTATCTATTCATCTCCCCCTATCACTTCTCCTATCTCCTCCACTCCTCCTCTTACCTGTGATCTTCCTTCCTCGTCCTTCACCTCTGCTCAGCCAATTGGCCCTCCTCTCTTCACTTCCCATTCCTCTTCTCCTCTCTCTATTCCTCTTCCTCCTCCTCTTTCTTTCTTCCGTCCCTCTTCTCATTCGATTCCAGCAATGTCAAGTAATGATCATAGATCGATTGATTCATTGAATGCTAGTGCTCGTTTCCATATTTCATCATTCCTGAAATGTGTTCAATCTGCTCCTCCTTCTCTATCAGGCAGTCACATTGTTCATTGTTCTAAAACTCGTGCTCTAATCTTACGGGCCCATTCGGTCATGGAAGATAACGCAATCGGAGATCTCTCCCCTTCCCTTCTCACCGCTCTTTTCTCTATTCACCCTGAAACGGTGAGGAGAACACTCCACGACTCCACCAATCTCTTCCCCCCTAATCGATTCCCTCCCTGCGCACCTCCTCCTCTCAAGAAGACCAGGTAAATTCCCTCTTTAAAGCCTTACTTATACTTTTAAAGAGAGACGAGCACGTCGCTATTTCCATCCCTACTGTCCGACTGCTTTTGCATTCACTGAACTTCGCATGGGTGAAACTCACTGGAAGGACTAACATCTACATGAATGAATACTTGTGTCGCCTTCAATCGAAATTCCTGAGGTGCGCTAGCCACATAATAGTCATATCGTTTCGGTTGTCAACTCTCATTCTGCACAAGCGACAAAGAACCCTCTCACATTCATTCGAAACGGTCTTACTGTGAGAAACTTCCTGGAAATAATCGATAGGCATTTAAATATTCTAGGCTGGAAACAGCGCGCAGTGGACGAAAGGCGAGCGACTGGTGATTGTGGCGTGCCTGAGTGAGGACGGTTTCCGTTGCCCTTTGATTTGGTTGACTGGAAAGACAGATGATGGAGGCGATTACCATAAAGAGATGAATAGTGAAGTGAGTTCACTAAGATGCTTCACTAATAGGGATCCAAAGAAAAGCAGTCTCTTCGTCTATCCGAATATTTTGCCTATTTTGTTTTCAGGAATTCGAGAAATATATCGAGAGCGTATTCATGGCACTGGTTGCTGAGGCGAAAGAGAAAAATCTGAAGCCAGTGCTTTTAATGGATAATGCCAAATATCATAGCCAGTTTGTGATAGGCCTATTTTCGTAATTAATCAGTGGTCACTAAAGTGTATTGGACAAGATGCCCACGAGCAATGATAAGAGAGATGTGATCAAAGCATGGCTGGAAAATCACGGTGAGCAGTGCCCACCCAGGATGCGCAAGGTTTAGCGGAGGAAATCAATAAAAACAAACATCCCGTTTTCCAGTACGAAATGGTGCAGCTTATAAAGAAGTTTGATCGGAGGGACTTCAATGTATACATTGACACGATGGCTGAGTCAGTAATTTTAATAAATAAAAAAACTACTGAAACCTCAATCTACCGTGTAAAACTTGAATAAAGTACTGCTACCCAGGAAATACGGGGTGACGTTGGTTCGCACGCCCCCGTATATGGCAGAATTTGCACCAATCGAATTCGAGTGGAGTGCAATGAAACGCGCTCAACACGACTTCATCACTAGAACGGATGATGGCAAGGCCATTCGCAATAAACTGCTAGAGTTCATGGAGAATTTCCCCGCCCATGACCACGAGTTCTCAATATCTTTAAGTAAATATAATTATGATTAGAAAAAAAGATAATTAGAGTAACAAAATGGCAATTAGTAACATAATTAGACGCTACGACCACGAAGCATGAACATGATATTTAAACAGAACGTTATTGAAAATTGCCATTATCTTTTCCATGAATAAATCTCACCAAAAAGGCTGCTAAAGTGTCTATTCGTATTCCCCATCTCTGTGAATTGCTTGCCACAGATATCACACTCATATGTAATCTTCGAATCAATACCTGAAAACTTATTTTAATTTTAAAAATTAGTTATTATTCGCAACGCATGCGATAATTTCCTATCTCTACCGAGCGAGTAATTCCTATCATCATAGATGATTCCCACCATTGATCACCATAGAGGTTTTTTTCGCTTTCGCGCACCAATGATCACCATCCTATGACCATAGATGATTCCCATCATTGTCATTGACAACTGTCAGAAAAAAAAAAAAAAAAAAAAACATACCCAAATGCGTGTTCTTGTGTTTTCTGAGGTGAGTGATTACTCCGTTAATGATTCTTCCGCATATGTCGCATTCATTTCCCTTGCTGAGGTCTCCGGATGCTGTAAAGTAATGGACGATAAATACAGTATAAATGTATTCCATTGAAACGCTAGCCTTTTACAGCAGATCGCAATTTGACGAATCTACAATGCGTTCGTGCAATTCTCATCATTTTTTGTGTGGTGAAATTTGTACATTAAAATTAGACATTGATAATGTTACAGTAATTGACGGCACAAAAGTTATCGATTGAAATCGTGAAAGTGTGCTACTCTTTTGCTGTGCGGTGAATTGCTCGAACGCACTGATATAAGTCTACAAACTTTTCGCTTCTCTTCCAAAAAAAGTTATTATCAATTGCTATCAATGCTAGCCTATCGTTCTGCATTTTTTTATATCCTCGTGTTTCTCCTATGAACTCGCATAAATATTTTTTTTTAAATGT
This sequence comes from Pristionchus entomophagus, assembly GCA_036245825.1. Classification (NCBI taxonomy): domain Eukaryota; kingdom Metazoa; phylum Nematoda; class Chromadorea; order Rhabditida; family Neodiplogasteridae; genus Pristionchus; species Pristionchus entomophagus. The sequence continues at coordinate 35,879,020 of BTSX01000002.1, forward strand.
ACGTTAATGGGTGGTCCGGTGTGCATTGAGATTTCCCACAATGGTGAAGCGTTGGCCACATATTTCGCGGTTAAAACACTATGAAAATTACGAGCAAAATTGCCTCAGGAAAACGACCATAACTCGCTTTAAAATTATGCTACCAATAATTCCAAAACATATTTCGAATGAGGAGGCATAGGGTAACATTGTATATGTTGATGATGTCATTCCTCGTCTATGCGCTGGTGCGGGGAAGTCGGTTTTGCAAAACAGTAGTGTAACTTTCCTAATCGGAATTACCGCAACAATCCCCGCTGAGTGATTTGAGAAAAAAATAGTACCAAACACCACCTCTTAAATCAGAAAGATCGGAGGTTAGGAAAAAAATAATGCGGGACTTATGTCCGAAAACCTGCGATTTTTGCAGTTTTTCGAGGTTTATCAAGCATAACTATTTTCATTAATGTTTTCATGAGCTCTCATATCGAAATTCGGGATTAGCATGGAAAAATACATCCGAAATTCCTATAGTCATATTTTTTCGAGATAAAATTTTTTTTGACTATGTCACTATATGATTTTCTGACTTATTTCTGAGCGTAGAAAACGAATTTGCTAACTAGAGCTCATGAAACCTCGAGATAAAAAAGTTATGCTCCAATAAAAATCCTTAAAAATTTTTCACATGGATTTTGATCATAACTTTTTTATCTCGAGGTTTCATGAGCTCTAGTTAGCAAATTCGTTTTCTACGCTCAAAAATAAGCCAGAAATTCCTATAGCGACATGATTCTGAGACAAAAACTTTTCGACCAAATTCCGACTAAGCGGCAAGTCGAAAAAAAAATTTCCTCGAAAAAATACTTCTATATGATTTTCTGGTGTATTTTCTCGATTCCAAATTTTGATATGAGAGCTCATGAAAACATGAATGAAAATAGTTATGCTTGATAAAACTCGAAAAACTGCAAAAATCGCAGGTTTTTCGGACAAAAGTCCCGCATTATTTTTTTCCTAACCTCCGATCTTTCTGATTTAAGAGGTGGTGTTTGGTACTAGTTTTTTCTCAAATCACTCGTCGGGGATTGTTGCGGTAATTCCGATTAGGAAAGTTACACTTCTGTTTTGCAAAACCGACTGCCCCGCACCAGCACATAGACGAGGAATGGCATCATCAACATATAAAATGTTACCCTAGGCCTCCTCATTCGAAATCTGTTTTGAAATTGTTTGTAGCATAATTTTTAAGCGAGTTATGGTAGTTTTCCTGAGGCAATTTTGCTCGTAATTTTCATAGTGTTTTAACCTACCAATGCTCAAAGATGAGACCTGATATCAAAAATCGGTAAACGCAGTTTGAAAGAGCATCATTCAAAGTATTTGTGTTTTACTTTTTAGCGGGATTAGAAAAACTATTTCCTACATCCGCGTATACCCCAAAACTCTCGAATCTCTCGCGATTCCTCTCTTATGCAGATGGCGGTCTTAGCGAAGTCGCTACTTCCCCATCTTGCCTATTGTGACAGCCAACACTATTGACAAGGTCTGTGAACAGTGAACTTACTTTCCCTTGTTCCATGTTTGCGAGTCCTTCATCAAAGAAGACAAGGAGTGTTTCAATTGCTGAGAATAGGTAATATAATGGCCAAAGTAACAGTTGATACCGAACTCGTCTAACAATCCTAGACATATCGGAGTGAGAAAAAGGGTGGGCAAAAACTTTCCGTGCAGAAATGAAAAGTGTTGGATTTTTTGCACATCCCTTGTCAGAAAGTAGTGAGAGAAGGTGGTACCTCTGGATCTGCATCACTTTCGATAAAATTATGCATGAGGTCGACATAATTTTGATCGGAAGATAAGAGCATCTGAACAATAACCTGTATAGCATTGTTGATTCAAATTAAACCTCACCTTCCCTTCAGTTTCGGTGATTCGATCCAAGTATTTACAATTATCCCTCGATTTACGGAAAGGGTTGATACATGATAACCGTTGGCGGAATAAGGAGAAATTTAAATTTAAATGTGTGGTGGTCAAAGCAGAAGAAACGTGATGGCTCTATTCCAGATAATCGCAGGGGCTCACCCAGAGGGTACCGTTCGATGGGTCACAGTATCTCTACTCCGCATGCTTTACTGACCGGTCGACTGACGAGAGAATGTGTGGAATCGAGAGACTTTTTCGAACTATCAGATTGTTATAGTCAAAATTAACAGAATCATACATATTCAAGGCATATCTCAAATAATTAATCACCCTGATGAAGTCTTCTATGATTGGACTGCGCTGTCGAACTCACAAATACGAACATTCCGCAGATATCACACTTGTATCTTGCTTTGCGTGGATCGTCATCCGCTGAAATTCCGCCGATTGTACTCATTATTCCAATATGCCAATATGTTTAAATTATTTCATTCTTTTTTGATGACACCAATCGAATTCGACCGTTTGTCGTCTAGTGGTGACGAAATATAAACTATTCTCCTCAATTCACATTCTCACTATCAGAGAAACGAGATAGCACGCGAATTAAGGAAAGTCGGGATCAGATTTTAAATCACTATCCCTTCGGACTTACGTAGATGCGAGAGTTGGTGCATTCGATATCCTTCCGGAGACGAGAACGTTTTTCCACACGTTTCACACTGGGCTGACCACGTTTTCGCCTTCTCTGACAACATCAATAAATCAATAAACTTAATTATTCAAAAATATGATTGTAAATAATAGAGTGGAAGTAGATACTGTAGATACAAGAAATTACCAACACACATGTATTGTATTCGTCGAAAAATTCATATGACGATTAAAGTAGAATACTCGTGTAAATTAGCAGTGTCTGAATGATACAATATATCAAGCGTATTTATCTTACCTAGATGAGTTCTTTTGTGAAGTGTCCGCACGAAAGTGCTTCCAAATACAAACGTCCCACAGATATCATTCATTCATTCATTCATTCATTCATTTATTCCGTTAACGGGGGAATTGGACAAGAAAGTATAGTGAGAGTGCAATAAACGGAGGTCCGTCGATGGAGTCGAATCGGTTATTTGCTGGGCAGCAAGGGTTGGGGAGGGGGCGAGGATTAAATTAAAGATCAAGCCAATTGCAAATAATTGAGTCGGGGTAGAATGAGGGGGGTTGAGAGCGAATGTAGTAACGAAAAGCGTTTTGTGAAGAATTAACAATTTCGGGTGGGAGGGAATTCCAGATAAGAATGGTTCTAGAGGCAAGGGTGGAAAAAGAGTTATGAGGAATAAATGGCAATGAGATACGAAGATTATGACAATTGCGGAGAGTGCGAGTGAGAGGTGTACAAGTAAGCAGGGAGGATGCATCCATAGAATATCGATTATTGACAACGGATTGGAGAAATGTGACATCCATAATGAATCTACGGCGTTCTAATGTATATAGATTCAAATCACGAAGCCTGGTTCTATATGGAACAGGCGGTAGAGAACAGCGGTAATAAAGTCTACGTGTGAAGTCTCTCTGAACTTTTTCAAGCTCTCTAGTCATATCTACACTGTGTACGGGGTTCCAGATAATAGAACAATATTCAATATTGGGAAGAATAAAAGTAGTAAAAGACTTCAGATACAGGTTTGGGCAGTTACTACGAAAGGATTTAAAAAGGAGGTTAGATTTAGAACGAGCACTAGCAATAATTTTAGAGATATGAGCTGAGAAAGAAAGGGAAGGGGAAAACTGCACACCTAGATCTTTGATGATGCAATTGCTAGGCTCAGTAAGGACAACATTCTTGATAGTAAATAGCCTACGGGGATTGTGGCAACCATAATGCATAATGTGACATTTAGTTTCAGAAATTCCTAAATTCCATTGCGAAGACCAGTCAGCAACAGTGTCTAAAGCAGATTGTAAAACATCGGAGTGTAACGGGGCTTCAGCAAACAATTTGAGGTCATCGGCATATACAGAGTAATAAATAGATTTAGGGAATTGAAAGCAAAGATCATTAATGAAAAGGATGAAAAGGAGTGGGCCGATACAACTGCTTTGTATCACACTTGTGTTTTGCTTTTCGAGGATCGTCATCCGCTGAAATTCAACCAATTACATTAATCATTTCATTAAAGCGACAACACATCCACCGGTCACCTTCGTAACTCTCAACCTTTCAAGAATGCGCTGCAAATTTTTGGATGACCCTTTGTGGCTTAACACTAGTGATGACAAATCGGCAGCCGACTCTGCTCATTTTTCGTAATCTCTCAGTGAGAGAAACGAGAGAGATTGTAATTGACGAAAAGAGTCAGATTCCGATATGTCATCACTACTTGACACTAGTGAGCCGACATAGTCGCATCCTTCGCGCATCTCGCCGGTCAGAAAATACACGAATGAACGAAGGCTTGGTCTTATAAGGGCATCACTGCGTGACACCGATCGACGCCCAATCGATGGAAATCATTTCCGACTTACATAGATGCGATAGTTGGTGCAGCTTGTATCCTTCCCGAGACGTTTGTCTTCCCACACGTATCGCACTGCGCTGACCACGCGTTCGCTTTATCTGAAAGCATTTACGTATTGTATTATTATATATTCATTATTATGTTTAGTACACGACATCAAAACATGAATATTATTATTAAAACGCAATACTCTTCAAAATTAGCATTTTAAATTATTTTCCGAGAATTGATCTCTACGTATCTGGTTTCCTCACAACCTCATATCAATGCCATTAAAGAATGAACATTGCATGCATATTATATCTCACTAAAATGACTCTTCCGGTGGCCATACATATTACTCAATTGCGAGAGGCGTTTGCCGCAAATGTCACATTGGTAAGGGTGCTTCGAATCATCTTGTTTCCCTGAAAATTATTTATATGCAAACGTCCTGGCTTGTAAAGTAACGGTATGGAAACAAGTGAGTTATGATCATTCCCTTATCAGAAAATACAGCAATAGTTTTCCTTACAATTGTGATTCCAATATCACTAGAATGGACGCCTACCATAGGTACTTGCAATTTCCAGACGGAAAACTGGAAAACTGACCCAAATGAGTTTTCCTATGTTTGTTGATTTGAGAGATTGCTCCGGTAACGAATCGTCCGCAAATTTCGCATTCATGACCCTTGCGTGGGTCTCCGTTAGCTGTGAAAATATTTTTCAAATAAATACTGAGTATTAATCAAATAATATTTAATTTCAATTATATAATCTATATATTATCTGTTTACATTATATAAAAAACTACAATATGTTTTGTAGATTGAAGGGAAAACATACGCAAATGAGTTTTCTTGTGAGAAATGAGATTCGCCGATTGTGTGAATCGAAGGCCACATATCTCGCATTTGAATGGGCGTCTAGCTTCAGAATCTTCATCTGAAAATATTTATAGTAATTTAAAAATAATAATAATATTAATGTATCATTAATGCATGATACACATGCGTTGGAAGGGATAAATATTAGGTTGGTGCATAAGTCTTGTCGCGTGTTTTCCTTTGAATCTGTTTAGCTCTTTCAATTTTGACCGACCAACTCTGGGTTTTTCATATATGCCTTCAATGCTCTCTTCAGCGCACGTTATCTCAGATCTCTCCGATCGTGAAAACGGGAACTGTGAAAAATTCCAATGGAATTGACTTTCGTCCAGTTCCAGGACGATACGGAGTTGAGCACCTATCCCGTTTATATATCACATAGATCACCTATAGGGCTTCTCAGTTAACTTTGTTTCAATCCGCAAAACTATATTTTAGCTAAGTACAACGATTTCAAAATTTGGACAAATTTTTTTTCGAGATTTTGCTTTTGGCCAGACCTAAAATTCTCGAACATACATCAAGCTTGGCATAATTCCAAACTATTATTATGAAGCCCGAACATACCTTTATATATTGGTATAAGGACAGACCGGGGCGATTTAAGACAGAGAAATTATACAGGCTTAAACTTCAAGCCCAAAATACGACAAGACTTATGCACCAACCTGATAACGAGAAGGTGAATGGTTGAATATTGAATTGAGAGTTGAGAGAGTCCTGATTTCGGAATTCCAATAGTGATAACAAAGCAGTGACGCAATTACATTACTTCCATTCCCCCTCTCCCTCGCGGTCGTTTAAAAAAAATTCGCCATCCGCTATCGAATGGAATTTCAATAGGCTAATTTTTCCAACAAGAGATCCTTAGTCCTGACCGCAAAACTACTATTGTTCGTGTTCCTTATTTGTTGTCATCTGTAATAGAATATAATTTAGTAATGAGCAAAGCCAAAAACGCTGTGTTATTTTTTATGTTCTGCCGTCAAACGAATTCTTTTTTTTAAATGAAGCTTGCCCAAATGAGTATTTAGCTGTTTCTTGAAAGCCGTGTGCTCGATGAATCTTCGACCGCATTCTTCGCATTGGAACGGCCGTTTTGTTTCTTCTTTCTCTGAAAAATGTGTTATCAGATCATTCCTCACTACGAAGTAACGTAAAATCGACACAGACGAACAAGATATCACGTACAATTAGGAGACCTCACTAGTGGTGGTAAATAGGAAAGGACTTTCCTCAATCCGCTTGCTCTCTCGCTGGTCAGAGAAACGAGAGATCACGAGAACAGAGGAGAGTCTAGTTCCTATTTGTCATCACTAGACCTCACCTTCGTGACTCTGCAAGTGTACTTGTATTGAGCATTTCTTTGCATAGCTTTTGTCGCAAAGGTTGCACTCGAATCTCCCCGAAGGAGCTTAGTCTACTGCGAAGACCAAACCCATTTTTTATTCTTCTTTTTGTTCATCATCGAGGATTCTTAATTAGAATTATTATTATCCTCATTATATGCTGTCCTTACCCGAATCCTTTTCATTCTTCTCTAATTTCTCATATCCCGTCCAAGCATCCATTTTGATTTCCGAACTGTCATCTACTACGATATTGGCCTCCTCGTCCTTTACCATCACTCCAGATTCTAATTCGTCATCAGGTTCCTGTGACAACAATCAATTATGCATCGAACTCGCAAGAACTGAATTCAGTTTACCCACCATTTTGACATCAGTGTCATTATCAAGCTCAGTTTTGATGTCTTTCTGACTGTTTTGTCTTGATGTCTTGATGTTTTGATGTCTTTCTGAGATCTCCTTTTCTACGAGAAATTCAATAGCTGTTTCCATGCTGCCCAATATTTCCAAAGCGAGAATGTGACTTCCAAATGTGACTGTTTATAGCGAACTTCCAAGACATATCAGCCAAAGGGCGTCTGAATAAAAATCATGGTTATATTGTTGATTCAAATACAAAGAACATTCCGGCGAAATTCGATCCAAGCCTTTGAAATTATCCCTAATGGAGACGGTTCTTAACCGTGATGAGCGTCGTTGAAAAAAGGAGAAAGAGAACTACAGCTGTTTGATGGTCAGAAGAGACGCGGTGATCGCAGGAGCTCATCCGGAAGGCATTATTGTCTATGGACGAGCGAGGCCAGAGGGTATTCTCCATTCTCTGTCACTATGTCATGTCTCTCTTTAGATCGCATATGCGGCCGCTCACTCACCATATCATCGAATCATTGTAATTAATAAAGAAAATAAGGTTTCCTTCGGTCACGTTAACTGTGTACTTGAATTGCGAAACAACACAAAAACTTGTTTCATTAAATTTATATATTAAAAAAACAAAAATTAAAGCTTCGAATGCTTCTCTAGTGTATCACAGTGACTACTGAGATCAGGTGGGAACAATAAATAATCGATGAATAATAAAAATAATTGTAATTATCGTCGTATGAGTTCGTCGTTGCCGTTGAAGAAGGCTGCGTGCTTGTAAAATCGATGCACCGCATGGTTTTCGGAGAGGATTAGAGCGTATTCACTGGCTGAAATTTATTTTGTTGTTGTTGAAAGATTTGAATCTTTGCTGTTTGTTTTGGACCTGTCTGAAGATAATAAAGTAGTCAACATCGGAGTTTCAGTTATGTTTCATGAGTATCTCAAAGGCTTTGTGTCAAATATTCGGTGATATTTGAAAAACATACAAGTTCGCAAAAATGAAAATATATTGCGCAGTTTGCCAAATCTCACGCGGGACGCAGGCGTAATCCGCGTCGAAGGCGCGACGGCGCGTATATCCGCGCGGGCAGCCACCGAAGCGGAGGCGCGCAGCAACATTGCGCCGCGATTCGACCACTCTGAATGTGGAATGTCGAAAACAATGCCAATTTATCTCCTAAAAAATCATGGCATTGAGCCCAATACCTTGCCATCCAATACCAACATGCCGGGGGCAAAGAAAAACGAAATAAAAGAAAGAATGACGAATTCGTTCATTATCGGTGCTGGGTTATAACCAGTCTATCAAGTCAAAACAGGAGCACTATTCGCATCGATTAGGAGAGTTTGCGAACAATCATACGACATTTTGTATGCAGTAAAATTCAAACCTGTGAGGTAGCACGCATACGTAGTCGTACTCGTCAAGCAGCCTCCACACTCGTCCATCTGAGCACTCGTTCTGACCGAAGGAACGACTGAAATATTTGTGACCGAGATAACCTAAAATCAAGCCGAAACCCATCGCAGTAGAGGTGAAAACCATCGGAAGTTGACTCCGATTCTAACGACTCTCTCTAATTTTCGACCGTTCTCGCCGGTCTGAACAACGAGAGAACATTAATTATGCATAGCCGAGATCTGATGTTTCGTCACTATTGATCACATGACCGTTAAGATGAAGAATAATATGAATGACTTCATAAAGGTCTACTTACCGCGTGAAGAACTGCTGCATTGCCAGCCATCGATCTACGTCGGACGGGGAGAATTTCCTCTTCGAGTTAGAGCAGACCCGAACGACGTTCATGTGTAGATGGGAGAAGGTGGGAGGTCTGGAAATGTATTAATATTCATCATGGTCGTTGGATGCAGGTGTTCGACAAAAAAGAACCAACTAACAATCACATACACTCGCAGATTTCCACTGAAAATCGAGCGCGCCGATTGTTTTAGCCTATTTACGATGGAATCAACGCACTCGTTCGTAATTTAATTATTTTGAATCGATTACTCATTTATGATTATTTTGACCCACCTTCTCGTAGTGACCATCTTCAGTTCCAATCCGGGAGGCGCAGCGATACTTCGCTTGAACAGCTTGCCGCCTCTCCTGATAATATTACAATAATGATTTTTTTTACATTGAGATAGTTGCACTCCTCACTCCATTTTTTGATTCTCAACTGCATATAGAAGCTGCATAATCAAATTTTGTACCATCAACGCAATAAAAATGGTGAGAACGTACCTTCCATTCATCTTCTCCTCTGAAGTCATCACCACGGGTATCGGCAGTTCGTCTCTGGTGCAGAGCGTCTGCAAATAGCTTACCTCTTTTCTTCTCCCTCAAATATCGATATGTCAGCATTCTCAAAGGTTTGAGTAACTTTCACTATCTATAGGATCAGGTTAGCTATATGTTGATATTGAATTCAGAGGCAGTCAAAAACTACAGAATGAAAAGAAAGAAGTACCGGATCGAAAGTGGACTGCACGATGAGTACGGCCTCGGTGGGCGAGGAAAGACGATCGACTCTCACGCGAATGACCGTAGTGGCGTCGATGAATCGAACCTGCAAACCAGGTATTTAATAAAGTTCAACTAACGTTCCGCATGTTAAATTTTTTGCCTGTAGTCTGTGATTTCCTACTACACCATTTGCTACTCAATCAATTATCGTAGTAATACTCTGCGCCTTGTTCACGTATGATACATTTTGACTAACGGTACAGTGAACAATACCCATGTGCGGAACAGTGCGTACGGTACATAGATAAAATTGGAACTGGAGTTCACATAGTGAAGTTCGAAACAATGAGAAAAGATGCTCAACTCACCCACTCTACGCCCTCTGATAACTCATCCTCCCTTCCGTGACCGACCAGATACGAGTAGAAACCATCGCCAGTACGGAGCACTTTGTGGATGAGAACGGCTGGCTGGAAAGCATTTTTTAAAATTTCTTTAGCATTTTTCTGAATAAAATCAATAGGAAAGTAGCCGATAAAACATAATTTGCTATTATAATTTATCATAAGCCTGATGTCATATTTTAGCTATGAATCACTCGCCTTTCTCAGCCCGGCGTCCAATCCATGGGGTGTTCTCAGTTCTACGGTGAAGACGTTGCCCGGTTCGTCCCGGTCGAAGGGAATTTGAAGCAGGAGAAGGCCTGAAAATAATTATTTTTGAAGAGAGTAAGTGCCAAGAACTCGACTTTAGTAAACCCGCTAGTCTCAAATGCGAGCAGTGAAACATATCAGTCCCGAAACATTCTTCATGTTTATAATCATCGCACTAAAAATCACTATTGTCAGTGTTTGCTGTAATAAATCGTTACCTCTAGTATGCACGTGGGGAACGGACAGTGATGCGAGGTGGACGACTTGGGCTGATTTGTTTCTGCAAATGATCATTGGAAGAATCGAAAGCGAAAATTCGTTCTCACATGTCAAATCGAGCGAAAAAAGGATATTATGTTCATTTGACGGTAATCAGAACTCTCCACTGACCCTCCAAAGAAGGCCATTCTCGACTGCGGCAGCCATCCGAGATAGTCGAGATGAGGACCGGCGAGACCGGGACCTGCAGAGAAAGATCAAAACTAATATTGTACAATCTTGACAATTCATAGTTTTGCAGTTGCTTAACGGTTCAGTGATAATGCCTTTGGTAATTGATCGCTCAATGAATGGTTGCAAACACGATTCGGCCGGCCATCATCTATTAGAGAAGGTTATCGAGTAATAGTTAAAAATGAAACAAAACTAGATCGATGCTCAAGTGTCCGACCATTCCATCCGAATCGCGTCGCGTGCATCCAAGCGTTCGCCGTTGACATGAGATCGAAGCGGTCCCCGTACTCGCCCGGGTTGCCGTGAGGGAAGACCTGGAATGCAGATTAATTCTAAGGCTCACAAGTCCAAGTCTTGCCCTCCTCAAACCTGACCACGTGAAAGAATGGGGATGGGATTGATTCGCTCATCTATGTAAAACCTGAGACGTGTTCACTGAATAACTGGGTGAAAGCCTCTTGTTTACAGGTTTACTGCGTCTGTTTCGTATCATTTTTTTAAAATCAATAACCGATAGCAAGATACTACTCACCATCCGCCTCCTTTCCGAGTACGAATGCCCGATGTTCATCGAGTGTACCATCTCGTGTGCTAGAACTGCAGAGAAGGCAAGACGAGGAGAAATCAGCACCCCGTTGAGGCGACCGAACACGGCGGCAGCCTGTAAATGATCGTGTCAGAAGCTTATAGTTAAGAGCTTATAGTTTAGTTAAGAGACCGGCTCCGTTATTTTCGAGGACGGACATCGATATCACCGATCCAGCCCAAACTTTTTCCCTGGATACTCCCATGGGTCCCCATCACCAAACGGGACACTATATGGTCCAGATCATTGAAACATAAAAATGGCGAAATATCGAATTTTGAAAACTCGAAAATCAGATAAAAAATAACCGAACGATCTAGGTCCAAAGTTAGTGTGGCAATAATACATACATGCCTAGACAACAAAAACACGTTATAAGTTGGTCCGAGATTTCGATCGTAAACTGATTTTTTCAACTTTAGAAAATGGTTTTTAAATAGTTAAAATTCCAAATGAGAAAACCGCATCACGGCTCTAACGCCATCTTGTAGAGCTTTGAATTCTGCGTCGAATCAGCTAAATGAGATAATTTAATTTTAATCTCCCTTTCGGATCTTTAGACCTGAAAAAGGCGTTTGAAAAAAAATTTCTCAGAACAATACCAATATGGTGCTCATTTTGAAGCCCACAACGAGTACTTCATTTTTTGTGTTGACAGTTGACCTGAAATTGATCGTGGATCAAGTTAGTACCATGAAAACTGGGTCCCCTCCATTCGTCTCACCCCGCCCCATTCTGACCCAGTTTGAAGAATCCTCACCCGTCAGCTTGGGCATCCCGGTGAGAATCGCCCACTTGGTACGATTCAAGAGGAGACCCCGGATGGGTATCAACCGACTCAAGTGATCTACCGTCAAGAAAGGCCCCGATCGTCAAGTCTGCCTCGTGAGTCAATCAATAGTCCACGTCAGCACTCACTCGCCATCATCGGAGGCTGGTTGATCTACTTCAAAGCTCAATGGAGATCGACCAAGACCATTCCATCAGTTGACCCAACAAGCCAAAGAAGATTCCCTCATCCCTTGACCCAGACACCTTGAAATCGAAGATCCCACTCCCTCCCTAACGAAGCTACCATCCTGCAGGCCCAGTGCCTTGAGGACAGGATAAAATTTATCTAATCTATCTATCTGTAGAGCATTAAATTCTGCGTCGAATCAGCTAAATGAGATAATTTAATTTTAATCCCCCTTTCGGATCTATAGACCTGAAAGAGGCAGATGAAAAAAAAGTTTCCATGACCTCATCAATATGGTGCTCATTTTGAAGCCCACATCGAGTACTTCATTTTTTGTGTTGACAGTTTGACCTGAAAATGATCTTGGGGCAAACTAGTACCATGAAAATTCAAGAAATTATAAAATTTAAAAAAATAAACTAATTAAAATTAAAATTGCAGAATTTTATTAATTTTCAAGTTATTAACATGTTCAAAAATTAATTTCAGGTCAATATATCAGAGCAAAAAATAAAGTACTTGATGTGGGCTTCAAAATAAGTACCACATTGATGAGGTTATGGAAACTTTTTTTTCATCTGCCTCTTTCAGGTCTAAAGATCCGAAAGGGGGATTAAAATTAAATTATCTCATTTAGCTGATTCGACGCAGAATTCAAAGCTCTACAAGATGGCGTTAGAGCCGTGATGCGGTTTTCTCATTTGGATTTTTAAATATTTAAAAACCATTTTCTAAAATTGAAAAAATCAGTTTACGATCGAAATCTCGGACCAACTTATAACGTGTTTTTGTTGTCTAGGCATGTATGTATTATTGCCACACTAACTTTGGACCTAGATCGTTCGGTTATTTTTTATCTGATTTTCGAGTTTTCAAAATTCGATATTTCACCATTTTTATGTTTCAATGATCTGGACCATATAGTGTCCCGTTTGGTGATGGGGACCCATGGTGGTATCCATGTAAAAAGTTAGGACCGGATCGGTGATATCGATGTCCGGCCCATACTCCAAAATAACCGAGCCGGTCTCTTAAGACGATTTTACGAAAATGAATCATAACAAGGAAAGTTTTGGGTCAGAAAAGTGAAAGGGATTTGCAGAATTCACATGCCTCACTGTTCAGCAGGACGATTCTCCTTTCATTTACGCGAATTCCTCTCGAACTCGCCCAACCAGCGCACAACTGCTTCACCTTGTCGAAGTACTGTAAGTATCGTATGTTGGACGATACCGTAGTTCTTCAGCACAACATGCATTATGTTGTTACGGTACTCTACATACACTATCTATAGCATCTTTTCAACTGATGATTTAATAAAAATAAAAATAAATGGAAAAAGCGAACAGCAAATGGTGTTTTGTCTCCAGTCTCTTCCTCAGCCATCTTCTGAATGTCGGTGTTCGACCAAGGAATCTGGAAAGCACAATTGAAATTTACAAGTAAACTAAAATGTAAAATTTTATTTCCATTTCCCATGTTAGCGCTGCTTGAGGTGTTGAATGACTCTTGAACTCGACATGCGCAGAAAGGAGAAAATTAGGCGAAACCTGAATCCACTCCGTCACATTTGACTTGTCGATGGTGTAGACACCGTTGGAAAGCGTGCGGAAGAAAGATGAGATGGAGTCTGGAATCTCTGGTTTTTTGTGAAAAAATGTTGCAATTTACACCGTTAAATAAACCGGATCTCGAATCATCATAGAGGAACTTCTCTAAAGCTCCCAGCTTTGTGCCCACTCTCGAGAGTCAGAGAAGCGAATAGTTATACATAGTTAGAAGAGATATCAAAGATCAAACACAGATCAAAGATAAAAACAGATCAAATATCACTCACCTCCCTTCCACCCGTTGATCCACTCTCTCGCCCAGTCGTGCGACATCGGCTCGTGGTCATTGTCACTGGAAATGTGTTGTATTGGTTTCATAACATGGAATGATAAATCGATGCGCAAAATGATAATAAAGCGGTAGAAAATGCAACGTTTAATACGATAACATATTTCCTATTTTGATTCACTATCATTCACAAGATCATCTTTCTCTCTGCACGTGAAATTATGAGCGAAATTGATGATAAAATCACATATCTCACCTGAGCTTGCACAGCACAACCGTCCACGGATCGTTGCCTCTCAGAGGTAATGCCTCAATCGTCGCCAGTAGCGCAATACCGACGAGAACCCGCATGATTGTCAAGTCCAAGCGTCCGGTTAATCGATCCCAAGTCGACACCGCTACTCTCCTAGCGCATCTCCAAAGTGAGGATAGTCGTCCTGAGTGAGTGATTTCTTCTCACCTCCGGTCTCTTGCCCAATCCCGATAGGTATTCCCCCCATTCAATACACCTCCACTAGGGATGGCACCTAAAGAAATGCTCCCTTAATTCTGCACACTATCTCGCCGGTCAGACAGACGATAGAGTGTGTGGAATAGGGAGAGACATACCCGAAATTACTCCACATAGATCAAGACGAGATTATGAGATGAGGGAAGAAGCAATACAATGCGAAAAGCAATGGGGAGTCGAGAATGGGAAGGAACAATTGAGGGGATATGAGAATGATGAGTATTGGCGTTTGTAAAATGCGGATTTGGCCGTTTTCTCAGCTAGATCTCACTCGAAAAGGCTCGGAAACGATTCAAAAGCTGCCAATTTTTAGAGAAATAATCGAAAAGGCGACACCCGGAAGGGCAACGTTTGGCAAGTTTCCATAGTAAGGGTGTGGGACAAGATGGCTATCGAAACGTTGCTTTTCCTCAGTGGGAAAAGGGGAAAGTGGGGGGGGGGGGGAGAGTCGGGATCGTTGGACGTGCGAATATAGAGTAAGTCCGATAAGGATCTCTGAGTGGGAACGGCTCAGCGAGTGGACGATTGGTAATTTATGGAATACGGGGGCGCGCTGTCAGAAAAGTTTCTAAAGACGATAACTCATAAGGAAGAATGCTTAGGGATAGCTCAAATACCTCACAGATCAGCTTTCAATTGTGTTGTAGAGCCTTCGGCAAATATGTCGTTATTATGATGAGGATAAAAGGTGAAATGACAGACTAACAGCTTAGTATGGCTGATGGAGGTAGGAATGGCTAACAGTTGAGGTAGGGGTCAAAGAGGAGTAATAGGGGTTCGCCCTACTAGGAACAGGTTGAGAGGAGAAACTTAGCCGTCTCAGTAGTGCCATCCTATGATAAGTTGCGGCTAAGTCAGAATAACATTGATTCGAAAAGGCAGAATTATGGATGCGAAAGTAATCACGTTATCGAAACTAGTGGTGTCGTTTCGGCATTGACCCTCTCCATTCCCACACTATCTCAACGGTTAGAGCGTCGAGAGAGTTTGCGGAATAAGAAGAGTTGAAAACCGAAACGAAATCATTAATTGAAACATTTGCCAAAATCGTTGTCCATTGTAAGAAATGAAGCGAAGACGGTCTCGATTGATCTTCCCCTCATAATTTGTGATCTTTCACTGATGACCTACCGATAATCATGCCTTTCATGCTCGATTAACCCCCATCGAAAGATGTTTGATAATCTCCTCTCGCCTTGGGGCGGCGGCACAACTTTCAACTTTTCCTCTGAGCTTTACGAGCACTTCCCAGATGATTCGGAGAACCTGTATTAGATAGTTAGTGCGGCGTAGGAAGGGATAGTTAGTGGAGCGTAAGTGTGAATGACATTTGAACCCTGAGCTGAAATTGTGATTTGTTCCAACAAGAAAACTATGATAAAGTAATATTGCAGCAATGCCAGCGAAAGTCAGAGAACAGGAACCAGAACATGCACCATCGGCTTAATTATCGACCGTCTCCTTATTGGGAATTGCCAGTTTTTTCAAGTGTTGTGGAGCATCTGAAGCGTATCTGATAATGTCGAAAACCCTTTAAATATTCAGTTTCTGAAGCATTCAAAACGTTTCCCGGACTTGAAATTATGTTTAGTCACCACAACCCCGTCCGTTCCAGGTTTTCAAGGAGAGAGCTCTGTTCCAGAGCCTCCCCTTCCGCACCCGTTCCTTCCCCCTCGGCAAAGGTCACTCATTGTCCATCGCCCCCGGCTCGCAAACAATCAGCTATCCCCAAATCTATTCCCCCTCCTTCCTTTTTGCCATCCCTTAGCTGTGTGGGAAGGGAGAGTTGATCCAGTATTAATGAGGAAAGGGGGGAAATTGTGCACATTCTCTAGTTAGAGATACGAGAGAGTGTGCGAAATGGAGAGAGCCACTATTCGATTTTGAGAACCCTTCGATGCAGAAATGCGCTAACTAACGGCCTTTGTCCTGACGCAGCTCTCTTTCACTTTTATTTTGCCAATGCCGTGCTGGCCAATTGGGATGATTTGGGATGACCCTTCCAATCGGTTAGGCCGTGCCGACGCGCCTTGTGGAACGGATAAGTTGCACCGGTGATCTTGAACGCGTTCACTTTCCGCGCTCTCGACTCGTTTTAGATGATATTGTCGGTTGTTTTTATTTTTTGAGCTATCCTCGCGAAAAACAATGTCCGTCTCTATTCCCTAAACAGTTATCGACTCCTTGAAGCATATCTGAATCTGCTCAGTACTCTCTAAATCATGACTAATCCTATTCACCCTAGGATTCGTTTCAGTGCTGGTTTCTGATCTTTGATCTTTGATCTTTCCAGCCCTCACTCGACGATGCCGGGGGGAAGCAGCAGCCCGTACTCGGGCTCGCTCGGCCTGGTCAGAGGCGCTGCCATCGCCTCGTCGGCAGCACTATTTTGTGAGTTGTGGAACAAAGCAATACCAAGAATGAAAAAAGTACCGAAAATAATATAATGTCCAGTTATTGTTATGGTAATAGCAGCCCTGTTTTGTGAGTGAACTAGTATTCTTACCTGTAATTTGTAGAAAGTGGTTTGGTACATCTCACTATCCCGGATAATCCTTATGCAGAAAAGCGAAAATTGAGATTTGTTCACGTTTGAATGGCTTTTAGATTAAGTTTCAATTTTTCTGTAAAGAGCTATCGCAAGTGGTTCGACAGTTACAATTCTGACCAATAAAACAATTGAATAAGCAACTCACTTCAGTGGCCGTTGCTGGCCTCCTCGTCCTCTTCTCCGACATCGACTACTTCCGGGATCAATCAGTTTCGGAGCTGGAACAAATCAAGGTACGATATCGGCTATTCAAAAACAACCATGATGACGTCATCTAAATGGCACAGACCGGATCAAAAATCTTGCTGCGTTCCGTAGATGTAATGAGACGCAAAAAGGCTTTCTGAATCAATCCTATTGAAAGCGCCGAAAAGAGGCTCTTTCCTATTTTCGAAACTTCAACTGTCAAACTTGTCAGATGATCTCCGATGACGCGTGGCGCACGATGCTCGCGCCCGAGCACAACGGAGCAGCGCCCGCGCCCAGAAAGGAACGAAGCGCCAATGGAAGCAAGGTAAGGCTTAATGTTTCGATAAAGCAATGACATTACATACTTTCTACACAAAAATGTTGTTTGAGGAAACAATTGGGTACAATTATCTAATTATAAGTCTGGAGTAGACGTCAGCTGCGATCTTAGCAGGCCGCCTGTGCCAACTGCGCCGCCTCCACCCAGTCGTGTCCTCGGGGCCCTCCCGGCCCCCGGGGACGACCCGGTCCCGCCGGACCCGACGCCCTGGATGGGCCTCACGGTCCGGATGGAGTGAATGCGATGAAGTGGATGGCGAGCAGGGGATCGACTACCTGCACTAAGGTATTATAATGCTACAAAGTGCTGCAAAGGACGGAGATTGCAAAGGGAGAGGATTGGAAATTTCTTTTCCTTGATGATGATCCAGTTTGAAATCGTTACAGAAACGACCATTTTAATTTAGGATTTCTCATATGTTTCACTATCGTTTCATCTACATTGGATCAGTTTCTGGTTCAATGAGTCTCAGATATCTCCTGAATCAATAACAATTCAATAATTTGCAGTGCCCTCAAGGCCCTCGCGGACCTCCTGGATCACCTGGAGCTGTCGGAAAAGCCGGCTTCCGAGGCTATCCTGGTCGCATCGGACGCGCAGGTCGGCCCGGTTCTCGCGGCTACCCGGGAGAAAGGGGCGGTGCTGGGCCCAGAGGCGAGCCAGGAAAGCAGGGACGAGTTGGACCTCAGGGGAGAAGTGGAAGAAAAGGACTCGGAGCGCCTGGTCGGCCCGGACCCGGAGGTTATGTCGGAAGGAGAGGCGGGCAGGGCGCGAGAGGTAAGTAATGATGATATGGTCACATGTTATAAGACTTATCGAACTGTCTTTGTGGTAGTACCTTAGAATTATCAATCTATGAAATGCAGCCACTTGATTTCTTTCATACCGTTCCACGGAATCCAATCCAGGTGCGCCCGGATCCATCGGACACGCAGGCAGGCCAGGAGAGCCGGGTCGTCGGGGATACTCCGGAAGACGAGCATATGATGGCAAGCCCGGAAAGCCCGGACCGTGAGTGTCTTGGTACATTCATCATACAGTCCAAGTTCCTGTAGGAACAGTTTTCAAATCATGTTTAGGCCGATTTCTAAATACTTTAAATAGGGTTCATGTTTTCTACATGAACATCGAGAGCGAGGCGCCTGTTTGAAAAAATAAACAGACTTCACACAAGATGCGCTTTCGATAATATACATAGTGAACAACATTTCCTAATTATTAATTTCTCAGTCGCGGCCCGCCCGGCCTCGACGCGCAGTACTGCCCGTGCCCTGGGGAGGAGACGGCCCGGCCTCACTCGCAGCCCGTGCAGTACGTCCAGAAGGCCAGCAGCCCCGCCCCTCGACCCTATGAGGAACCGGTGCTGCAGCAACAGCAAGGCTATGAGGTGCGACTAGTCATGCAACCGGACATCATATACATCATTGCAATGAACAGGCAGACATTTCCTAGATAAAACCAGCATAATTACCGCTCGAGACTGGCAGGTTCAGTTGGAATGAGTTTTATCAATTCAGCTAACTATTGCATTTGCTTGCTGTTCCAGCGGTGTGTATGCAGCAAAACAAAGCTCGTTCGCTCTCGACTTGTGCTTGATGCTAAGGCAGCTGCGTTTGTACACAAACGAATCGACTGGAAATGAGGACCATTTAGAGAAAATTGGCAAATAACACCTACTTAGAACGACGTGCTCATTTTTCGTGTACTTGGCAGCCATCCAATACGCCTTGCATGATGCTGAGAACCACACTTGCTTCCCGAGAGACGGCAAATGCTGATTTAAAAACTATATTAAGTTGTATTTACAGCGCCCTTGTAAAATAAATTGTAGCTTGTTTAATATTTTACTTCGAAAGGGTTGATTACAACAATCGCTAACTTACCGTTAGGAGCTTATTGGCGTTTTCCCTAGGTAGATAAGCGGATGTACGTGATTCCTTATGACGATTTTGTCGACCTTTGCCGAGAACATTTGAAGAATTATTGCTGCCCAGTCAGCATCGAACAGTCCGAACAGGAAGTGTTCTGAAACCGCAGTTAAAGTCGTAATTAAATATTTGATAATAATTAAATAGGATAGAATTACGGCTGGAGCGAACTGCGCAGTGAGCATGCTGATATGTGTGAAGTGAACGAACCAGTGATGATATTCATAAAGAAATTCGACTGAAAAGAAGAAGTTCAAATTTGCGATATAAATATGTATTCTTACTTGGAGTTGACATCGAAACATGCACAGGCATTAATGTGAGGTGTTCGACATTATGTGCCTTGATGATATTCAATATATTATTTCTGAAAGTAACCCCAATTTATGAAAGAGGCTTAATTGTCTGGTACGTTCGCTTGAGTACTCAAAAACAACGCAACCATCACTTGAAACAGCATGAATCACTTGCTTTTCGTTGTCAGATAACGTGCCGATGCTCACTCCAAAACATCGGATCCGAGTCCCTTACAGTAGTTGCAATACATCCATCCAAGTGTTGTGGTTGTGTCCAAATCCTGTCATCTTGATAATAGTTCCATTATGCTTGCATTCTCCCAAATACTCCAACACATCCACAACCCTGGCATTAGCTTCTAGCACATATTGGAATAGCAAGCCCTGAAACCATTACTATTTGATTTGTCAAGATGTTTCTGCCTATTAGGAGAGGTCGGAAAATATATTTTTGTGAATAATATTTAATTATAATAACAACAATAAGAGAGGAATCGCGAGAGTTTCGAGAGTCCTGCGGCGGTAGGAATTTGTATTTCCGATCCTGCGGAAAAGTAAAAATTAAGTACTTTGAATGACGCTCTTTTAAACTGCGTTTGCCGATTTTCGATATCTGGTCTCATCTTGGAGTATTGTTAGGTCAAATTAGGGACACTATGAAATTTACTACTAAAATTGCCTCAGGAAAACAAACATAACTTGCTTTAAAATCACGCTAGAGTATTTTCCAAAAAAGAATTCGAATGAGGAGGCAGAGGGAAACATTTTTTATGTTGATGCTGTCATTCGTCGTTCATGAGTTTGATCAGGGCTGTCGGTTTTTCAAAAAAGTAACGTAACTTTCCTAATACCGATTTCTCCAACAAGCGCCGAGAAGTGATTTGAGAAAAAAACATGTATCTAACACCCCCTCTACCTCCTCTTAAATCAGAAACATCGGAGTATGGGAAAAAAATGGGCGCGCACTTTTGTCCGAAAAATCTGAAATTTTTTCAGTTTTCCAAGGTTTTTCGAGCATAACTTTTTTCATTCACGTTTTCATGAGCTCTCATATCGAAATTCAGAATCAGCGTGCAAAAATACTCCAGAATTCCCTATAGTCATATATTTTGTAGATGAACATTTTTTCGACGTGGTCAGATTTTCGTCGACATTTTTTTTGTCTCAGAATCATGTCCCTATAGGAATTTCTGGCTTATTTTTGAGCGTAGAAAACGAATTTGTTAATTAGAGCTTATGAAACCTCGAAAGAAAAAAGTTATGACCAATATCCAAAACAATTTTTTTTGCTATTTTTCTTTCTTGCATAACTTTTTTTATTGTATTTTTGAATTTCGATATAAGAGCTCGTTAAAACATGAATGAAAAAAGTTATGCTCGAAAAACCTCGAAAAACTGAAAAAATCGCATGTTTTTCGGACAAAAGTGCGCTCCCATTTTTTTCCTATTCCCCGATCTTTCTGATTTAAGAGGGGGTGTTAGATACATGTTTTTTTCTCAAATCACTTCTCGGCGCTTGTTGGAGAAATCGGTATTAGGAAAGTTACGTTACTTTTTTGAAAAACCGACAGCCTTGATCAAACGCATGAACGACGAATGACAGCATCAACTAGATCACAAGCGCTGTAGAGTTAAGTTTGAACATTAACTATGTAGCAGATATTAACAACACAACGGCAACACTACCAGTCGCAGATCCAGTACGGTTTTTTTCAAAGCGTATTCAATGATCATGAAGAATAGTTCGCGGGGCAGCTGTTCGAGGAGAGATAGACTATCATTATCTCGAGACGCGGTATTTGGCATCGCATGCTCTCGAAAAGGCAACGCATCCATACCAAAACTAAAGTTTGAGACTAGATGCTGAAAGGAGTAACTAGAGCTCATGGGACAGGATGACTGAATGACTCTGATATCGCGTTTTGCCGCCAAATCTTGATAAGAATCCCAACCTGTGGGTAGAATGCCAACATATAAGTGGAGAATATGAGTCTCCCAAAGATAAATTTAAAGCAGGAAATTTTCTGCCATCAATAAAACAACATGTACATTTGGCATTTTTTGGATCTATCTAAATGATACAATCAGACGATTTGCTGCAGGCTCCTGTCGCGCAGCATCAGCAAGGCTACGACTCTCGTCCCGCAGAGCAGCGACCCGTGCAGCAGCGCTATGAGCAGCCGGAGGACAAGGGATACGAGGCTCCGGTAGATCAGAAGAAGGAGGAGAGAGGTATGTGATGGTGAAGATAGACGAATGATCGATTATTTCAAATTTTAAAAAATAAGTCCGTTTTATAAGTATTCAATTTGGAATCACGAAGATCCGACGCCCTATGACTAATTACAAGACATTAATGCATGCTGCAATCTGCAGGTTACGAAGCACCGGTCGAACAGCATCACCCCAATGTCTACGAAGAACGTCCCTACGAAGCGCCTGCAGAGGAGAAGAAGGAGGAAGAGAGAGGTGATTAAATTAGTATGATCTAACACTTTAGCGCCTTATATATTCCTCTCACTACAATTTGTATTGACTTAACTTCATTCCAACGATTCATGCCAGGCTACGATGCTCCTCGTCTCACTGAGGCTCCCGTCGAGGATCAGCGGGCTAAGGAGAGAGGCTACGAAACGGCTCCCTTGGAGGAGAGAGGTGAGTGTCGGTAAAAAATTATCCAGCACTTATCTATTCAGTGTTTTGTCGAAAGCACCGAGAATGGCCACCACAAAAATCGGAAATGATGTTCTCTGAGTGATTCATACTCGATCGATGTGATCATGATCGAGTGATCGATGTTCACAAGAAGTGAAAACTTATGAGCAACACACATAAACTAACTGAATTCAGGATACGGCAACCCCACCGATGCTCCCGTGGAGGATCAGAGATCGAGAGGCTACGAGCAGCCCAGACAGGAGCCAAAGCAGGTTCGTTGTAGTTTCTGTTAGAGGGAAGCTTTCTACCGACTATTCATTCTTTGGATCATCTGGCATGCATTATTAGTGAAACACATCGCGTATATCGTACTGTTTAGGAAATTAGTCTAAGGATACATCCACCTAATCGAATAATGATTCCAGCCCTCCTACAATGAGGAACGCCCAGTTGAGCGACACATGGCAAAGGTATTTTTTCCGTGGTTCCAAATACTTCATAACAGTAGGTTCTTGTAGGGAAATGATGCTCATCTAATTGGATATTATCTGAAAAATATCATCCATCTATTGTATGTATGTTCAGATGGGCGACTACTTGAACGCAGTGGCCGCTGCTGATATCACGATGGACGGATACCCGCAGACCACCAGGGGATACGAGGTACTTGTCCCATCTAAGACCATGATGAGCTTAGATTCATAATCGATACATATTTTGAAACTTCAAAAAAGTTAATATGATTTCAGGTCAGTCCTCCTGCTCACGAGCCGCCCAGCGCCGCCGCTGTCCGTGGCAACGGCCGAGTGCAGGGGTACGACGACGAGGAGCTGTCTACCCGACCCTACGAGCCCGCCCCGACCCCGGCGCCCTATGATGAACCAGTACGGAACCAGCATCAAGAGCAGCGGCCCTATGACCAGCCTACTCCTGCACCGTACGAGGCGCCAGTCGAACAGCGACCCGAAGAGCGACCATATGAACAGCCCTCTACCCCGTCGCCCAACGAGCAAGAGCAACGCCCATACACACCCCAAGTGAAGTCCAGACCCCACCACCAACCTGCAACCTATGCTCCCTACGAGCAGCCGAACCAGCGCACTGAAACCAGAAAACCAGAAGCGCCCAGGCACCCGAAGACCCGGCCCTACGACGAACCAGTGATAAATCAGGATCTGCAGCCGTACGACCAGCCCACTGATGCTCCTCGTGCTTATGAAGCACCGTCCCCATCCCCTGCGCCCTACGAGCACGACCAATCAACTGAAGCCCCGGCGTATGAAGCTCCGGTAGAAGAGAAGCGGCTTGAGCAACATCCATATGACCAGCCAACGGCTGCGCCGTACGACCAACCCTCGACCGCTGCTCCCTACGAGGAGCCGGTCCGGAACCAGCCCGAAGCTCGGCCTTATGAACAACCGGCTGAGCAGCGGCCTTACGATCAGTCTACTGATGCTCCGGCTTATGAGGCACCCATTGAAGCTCGGCCTGAGCAGCGTGGCTACGAGGCACCGGTAGTACAGAAGAGTCCCGAGGCAAGACCCTACGAGCAACCCTCCAACCCGGCGCCCTATGACGAGCTCGTGACGAACCAGGAGACCCCGGCACCATACGATTCTCCCACTGAGGCACCCTACCAGGCACCGAGCACCGCCGGATACGATGCTCCCGTTCATCAGGAGGAGCAGCGACCATATGAAGCGCCGGCTGAGAACAAGCCTCCCACCAAGTATGATGAGCCCTCATCGCCATCTCCGCGACCTTATGAGGAACCATCTGAAGTTTCCAATCCGTACGAAGAAGCTACAACCCCACAGAGAGGTTACGAGGCTCCGGAGGAGTCCAGACCTGCACCAAGAGGCTACGAGGAACGCGCGCCGCCCCCTCGAGACGATGATCAGGCACCTCGGAACCAGGAAACACCAGCCCCGTACCAGGCACCCGCAACCACAGGGTACGATCAGCCTGCCACCACTCAAGGCTATGACGCACCAGTTGCGGCGACAACAACTGAGGAACCCAGAGGCTACCCGGCAGAACCAGAGACCCAGCGTGGATACGAAAATGTGGTTTCGAAGGCTCCCACCAAGAAGGAGCCCTCATCCCCATCGCCGCGTCCCTATGAGGAACCTACTGAGGTATCCAATCCGTACGAAGAGGCACCGACCACCAAGGGAAGGTTCCGGTACGTGACCATCCCGCCCTCAACGAGACGCACCAGACGCCCGAGGAAGAAGACTACCACCACCACTACCACGACCGAGGCGCCATACGCGCCGGAGCCTGAGGAGGATCGCGAGGAGGAACCGGAGACCGGGTACGAGGCGCCCATTCAGACTCCCACCAGCACCGAGGCCAGCTCGGCGTACGAGTGGCCGCAAGAGCCGCTGCAGCCGTCCGGCTATGAGACTGCGGCGCAGGACGCCGCCTCCGGCTATGACGCGGCCGTCACAGCGGCGCCGCCGCAGCTGATGATCGCGCGCAAGGAGCCACCCCGCGCGCCTCCCGTAATGCACCAGCAGCAGCCGCTGCTCCTGGCGCCTGTAGGCACAACGCCACAGCCGCTCTACTATTCATCCACTGGCGCCCCTCTCATCTCCTCCACACCTCTTGCATACTCCGTGCAGCCTCAACAGCTGCTGCAACAGCAGCTCGGCTCCCCCTTCGGCTCGTTCGGCTACTTTGGAGAGCAGCAGCCACATCAGCTGCTGCAATTGCAGCAACAGCAGGGGCTGCAGCAGCCGATCTTCGTGCCGTTCCCGGTGCCGGTTGCGGCCCCGACAGCTACGCCAGCGCCTGCCAATAACCGGGTGGTGATTGATGCGAGTGCCTCGGCCGATGGATCGAGGAGAGACGAGCAATATAGCAATGGGTGAGAATGATAATCGTTGTTTAATTTTTCACTGAAGATGACAAGAAAAGCGTCAGTCGTTCACGATAAGCGTATCATACTGAAGCATAGCCGATTCCAGATTCCACTACCAACCAACTGCTCCGCACAGCCCCCATCTTGGCCAGTACGCCCACATTGCTAACAATCCCTATTACGCGTATGCTGTTCAGCGACATGTGAGAACTTTTTGAATATTTTCGTTTGATTTTGAATCGGACTATTTTGTAAATGGAATTCTGTTTTCAGGCGCAATTCAGCATATCCACAGCTGATATGAAGAAGCGCATCGCGGCTGCGTTGCAGAAACAGGCTGCAGAGAATGCAGCAGCGGCTGCTGCAGCTGCTGCAAAGACCCAGTAGA
Source organism: Pristionchus entomophagus (assembly GCA_036245825.1). Taxonomy (NCBI): domain Eukaryota; kingdom Metazoa; phylum Nematoda; class Chromadorea; order Rhabditida; family Neodiplogasteridae; genus Pristionchus; species Pristionchus entomophagus. Next base: position 35,904,722 of record BTSX01000002.1, read on the forward strand.
TCAAAGATAACGATCTCGAGATACCAGAGAAATATCGCCGTACCTTGTCATTTTCCAACACAATTCAGACGGTGTCAGAGCTTTAATCGTGTAATAAATAGCCAAAATTATTGATAAATATTTGAGATTACTAAAAAAAGCCCGCAACATTAACTGTGTTCACTTGTCATTTATTTCGCAACCGTTTGTCTTCGTAATGTTCATTCTTGAAAAATTTAATGAGTGATAGGAGATAATTGCCAAGAAATCTCGACACAAACCTTGTCAACACGGCCGTAGAAGGTCACAGTGATCCACTTAAAACCTGCATTGATAAGGCAATCAAAGAGAAATAGAGAGAGACACAATATTATCTTGAACAGTTTTCGCAAGGGGAAGTACTCCATTCATCTTGTTATCTACCACGCTAATGGCACTAAAGGTGAGTCGAAAAGTATGGGCTTAAACAGTTTTCGTGAATATCGTTTTCAGAAACTCTCCAAGTTCTTTGGGAATGGAGATTCCAAGGCGAGAGAGAAGGAAGAATGGCAGATCAATCCTTCAAAGGTTGAAATGGAAGAGTTGCTTGTTGACGGATCTTTTTTCGAGGTACATACTAATGATGTAAATCCAGTTTTGGCTTTCTCCGTGCACACTATGTCGCCGGTCAGAGAAATGAGATAGTTTGAAGAATGAAAAAAAACTACATCACTAGTACTTACATACAAACAAATTAACATGGAGCTGATCGTATTTTAATTGATTCGCTCCACAGGTCCACAGGGTGAGACTTCATGGACGCGTAGTTGCGGTGAAAAAACTCAAGCCAGGAGAAGTTACCGAGGAGGAGTTACTCAAGTACAGTAGCCTCGGAAAGTCATAGCTCACTTTTTCATTCTTTCATAACTTTTGACTCGTATGAGATTTCTTGCTCATACTTGGTCATGACATAGCACACCCACCGAGTGTTGGGGATATGCCATAGGGGTATCACAGAAGTCCGTGGTTGTTGCGTAGTGATGACATAATCAAGCAATACTTTTTTAAACAATCAAATTTCTAACATGGATTTTTCCTTAGCCTTTCTACTCGGTCTGAAAAAAAAGCTCAAAATGATCCTTACCACAATTCCTGATGATCCCCAAAGTTTGATAACGTTATCTCTTAATTTGACCTCAATGCACGAATTTTTCACTTTTTCACATAATTTTTTCTCCTTATTTTGGATGTTCACAGTTCCAAGGCCAGTTTTTGTTCAAATGTATTTCCTGGACAGGTTAGTTGCAAATCCATGGAATAAACGATTCTCAACTTTTTAGAGACTTTGGATAACTTTCCCGCCCGCGGCAACCGAAAATCCGAGGTCTATCGATTTTCAACCCAAAAAAAATGACATTAGGGATGGCGATTTTTTCGCAATCCCATTCTGCTCTTCATGAAGAATGACTCGGTCGTTCGCGCTCTTCATGAAGAGCGTTTCTCACACGAATGGCTCTAAATCGAGAACGAATGAATATTTTTGCCTGAAAATTTGACAATGGCTTCAGGAGGTTGCTACGCAAGTCCCATATCAATAACGTCTCAGATTTCGCATATCTTCACGTCTAAGGCGGCATAAACGATCATTTTCTCCACCGCTATTCAGTTCATTCTTTGTTCTAACACTCCCGTGACCTATCCCCGTCTTATTCCTGAGATTTACAACCTAAATGCATTGTCCTAGATTTCCCAGGACCTACAACCTCCTTTTTTCTACTCTACTCCTCATCTGAACTACCCCCTCATTCCTCCTCTGTGTCACCTCTCATCTCCCCGATCTGTTATAACCCCCTGACCTACCCCCTCTTCCATTCTGTGATATATCACATTCCTCCTCTGTTCAAAACATCCCATCACCTACTCCCTCCTTCCACCAATATGCTAGCCCTCCTTCCTCTCTCGCCCGGCCCGTCAGAGCCGCAATCTATGTTACCACGATCCACACGAACACTAGTAATAGTGATCATCCTCGTTACCATCACCTTCGGGAATCAAAACCTCGAAGTGTATATTTCTGTTCTTAGAATCGCTTTCTTACTTGGTCTAGAAGGTCTATCCATAACCGGCAACGGCAAATTTCCATGCGTATCAATTCGCGTTAGTCAATTAGCGACTCACCCGAGACATACTTCATGCAACTGTGGAAAAAAATCGGTCGAAAAATTCCTGAACCTTTTCTTCATGAAGAGGAGACCGAGTCGTCCCTCTCTTCATGAAGAATAACGCAGCTCCACTCACCTTTGTGAGAGGGAATGAACTATTCATTTATATTCTTCACTTGCCATCCCTACATGACATCATTGGTAGAAAACATTTCTTTTTTTCTGTCTCAGAACTTCCTGACTAATTTTTTTCTGGTATATTTTTGTGTGCTAAATCCGAATTTCGATATGAGAACCCATGATATCATTTAAAAAAAAGTTAAAATTCATTATTTCGAAAAATAGCCCTCTAAAAAGGGCTCTAAAAAGTTGAGAATCGTTTATTCCATGGATTTTCAACGAACATGTCCAGGAAAGACATGTGAATAAAAACTGGCCTTTGAACTGCGATCATCCAAAGTAGGGAGGAAAAATTATGTAAAAAAGTGAAAAAATCGTGCCCTGAGGTCAAATTAAGAGCTATCGTTATCAAGCTTTGGGGATCATCGGGAATTGTGGCAAGGATCATTTTGAGCTTTTGAACGAGTCTCTAGCATGTCTATGAACGAAAATCCATTTTTTCGGGACCTTATTTTGAGACAGTCTAAAGTCACTGTACGTCATCCTCCCACGAGTACATATTTTCATCGAAAAGGTATTGAGGCCTTCTATTATCACGCCAAGTGGGAAGGTTGAGGAGAAATCCATGTAAGAATTTTGATTGTTTGAAAAAGTGTTGCTTCATCACTACGCAACAACCAGGGAGTTCCCTGATATCCCAATGACATATCCCTAACACTCGGTGGGTGTGCTATGTCACGACCAAATATGAGCAAGAAATCTCATACGAGTCAAAAGTTATGACAGAATGAAAAAGTGAGCCATGACTTTCCGAGGCTACTGTAAGTGCAATCTCGAATAGTCTTGTTCTGGAAGATTAATTCACCTTTTTAACCATTCCAAAAGCGAACTATTGAAGGGTTGCTGAATTGCCACGTTGCTTCGTACATGACAATATCGAGAGAACGATCGGAGTTTGCGCAGAGGTTCCATTCATGGTCACAGAGTATGCTGCATTTTATGAGAGGGGAAATCAATTATCTACAGGCTCACTGGTCTCGCGTCTAATGTATTCACTATTTTTTATTCAGATATCTGCAGAATGGAAACCTCGTTGAATACCTAACAAAGAGAAATCGGACGCTGATATTCCCAGATAAGTTAGTCGCTCGTAAGGTATATTAATTGTTTTCCGCCGTATTTTCTGCAATTGATCTGATGTGGTATTTGAATATAAACAATGATTCGACACAACATTCTTCATACAAACTTAGATCGCTGGCGCGATGCATATCTCGAGAAGAACAAGATTGTTCATAGAGATCTCGCTGCAAGAAACGTCCTCGTTGGATAGTCTCATGACGTTATAAAGGTATACCGTAATATGTATGCCGTTCAAATACTGTCGATTATTTCAGTTATTCCATCCAGGAATGAATCGATTTCTGTATGGCAAAGATTCAGTCGAAATCAAATTTGATCTCTTCCCGTACCAGTGGGCAGCTCCCGAGAAATTCTTGTTTACTAAGGATGAGGTATCTATCATATCTCGATACAACACGACGGGTCCCACAATTCACTTTTGCGTTATTGATCTATGTCAAGTTTCATATTATTTATCACACGATGGACCCGTCATGCCGGCTTTGACTAGGATTGCAGCCGGCTATTCCGTTGAAAATGCTGGGTTTCAGTCAGCATGAAATGTCATTTTGTCATCCCTACGTCATACAAATTCCACGTTCATTGAATTTCACAACTTCACTACTGCGTCGGATGTATGGAGCTTCGGCGTTGTACCGTGGGAATTGTTCAGCAGAGGAGAGGTGAGTAGTGTTATTACATTTTTCATAATACACGATCATAATAGTGACCAAAGGATGAGACCGCGCATGTTTCACGCTTAACTATTCTCCGGTTTTTCGTACTGGAATCGTCTTTTCGCATATTTGAACTTATTTTCTTTATTTATTATATTGCTAAATTGCTTCTAAAGAGGTTCACGCCCACCGCACTAAGGAAATATAATTAACGGAAAGCGTAAACAAATAATTTGTAAATTCGTCATTACCGGAACAGTTTATATCCTGGAACAACCTTTTTGTACATTTGGAATATGTGTTACAGTGGACGCTTTAAAATGCCGTATTTAAATGATTTCTACGTTGCAGAAACCATACTCAGGGAAAGGAGTAGACGAGGTATACTCAAGTTTGATTACCGATAATCGACAAGTTCAGAAATACGGTATCACTTTTAAAAAAAATAAAAATGTCATTGTAAATTAGTGAAATTTTTTAATGATATTGATACAATATCTGGTCGTGTTTCCTATGCCATGAATTAGTGAGGTGGGTAATGTATTTTTTTCAGATTTATGAGAAGATGCAAGAATGCTGGTCCTTCGAAGCCGTCGGGAGACCCAGTTTCGCTCAATTATCTAGTTTCCTGGATGATCATTCTGAGGAAGAGTCAAACGCGCCGAGACGCAATCCCGTGATCTCTCGGCAAGAGATGGCACTAGCCTATTCAATGAAACAAAGTCATCTTCAAAACCCTGAAAACTGGGAAATCGATCCAATTGATATCAAGATGAATGAGGAAGTGCTTGGAAAGGGACACTTCGGCGAGGTACGGAATGAATTCATTTAATTGGGAAAATGAAATTAACAGCACAAAAGAGTTAAAAAGTTATGTCTCAGGTTTACAAAGCTTCTCTGCATGGGCGCATTGTGGCTGTGAAAACAATTAAGCCAGGAGCACCAATGACTGAGGAACAGTTCATTAAGTAAGTTTCGTGCATCATTAAAGATATTTGAAAAATTTGCTCAGGGAAGCAGAAACAACGCGTTTTCTCAGTCACGAGAATATTGTGAGAACGATTGGAGTATGTTCTTACAAGCCCTACATTGTAATTGAGTGAGTTGTTTTCAATGTTTGAGAATGAAGAATATCCTGTCCTGAATATCTGAAAGTTCAGATTTCTTCCCGGAGGAAGTCTTAAAAAATATCTGAATAATCTCAATGTTAGAAACATTACACTGAGTCCCACGGAGAATCTAGAAATTGCCCGACAGGTCAGCGATGGAGGTTAAGCATGTCAACGTAAAAATTGCATTTTTAAATATTAATATTAAACTATTACAGATCGCTTGTGCGATGACTCATTTGGAGAAGAACAATTATATCCACCGAGATCTAGCGGCCAGAAACATTCTGGTCGGTTAATCTCACAATATTATCAAGGTAATGTTTGTCAAGTTTTGAACGATCGCCTATCCCCTTTCTTCCAGTTAGCCGATTTTGGTTTGACACGATGTCTGGACACCATTGCATACTATCGAGCCAACAAACAAGGATTCCCATACAAATGGACGGCACCCGAAGCCTGGGTCATTTTTGACAACGATGGAATTCTCAGACAAGATAGTTCCAGCTTTGTTCATTCAAATTTTAATTTAAAATCATATTTATCCCGCTTTTCTTGCAGCCTGGAAGGTCAACATCGGCATCGGATGTTTGGACTTTTGCGGTTGTTCTGTGGGAATTATACAGTAGCGGAGATGTTGGTTTAGCATTGTATAACAATGACACATTTTAAAACATGGCTCTTGTCTCAGAACGTTATGATTTTTGTTTTTTTTGTTTATTTTATGTGCAAATAGCAAATATCATCAACAATAAATACTTACATGTAACAAATGGCATAGCAATGCACTCTTTATTTAAAAAAAATTATCTCATTAAATGCTGTCGAAGATTGAAGGTCAATTGTATTCATATATATTTGCTTTCAGATTCCATATCCTGATCAAGTTGGACTGGAGCTCTACAAAAATATATTAGACGGAAAGGTTGAATTGGAAAGGCCCATCAATTGTCCAGATAGGGTATGCTTGTATTATTTGATTTCGCTAGATTTATCTTTGTTTAATAAGAAGTTCATCGGTTTTCGACTTTAAAATCAAAGTGAAACTAAAAAGGACAACAACCAATTATGATGAAATTCATCACAAGAATCGCTAAGAAATGAGCTTATAGTATTACATTGTTAGCTTTGTTTATACAAATTGAGCATTGGAGGATACATATATCTTACCACATAAGCGTTGTGGTGTCAATTCGAGAGAAAAAAATGTTTTCGAAAACTCTGCTACACACGAGCAAAACGTGATTTAAAAATATGAGAGACATTCTGAGGTTTTGAACATATGCCTGGAACTAGGGGCAAAAGTCGATTCGAGGGATTAGCTCCATATTTGCACAGCAGGAAGTACTCGGTGAGGTAGGCAGGTTGACCACCTTGGGGATGACCGCGACGCGTCCACCGCGCGTTAGAGCGCGCGAAATTCAAAAATTGCCGAATCTTGAAAAAATTAATTGTTCACTCAGTTCTTCCTGTATCGATTCAAACTTGGAACCAATACATTTCTAATTGCATGGACATCAATGCATTTGTTCGGTAAAATCCAGGAAAGTTTGCACTTCATGGCGAAATTACAAAATCAAAAATTTATTTCACTCGCAAATATTGATGCAAACCCGAGGGCACAGATTTTATTTGATAATATGTTAGATGATGTAAATATGAATGAATAATGAAAATAAAAATTGAGAAAATTGCGTACCGAGAGGGCGAAGTTTGGGAAAAACTGCTTTGGCGTACTGCAAATATTTTAATTTCTTAGTTTTGACGGCTTTCCCATGCGAGTAGTGATATGATTAATTGCCTTAAATCTTGCAAGAATTTATTAATAAGATTTATGAATAGGAAATCAGAGTTTGCACGATTCCGAAGAAAAAGTTTTTTGGAGATCTACAAAAATGATTTTCTTCAGAACCGTGCGAACTCCGATTTCATATTCATAAATCTAATTAATAAATTCTTGCAAGATTTAAGGCCATTAATCATATCACTACTCGCATGGGAAAGCCGTCAAAACTAAGAAATTAAAATATTTGCAGTACACCAAAGCAGTTTTTCCCAAAATTCGCCCTCTCGGTACGCAATTTTCTCAATTTGTATTTTCATTATCCATTCATATTTACATTATCTAACATATTATTAAATAAAATCTGTGCCCTCGGGTTTGCATCAATATATGCGAGTGAAATAAATTTTTGATTTTGTAATTTCGCCATGAAGTGCAAACTTTCATGGATTTTACCGAACAAATGAATTGATGTCCATGCACTTAGAAATGCATTGGTACAAGAAGATCTACAATAAAATGCGTATGTGCTGGATGATCGATTTCACTTGCCGACCTACCTTCTCCGATTTGCTGAAATTCATGGAGGACTACTCGTGCGAAGACACTGTTATCGAAAGTGTAAAGGTCGAATCGACGGTAAGCTGTGCATGTTTGTTGATGTGAGATACAATCCAGCACTTTCCTCTCTCAAATATTATCAGGATTTATTTTCCAGATGTCACCCCGGGAGCATGAGCCACGCTCAAAGTTAAAAACAATTGGAAATCGACTACGTCGGTTCTTTGCTCCGAAACCGAGGGCTTCTCTTTCATCGCCTCTACCCTCACTGCTCGATGGTTATTGTTCATTTTACGGTCCTTCCATCTTTGATCAGAACAGTGCTGCTCTGAGGGAGATCGCTCTCCAAGAGCTTGAGATCGGAGACACGATACTCGGAACTGGCTACTTTGGCATTGTCAGTTTTTGTTATTTAATATTTTAATTATAATTTTTTTAAATGGGATTTTATTGTGATTTAATATTTTAATTATAATTTAAAATAAAATCTCAAGGTTCGCGAGGGTAGGATCGACAGTCGTTCAGTCGCAAGTCTCTCAGATCTCCTAAGCTGATGCCTATAGATCAGTTTCTCAAGTCAGTTTAAATCACATTCAAATATTATATAATAGCAGAAAGACGATTGCAGTGAAGCTGTGATTACGCAACAACTCAATCACGATAATATAGTGATCGTTATTGGAGTCTGCTTTGCTGGACCCTCCATTGTATCCGAGTACGCATATCTGGTTCAGCAACCTTCACCAAAACATTCCAAAGAGGAACGCCATAGATTCTGTTCCTTTGATCTTTGCAGGCTCTAGTCAGGTGGAGATCTTAGAAAGTATCTCATGAAGAAAAGCGAGGAGAGAATGTTGACTTACTCCGAAAATATTTCAGTAGCTCAGAAGGCTAGTTAGATACATAAAAATTATGTCACTCGAAACAGCAAAATGGATCTCAAGCGCAATGGCTTTCCTGGAGGGAAAATCCATCGTTCACCGAAATCTCGCAGCAAGAAATATTTTGGTCGGACATTCTCTCGACATTATCAAGGTTAAATTACAGAAAATGAGAATTAGGTATTTAGAAATATAAATCTTCGAGATGGAATATTTCAACAAACATCGAAATTTCAGCTTGCTGGATTTTCTATAGATCGACGCCTTGAAAATTCTGACGACTACTACAGTTGCGATAGCCCATTTTTTCCGTTGAAATGGACTGCTCCAGAAGCCTGGATTAATCACGAACAACACGTAGTTAATTGATAATTTCATCTGAAATTTTTTTTAATATTAAAAAACATGTAGAAATTTAGCCCGGGAAGTTCGAGTTTCGCAGTTGTGATGTGGGAGATATACAGTATGGGAGCCGTGAGTGAATCAAAATTTAAAACTTGCAATCAAATGCTCAAACTAATTAATTCACTTGATTTCAGGAGCCTTATCACGAGTATACCATTAAGAAATTATTCCACGAACTGACTAAAGAGAACATACGGCTTTCATGTCCTACATCCTGTCCGCCTGTGGTATGCTTTTATTTGAATATTTGTTATGCAAAGGTGACAAATCGAAGTCGGGATCCTCAATCATTATGTTTTAATTCGCACGCTCAAATTTGATTTTGATTTTCCATTTTCAGGTCTACAAGTGGATGGAAAAGTGTTGGGTGATCGATCCCGACAATCGACCCTCATTCGCCCAGTTGGTCGACTTTCTGGATGAATATTCTAGGACAGCTCGGGCTCCGCTTGAGCCGATCGATCATTGATGACTTGAACGAACCTTTTCACTAACCGTATTATCATCTAATATGTTCTTCACCTACATATGTATACACTATTCATGGGATTGTTAATTTCATTGTCGCGTTGTGATTGAATTTTTTTAATATTTAATTTGCGCCTCGGTCGTAGTAGAGGTGGTAGTCGTCTTCCCGAGTGGCCTGGTACTTCAATTCCACCGAAATTCATCCATTCCTCCGGTATTTTCCCCTGGTATCCCTTTTTTTGGTATCCCTACTTGACATCAATAGTCTTCGATTTTAGTTGATGCATCTGACATTCTGAAGAAGACGTATACCGATGAGTCGGGACGTTTCGACATTAACAATTACGCTATGAGGCATTATTTGTGCTTGTTCATGAGAAAAACAACGCAATTCAGGTGTTCGGAACTCATAAGTTCTACATAAATGTGTACGATGTGTGCAATGAAAATAGTCCAGTGCTCAGCTATTGCGATAGCTGGAGACCTATTGGACACGAACTGTAAGAGTCGATATTAGTTTTTTTACAAATCGGACCTCGACTATCCTCATTTTGCGTGATCCCTCGTCGGTTAGGGAACTGAGACAGCATGCGAATATATGAGAGTCAGATTCCGATTTGGCATCACTAGTCGATATAAACAACGAATTGAAGCATGCACAATTCAGAAAACCATGCGATCGCCTGTTTGGCTCGTTCAAAATTCCCGAAGAATACTACCAAGATCCCAAATCCGATCAGGAGATGGTGAGATTCGCGCCTGCAAAGACATATTACATATTTAATCACAGAAAACGTACGAAATCCAAATCCACATCGCCCAAGGCAATGATGCTCTAAAGCTGGAGATGCTCGGTTAATGGCACACAACTGCCGTAATTTTCGCAATTATTTTCTGTGTAAGGTCAAAATAAAGTTCTCTATGTAATTTGACAATGCTCACCTCGGAAGATAACATGACAATGAGATTCTTCTGAATTCTCTATGCTATTTCGAAAAATGCGTAGTTAAATGAACATGATTTGAATATTTTCATTTCAGATCAAGCATGTACAATCCTTTAAAATTATCAATAGAGGAATGCGTGGGGAAGGGTGTGGAAATAAAGAGCGTGTTCCCTTTTATTGCACAATTATTACGAATTAAATTACGTCCTCAAGTCTAATGGAATACCGTGTATTCTCAAATGTATCGTATGTCTTCCGTTTCCGGAGAATCGATATTTTACATTATCATTATTTGCACTATGAAAGGCATTTCTTCGACAACAAAACGACATAGTTACAACAAAAGAGCAAAAAAATATGATCGAAGGTCTCAGCCACTAGAAAAGGAGATACTAAATAAATTCTGATAAGGGGAATCTGGGGTATTGAGGAGAGTCTAGCCTCAATCAAACCACTGTTCGGTCACTCTAGATACATGCTTGATGCAATAAGCATTGGATATGTGCAATATGTCCATTTATCTGAGAACAGATCCACAATGATTGGTGCCCAGTCAAAATAGTACTTTCCGAGGAAATAGTTCAACTTTCTATCGACACCATCAAGGCCAAACTGATTTACAGATAAGGTGTGAACAAGTCCCGATATTTGATGAAGAAGTCCCACTGAAATTCGATCATTTAGAATGAATTGCAAATAAATGAAGCCGTCTCTCGCGCGCTCTCTCGTTACTCTGACTGAAAAAAGAGTGCATAAAGAGTAAAATTCGAAATATCATCCATCCTAACCGGGGTCGGATAGATTGTTTTCTCCCGCATAAAGGTGAAGATTATCGACGTTGTGATCTCTGATCATTTGCAGAGTTTGATGCCTGGAAAACGCAATTTTATAAAAGGATATGTTTGAGATCTCGACCAGCATCTGTTACCCGTTATCTTTTGTGTATAATAATTTTTTTTAAAACTAACATATCACTATATGAAAACGCGCTGGTTGAGAGCCAAACGCTCAATTTGCTCAAGAATATCCCTTCGAGCAGAGTGGAGACGAAGGACCGGACATTCTCGCATTCTTTCAAGAATACATGACCAAACGCTTCTCGTTGAGCCGTTTTATTAGGTACAAAATTTGATCTCAAATACGTGATCATCTCCTCATCATCGATATTCAAAACTTCTGCAAGCATTGTTTTGTCTGAACTATTTATATTTCCAACCCACTCTTTCATTGTTTCATTCTCTTCTGATGATTTTATTGATTACTTCAACATCGGTGATCTTCGAAATATTCTTGACGCACATCTCGAATAACGCCAAATTTCGAATGCGAATATGCGCCGAGACGTTGACAAACCTGTCTTGCAACGCCTACAAAGACAGCTAGCTCATACAATTACTGCTTATTTGAAATGCATAGTGCTTCTATCTACTCTTACCATTAAACCCCAGTCCATCTCTTGGTGACGACCATTTATGACTAGTTTATGGACGAGGCGAATCATCATGACTTGAGACACATAACTGTCCAGTCGATCTCTCAGAGTTTTCGACGCCTGAAGGACAAATTTTTGAAGAGGTTAGGCTCCCTGTTATAGCGCGCCGCTATCTCTTCCCCTCGCCTAATTTCGCAATAGACGCGGGAGGAGTGGGTGGATGGCGGCGCCGTTACGACAGGCCGAATAGCCACGGGAAACAATCAGGCGATTTTTCGCGATTCACCTGTTGTATAACCGTGGCCGTGACAAAGCCGCGTTTTGCGCGTTTCAGTTTGCGATCGACTGCCAGAAAAGGGAATAGTGTGACGAGATAAGATAAATAGTTACTTTCATCGTCAAAGCGGAGCTACTGATAAGCCCTGTCAAAAGATTCAAGAGTGAAATGGTTCTCAAATGCTGTTCGATGGATAACGTAATAGTTAGTGATCATAGATCCTAGCACATGTTTGTCATTATTGAATATTCAGAAAGCCCCTCGCCCTTTTCTTTTGATTTGTTTCTGTCTTCCATGTAACCAGCATGCTACCAGGACAACTCAACTCAAACATTTATCACATCGGGGAGTGGGTACTCTACCCGTTCTTATCTTCCTTATCTTATCTTCTTCTCACTCCTGGACGGCTCCCTCACGTCTTGGCTGTTCATAGATGACCTTAGATATACAAATAGATTAATAAAAAATAAAAATACGCACAACTATGATATATAAAATATTTATAACAATTGGCAACCTTCTCGTAGACCTTCACTTTTCCTCCTCCATACTCGCGCAGTTTCATCTCGAATTCGACTCCTGTGACAAATTCATCATCATTGTTTTGTAAGATAATCATATCGCATTGCATAATAAAACATTGCCACTAGTAATTCCCAGACGAAACCGACTCTCCTCCATCCGCGTTAACTCTCGGCAGTCAGAGAAAGGAGAGATCAAGAGGATTAAGGAGACTCGATTTCGAATGAGCATCACTACTGGTGATTCCGTTTCGGGTGATGCCTCTCTCCATCTGCGCCCTTTCTCACCAGAGACGAAAGAGCAAGTAGAGTGATGCCAACCCAATTATTTTCTATTATATCTGTCGCCCCAATTACTTGGGTTTTGGTGAAGTTATTGGGACAAATTAATTGGGTTTTCGCTAACATGTTCTGTTGAAATACAAATTTTGATCCAGAACATTTAGGAAGAACTTTTCCCAGTAATAAACTCAGTTTTCTAAGACTAAACAAAATATTTTACAGTTTTTTTTTTACGAAAATACAGTAAAACAGCACCTTTCTCACAGCCGTCGCCGTTCCCAGCGTGATGCAGACGTCCTTATCAATCTTGAATCCTTCCTTGGGGCTCTGAAGCAGGCGCAGTTAGCATTGGAAGTGCCAAATTGCAAGTACAAGTTAGTATTCTGCTTTATATAGAAGCAACAATTGCAATTTATTATTCTATTATCATTATTATATTTGACTCACCTTGTGGATTCGGAAGATCGCGCTGGCTCCGATTCTATACAATGCACTGACGAGTTCATTCAGTCCGTACACCACCGACGTACCGAGAGTGCAGTTGACGGTGGCCCTAGGACGACGATTACTGATTAGTCACGCTGTACAAAAAACGATTGGCGACGTATCCCAGAAACCACACCACACTAGTGAATATATTCCTCCCTTGTTATAGCGTATTTTGAAACATATTTGTGCTAGATAAATGATAAATTTCGCAATACAACGAGGCATGGAAATAGCTTTGAATCTCGTACAAGCTAACGATCTTTTCAAAACATATTTTCCCCAAATGGTCGGAGCCCGCCAGCCAGCTCTCAACTGGGTGGATCATGTAAAGATTTTGTGTGGTTTGGCCCTAGCGCAGTGTGAGAAAAAGTCCATTCGTATAATATACTATTTCCATCGAGAAAAACCATTTTTTTAAACTTATTTTTTTTTTTAAATGATACAATTTTTTTTAAATAGCTCACCCTCGCATCTCCAGATTCTTCGCCGGTTGAGACCAGATGATATCATGCACGAGCACGTCTTCTTCCGAGTTGAGGACCGGCTTATAGATCTGAAGAAGAATAAAGCCACATAGGACGACGATTACCAATCGGCTCACGCTGTCCAAAAATCGACAGGCGACCAAGACGTGAGATCTGGAGGAGTGAGAGAAGCGGGATTAACCCGGTGGTGTGGAATGAAGGAGAGGAGGAGGGAAGGAAGAGATTTAAATGGCAAGCAAGCAATATTAGAGATAGAAGTGGTCTAGATCGATTTCCGTATGAGGAGGGAGAGGGAAGGAGAGAGAAAAGACGAGAGAAGGCGAGACAGCGCGGACTATCAAAGAGCGTAGTGTATCTCTCCTTTCCACACGCTCTCTCGTCTGTCTGACATGCGTGAGACAATGCCGATGGAGAGGTGAATCACCCGAAAAATGTATCACTCTCAGCGATGTTCATTCGAACGCGACTCTTCTCAATCCTACTGATCTCTCGTTTCTCTACCTGGCGAGAAATCACGCGTATCTCGAATCGGTCTCGCCCGGGTATTACTAGTGGCTATATTTTATTTTATAATTTGATTCATGCAGTTTTGCTCAATTGAAAAATAATTTTGAAGAGCGGAACTTTAATTAATATTTTTTTGAAAAATGATAATGAATGATTAGTCGAATTGCACGGCATTTCCACTGGGCATTGTGTGGTTTCATATCCGAAACCTCGTTGTGGCGGGAGCTACGATTTTTTTCAAACATTCCCGAGCGTTATTGGCTGGTGCGCAGTCAGAAAATGGTCAAAATTCAAAATTACCTCCACAAATAAAAACTGTAATGTTCGATTGATTTTCGAGCGGATTGTGGTGGATTTACGAAAATAGTTGAGTTTTTGCCGGCTCTGGTTATGATACGGTTAAGGTAACGGCTCCGGCTTCAAACTTACTCTGTTTAGCTAGTGCCGGCTTTGCGTAGGCTCGAAATGCCGTGACTTGGAGAAATCCTTTTTGTTTATCTAGGGGAGCAATGGGTTATTAATAAGCAAACTAGTTACAACAAACTAGAAGAATCTCATAGTTACAATTATCTTCAGGCAGGATGAGTATATGTAGTAAAAAACTGAGCAAGTTAAAACTTTATTTTGATATTACACAGACAATCGTGCTATAATTATTGTTAGCCATGATGGTACAGCTTTAGAGCATCATTGCCTTGGCCAATGAAGATTGGGATTTCGTACGTTTTCTGTGATTCAAAATTAAATATTTCCCTGCAGGCGAAAACCTCACCTGATCCTGATCGGATTTGGGATCGTGGTAGTATTCTTCGGGAATTCTGAACGAACCAAACAGATGATCGCATGGTTTTCTGAATTGCGCGTGCTTGAATTCGTTGTTTGTATCAGTTGTAGAACTGTTTTGGATTATAACGACTGGATTATAACGCTCTAGATTATCCAATTGATTGTGATCTACCAATCGATAATCGATCAATCGATACGTCGATAATGGGAAGATCGCGTAGGAGAGGAAGGGGGTCTAACCAAAACAGTTATAGTTATATCGACGCACTGTTTGTGTCCAATAGATCTCCATCTATCGCAATAGGTGAGCACTGGACTTTTTTCATTGCAAACATTGTACACATTGATGTAGAACTTATGAGGAACTCTTTTCGTTGATCTGACAAAGTGCAGGATACTCTATCGATGACTTTCGGTCAAGTCCCGAACACCTGAATTGAGTTGTTTTGTGAGGAACAAGCACAAATAATACCTCAAGGGCGTAATTTTGAATGTCGAAACGTCCCGACTCATCGGTATAAGTCTTCTTGATAATATCAGTAGCATCAACTAAAAAAGAGAACTAATCCTTTCAAGGGAGACGATTTCACTCACATTTGCCTTCGCCTTCTTCTCTCAATTGAACAATGGCATTCTTCACCCAAACCTTCTCTTCCCTCTTGTACAATATACGGTGCCGTTAACATGCACCTATTTTTATTGATAATAAAAACGCAAATAAATACTCACAGATTTTTTGAAGTAATCGAAAGGAAATATGCACTCGAAAGAAGGCAGGATGACGAGGAAATGCAGGAGAGAACGCATATTCTTGAGCAAAACGCAATTCGGAGCTTTATAAATGGATGTGTTTCATTTTCAGTTATTCAAAATGCTCTCAAAATGTGTTCACATTAGTGAAGGCAAATCGAAAAAAACTCTCCTCAATTTGCACACTCTCTCACTGGTCTGAGAAACGAGATAATGCCCACAATGAGAGAGTCGATTGCCGAAACGACGCCACTAGTTCACATAATGCTTCTGGAATGGGTTTTCTCCATTCTATGTTCTTTTTTTAAATGAACTTTACTCGTTTCATCACTTTGCGTTTCGAAATCGATACAATCGCGCATCGCACTCATTTATCTCATACTAGTGATGAACGATTCTCCTCGTTTTCAGTGATCTATCACCAATCAGAGAAACGAGAGAGTAAGCAGTTGAAATTATGAAAAAAATAATTAATTAATTTAAAAATATATTTTTTTTTTAAACATTTTGATTGGGAAGTTAGTTGGAAAAAAAATATCGCTGATGAAAAATAGCGCTTTCAGATCTATTCGATGGTTTTAATGTAGACGATGAGGAGATGATCACGTATTTGAGATCAAGTACTGACTAGCAGCCTGCGGCTGCTACGTTACAAGCCGGGTCGTACTCCGCTTCGCTCCGTGGCTACATCAATTCAATTCAATTATTTATCCGCCACGGTATTGGTGTAGGGAATGATTCGGTGATTTCGTGATTGATTGGTGGATTGCCGTCTTCGCTGTAGCGAGGAGACGGTGGGGGGGGTGATTTCTTTGAGGAAAAATACGCGATTTCCCGCGAGAGAGCAGAATTATTCCCACTCACGGCAACGATGGAATATAATTTGAACGATCGTGTGAAGTTGGAATTACGAAGGATGGAAGGATTATTTGTTTTATTATTATTATTATTGTTTGTGAATTGTTTCACTGAACCTCATTTGTGAACCATTTCAACGTTAACTCTTTTGACAGGGCTTATCTTTCGCTCCACTTTGACGATGAAAGGGACAATTTATCTTCTCTCCTCACACTCTTTTCTTTTCGAGACGTCCAATCGCAAACTGAAACGCGCACAAACGGCGTTTTCGCCCTTCCAACAGGTAAATAGTGAGTAATCCCCGGCTACTTTCCCGTGTTTCTTGTTTCGGCGCGTATTGACGAATATTTTAATTAGAAAATAGGTTCAGTTGCGATCCACGGTTTTGTTTCCGTAATTCTACTCAATCACGTTTCGATAAATTTATTCATTGAATAGCAGTGAACTAATAGATAAATTATATCGTTACAACACGTTAGACTATGTTTCGCGTAAACTGATTATCGCTGATTAAGTTAGCTTTATTCAGAAGACATGGAACATGAGTTGTCTCATATCGAGAAATTATCAGCAGAACTCATTCGGGGGATTATTGATATTATACCGGAGTCTATTTTTCATCTCCGATCGGTTAGTTTTGAAGTTGCTCCAATAATATTGTGAGATCAGCACAACCCTCGAGTTTTTCCAAAAGTGCTTTTTATAGGCGTCGAAAACACTGAGAGATCGAGTGGATACGTACGTATCCCAAGTCCAGTCAAGTCGTCTCATCGATAGATTGGCTATAAATGGGGCCCACAAAGACGGTCACTGGGTGAGCACAGTCACTGTAGTAGTCTTGTACGATTATAAAAATCAGTAATTTAATAATTTTAAAAATCCGTCTTTTCTAGCCGTTGGAAACAGGCCTTCTCTACATATCGGCACATATTCACCTTCACAAGGCGGATTTATTTGAGCTGCGCCTCAAACATTTTTCGACTAAGTTGGATGCTGATGTAGCTAATAAAATCAGCAGAAAAGAAGACGACAATGAAAGAGTGAGTGCGATACAAAATCATCGATGTTTCAATCAAACATCTTTTACAGATATATTCGATGGTTTTGAATGTCAAAGATGAGGAGATGATAATATGTCTGAGATCAAGTATAGGAGCACTAGCTGAACAACGAGGAGCGATTGGTCATGTGGACATGAAAGAATGCGAGCATATTTGGACATTCGTATCAACTCTGCTCGAAGGGATGAGCTTCTTCAAACTGAGCGTATGGCTCATCAGCGCCCTATCAGATAGTGTTATGTTAGTTATTTTGAGATATAAATGATTAAAGGAGGTGATAGTTCCTCGCAATCACGTCGATCAACCATATTTTCTTCTGGAAATCCCCATTAATTCCTTTTTTCTCAGAAACTCACTCCTCAAAACGATCGCCGATTGCAAAGTTGACAATCTTCATTTGATAGCGACAGAAAACACTCTGGCTGATGCCGGTAAGGCCACCATCACTATGCAAATAACCGAATTTCAGTGAGCTTTCTCCATGAAATATCGGGCCTCGTTCGATGCTTGTCCATAACTCAGTACGGATTTGATGGAATCGATCAACATGATAATTTCACGAAAAGGATTATGAATTATTTCTTCGGCAAATATGATTTTGATTGGGCCCCGGTCATTTCCCTGCTGTTCTCGAGAAAAATGGACACACTGAGAATATGGAATCGAAATTACCCACTCTTTCTCTCGAAGAAAGGATTTAATCTACTCAAAAAGGTCAGATATATCAGATGTTAGAAAATCGACAAGCGAATCTAATCATTTCGCTTGCTATCTTGTTTTTCTGAGAAACGAGAGAGCAAACGAAATTGTGAGAGTCAAGTCCCTATTAGATAAACGGTGAGTAAATTTCAAATCGTTCAGAGCCTCCCGAAGAAGGGAAAGAAAATTTGGTTCGAAGCTGGCAATCATACTCTAGGCGAAGAGATCTCTTACTTCGACAATGATCACTCGATTACTGGTAATTTATCGATTTTTTGCATCCGAAAAAAGTTGTGATTTTCAGTGACGAGCGACTGGGCGAATATCAAGCATGTGTCGAGAATTGACGAGGAGCAAGACATAATTTGAGATGGTTGATATCTAATAGCTCAATCAAGCAATCAATATTTTATTCGATAGTCAAGGACTGGGCCTGTCGAACAAAGACTTTCTTCCTCAATGTTGTCTTCTCTGCATAGATTCTGCCATCGAGCGCCGTGGTGATTCGTTAGATCGTCTCGCCATCGATTTTCGGTCGTAACTCTGGTGGTTTTTTTAGAAAAAAATATTTCATGGCGTTCATTCAAGAATGAGCGTTGTCCATCACTTTTCTTTCCCCAGTGCAAACATCGAGGAGGCACGATAGATGAATGAGAGAGTAGAGAATTGCGTAAACGTGGCTGCGTTGAATTCATAAACATCCCTGAGAAGTTTCAACTCGCCATCTCGTTTTAGACTCGATGAGAGATGTGAGATTCGCCCCTTTCTCTCTGAGGAGGATGGGTAGTGGGACAGGAGCTTCAAATTTACACGTCCTCTCGATTCTGTAGTTTGTTCAATATGAAGTTGGTTCATAGGCATAAATTTCTGAGTAGAGACATTGATGAGGAAAAGATGGAGAGGACGTGTTGGGAAATTATCGTCGTGTTTCCGGCACCAGATTAATAAGTTGAAAATTACCCGATTATCTTTCACTCAATGGAGAAATTGCTTCTCCCGGATTTGCCGTATATTAACATTTTGATCGGCCTTTATCTGTGCAAAACGAAATCCTAAGGATGAACAATCTGCTTTATCAGTTGTAGAAAGAGGGTTGAGGGTATGGTGGTGGGTGGGAGTGAGCCATCTACACGAAGTCTCCGGCTCTTGGCTCTCTCCTATCTCCTGTTCTCCTTCTCCCATTCTTTCATCTTCTGGCGTCGCATGTGGTCGAGGATCGACTAGTAGCGATCCCTCGATTCTAGCCCATCTGGGAAGAGTCAAAGAGGAGAGGGAAAGAGATGAACAGTCACTCCTAACAGATTGAGGGAAGGTTCATGGATAATCTGATAGGAGTGATCAGAGTGTGCTCACCATGAATTGATATGGTAGAGAGAGTGAGGGTCGAGGAAGGGAATATGACGTACTGAAAAGAAGACTGTGCTATCTCTAATTATCGATAGTCATCCAGATTTATACGAAGATAAATACTGGTTGGTCGTTAGTTTGATCTTATTTTTTGAGATATACGTTTCTGGTTTCGTATTATTAATGTTATTTTTTTTACTATTCGTGTTTACTATTCAATTCAATAATACTAACTATTTAATCGTTGGATTGGATCTTTTGGTTGACAATTGTGTTCTGACCCGGATCTTGTTATCCTTATGCAGATCACAGACGTAGGTCTGGTAACCGGCCAGAGTACAAGGCCAATCACAAGAATCGACCCTTGAATGATCGTTTTTAGCTATGTGTTATCGAATGAGCACACACTAGTGATGCTCATCTGAGACCGACCCTCCTCGATTCGTACACTCTCTCGTTTGTCTGACAGGTTAGAGAGCGTGCTAAACGATGAGAATCGGCCTCGAAATGATACCACTAACACACGTACCTTTGGGCTTGGGAAGCTAATTTCTGGTTGATTCATTCGATTCCTTGCTTGTTGTCGACGACTTGGAAGAATACGGAAGACGAGGAGGGAAGGAAAAGAGAACCAGAGAAGACTAGGGGATAGGGAGAAGACGGACTAGAAAGGTGATGTCAGAGTGGAAAGAAGGAGAGAAGGAAGAGAAAGATGTGGCTAGCAAGCGAGGGATGGTTGAAAGAGAGTAGCCACGATTGAGGAGGGAGAATCAAAGAGAAGAAAGGGAAGAAGGCGAGTGATGGTGCACATCTGAGCTCTCATATGACCCTTACTAGCATTCTCAGCACGGTGAAGACTTTATTGACTTCTTGATACGTGTTTGAGAATCAAAACCTGAAAACATTAAATATTTTTTATCATTCACGGCATCATATCAGCATCGGCGCCGCAATAGCAGATGAATAGATACTCTGACGGACGGGAAGACCAGTCTTGATGAAAAGGGCCATGGATGGCATTTCTCTGAAATGTTGCTTGCTCTAGCTATGACTCGGATGCTACAGAATTCCAATTAATGATACCAAAATCGGAACTGGGACACTCCTTAATTCGCGAGCTTTCTAGTATCTCAAACCTGCGAGATAGCATGTAATTGGGGAGATCAGTTTCTGTTTTGGCATCATTAAGGCTCTATTTATCAACCGGATACTGCTGAATGGAGATGCGATAGCACACACGTGCCTTCGGAGTATCCAGTTGATGACGCAAACGCTGATTAATGCTATTCAAGAATAACCAGTTGATCTTTCTTTCATCGCTCTTGTTTTATGAATCATGCGAAATTCAAAATCGGCTTGGAAGATCGAATAGCTATGAAACTTCAATTTACCTTGAACCCGATTCGATTTGATCGAGAAGCAATGATTTAGTTTATCGCCTCTCAATTTCATAATCACTCGCGAGTGCAGCGGGCTCTGTGTTTCAGAATGTTATTCGTCGAACGATTACTCGACGATTGCCATTCGAATAAACAACACCGGAGAAAGAGCGGGTGAATCAAGTCCGTCTCGAATGGGCATTATTACGTGTAATTATCTCTTCAGCAAATGATTCGATATTTTTAAGGTCGACATTAGTCTGTTGTAGAATCTCTATCCCCACAGTTGCTCCAGTCGATCCTACATTGCACGTGTTGTTATTGCCTCGTTAGATGATTCACGTACGTGTGTGCTATAATGGAACAGATTCATTCTCTTCCTTGGCTTTCTGATAAAGGCAGTGGACGTGGATAGTAGAGCGTTTCTACAAACAATCACGGCTTGTTAGTCGTAACATAGTGAATACAAATCGGCATCAACCGGAACTCGAACTCAGCTGGTCAAAGTGCTGATTACATGAATAACTTCTTTATCCAATAGAAGAACACGCATTCACAAGAAGCCTAGACCAATATTACAAGGCAACGTTCTTCTCCATAATGAAATAGAGAAAAAGGAGGAATTCAACAACATCTAAAGAGTAGAGATAGATGAATCCTAGTAATTGGGATGAGCTAGTGTAAAGTTGATGGCATGACGACTGGTCTGACCCGTGGAAAGAGGAGAGGCACAGGCAATCGAGATAGTCAGAAGGCAGATAACTGGGGCCGTCCATCATCTAACGCCGAGCAGTGTTGAGGTTGTCCTCTGAGAGATCTTGATTGTAGATGCGGACACCGATATGACGGAATTCGTCTGGATGGGTATTCGATGATAGGGCAGACATCAGAGATACAATATGGTTGACGACTCTTCCATGTCGACGAACAGGTACGACTCATGAGATTGTGTAAAAATCTGCAAGCAAACACGGATCTTGTGCATGCTCGAAGATCAGAGTGCGCAAAGGGTGCAATCATAATATCGATAAGTGAATTTAACACGGCGATATAATATAACACGGGTCCGCTATCTGAACGCAACTTTCCGCAAAATTCGAATGAAGACATGATGAAAGAGGAAGAGAATGCAGTTGCATCACTCTACTCTCTGTCGGGAAAACATGAGAATAGCCTTGATGATAGCGAGCTGGGGGAGGGAGAAGAGGGATTAGAGTGGTTCCATCGGTGGAAAATGATGGTTAGAAACAACAATCACGCGATAATAAAGAAGGTGTAGCCTCGATTGTTTGCCTTTTGAGGAGGGAGTAATCAGTGAGGGAAGAGCGAAGTGATGACAAATCAGGAACCCGACTCTCCTCAAGTAGCGTGATCTCTCGAGGGGCAGAGAAACGAGAGGTTACACGAAAAAATGAGAGAATATGAGACAGCACGGGGATAATATCAAGAGCACAGGCTATTGCAATATTAACTATGATAATAGAAGCTATGATGTGCGATTACTAAGCCGTAAGCACGCTTTAGTAGAGAAATCGGCTCAAACACAACAGT
Organism: Pristionchus entomophagus; assembly: GCA_036245825.1. Taxonomy (NCBI): domain Eukaryota; kingdom Metazoa; phylum Nematoda; class Chromadorea; order Rhabditida; family Neodiplogasteridae; genus Pristionchus; species Pristionchus entomophagus. The sequence continues at coordinate 35,927,338 of BTSX01000002.1, forward strand.
GGTCGCTAAAATGGAATTTAATCTTATTGTTGATGAAGATGGTTAGATGCGCTTTGCTCTCTCAACGCATTATTTTGAGCTCGTGTTCAAACTCAACCGATCGAAGATTGAAGCAAAGTTTTTGTGATCAATCATCCGTCTCAAGTGATTCCAAAAAATCGAGATAGGAAACCTATAAAATCATTGTCAAGGAGAGGCGCATGCAAATAGGAGTGGTGTCACGTAAAGAGCGAGACTTGAAATGTTTTAATTGTTATTTTTGATAAATTCTTACAATAGGTACACATTAGTTCAATTTCAGTTTTAAAAGTACTAACTATTCATCGTGTGATTTATACTGTGTTTGTACTAACTTCAAGCTTCTATGCCTGAGAGTTTTGTTAATGATGTACTGAGTTGTAAGTCAAGTGATTAATAACAATTATTATTATTATATCAATTGATTAACAGTCAAAAGGAAACGGCGTTTGAATTTCATCGTTCGTCACATTTTACAACAATTATTGCCAGAACAACACGAGGAAAAGGTTGTATAAAAAATCAAAATAACGGTGGTATCTACGATTGGAAGCACAGTTGTTGAGCGAATGAGGTCAGTTCGATATCGACGAAGATTGAATTCGAATATTGTGATATTTTTCAATTTCTTAGATCTGCCTCTTTTGGAGTATCCGCTGGGTTGTCTCGTGCATGCCCGTACTTCTTCAGATGAAGATCGAGCGCGTAGCAGTACTTGCTAGCGTAGTTGCAGTCGCCGCAGCGGAATTTATGCATCTTCTTCTCCTGATGCGATGCAATGAGATGAGTTCACGCTCTCGTACCGCGGTGATGAAAATTGAAGAAAAAATATGTCAAAAAAGATCCCCGGAAAGGAATTTTCGATTTCCTGTCTTATTTCTAGTAGAATCGTGGCTAGAATGTTCAGGTTTGCAGATGGCATAGAAGGGGAAAATAGCAAGCCCTAATCGAATAGTAGCTCTCTCTCCATTCGGCTTGCTGTCTAATCGGTTTGATAAAAGTGAGGGTGTGCAGAAAGGAGAGAATAAAACAAAACTCACATCACCGTGCATTCGCATGTGTGCGTCGAGTAGGTTGGAGTTGATGCAGCTGTAGGGGCATCTCGGGCATTTCAGCGGCCGTAGATGGATGTGGTCCTTCGTATTAGGCAGCTGTGAAGGGAGCAAGGTTACATTTAGATCGATTCTGTTTCCAGATCGTAATTGGTTACAGAGCCGCATGCATTCTTCCATGAATTTACTTAGTGATGACAAATCGTCCTGACTCTCCTCATTTTACGTGATCTCTCGCCGATGAGAGAAACGAGAGATCGCACGAAATTAAGAGAGTCAATCCTTGAATTGCCAACCCTAGTGATACCTATTCAAATAACGACTGTCTCACCCTAGTGTTTCCTCCTTCATTCGATGCTTCTATGTCCATCGGTGTGAACGTGGAAACGACTCTCCTCGATTTGCGTGATCTCTCGCCGATCAGAGAAACGAGAGCGTTTGCTAAAAGAGGAGAGTCGCGTTAGGATTTGTCATCTCTAGACTGAAGGTCCTGGTAAGATAGCACCAAGTCACTGAGCGATTCGTGTAAACAAGATCATCTCATATGAAGAAAAAACAAGCTTAAACCGTTGAGAGAACAAGAAAATTGTGAACGATTTGGACTAAATGATTTGGACATTCTCGTTTTTGTTAGTCGTCGCGAGCGGTCCTTCTCCATTTCTCTCTGATAGAGAATGGAATCCCTCTAGTTCCCCTCGTCTACTCCATCAACTCAACAAGATCGGAATCCCCATCCAAGCCGGACTCTGGTCACCGTGTGATGGGTATGACCTACTCTGATGTTTGGTCCCTCAGATACCATTCTCGTCGAGTCTCGTTTCGCGATTGATGACTCGAGTTTGGTGGACTCAGTTCTAAAATCACGGGAGCCTTCTTCCATCATCAACAATGAACACTCTACATCAAGTCCTATCGTCCTGGATGATCGCAACCCTTTCTCCAGCCAATCTCTTGGGTCTGTGAATGGAAAGAAGACCGATCCCTTGACCCCCACCCAGACGAAATGATTCTCTCTCGAACGAAGAACCGACCCGAAACCTATCTGAAACCATCCATCCCCATCTGGCGTCAACTGCCTGAGACATGATAAATGTAAATGTAAAAATGTAATGTGGACTAAAATATGTGGATGAGCCAGAAAATATAAGGAATGTGTGTGAATGCAATTTGCATATTATTATCACGACAACTTTCGATTTCTCGAGAATACGAGGGACCAACGGGCAAAAGGGCACTGTGAGAGTGGATAGGAACACCGCCCAAGGACAAACTCCCTTTCTCGCCTGTCACTAGTGATGTTGGTTCGGTTTTCGGCTCTCTTCATTCCACACACTCTCTCGTCTGTTAGACCGCCGAGAGAGTTGGCGGAATGGAGATAGTAAACACCGAAACGACAACCCTACTGTGTGGTTTGTCGTGTGAAGACATCTTCTCGTATATTCTAGTGTAATATTCCTGTATGTATTCACCTCTCAGGCGATTCATCTTCTTGAGAATGATTCGAATGGTAATTGCTCCACCATTAACATGAACCTAGATATCTCACTGATTGGTAATCTATCCTTCTTAGTGGCAACAATACATATCGAATTGAGATCCTCAATTCGCACACTATCTCTCTCTTTCTTTCTCTCTTTCTCGTTTTTTCTGACCGGCAAGAGAGGGCGTGAAGCGAGGAGAGTCTGCCTCGATTGGACATCACTGATGCCAACCGCTCTCGATAGGGTCAAAGACCTAGATGAGGGGGGAGGGGAAGGAGTGGTGGGAGGCGGAGGAAGTTTGAGGGGGGACAGGCTGGCACGAGAACTACCCCCTCCAAATGCCCCAAGGGCACAACCGAATAACAACCCTCCCCCCTCCCGATATCAATGAGGGCGAAAGAACTAACAGGGTTCGAGAAACAAGCAGGCAGGGACCGAATATAGAACTCCCTACCGCTCATGTTGGCGGAGCATTTCTTTATTAACATTTCTCCCATTTCGTTAAATATGATTTTTTTAGTTTTGTTCAATATTGCAATACACTAACAGTAAGTAAGTAACATGATCAAGAAATCCCATTGCTGACGTAAAGAGATATTTCTTGCTTCATGCTAAACACGGAGACCGCTGTTCCATTGTACTCGAGCATACAGTCTGAGTCCATTGCATAAGGAATCATGGAAGGATTGGAGAAAATGTCGGAATTTACGTGAACCTGAAACGAAATATATATCCAATTCTCTGGCGAGAATTGGGATGTTGGGTTTCTGAGAGAAACACTAAACCCTGCGTGAATTTGGGCCGCCCTTCACCTTATTCCTGTGTTCAATAAAATCTAATGAATCACCTCTGATGTTCTGTTCCCCGTGGACCATAATGCTTAACTCAATAAAAAAGAAGAAATCGTCTATGTTAGTCGCAATAAAAGTGATAGAATCACTGAATAATCAGGAACCAAATTCGAGCCTGTCGATTCTCACATGCGTAAGTCAGGAGACTATATATTACAACAGACTAAACAACGAGTAAAAACATCGTTCATTGTAACACACTGTGCATATTTGACATTACTAGATTTAAAAAAAAATATTACATTCAATTATGCATTGATCATTTTCCTTGTGAATTTTTTGAAAGATTACAACGTGAGTTTCAACTGAAATGCTAAAGTTTTAGTTTATCATTCTTAATTGTCTATCTGGAGGCTAGAAACGACAGGCTCGAATTTGGTTCCTGATTATTCAGTGATTCTATCACTTTTATTGCGACTAACATAGACGATTTCTTCTTTTTTATTGAATTAAGAATTATAGTCCACGAGGAACAGAACATCAGAGGTGATTCATTAGATTTTATTGAACACAGGAATAAGGTGAAGGGCGGCCCAAATTCACGCAGGGTTTAGTGTTTCTCTCAGAAACCCAACATCCCAATTCTCGCCGGAGAATTGGATTTCGTCACTTTTATTGATGCGCAGCAATTGATTTTTTTTTCAAAAAATTATGAGCAAGGGGGGCTCTGCCCCCCTTGAACCCCCCCCCCCTCCCATGTGCCCTGCACCTTCTGTAAAACATCTCTCTTTGTTCTCCATGCTATATTTCTGTCACCGTGGAGGCAAGTATCAGGATACCCCACTCGACCGATCTTTACGTGATCAACGAAACCTGGTTCCAACCTGGTACCTATTTGAAACCATAGTGATACCAACCTGTGAGAGCCTGATTACATCTTTGAACAACCATAGCCAACTCCGGAACAAGCTGTGAAAATGTAACCGGGTTTCTACTTGGTACCAGCTTGGTCCCAACCTGATTCCATCATGGTACAGTCGTGGTTATGCTCATCGACACGAATCGAATGATACCCTACTCAACCTGTTTCCACACGACCAACGAAGCCTGGATCCAGCATGGTTCCGACCTTGTTCGCTCCTAGCACAATGCTTCAAAGCCCTTAGCTAATCTGAATCCACCCAGAATCGATTCCAGAACAACTTGATACAAAAACCTTTCGACCCTGTTTCCACCTCCAACACTTGGTTCCACCCCGGTTCCGAATCAGAACCATCTAGCACCGATCCTGGTATCGCCCTGAATCCGCCTAGTTTTAATTAGGATTGAATCCATATTCATCTGAAAGATTTGAGGTTCCAATTCGGACCACTTGCGCAACGAGCTGTCACATCTCACTGGTATCGTCACAACAGTTAGAAGGACTGATTGACAATAGGCGTACTGTAGCTAGTAGAACAGTTCACGCAATGTACTAGACTCCTGTGCTCAATCATATTCTAACTCGTGCACTTTCTTTCCATCGCCACTCCTAGTCAAGTGAATAACGTTCTTACTTGCCTTTCTTCTAGTTTCTTATCTCGCATGGACTAAAAGCGTTTCTTAACTTGGCTACTCGACCTATATTATCGTGACCAATTAGACGTGATTCCGACATGGTGCTCATCTGGAACCGACCTGGTACCATTATGACATCGCCTTTTGCTATTGTGAACCCAAATGCAACAAGCCCAAATCGATTTCGGAACAATCTCTGAGAATGATCTGCCGACCTTGGTACCACCATGTTTCCGAGTATCGAGTAGCGAGTATTGTTTAATTTCCGTCTTGAAACTATATCCTCTTTATCAAATACACTCCGAGCAACGACTAGCACAACACCATGCACGCTTCTACTCACTCTTGTAGTGCTCCTTGCCTTAATAACTTTGCCAGTTTGTAGAGAATCTTTTCCTGATCATTTTGGTATATGGGGTTAGGTATTTAGAGTTGCGTAAAAGCAAATAGGGGGGCACAAACTGCGGCCAACTAGCGTTTTTTGTGTTTTTTTATCATAACTTTTTTCTTTCGTTATTTCGTTATCTCTCATACAAAAATTCGGTGTCTCGCCAGAAAATCCTACAGTCATATTTTTCTGAGATTATGACTTTTCCGACCAATATCCGATTTTTCAGAGTCCAATTTTAGGGTCAAAAGTCATAATCTCAGAAAAAAAAATATGACTGTGGGATTTTCTGGCGTATTTTCGCACGTAGACACCTAATTTTATATGAGAGATCACGAAATAACGAAAGAAAAAAGTTATGATCAAAAAACCACAAAAAACGCGAGTTGGCAGCAGTTTTTGCTCCCCTATTTGCTTTTACGCAACTCTAAATACCTAACCCCATATATCAAAATGATCAGGAAAAGATTCTCTACAGACTGACAAAAATGTTCTCTCATAAGCATAGGGTCAAAAAAAGACCATAAGTCACACAGCATGTCACATAGAGGGTCGGATTTTTCTGTCAATTTGTAGAGAATTAAATTCTGGTCGGGTACGCGAGATTTGTTGCATTCCGACCCTGTCCGGACCAGTTTTAATCGAAGAACACGAATTTGGTCGAATCGACGTGGCGTCGTACCGGGATTCAGAAGCATCTGACCGAAAAACTGAAAACGCCAGTCGATTTGGAATGAAAAGTTACCCCTAGGAAGTTTTGAGCATATTCGTTTTTCTTGCTGTGCCAGCCCCTGTAGAGCTTTTACTGACTCTTAGGCAAACGGCCTCATAATATATTGTGCGTCACTCCGAAGGTTGTGGGTTCAATTCCCCTCTGCGGAAAGTCTATTGCCGCTTCTTCCTCCGATCTTTTTTTGCCATTTCTAACCCATATTAGGCAAGAACCACTCTTCTGATTAACTTGACATATTTTTCCTACTCTATTTTGACAAGCCGGATCGAATGGCGGGGGTTGGACAGCAGCCCGATTCCATCGAACGTCGATTTGGTAATAAAAACATGTTTTTCGACTTCAGACGACAGCTCACCAGCGCAGGATTGATGAAAATGGTTCATTCGAAGAAGTGAAGATATGACCTAAAAGCTTAACCGCCAAAATATTTGAGCTTGGGTTAATTCCTATGATGGAAAATAAGTCACGTGGTCAAATGGGCCCTATCGAGGTACCCATAACTTTGCTCCCAGATGAGCTAGCTACGCGAAATTTCGACTACAATATCTCCAGACCATGGGCACAAAGTGTACAAAGTTTCGTGAGCTTGGACACACTTTGAAAATTTCGTCTCCGGCTGCCCTCCAGGGGGCCTAAAATATTGAGGGGGAATTCTGGGGTGAGACCCAAATTACGTCGGCGCTACGCGCCGGCGTCAATTTTCTACACATGATGACATGAAAGGTTGGCTAATTTTGGATGAATTTCGAAACATTGAAGATGCTGCTTTGAGAAAAAGTGTAAGAACAGCTCACCCCCTCAATCTCTTTCTCGAAGAAATAGCCATGATCTGTTCAGACAATTCCCAAGTTAAGAAATCGACGAAAAGCGGCAAGAGAAATCACGATATTGCAATAATGACACTGCGCTGTCGAAGCGATGATCTAAAACATGAGCTACGTAAGGGTTGGCGAACCGTGAATTACGAAACATTTTGCACTCCCAGACAATGTTAGATAAAGATCGACGAGAATCTGTCGGCTCATATTCATGAGCATCATGTCTGCTTCCGTGGCGCAATCGGCAGCGCGTTCGGCTGTTAACCGAAAGGTCGGTGGTTCGAACCCACCCGGGAGCGAAACTTTTGCATGTTTCTCTTTGGTAATGTCACAACTCTTTTTTTCTGAAATCTGTCCTCGATAACGAAGGCGATTGTCTCCGGTTGTGAAAAGACAAACACCCTCTCAATTAACCAGGAATCGCACCTTTTCACTAGCCAATTGGTGTGGTCTGTCTGAGTGAAGACACTGCAATTCACCAATTGAAGAGAACCTCCGGTATAACTCAGTCAGATTCCCGTTTACGCAACACGCTCGACAAGTTTATTCACGCTCGTCACTCAAGAGATCGGTTGTGTCAAACGATAACGGCCACTTGTGCAAGATCGGGCACAAGTGAATTCCCAAGCGAAGATCGGTCGCGTATTCTAGAGAAACCCTAACTACTCGAAAGATCGGTCGGGTAGCTAACGACTGTCACGCGTGCGAGATCGGTCACCGTGGCACACAGTCACAATCAAAAGGTCGGTTGCTTGTTCTAGAAGATGACGAATGGGAAACGTGGAGAAAGACGACGAAAATCCCTACTTACTGCCCTGTGTTACTAGCAATCAGGTTCTATGCAAGAAGAAGAGATTGCTGGTTATTGGAATTTCCTTTAAAATCAAATCAAAAAGCGAACGCAACGAACAACAACTCGAGAGCAGAACAACTCAGCGTCCCCAAAAAGGACGCTGGATCGGGTATTGTAAAACAACAGAATTATTGCAAGCATCAGCACACTATGCGGGAAAGTTCAAATAATTTAATTTACGGGTACGGCTCTTGGCATAAAAATATTATTCATTCCAAAAATTTCATTACACTGTAAACATCTTGAATTACTCAAAATCCGTCAAAAACAAAGTAGATACGTGAGAAAACTAACACAACAAGGGTAATTTAACTACAATAACAACTCGTCTCTCCCCCTTCTCCACTCATTTCGAGTTCGATTCAGCGATGAGATTGGTTTTTCTCTTCCTTCTCTTCCTCTCCTCAGCTTTCGGGGACAAACGTCGCATAGTGAGTGGCACTGTAATCGATTAGAGACTACAGTAATCAATAGCGTCGTTCTACAGTAATCCTGACCTTGAACTACCGTATCCTCACCGATTTCAGGTTACGGTCAAGGGCAGCATTGGGTGCATTACATCCAACGGTGGGGATCACCCGGGAACGTGGGAACGGATCGTTGATGCGATCGTTTCTGTGTACGAGTACGGTAGGTTGTTTGTTTTTCTTTGTGTTTCATCCAGTTCGTGAGGGTCGCCCGAGGGTTGCCGTTGGAGAGAATAGGGATAAGTGTCAGAACAAAGTCGCGTAGGAAATTTGAATACGGTACCTTTCCATTGCACTAGATTATGGCTCTGGAGTGATGAAGGGTGCTAGACGACGACGTTAATATATATTCCTTGATGTACTAGCACGATAGGATGGTGGCTTCCTTTTTGTCACAGTCCGCGCATGAGAATCGCCCGAGGAGTTATCCTGTTGAGCGCCAATTGGGGAAATAAGAGGCATGACTTTCAATACAAAAATCTGTTTGGATATCGCAATAGGTCTCATTCACACTTTATATTCTAGAGAAAAAAGTTAGGTAGTGACGGTCGAGGCTTGTGGACGTTGCTGATCTTTTTTAATAAACTGATTCACAAAACATATTGGCTTTTCCAGATGCTTTTGGCTCTGACGATTTCCTGAACACGACCTACGATTTCCTGAGCTCAAATTCTCGCTATACTGACGGAGTATTTGGCCTGATCGGAGACCACACTGAGGTACATCATGCAAATATGCGAACATCTCTAACGATAAAGATGTTCTCCAAAATGCAAGAGCAAAAAAAAAGAAATTTTTGCAAAAATGGGACGTCAAAAAATTCGACAGGCGACCTTTCCCACTGACCACACACCATATTGCAGTTGCGATGGTCTCGGCGAGAATGGGCACTACGAAGCTGACTATCTGTTCGAGAAGGGTACTATCCCTAGCAACAGACCAGTGAGTTGCAACAAGCCAAATCTTTACGCAAGATCATAAGCACCTTCTAACTTGGAGAGTTTAATAAACTTAATCTTTTTTATATAATTTTTAGTAATAAAAAGAATTTAAGGATTCGTACGATCTCAAGTGCACTCTGGTGAATCGTGAACCTGAAGGCAAGAGTTGGATAAATCAAAACATCGCCATGAAGTGCTCTGGAGGAAGCTGCGGGCACGCTTGTGAACGGGTATGTTTACGTGTTTTTGTGTTTGGGTGGTATTAGTGGTATTTGTAGTTCATGCTCTTATCAATGCAAACGTCCGTTTATTGCTCTTGACATATATTTTTTTAGATTAGCTTTAATTACTGAATTAGGTTTCAATATTTATTTATTTATTTTATTTATTTATTTATTCGATCATCAAGGTTTGGGCCTGCCGAACAATGCTCTTCTTCCACTCATTAGGATCTTCTCGCCAGTAATGTGAGAGAATTCATTTTACGCCAGTAATGTGAGAGAATTCATCTTATTCGGTCTTTCAAACACTTTGCAGTTTCCTGACAAACTGAAGTATCGGATGGTTATTATCTCGCTTGGAATTCCTCTTCTTTCCTTCGTCATTGAGGGATTCGTCATGCATTTCGAGTAACTTTGGTTGAATACTCATTTGCTAATGTTATTTCTGCAGTCATTCAGAAATTCTTTCGGGCAATTCTACATTCTTCGTTTCAGAGACGTCCTTTACGTTTGACTCCATTCATGATCATAATTTTCCCATTCTAGACACAGCCTCGTTTTGGTCCTTCCTTCGGGTCGTTCCCAATGGAGGAGAAGTGCACTTTATACTATGCCTTCTCTCCGTTCTCTCTGTTGTTGATGCCGCATTCTATATTAAGTTCTTTCCTGTCGAAAAGGTAAGGATAATGACATTTGTGAGTTATTTCAGGGTCACGAGATTATGGCCCGCGCTTGCTTGATGTATGCTATCTCACCTCATCTACTCTATTCCATTGCAATGGCGAGTTGTGAAGATGACACGAAAACATGGAGAGATTTAGATGATTGATGGGTGGATGACTAATCTACTTCCATTCATCCGTGATATTTTATGCGTTCTTCCTATCATCGGAGCCTCCTATAGCAAGATATTCGGGTACGGTAATACGTTAATTTCATTAGTAACTTATTAATTTCAGTCGAACTTTCTCCATCTTTGGTCGTCGTACGACAACTAATACATTGGATGAAACTGAAACCAGACCGACTGGCACTCAATCAGTGGATGGAAGAGTATCGTATAGAAGGGGCTCATCGAGAGCACTTTCCGTCGATTCCATTCAGATGGAAGTGTATGGAGCGGCGAATCAACATACCGAATCTACTTGAATTCCCTTCACATTCATACTGTCCATTTACTATCTCAAACCATGTAATGATTTTCACCACTCAGAATGCGAATGAATTCTGAAACATTAATAATCCCGTCATCCCCTCCCTTTTCTACCGTCATCATCTGATCACTACTGTATCGTACTTATGATCTCGTCACGCCTCGGACGTTGATAAATTATTATATTTATTATAAAAGGCTATTTATGATGAGAGGGAGAGCAGACAATAGAGGGGAGATCTATAGCAAGAAAAGGGGGGGGGGGGGGGTGATGACAGATAGAGGGAAGATGCACTTTCTATAGCGCTGTGGATATTGACACGTGCTCATGAATCTCGAGTGTCTCGGAATAGCGAGAGTAGCTCAATAGCCTCCTTCACCCATGACATTTACGCCCACGAGCATGAATCACCTTGTCAGGAGGTGACCGATCTCTTGCATGTATGAAGCAGATATGATCCCCTTTTCGAAGAAAATTACTGAGGCTTTCTGAGCTTCTGGTGTTCCTGAATGACGAAAAGTCGTTGTTTCGAATCCCGTCCGTCACCAGACCACCCCAACCGGTAAACCAAGCCTGGTTCAATTGGAACTGGTTCCAAAACCAGGTTTTAAGGGACGACGTCGCTGTGCTTCATATCCTATGTGATGCGCGGACACCGAAAAAAGACACAGGTCCATGTTCCGCTCATAGACAATGCGTGGAAGACGGGACTAGATTCACATTTTTTTTGAGGAAATCTTTCCGACACTCATGTGGATACAGGGATCTATCCAATTGGCAGGCATCGTGCTCTGTGTCGTTGGAACCGTGGCCAGTCGCATCGTCTACAATCGGTTCCGGTTGAACAACAATATATGCACCCTGTATCAGGTAAATAGCAACTGTTTTCCAACACGAAATCACCTACGTTTCCTCGTTTTTGAAACCATAGGAAAAGTCATCACATATCATAGGCCACGGGCATTGATTCGTAAGAGGCGCGAGAATCATGGTAAGACGTTATACATCATTCGATATCTGACGTTTCGAGGTGTCCACTAGAGAACATGAAATGTTAGGGAATGATAGTTTTCGCGGACAATGCTGACTTTGCGAGCATTCTTTATAGCATAGAGCACAAGACGTCGAATGATTTGTGTGAGATCAGAATGTAATCGCTAAGGTTTTCTGAATTTTACCGCTTTATGTAAGTTTACAAGTAATTCTAGGCAACAACCATCCAGTGCAGGAGGCAAAGATCAAAGATCAAATGAGAGCTAGCGGAAGCGCAACGGAGATCGAAAGTCACGCGATCACGCTTGCAGGTTAACGTTTCGTTTTTTTTAATGGTATGCTGAAAATTATTGTTCACTTTATTTTGCAGTGAGAAACTGCAATTTGTTTTCTTCTTACACTGTCGACTCCCTCCTTATCAAATTGTAACACGGAAACTGCCACACAATTTCACCCCTACAAGCTCGCCCGAGCTTCCAAAATACCACCTACCCTACCTAACACTTCCCTCCCGCTCCCTAATGCGTTGGTGAATAAAGAATATGAATATTAATAATAATCAATTGCTCCATTTCTAGTGCCAAAGCCATCGCCGGAGAAGATCGAGTGCGAAATCTGCGACAAGATGTTAAAGCATGAACACTCACTGAAACTCCACATGTGAACACACTTCGAGAATATAATAAAAGCGTTGATGAGGCAAATGCAACACGATTCAGAAAGTTCGCGGCTCCTAAGTGATTTAGATGTGAACATTTGGGACAAATTTATACATTTGAAAGATTGATTCCAGCATTTTCTTTAGAACATAATGATGAATTGGTTGAAATGTAGACTTATTCTATGCGTGCTGCGAGCACATACAACTTTCCTGATCGACATTGTGCCATTTCGGCATCTCTTGTCTGATGAATTCCCGCTCCAATCGCATCTCGATCGCATTCGTCATAGACGCAGCACGTCTGGGATGGAGACAGACGAATTGTCTCAGCTGAAATGGAAAGCGTCGCGGTCGCGTCGCGGTTTGTATGATGTCTGGGCACCTCTTGCAAGTAATCATCTCTCATGGCCGAGCTGTGATAGTCAAGTGTGGAATGCGTCGACTTTTACTTGATTCAGAACCGTATCCGCGAGCAGATCAAAACGGCTGAAAAACTATTAAAACTATTTTTTTTTAACTTATAAAACTATTTAAAACTGTTTTATCATTATACGTGTTTGCTGGTCCTTGTGCAGTATACATATACTAGACAAACAACAGTAAAACCACTTCATTTGAGCGTATTTATGTTTTGAATCATGTGTTGTTAGCACTCGATCACCGGCGCATTAGAAATGATGTTCTCATTTCTCACCGATCAGAGAAATGTTATGAGGTTCATTATCCGAGTGCAAGCACACAAATATCTAGTCACCACATGAATCTCACGTATCATTGACGAGTCCTGCGTTTCTGAAGAAGAACCGGTGGAGATCCCTCCATTGAATAGCGCCGAAACGCAGAGGAAGCAGGGACATTTGGTTCGGACGAATCACCGTCTTCTCCCCCCAGAAATTGTCTTCGAGAAAGCTAAGCAGCATATTGATCTCAGTTATAAAAAAAAAATAGAACTTCATGTAAACAGTCGAGTTTTGCCATTCCGACATGCAATTCATGTTCTTCATCAAGTGCATGGTTTGAGTCGGATTCTCCCAGTATTTTGTTTCATTATTAAACAATCTATCCCATTTCGAAGTCGATTCAGTGCAATGATGATTATGTCTGCAAACAATTTGAAGATGATGAAACGGGAACTATCGTACTTCATGTTGATATTCTCCACATAAACTACTTGCACGTCATTCGATATGTGTTGTCGTATTTTGTTAAATACCGCATCCTTGATTGGAGAGTTATGCGAAATCCGGTTGAGACACTCACAAGATCAGACTTCGAAAATATGCCATGTTTACTATAAAATCGCATTTGATTGAAAATTCGGTAGTAATTTACAAATCCAATTACTGCAGCAGCAACCATTGACTTCCGCAGAGCCATTGCCTTAAAAAGTCTCAAATTCGTATATCATCTGTAACGCAGATTTGATGATTATTATTTTTCGAAAAGAACAAAAACTAGGACATATCTTGTCCTTGATAAATAGGTTAACTAACGTTTTCCTAAACATTTCAAACATTACCATGTGTTTTCGTTCTTGTTGATCAAGTTCCTTCTTCGGAATTTTATTATCCTCATAATAAACAAAATATAGGTGATCATATTCATGATCTATCAAGAAAAATGACATTTCTGGTACCGAAATTGTCAATGACGATGCTATAAATAGTGATTATTTCTGCAGAGAGTTGCTTTTTTTTTTGATTTTCAAACTATTTTTTAAGAAAATATTGGTATGCGATTGTCCATCAATAGTTTAGAAAACTGGAATGGTGTAGCGAGTTCTATAAGCGGCAAATTATTCAACAACTATTGTTTTTTTTAAACCTGTTATCACGTAATTCGCTATCAAAATACGTCGAGTGATATCGAGTCTGTTCAACCGTCACCGTGTCATTATTTCTTTTTACTATCAGAAGTGCCTGTTCTCCTGAGCATTTTGGTATATGGGGTGAAGGATTTCATCTCTGCCATAGTGGTTTCCCATCGGTTTTAGTGTCGCCAACTCGCGTTTTTGGCGGTTTTTTTAGTATAACTTTTTTGTTTCGTCTTTTCATGACCTCGCACATAAAAATTCGATTTCTACGATTAAAAATACATCATAAACGCCTACCGACATGCCAGTCAGACACCATGCCCATTAGGCCAGGGCGGCCTACCGCCGGGAGCGCTTGACGGAGACTAGTGGTTGGGTCGCGCGCCTTTCTCTACCTCTTGCAAAAGATCACCTGCGGGCGGGAGTCGAACCTGCCTGCGTCGGCATGCCAGTCAGACACCATGCCCATTATTGGTTATGGTGCCTCACTGAAGCCCGCTATATCACCGGTTCGAGCCCCACGATCGACCATGTTTTGCAAGATGGTAGAAGAAGGCTAGTGGTTATGGTGTCTGACTGAAGTTCCTACGCGCTCTCAGCCTCACGAGCTAATGGGCATGGTGTCTGACTGTCATGCCGACGCATGCAGGTTCGACTCGGTTATGGTGTCTGATTGAAGTCTGGTTATGGTGTCTAATGGGCATGGTATCTGATTGGCATGCCGACGCAGTCAGGTTCGACTCCCACCCGCAGGTGATGTTTTGCAAGAGGTAGAGAAAGGCGCGCCTGGCTAATAAATTGATCGATTTCGTGTTTGTTTTTTGCAATTTCATTTACCTTATCGATAAAATCGGAAATGAATTCTCTCGCGATTGCGGGATCTTGGCAAGATTTAGACGTTGCCGTGAGAAACTCGTCAATGTCAGTGAATCCGTCCAGTCGTTGGGCAACGTAGTCGTAGTCTTTACGTTATTAATTAAGAGAGCACCTCTGAATTTTTTTACCATTTCGTCGGATTTCCGCGAGGATTTTCGATTCAGGCCTCCATACTCATACCAGGGGGGCATGTTATGTACTTGTTTACAAAAATGACCAAATTAGGGCGCCGCGTTTTAAAAGCGGCGCGCCAGGTAGGCGCCAAGTTTGAAAATCGGTTTTTCATATTTCCTCAACCGGACAAGTTGGAATCAAATTTTCTTTTGAATAATCATAGACATGTCGAGAGTGCATGGAAACACTATATAGATCCGATTCAGGTCGAATTTAAATTAATTTTCGAGATGTCAAAAATCGGTTTTTCGTCATATCGACTCACTTTTCGCGAGGGGGGCAACTAGCCACCTATCACACAATGAAGCCCATGCAATTCTGCGTCGAACTTTATACAGCACTAATCAACCCACTTTGGCAGACCCCGCGAAAACTGTCCCAGGAACAAAAAAATCATTGATTTTGACCGTTTTTCGAGCACAACTTTTTTCTTTCACGTTCTCATGGGCTCTAATACCAAAATTCGAATTCTACGCACGCAACTACACTAGAAAAATCTATAGTCAAATTTTTCTGATTTTCAAAATTTTGTGGGTTGATTAGTGCTGTATAAATTTCGACGCAGAATTGCATGGGCTTCATTGTGTGATAGGTGGCTAGTTGCCCCCCCCCTCGCGAAAAGTGAGTCGATATGACGAAAAACCGATTTTTGACATCAAGAAAATTAATTTAAATTCGACCTGAATCAGATCTATATAGTGTTTCCATGCAATCTTGACATGTCTATGATTATGCAAGAGACAATTTGATTCCAACTTGTCAGGTTGAGGAAATATGAAAAACCGATTTTCAAACTTGGCGCCCACCTGGCGCGCCGCTTAGTAGACGCGGCGCCCCAATTTGGCCATTTTTGTAAACAAGTACATAACATGCCCCCATGGTATGCGTATGGAGGCCTGAATCGAAAATCCTCGCGGCATGTCCGGGCAGAGGCAAAAAATTTCAGAGTTGCTCTCTTAAGTAATTTTATTTTCAAAAAATCCACCCCATCATCTCAGGAGAGTCACCCCCACCCCCCCCCCCCCCCTCTTTCCGTGCAATCATCCCGATCACATGTATTTCAAATCTCGTTGAGCCTCGGGCGTAAATAAATTATTATTATTATTATTATTATAAAAGATACCTCTACAGCCTTATTTCGAAATTTCATGATCTCTAGTTTGAAGATTCGGTTTCTACGTGCAAAAATGCACCAGAAATTCCTATAGGGACACGATTCAGAAACAAGAATGTTTCAACCAAAATCGGACCAAAGGGGGGAGCAACTCTCAAAAAAAATTGTTTTTACATTGTTTTTTTTAACAAATGTGTCTATATGATTTTCTGGTGTATTTTTACGCGTTGAATCCGAATTTCAATATGAGAGCTCATGAATCCTTGAATGAAAAAAGTTATAGTTGAAAAACGCCGATTTTTGTCAAATTCGGCATGAGTAGGTTACCGTAGATTGACTGCGGCAGTACATTATCACCGAAAATGTGCCCTGGATAGACTTTCATGGTATTCTACATAGAAAAATACATAAAATATCTCAAAAGAGAGAGGTGGTGATGGTGATATCATGGGTAGCCATATCGATCTTTGGCAAAAATGAGCAAAAACTTCACATTTTGAGTCATAGCTTTCGTCGGAATAGGTCACCTGAAGTTTCCTTCTACGATTTAGCATAACTTTTAATGCTCTTTCGAATGATATGCCACAAGATACCGAAATCTCAAATTTGAAATTATCGATTTTTGGAGATCAAAGATAAAAAAATTTATGAAAAAAGTTTTTGCGACCCGAAGGGGCCCCACACCCAAAATATGGGCCCGTACGGCCATTTTGAAGCAACTGTACCACCAAACCTTCACTAGTACAGAGAACGCGTTAATTTGCTTAGAGCTGTCGGAGACCTGAACATACATGTGCAAAGCGGAGTATTGATTGGTTCCAGTTGCGCATGAGCCTGAGTGAGAGATAGTGCGTGCAAATATGATCATGAATGGAGAGAAGGCGAGCTGAGGGAAGGAGAGGGAGGTAACAATAAATTGAACGGATAAAGTTTATCTTGATGTTCAGAATTCCGGTGGAAATTCTGTGTATGCCTTCAGTACACGAACATCATTGAGTTGTCAGGAGCTTTGTAAGTGAATTGCTGCACGCGTAAGATCAGTGCTCCATCCGAACGCATGATCTGAAAAAATAATGAAATTTGAATGTCACTTTTTGGTTATGCTCATGTCGGACTCTCCCCTTCGGGTCATTGAAAAAAAAATTGAAAAAGCTGCAAAAATGAATGAAAATACACTACATCAATGGGTTTATCCATCTGGTCGACAATGTTCGACGGCAGTTCGAAATCGCAAAGAAGAGGGACTAAATTATAATTCGAAGTTCAGTTGAATCTGAATTATGTGGGATTAATGGAAAATTAGAACCATGATTGGCTCAAAATAAGGTCTTGAGCTTTCTCTTGAACTAATTAAATCGTAAATGTTAACCACTCGCGCGCATCGCATTACGGCTGATTCTGTCGAGGTATATGTGATGCAAATCACCGATCGGGTATCCTTTGTTGCAATGGTGCTGCAATTATCAAGGGTGTTCGATAATTTGTCTTTGCTATACTCATATTTCATGCCCACTCAGAAAGACGAAAGCACATCGCTGTTTGATATCATGTTAAAGCCAACCCGTGCAAATATTTGCATGGAAAACTCACGACAGTTGTATTGAAAGTGACGAAAATCTGTAATATAATTGTTGACGCATATGTTGATTGTTTAGGAGATCGCTAAGATGATGAGATGTTCTCAGGCTATCGAAGTAAAACTACTGTGTACGAATAATAAATGTTTAAACATGTGCGTTTTGGACGCATTTAAAAACTATTACGTTGCAATTATGGGGCGATTTTCGTTTGAGTCACAGAAAAAAATATAATTTGATCTACAATTGCCGACTAACTTTTGATTCAGAAGCGACGGATATTTCTTGTTTTTTTTCGATCAGAGCATTAGGCTTCCCCTATGGCGCGACATAAATTTGCTCAAAATCGTTCTCTATGATACAAACTGGTTCGAAAAGGATCGGATTGACGAAAAATCTCGCGAATCCGCCAAAAATTTAATTCTTTGTGGCATGCAAGTTTGGGGAAGCTCTTGCTTTCTTTGTTTTCGGAAATAGCTGATTTTTGAACCGGTTCAGAAGCGAACAAATCATCTGAATTCTTTGTAGAGAATATTTTCCTGGTCATTTTGGTATGGGTTAGGACATAGCGACGATCGGCAGCAAAGTGAAACGGCGCCCAACTTGCGCATATTTTGTGATTTTTTTATTTCGTTGTTGCATGATCTCTCTTATGGAAGGTCGAAGAATTCGTCACCGGGTCGGGGTTAAAACCTCGTTTTTTTGCTGTGCCGGACATTGCTCGACTCTAAGGCGAAAAATATCTTAAGTGGAACGTTGACATAATATCAGTTTAGATAATTTGATTTTTTTATATAAAAACAAACTACATTTTTTGTTCCATCGAATGAGCGCATAACCACAGTTATCTCCAGACGAGAGTTCATCGAAAAGCTTTCGATGTTCTAAAAGAGATTCCAATATAACAGAGTTCAAATATCGATAATATATATTTAATTTGAAGAGAAAAAATACATACGACAACTCTGATGGGACTTTTTTCTTCAGTGTTAATCGTCTTTGTGAAGTTTTCGACAGACATCGGGGGAATGATGCCATTCGGTGCTTTGCCGATTAGCTGCAATGCGAGCACAAATCGTCGTTTTTAAAGAAGAAAGGTGCGTCTGGCAAGCCTCGAAAATAAAAATAAAAGATATTTTTCATTACCTGGAAAATTTTTTTAGAGCGCGAGGGGAGTCGATCATTATGAACTTTATCCCGTTGAGAGATTTTTCAAAAGAACGCGCACCCGCCCAGAAACCTGCAAGGACGATAAATATACTGAAAATTAATTATATTGGTTGACATTCTGTAATATGCGTGCATGTGCATATGTGAATACTAAAAAAAATGTATTATTCAACATATTTTTCGTCTTCTATTATTTTTTTAAAATATTTTTTTGAAACGTTGGTTGGAATGGTCTAGAAAGCCTCAGAATCATGATAAAACAATGCAATTAAGTTGTACATGGTGAAACTAGATGACATCAGTCTATTTTTTTCTAATTATCACCTTGGAAGAAGACATTCAAGCGGTACTCATCATGCTGAAACATATTATAATTAGACAAGTATTTCGATTTAAAACCCATTCAAGTCTCATCGCATTCGAATGTGAACCCCTCGAAGGTTACCACACTTTCGAATTACCATTCGGGAAAGTAAAAAAGTGATAAATCGTCTTCTCTATTTCAATCAAGAGGTGAAGTGGTGTAGTGGTCTAAGGCGCCCTCCCAAGCCATCCACCCGGGTTCGATTCCCGGTCGTGACCCATGTTTTCTGCCCGCAAGTACCCTCGGGTATTCGCAATCTGGCTACAACTCCGAAAACTTTTCGAAACATAGTGTATCTTGATAATGTCTACTCTCCACCATGCGTTGTCTTCTGCACCTTGGCCTGGCAGGGTATCTCGGACTGTTTCCGCCTTCCATTTTCCGTTCTACAATGATCATATCAGAACCTTTAGATTAGAAAATGAGCGAATTTGCAATTCAAATAGATCCGGTATCCTCTTTACCTCCCTGGAGTTGCTTGCAACACTGTTCTTTTGGAAGCGAAGATGTGCCATGATCTCTCTATCCTAAATTTGTGAAAATTCTCTAATATACATGAATTATTATCATTTTTATAAACAAAAAAATCCACCTGAGTTGTATAGCATTTGGGTTCAGTTTCGAAGAAGGAGATGTTAACGCTGAAAAAATAAACGTTCTAAAGAGATGGAATTATACGACCCCGGCACTGACACAGTTCCACTGCCATGTGTGCTTGTCAGAAACCCTACTCCCCACTTTTCTTTTTTTTCAATATTCGTAAATGTAAGCAGTTTCTCTCATCGATCTGTTGCAAACGATCTTAGATTTGTAATTCTCCTGATTTCGCGTGGTATGAGACTACGTGAATGAGGATATATTTGAGGGCCCGATTTGCCATCACTAATTTGGCATTCTTTCCTATTGCGAGTTCCAGTCTATTGTTCGTAAGAAATAGAGGTATTATGATATAACCGGCATGTTTACTTATCGGTATTATATTAATTGAGATGATGTATTTGTAAAATCTAAATCAGCACTATTTTTCAGCACGGCTGGCGCCCGTTAGGTCCCAGCACTCCCTTCCCGGCGCTTACTTTCCGTGCTCGGCTCTGTGATGTCGGCTCATCAATGCACTTTGAGCTGCTTAGCGAGCGTTTCCGGCATAGTGAGTAGCATTCCTCGATAAACAACAAAACAACTATAATCTGCGTGAGAGAGGAAAGTAGACGGCTCTGGTGACGAGAAACGACGTGGAATGAGGAGTTCAGCTTATTATTTGCCGCGTAAGAAACTAGTTGTTTTGCTATTTATCGAAGTCCAGTGAGTAGTGCCGAATCGAAGATAGAATATTTTAATATATTTTGAGTTGCTGAAAATCTGGGTGAATCTAATATCATTTTACTTTTTCTTTTATTCCTTCAGGCGCTCTAATCTTGACCATTAAAATTATTATTAAAAAATAATTAATATTATTAGTCGATGTCTCTAAGCATCGAAGATACGAAAGAGACGTCAAGTACTTGAGCGAGCCCGCGCTATGGAAAGGATGGCAGAAGGAGAGACGAGAGGTGGAATTGCAACTGGCATGGGCCTCTTTCCAATGAAATTTGTTATCGGCCATCAATCTTTTGTTTTTTTAAAAAAATCTAATCATGAATAATTTAATCTCTTTAGTGCGTTGCAGATTCACTTCACTGTGGATTACCCGCCCACCAAGGATGCTGAAAACATTCCCAAGGCGAGTCTGAGCGCATAACATTCTATGGTTTTCCGGAGGATCAGACACCGATGAATCCAACATGGGAGAATTTTTCGTAAAAAATAATTTAAAACTTTGAAAAAATTGTTTACTACAACTTATTGCAGACTCTTTCGAGAAGGTTGCTCGGATTGTTTCATAAAAACCAACCGCCCGAAGCCGAGCCGGAGGAACAGTATCCGCTGTTTGGGAAAGCCCGGATTCGACATTTGAGGATCTCTGAAGTTGGTCAAGTATCGGATCTTCACAATGAGCATGACCAACCCAATGAACAATTTCCGATGTTGCCACGCCAAACATGGGATTTTGTGGCATTCATTCTACATTTTTCTTCTTTGGCCTCCAGTCTTCTCTTTTCGCAAACATGATCTTTGTAATTGTAAACATGCTATCACACATTCTTAGGTGTATCTAATAAACAAAGCAAATTTAATAAAACAATAAGTGCATTCAGGATTTTCCCTTCTATGTCGATGACGACGGTCTGGAGCAACTGACGAAGATGTTCGACGGATGCGAAATCGAGAAGGTCACGCTCGTCTTCGACAGCATGTCCTTGGACAAAACGTGAGCAGTGGGGATGATGAAATTTGCTCTTCTAGCCTCGTATGTTCTGTCGAAGGTCAGAGATAGAGAGCGTGTGAGTCGAGGAGTGTTTAGTACCGATAAGACATTGCTTGTGAGCACGCTTGCTGTCTAAGAGGAGCAATTACGAAAACGTGGGGTATTTTGCAAGCGAGAGCCAGCTACGAAATTCTCATTCAATCTTCTGCCACAAGTTCGTAATCAATTAGTTAATCAATCACATCAGATTGGAAGCTCCAGCCTTTCTCAAGTCCGTCAAGTGTCGAATCGCACATTTCAGCCTCGAGAATTGCGACAAATACGACTTGTTCAAGCCGTTTTGTTCACGTAAGATCGTTGAACGTAATATCTTTCGATCTACCTCGTCAAGTCATACACCTATATCCAGTCAGACATACACTGGATAAGCGGACTCCTCCATCCGTTTACGAGACTCCCTCTCCTCGATACTCGAATTGTGTGACTCCATGAGAAGATCGATCCCACCCCCTCCCCTCCCCTCCCCTCCCCTCCCCTCCCCTCCCCTCCCTCCTACACCGTCCCCTTTCAACACGCATCCTTCCCTTTGTTGTATTCTTACTAACTTTATATTTCCTCGTACATCCTGCACTTGTTGAAGCACCTTCAGTGGTGTACGATAAATAAATAAATAAAATAAATAAATAAATATCACTTTCACTGAACTGTTGGATGTAGGATCGAATTGAGATCGTATTTTGGAGCACTTTTTTCTCGGAATTGATAAAATTAAATGTTATGCATATTTCAAGCCACATTTGCGTCGGATCTTGCTGCTGCGGGCATCAAAGAGGTCGAATTGGGAGGCGTCTGGAACGGACGTAGGCTGACCACTCCACATCAGTACACTACGTACGGCAAGGTGATGGATTAGATAATACTGTTTATTTTTATTTTTTTCATCCACTAGGTGATCCAAATAATTTACCGTGATTTGGTGTATGCTTTTTTCTTCATCAAAGCGTCGATGAATAGTGCCTGGAAGTTGTGTTGATCGAAGCCACTCTATCAAGCTCAAACCAAAGAAACACATGTAGATGTACGTTATTGTCATACAAATTGTCAGTGATACCGCCGAAATCACACATACAGAAACCATTAGAGAATATAAGTATATGAAAAATTAATTTTACATTATCACAAGACATTGTCACATTGTATTCTCTAATGACAAGAGTATGAACACACATACTTTTTTCTTGTGTGTGTGTCTCCCTGTACTTTTCTCACTTTAGTCACCGTACAACTACAAGCCGATCCAATGTCTCATCGACGCGGGAATCACCCGTCTGCTCTTCCTCCCCCACACGGTCGTGAACGAGCACATATATTCGCACCGGTCCGAGCTGGATGACTTCCTGCAGGTCGGAACCTGACTCTACTCAATTCGCATACTATTTCTTTTCTCTTACCGGCGAGAGAACACGCGGAGTGAAGAGAGTAGTTTCCGGCCTGACATCACTACACCTAGCAAGACGTATTTGTTCATATTTATATCTAACATATTATTAAATAAAATCTCTTACGCCGGGTATGCGTCAATATTTGCGAGTAAAATCCATTTTTGATCTTGTAATTTCGCCATGAAGCGTTAACTTTCCTGGATTGTACCCAACACATGAACTGATGTCCATGCACTTAGGAATGTATTGGTACCAAGTTTGAATCGATACAGGAAAAACTGAGTGAAAAATTAATTTTTCAAAATTCGTCAAATTTCGAATTTCGCGCGCTCTAACGCGCTGCGGACGCGTTGCGGTCAGCCCCAAGGTGGTCAACCTGCCTACCTCACAGAGCACTACCTCCTGTGCAAATATGGAGCTAATCCCTCGAATCGACTTTTGCCCCTAGTTCCAGGCATGTGCAGATATTTGTTCAAAATCTCAGATTGTCTCTCATATAATATTAATTAATTTAATTATATCGAAATATCACATCTCCAGAATAGGCGTATTTGCTAAAATCAAGACAATAGTGTAAAATGGGTACGAGCAATCGTATTTATGTGCAGTAAAACGCGAAGTCACCAGTACGGAAAAATATAGTAACCTATGCACGGTAAAAATTAGTATGCGCAAGCCAGTAGCATGCACGATGATCCGTAATTTGTGAAATAAAATTTGATTTTAAAGGTGCTTTTATATTTAAAAAAAAAAAAAAAACGTTGCAGCAACAATCATCCCTCGTTCCATCATCACGAATCCCACGCGTCTAGCTTCGTTCACTGAGATGATTATCCAGATTGTGACGACGGGAGCGAAAGAGGCAGTCGGAGAGGACGGTAATCGAAGAATCGGAATACCATCGATAAAAACTACGAATAAATAGCGTGAATGTAGTACATATCAGTGCGTTCGCCTAATTTTCGCCACTTTCTAGAGAAATACGTACAGCAAAATCTAACACATATTTCTTTTGACAGAATCCGTTAGCCATTGATGTCGATCATCAATTTCTGTCACTATTTTTTTCATGTGACCTCAATTTGCATATTTATTGAGCCTGGAACATCGACTCTTTTTCCAAAGATTTCTAGCACAGTGTATTTCAATGACGACCAATTCTCATAAAAAGTGAGATTCTGGGTAATTTTTATGCGCTGATCACGCGTGTCATTTTCATTTTTGTTGAATCTCAAAATTTGCATGTTCGTCAAATTTTTATCTCAAAATTTATCTCAAAAACGAGGAAAATAAGTATTCCAGATTTTTGATATGTTCCAAATGTGACCTTCAGATCGCGCCCAAGATCGACCCTAAATTAGGGCGAGTAAGGTACGAAAACCTCAAAGAACCGGAATTCTCTAATCGAGAGTAACCCTATCATTTCCCCTCATTCCGCGCCATTCGCCCCGCCCCCAAATGTGATCGCAAATATGAACCCATGGCCACTCGAAATCAGTTAATAATGTTTATTTATTAATCATGTATGAACACCTAGTTGGAGATTTCGTCAACAATAGAGCAAAAGCAACCAATTAGCGTTTTTTAAGCGCCAGTTAGCGTTTTCTCATTACGGATCAATTCACATCATTCGGCGGGACTGGCACCTCTTTCCCTCAGCCCGATGAGCAAGAAAGAATTCGATTGCAAATGTCTTTATTTTCTCTTCCATTCTAAGCGCTCAAATAAGTCAAATCAATGAAAGAACACAAGCGCCAACGAGGCGAATGGGAGAAATGAGGAGTTTCATTGCCGCCTACCCATTTCACACAGCACGGACGGGGCGAATGGCGCGGAATGCGGGGAAATGAGAGGATTACTCTCGAGTAGATAATTCCAGTTTTTAAGGTTTTCGTACCTTACCCGCCCTAATTTAGGGTCGATCTTGGGCGCGATCTGAAGGTCCCATTTGGGGCTACAACATATCAAAAGTCTGGAATACTTATTTTCATCGTTTTTGAGATAAATGAGTTTGAAATTTTGACGAACATGCAAATTTTGAGATTCAACAAAAATGAAAATGACACGCGTGACAGAGCATAAAAATTACCCAGAATCTCACTTTTCATGCGAATTGGTCGTCATTGAAATACACTGTACTAGAAAAAAAGAACCGATATTCCAGGCTCAATAAATATGCAAAATTGAGGTTACATGAAAAAATTAGTGACAGAAATCGATGAGGGACATTAACGGCTATCGGAATCTGTAAAAAAAATTAGGTGTTACATTTTGCTGTACGGAAGGGTGGCGAGAATTAGGCGAACGCACTGATATTAACAAGGAATATCGATTACTGAAAAGGACGATGAAAGGGTGACGGGTGCTAGTGAAGTTGAATCGCATACCATCAGTTGATTACAAGGAATCGGAACTGTTTGATAGCTCAAAAGAGACAATCGGGGAGAAGAGGACAAAAACAGTATGAGAGAAAGTAATTGAAGAATCGGAATCACAGGCCTAGTGCCAAGTGCAGCGCGACGCCGTTGTCTACTCCCAGGCCTTCTTTAGCCCGTCGAAATATGTGTTCGTCGCAGCGTCGACAGAAGCGACCTGCGATATCTGCAATATTTATTAAATCTTACTAGTAATTATTATTACCTTCACCAGCTGGACAGTAATTGTCGATGTCGGTGCCTGAGTGCTGAAAGCATTGATTTCAATCTTTTCGAAATCGCCTCTCCAAAGAACTTATCACAGGATTTTCGATATAATTGAGATTCTGACAACAGGGTCCGTACAACGATTTTGCAACCTATGCTCAAAATTTGGCCCTAGAGTCACATCTAGACGTAAAGTTTGAAAATCGACCTTAGAAAGCCGTATATTCAAAGCCCTGTGGCACAGTTTACCATGTGCGGTCAGTTTTTATATCTCGTGAACCGGTTTGAATAAAATGAGATGAGTGCCCGGTTTGGCCCGATCCTTGCTCTCCAAGGAGAATTGAACTGAGAAACCAGTGTGCATCATGATCGAATGGGGAGAATTTTTTTCTAAAATAATAACCGTCTCTTTGATCGGTCAGCCCTGAAGTCATGTGCGCCATAAATAGTAAAGAAGCGCTCATCGATCATGAAATGACCTACGCTGATCAGTCAATTACGAAGGACAGGCGAGGTGCGAATCTGACAATTCAAAAACCCGCGGGAACTTTCCTGACCACCTGATATATTCCACGGTTCTTCACCACGCACGAGATTAGGAAGGGAGTACGAGAGGGGCTAAACGCATTCAATATAAACGTTAACGTAAATGGACATCATCATCACGCTCAGATGTCCGTAACGATCGGGCGCCTCTTCCGAGTGTTCCTGTTAACGAAACAAATCCTACATCCAACCCCATAAAATATTTCCGGTTTTTCGACTCTCTTCATTCTGCAGACTCTCCCGTATTGACCTGCTTGATAGTTTGTAGAATGTAGATATCCAAAACCGAAGATACATCTCTAATTGTTACTATTAGCAGAGACAATCGCATGGTGGGTGCGAGACAAGGAAGTGTGGACTCTTCTCCAATACGTAGTCTCCCTTTTTTCATCGTTGCATCCAAAGGGCTCTGCTGTCATCGCTTTATTGCACCGCCCCTTGTCACGTCGAAGAAGAAGTAAACTCAAACAAGTTTCGAGTGTGAGCAAAATAATGGTGGCTACGCTTGACCTTAATACAATGAGAATGATAATAGAAAAGTTAATGTGGGAGATATGCTTTATCGGATTTCGCTCCAGAAATGGATCTCCTGGAATGAAAGCCGAAAAAAACATATCTGAAACAGTTCAGCATACAATCGGATATTCGCAACTATAGTTGTATGTTGTGAAATCCTCAAGTGTTAGCCTGCGTACCCAAAAGGACCCAGGCACTCTTGCAGTATCCTCGCAACGAATATGCTTCGCTGAAGTCTTTTGTTTTACCCGTGACTCTCGACTTCTTGCATTATATGCTGTGCCAGCTTTCAACTGCCTCGTGAAAGCTCCCGTTGTCCAATTCAGAAGCCGACTACAACATAGGATGCTTATCATATCCCTTCTCACTTGGCAGACCGTGGTGAGGTTTTTCAGTATAATGCGTTATCTCAGTTCGCAAATATCGTTCATAAATGTACTGGCGATACCCATTCGAGACCGACTCTCCTTGATTCGCACTCTCTCTCCACGGTCAGAGATGCGAGAGAGTATGCAAATGGAAGAGGGCTCGGTCTCGAATGGTAATCACTAATGTGTACTGTTATTGTTCAGAGCGCTCAAGACGCGCCGTCGTCTTGCTTCAAGCAGGCCCAGGGGAAGGATCGCTCGGCGGTTCGTCCACTTGTCGCCGATATCGCGTTTGCTGCGACGGTCGCTGACTGTGAGCAGCGCTGCTGGTCCGTAACAGCAGTAAGTATGCACATAACCACAAATCTCCAATCAATCAATCATTTATTATTGTCTGATTGAGCCTTCTTTACTTCTAAGTGACAAAGGACGGGTATGACAACACAATGTTTATAATTGATAGGCATTTCAATCCTGCTTTGCTCGCCCATGTCATCAGCGCAAATGCAGTGCGCCGCCTTCTCGTTCACCTCCACCTCTAGCTGCGCTCTCCTTGGCGCAGACTCCGGCCGTAGACCTCTGACCTGCATTGGCACCTACACGGCTCTCTGGCTGCGCGTCTGCGATCTACCGCCTGTGACGAACACTAGCGTGCCCGTGAGAGTTTTGCGAATTTATGAAATGTACTTACTAGTGATGTACATCGAGACCGCTTCTGTTCGCATACTCTCGCATTTCTTTGACCCACGAGAGAATTGAAGAGAGTCGAGCCAACATCACCAGTACTTACAATTTCCTTCTTCTCGTGCTCTCTGACACTTTCGCGTACTATTTACTCGCCGCTCCCTCTTCTATCGATATCCTCATGTTTATGCATTATAACGCCGTATATATGGTTCATCATTCTAAGATCGTGCGTCGTTCAGAATACAAAATAATGGTGGCTACGCTTGACCCCAAAAAACATTTACTCTTTTTTGCAGTGCGGGTCGCGTGACGAATTCGGTGAGGCAGTCCTAGTAACCACCGAGGAGATGGATTCTGTTGTCCATGTTCCTGACTGTGGAGTAGTCACCGTTGAGTTAACGCTCGGTTCCGAATGACTTGAAGTGATGCTGGACGTCGCCGTTGAGGCGGAAGTGCTTGTCGCAGTTGACGTCGTAGTTGAGGTGATCGTGGTCGGTCCAGGCAACCCCGTCGGGCTGCTCGGCATCAGTGATGCCCAAATTTTTGCGGACGATGAAATCTGATGGCCTGTGGTGACACTGGGTGTGGTAGAGGTAATGGGTGATGAGGTTGGCTTGACTGGATCTTTGGTAGAACTGCCCGTTGTCGCATTGAATGATGATTTGGTTTGCATAAACTTGTCGGAGTTCTGCATCTCCCGGATGAATCCCGAGTGCTGATTAGTTCCCCTTGGACATGAACCAGAGGGAGAGGTAGTGCGTGCAAATGTGACCATTGATGGAGAGAAGGCGAGGGGAGCTTCGTGCAGGTTCGTGCATTCTTGTGAGGAGCCAACCGAGAATCCGACACAACCCGGAGACTGCAAATATGTGCTCCATAGTCGACCATATCTCCAAATTGGCCCTACTCCAATGCCAAAATTGTACGCAGATGTTTTTTTTTACAACAAATTGACATCAAAATGAAATAAAACGACGAGTCAAGCGCTAGGTCATACCTGCTCGCACGTTTGAGCGCAGTGCTTGATCATATTGTCCGGGAGCTTGTTGAGAGAGAGGGCGGACGAGTTGACGGACGTACACCACTGTGCAGCCAATTCTATATATTAGAGAAAAAGTGTAGAGTAGAAGAGGCAGCAAGTGCCAGCTCATACGATGTATTGTTTATTAGGTGTTATCTTTAACAAAATACTAAGCTCTATAATTTAATGTAGACGTATGATTAGTGACGACTAGTGCAGTATCGAATTGAATACTCCAGTGATGCAGGTTTCGGCACCATAGAGGGGGTTTCGGTAATTTATGCAGAAAGAAGATATCGTGAGAATAGTCTACTGAAGCATGTGTGACATCAGAATACATCAGAAACGTGATGAAGAAAAGTGATCGCTTATGAAGAGGTAAAAACACTAATAATAGAAGTTCATGTTGTGTGGCAATATTAAGGTCAGTTACCATTATTTCACTCATAGGTGATGTATTCAATTCGCTCTAGTAGAGCTTTTCAGTTCTGACCTACCGGAATGACATTCGCTCAAAGTTTGGCCGATGAAATCGAATTCTTTCCACAAATTCGATGCGTCTGCCATAGAAACAATCGAGACGATCGATTCAGAGGTTTCCGATGTTCCTGACTGTTGAGCAGTCGCCGTTGAGTTAACACTCGATTCCATTGGATTCGGAGTGATGCCAGATGTCATTGCCGTTGAGGCGGAAGTGCTTGTCGCAGTGGTTGACGTCGTCGACGTCGTTGCGGTGATGGTACTCGGTTCCGACGACCTCGTCGTGAAGCTCTTCATCATTGACGTCCAGAAATCGGGGGAGATTGAAATCAGATTGTCTGTAGTTACATCACGAGTGGAAGAGGGTGCTGAGGTTGCCTTGACTGCATATTTGGTAGAAATGATCCTGGACGCCGTCGCCGTTGTGCCAGTAGTGCTTATCGCGGCAGACGTCGTAGTTGAGATGATGGTGGTCGCTCCAGACGACTCCGTAGTGTGACTCGGCATTGGTGATGCCCAGAAGTTACTGGACAATGAAATGTGATTGTCAGTATTGACATTGGGAGTGGTAGAGGGATTTGGTAACGAGGTTGCCATGATGGGATCAACTCCCCTGCCGATTGCCGTACTGAGTGATTTGATTTGAATCGATTTGTCGGAGATCGGCATTCCTCGGAATGCCGAGTATTGATTTGTTCCCCTAGGGCACGAACCCGATGGAGAGGTAGTGCGTGCAAATGTGATCATTGATGGAGAAAAGGCGAGGGGAGCGGGGAGGTTCGTGCATCCTTGTGAGGCCGACACAGGAGACTGCAAATGTTTGCAATATAATTGCACAATCAATCTTCAAATAGGCCGAACCTGATTGTACGCAGATGTTGTTTTTATACAACAAATTGGCCTCAAGATGAAATAAAACAACGAGTCAAACCGTAAATCATACCTGCTCGCACGTTTGTGCTTGAGGAGATTGGCCGGAAGCGAGTTCAGAGAAATGAAAGAAGTGTCTTGACGGACGTACACTACTATACAGCTAACACTACAGATGAGAACAGTAGTGTATAATAAAAGAGACGATTTCATTGTGGAAGGAAGAAGAGCAAGTGCCAGCTCATACGAAGCCTCTCTTTCCTCCTCGTTGTATCCATAGGGATCTGCTGTCATCGCGCATCAAATATTCAACCGCCATTGCTCACGCACAAGAGATGAGGAAGGGGAAAACAAGCCAAGGTTCAGTAAAACATGGCAAGAAAAATCATCCAAGAAAATTCATCTGAGTGATCGATTACTATTAACGAAATATGTCCACCATTATGCTCGGGTCTCCTAGACAATGTTTGCTGGCAAATGTTCATTGTTTCGTTTTCTCGAGCAATCAATATCATGTCAGCATTTATTTTATTCATTATAGTATGCAGCGATCGTACAACCATTATGTAATAATGCACAAATGTGCACTGTACAGTGAATATAAAATAAAATGAACCGTTTATTATAAGTTATCATAAGTTATAATAATTTTCATAAAACAACGATTGCGGAGCGGAGAATGCACGTCTCGTGCTGAAATTTTCAGAGGATGCGTTTTTTGCATGCCGCTTCAGGGTGACGTTCTTGAAAATTTGAAATTTAATTGTTTTTTTGACTTGCCACCGAAAAATGTGAAAAACTCTGAAAAAAAAAATCATTTCTCGAGCGAATTTTCGAGCTACAGTACTCTACTGGTGCGTCTGGCGAATTTTTCAGTTTCGTTTGATTTTCAAATTTATTTTCGCAAATCGCTGATTATTATTGATTGTATTGGTGCTTGTCTGTCTTGAAACGTTCCCACCAATGCACTCGCCACGCTCAACAGCGCATTTAGACTACAAACGCCGTATTTGCCGCGGGGCCGCGTCTTGTTTATATTGTATTTCACTTTCACTTGCGTTCATTCGCTTTTTCCTCCTTATTTCGCTCAAAATCAGCTTTTCATGATTTGTGGCATCTATCATTGATTGATAACAGGTATGCGCTGTCCTCGAGAAGCCCGCTACCATGGAATGAGAGGAGGAAAGTCGGTGGTCGTCGAGCCCCATCGCTACGAGGGTGCGTTTGCTTATTTCATTTTATTTTAAATTGTGCCAGCTGGGCTGGGCAAAAAGATGTGTTATTCTCCGTTTCATTCAATTCAGTAATGTCTACTCTGATTAGATAATTCTAAACACGATTGGTATCGATGTTTTGTTCATAGTCACTCAACACTGATTCAGGTTTTTTTTTTTTTTTTTTTTCGATTGTTTTTTTGTGTCAAAGATTTTAAAGATTTTTTTCAGGCCTGATCAAGCCCGAGATGATCGGACACTACCTCGGAGAGTTCGCCATCTCATACAAGCCCGTCAAGCACGGCCGCCCCGGTATCGGAGCCACCCACTCGTCGCGTTTCATCCCCCCTCACATGGTTTGTAACAGTTTTTTTTGCGATAAAATATTATTTCCTTGTGGCCAATGTCTTTTGTGTTCCGCATGATGAATATTGGATTTGTTTTTCGAGTAAATATTTACATTTATCGATTTCTCTTTTGAAGAAAGACAATAAAAACGACGAAAGCTTCTGAATAATTGTGGATAGACGAATAACAACTTCTGGACAATTCAACTAACGAAACACAATAATAATGTGATAATTGTGATAAGGCCAATAACTTCTAGGGCACTTTGGATAAAGGAGAATGAAAACTTCGGGGTGATGAATAGACAAAGAATATAATAACGATTGATAGTGAAATAATAATGAGCAGTTAACCAATAGCCTCTTGCTTGATCTTCTTGCCTAGATACGGGGTGGGATCAGACTCATCCTCATCCTCACACGATGAGTATATGATTATGTTTCTGCTTCTCTTGTTGGTGTTGCAGTTACCTCCGAACATTCCCACCGACGACTCTCGAGAGCGATGGAGAAAACGAGAGCGAGAGCGAGGGAGGGAGCGAGAGCGAGAGACGGAGCGAGAGCGGGAAGGAGAGCGAGAGCGAGAGCGGGAATGAGACGAATCGTCCATTCTGAGGTGAGTGGTAGCTGTCGTCTTTCTCTTCTTTCCTTTCGGATTGGGTTGTCTTCTATTCTTGCTTCTGCGCGCTCTCGTGAATGCAATCAAGGGAGTGTCTCTCTCTGCCCGACCATTCGCTGCGTATTGGTTGAGTCTATCTTGCATCGCTTTCATTGCCAAATCCTTCTGGTCCTTTGTCGAGAACTCCCTTCGGTAGATAACGCACTGAAATACACAGGTAAGCACCGACTTTTATTTTCGCGAATATAAGCTGTAATGCTCACATCAAAGATGAATTTGACTGCTGCCTGATCTACTCGATCTTCCACATTCTTGAGCTTCTCCCCCAGTTGCTTCTTGTAGATGGCCTTCTGAAGGCGTGTTGCCAGACGAGCAGGATTCAAGGAGCCCTTGTCGATTGCATCGACTCTCTCTCTTGTCAAGTAAGTGTAGTGAAAACCTAAAATGATGTAACATTCATTTATTTAATATATTATATATGGAACCACTAGATTTGAGTTGCGAGAAACATATCACACATTCCGATTTTGTAATCCTTAGAAAATGTTCTTTGCAAAACCTTTTAAAGTATTAACCTTTCTTGGCAGGAATCTTCTCATTAAGCTGATCCACTGCGTTCTTCAGCTTTTTGTGCTCCTTCTTCATCTCCTCTTTCCACTCAGTGAAGCCCTCGAGCTGTACATTTTATATCAGCAGTGCAATTATTGTCTTTGTTCCTCTATGAAATGACACTTACCTGGGTTACTGTTGCTTTCGCAGTCCGCGCCGTCTTTGATCAGAGGAGCGTATTGAAGAATGAATCCGTCCAGTTTCTGCTCCATTCGCTCCATATTCTCATCATTTTTCCTCAGGTACGCCAAAATGCCGTCGAGAACTAGAAAACCAGTCCAGTCAATAATATAGTTATAAATAATGTAGATAAAGTAGACAGTGCTTGCTCTATTTTGCACACTCTAAAGCTTGTCCGAATATCTGATCATCCCAAATTTGTATTAAAAAAACTCACCGTTGCTAGCTCCCGCACTTGCATTGAGTGGAAGGAAAGACGTAGCTGATGAGTGAGAGATTAGACCGCTCTGAGATACAGGAGCTGCTCCAGTCGTGGAACTTGAAGTGTTGCCATGAGTGGCATTGGCTAGAGGAAGAGAGGAAGAACGGCCAGGAGGGGCAGGCGAACCATTTGCAGATGACAGAGTCATATTCTAAAATCATAATCGTTAATCAAAACAATTTATGTGTCATTAATTCGGAGAAAAATGTGCAGAATGGAGAAAGATAATAAGTAATGGTAAGAAACTTTTCTTCTGTTTCTTCTGCTTGAATCCGGAGTAGATGCTCCTGTTTCCATTTCTGCTTTCAGTTTCTGCATTGCTCTCAATCTTCCCGTTGCCTTGAGTATGCCATCGTAACCGGATCCGACCAAGACTCGCACTGTCTCTCCTACATCAGCGATACCATCGATGACATCTTCATCCACAATAGCAAATGTGCCATCGTCACATCGTTTTACGAGCCAGTTCGGCATCTGTGAAGCGGTGAAGTATTAATACGGAGCGATATAACGTAAAATAAATGAATAAAAAGTGCAAAACGTCAAAAAAAAACAGAACATGGGCAGATCAATAAAGATTGCGAAATTGATGATGAAATGATAGGAAAGTGCGCGCTTTTGAATTTATTTCAAATTTTCTATTATTTGTTTGTTTCACTAGTTTTCATAAATTATTTAAACATATTCCAGGGCGTGATTTCGTCTTTGTAAGCTGAAATCGGCAGAAAGCTGAAGAATGGGACGCCCCATAAAGGTTCGTTATTTATTCATGGTAAATCACAGAGCGTCACCTAGGATTAAAGTTGAAAGGAT
The DNA here is from genome assembly GCA_036245825.1 of Pristionchus entomophagus. Lineage (NCBI taxonomy): Eukaryota > Metazoa > Nematoda > Chromadorea > Rhabditida > Neodiplogasteridae > Pristionchus > Pristionchus entomophagus. The sequence goes on from BTSX01000002.1 coordinate 35,961,475, forward strand.
AGACTGTGATCAAAGTTGTCCCTAGGAGTAACTGATGATTCTGAATCCACTGACGTTTTCCGTTTTTTTTTAAATCAACCTATCAGTTGGCAACACTACTGTTGCAGAGTACTGTGAATAAGTATCATGAGAGGAAGAAGAAGAAAAGGCAGGAGAAATATATTGGGAGGAAAGTACCTCGAGATGACGTGAAGTACTCAAGTATCAAGGATTCTCCTATGCGAAGATTGCGAAAATTCTGAGAAGGAGAGGAGAGAAGATCTCAAAAAGCACTGTTCGCCGACAGTGCTTAGGGAATGAAGAGAAGAAGGAAAACGAGTACGCACCCACTTCAGTAGCAAAAACGTACCATGGGAGAGTCAAGTCACTGATTAGACTGCTATACGAGACTGATGGACATCGGACCACTGCTCAAGCGCAGAAAGAAATGGAAGATAATTTGGGACTTCGGGTAGGAAATATTTTACATGTACAAAATAATGAATGGATGTTCAGGTATCGAAGAGCGTCATCTATTTGTGGAGAGAAGATCTAGGGTTTCGTATTATGAAAGCACGATATGGATTCGCTGTTCGATTAGTCAATCGATCGATTCGGCTAGCCTACGCTATTGAAAAGGCAAGCAATAAGTTTGTAAATTAGAGCGTTTAGCTTTGTATAAATACACACTGAAACTTACACGATTATGCTTGTAGTTGCGCACGAATGAGCAGTTTATGATGCACATCTTCTCCGACGAAATGGTCGTCCAACTTGACAAGAACAGCAAATCCATCTGGGTTCTGTCGAGAGCAGCTTCTGTTCTCCCAGCGCCCAAATTCACTATCAAAGTGAGTTCATTTCAATCTGTCTTAATGACTTTGATTCACCCAGATTCTAATCTGGGCGTCAATTTCGTGGAGAGGAGCTTCGAAGATGATCATTTTGAGTGGAGAAACGGGAGTGGATTCGATTGTCTATCAGCGAATTCTCACTTCCGCACTCGTCCCCTTCGTGAGGTCAGATTTTAAAGCAAAATAATTTAAACTTTTTGGATTATATTGCAGGGATGTGTACGGATCAGCAGCGATCTTTCTGCAAGATTCAGCCCCGTGCCATGCATCAAAGACGACAAAGAAATTTCTCAAGAACAAAGGAATTCAGGTACTAAATAAGCAAATATTTACATTTACACGTAGTAATTGCTAGCTTCGAAGTAAATAACTTTATTTCGAATTTCAGTGCGAGAATTTCCCTCCCGAGTCCCCCGATGCCAATCCGATCGAGATGATTTGGGCAATCATGAAAAAGTGGATTATCAACGAGGCCAAACCCACCAATCAACAAGAACTAATCGATAGTGCACAGTACTGGTGGAAGCATTATTGTACAATTGATCTTTGTCGTTCGGTTATTAATCGTGTCCCACAATCATTCAAGGCAATCGTCGATGCTAGCGGAGGCCCTGTACATAAATGAGCAAAGCCCCTCACAGACGTTTTCATTCTCCTTTGTCCAAAGTGCCCTAGAAGTTATTGGCCTTATCACAATTATCACATTATTATTGTGTTTCGTTAGTTGAATTGTCCAGAAGTTGTTATTCGTCTATCCACAATTATTCAGAAGCTTTCGTCGTTTTTATTGTCTTTCTTCAAAAGTGAAATCGATAAATGTAAATATTTACTCGAAAAACAAATCCAATATTCATCATGCGGAACACGAAAGACATTGGCCACAAGGAAATAATATTTTATCGCAAAAAAAACTGTTACAAACCATGTGAGGGGGGATGAAACGCGAGGAGTGGGTGGCTCCGATACCGGGGCGGCCGTGCTTGACGGGCTTGTATGAGATGGCGAACTCTCCGAGGTAGTGTCCGATCATCTCGGGCTTGATCAGGCCTGAAAAAAATCTTTAAAATCTTTGACACAAAAAAACAATCGAAAATTTCTTGTCCTGACGGGAGATTATCACTCTCCCATTTCATCTTATGCCCGGCTAGTCCAAACGAGGAAGTTGTCAAAAAAAGAAAGGCAAAAATTTGACCTGGCTGGTTCGAGCAACGTCACCTCTACCCTTTCATCCGGTGCTCGACTAGTCCATGGGAAAAGGAGACACCAAAGAAAGAAAAAGGAAAAAAAGAAGAAAAATGACCTGGTCTATCACTAAATAATTATATCGTTCATAGGATAAATATTAAACAACAAAATGAATTAGATAAGCACCTGATGTGGATGTTGTCGAGACCTCCCATCAACGAAGCAGCAAGCTTAGAGCGGAAGCGGTTCCACACTGCAACGTGCATAATTTATTGAAATAACTGAATAAAATGTAATATCTTTATTATTTCGCTGGCAATGTTCAAAAATAATAAGCGGTATTTGTATCGTTGGCTGGAAGGCCTATTTTCACGTATGCGCCTCGCCTTGCACGTTTGCCTGTGCAAGGGGAGTATGGTCATCCCACTAATGGAGGAACAGTTCAACAGTTTTCCCCGCACTTTGCTCGAGAAAGGAGTGATGGACTGGATAAGGCTGGGAACGGCTCTTTACTGGGGTGGAAATGGAATGGAAATGAGTGTGGGGATACAAGAGACGCGAATGCATTTCGTGCAATCGTATTCTATTCTCACTGTTCCTATCGGGCGCACGTTTCATCCCCAGAATCGGTTAGAAGAGAGACAAGAGAAATGGTTGCCGATGAGGAGAGGAGAGGGATACGTGCAAAACAGACCTTCCATCCAAGTATGCAAGTGCCAAAGAAACATCTTACACTAACCTGTACTCGATGGAGGATCCGCCGTCTACCACGGATACTCTCTTCTCTCCATACACAGACTCTCCCACCACCATGTTCTTGGTGGCCAGCGCGTCCTCCTGCCCTTGACGATGAACACACCTGAATCAGTGTTGAGTGACTATGAACAAAACATCGATACCAATCGTGTTTAGAATTATCTAATCAGAGTAGACATTACTGAATTGAATGAAACGGAGAATAACACATCTTTTTGCCCAGCCCAGCTGGCACAATTTAAAATAAAATGAAATAAGCAAACGCACCCTCGTAGCGATGGGGCTCGACGACCACCGACTTTCCTCCTCTCATTCCATGGTAGCGGGCTTCTCGAGGACAGCGCATACATGTTATCAATCAAAGATAGATGCCACAAATCATGAAAAGAAACAGATTTTGAGCGAAAAAGGGAGGAAAAAGCGAATGAACGCAAGTGAAAGTGAAATACAATACAAACAAGACGTGGCCCCGCGGCAAATACGGAGTTTGTAGTCTAAATGCGCTGTTGAGCGTGGCGAGTGCATTGGTGGGGACGTTTCAAGATAGACAATCGATAAAGAGCACCAATACAATCAATAATAATCATCGATTTGCGAAAATAAATTTGAAAATCAATCGAAACTGAAAAATTCACCAGACGCACCAGTAGAGTACTGTAGCTCGAAAATTCGATCGAAAAATGATTTTTTTTGAGTTTTTCACATTTTTCGGTGGCAAGTCAAAAAAACAAAATTTCAAATTTTCAAGAACGTCACCCTGAAGCGGCATGCAAAACGCATCCTCTGAAAATTTCAGCACAAGACGTGCATTCTCGGCTCCGCAATCGTTGTTTTATGAAAATTATAATAACTTATTATAACTTATAATAAACGGTTCATTTTATTTTATATTCACTGTAGTTGCAGTCATGATACGCAGTTGAGTAACCAACTCACATTTGTCCAATCACAGTCCTGGTCACTGGAAGAACAATTATGTTCTGATTCCGAAGTCGATGTTGGTGGAACATTGACAGCCGTTAAGATGGAGGATGGTCCCGAAGAGATGTCGATTGTGATAGTTGTCGTCGGGAAAGTAGTACCGGCTGTCGTTGACGTCAACGGCGTCGTCGACGGCTTCTCTGTAGTTGCTGAGGGTGTTAGTGTTTCCGCTGATATCCTAGCAGAACTTGAACTTGTCGTTGAGGCATTAGAGTTCCTAGAAGATTGCATCGACGGCGTGGTCTTCGGTAACTGGGTCGTTGTTGGGGTGACGTAGCTCGGTTCAGACGGCCTCGTCCGGCTGCTCGTCAACATTCTCGACAAATTGGGTGTTGCCGGAGGATTGGCCACTGATGACAAGTGACAGTAGAATCTGGAAACCTCGCAATGCTATCCGTTATGCCCCTCTCGTAAATGCCGGTGAGAACCGATCACATCAGGCATACGTGATGTCTCTTTGATGGCGTGGAAAAAGTCAAAGGAGAAGAGAAATTTTTGATTTGAATTCCCGCCATTGCGTATCTCAGTTCCCAGTGAAGCTAGCGACTTGAAACATCATTTTTGGGGTGGAAAGAGGATCTCCACCTCATATTCCAAGTTTCAAGTCGCTAGCTTCACTGGGAACTGAGATACGCAATGGCGGGAATTCAAATTTTTTCTCTTCTCCTTTGACTTTTTCCACGCCATGAGATCGAATCTCCTCAATCTGTCTCATCGGTTACAGAAATGAGAGAGAGAACGCGATCTGCGGAGAGGTTCGACATCACCAGCGCTCATCATTCTACAAGGGCCAAGATCAATTTTTTGTCACTATGATTCACGCCCGTGGGCGAATGCCTGAAGTGTCCGACTCCTAACAGAGTGTCAAATGTGTCGCTCCTTTCCGAGAAAAGCGAAAGAGTGTGCAAAGAAGTGAGTGAGAGTAATTCTCTAATTAAGCCCCCATGCTGTCCCCATGCTCTCCAGCAATAAATGTGTCTTGACATGAAAGATTTTCGGAAATGAATAAGACATGATCATTTCTTCACCGTAAGCATCTTCTCGTGGCTAATTGATGAAACGGTTTTCTAATATCTACGAAAGGTCGTGTAAATGTTCATCCATGATATTTTCTGAGATGAAAATGCAGTGAACACTGAACAAGAAGGTATTTATTTCACTACAAAAAAGATGAGTGTATTATCATATAAGTAAGGGGAGTTGAAGAATTCGAGATATCTTATGATATCTTATGAACGAAGATAGACAACGGATTGGTCTCGTAATTTGGTAACAGAGGAAGTAATCATATGAGATAGAGCCGGAATGTGAGTGTGGGTTTCTAAAGTGAATGTAATTCTAATAATGACTTGAGTGACTGTGAAACAAATTGAAAAGTGCATGCACAAAACGTCTACTTTCCGAATACTAGACTAGAACCAAGTTGTCGAATGATGTGAAATAGATACGAGACAAAATATATTGCATAACAGAAATAGTCAGGCCATGTTGGTAAGAGAAAGAGAAGGAGAAACTGTATAAAATACAATGGAACATGGTCAACTGGGCACTTCTGGAGTAACGACTAAAAATAAGTTGAGATTCACGCCTTCTCAAAAAAAAAAAGTGAATTGATGGGTTGGTGGTAGGGGATGGACAGAGCATAGGGTTTCGAGAAAGATCCTCCTTAAAACATAAGAAGGACCGAGAAGCATTGATTTCAGGAAGGAGTATCACTTCCAGGCGTTTGCCAGCTCCTTGAAGTAGACGTCGGTTTCGGCGGTGGCAGTCGGCACGACTTGATTCTGAAGTTATAATAATAATTAAAATTATAAATAAACATATTTATTATTATTTTGACCTTTCTGATCATTCGTTACTGTCAGAAACCACAATATGATTGCCCGAAATATTATTTGTGTGATTTCCTTGCTATGCATCTGATTGCTGACGTTTGTCAAAAGTTTCAGTGATAGTACAAAAAATATTTTTTTTCAAATATAATAAAAATAATAATACAATATATAATCACCATTGCTGCCGGCGCAACTAGGACAGTGGAATTCTGGGCGCTGAAAGCATTTGATTTTCGATTTTCAAAATTGGCAAGATCTTAACTCCAAAGTGCAATTGCTCTCTCGAAAGAAGTGTGCCTCTACATTTTCCATGTTCTTATCTACTTTGGACAACTACTTTCTCACCATCTTTTCCTCGGTTATCCAAATATCGAAATTTTTGAATGCTGAATCAGTATCTACCTCTAGATGATGATCTAGAAGTGTCAATCGTGTGATTGCGGAAATGAACTTGAGAAAGAAGGTTTGCTAAAATTTTGAAAAAAGTTTTGAAAAAAAATGATTCTGTTTCAGTACCTTTTTAAAGGAGCCCATTCGAATGAGAGTCGAATGAGAGGAATGAGAGTACTTTTAAGTACTTTGTTCGACTCTCATTCGAACGGGCTCCTAACAGGAAGTCGTTCATACCTCGCTTTCTTGACACGCCAATGGTAGATCTCCACCGCGACGAATAACAAAGGCTGAGTGTAGACCGACGTCGTGGCCCAAGTGAGGAAGAGCTTCCTGTCGAATGGGCTCCATGCCGAAACCATCTGGAATTCGTGGATGTCTTATTAGTCTTTTTTGCGTATCTATAAGGGACATTTCAAAAATTATTCGCGCATATTCTGAATGGAACTGACCAAAACGATGTCATGATTGATATTGGTATTTTTCTTGGATTCTCAATCAGAGTTCGCAGATTCTTAGAGACAATACATCTGCTCATAAAACGCTCTTATCGTTACCTGTTTAGAGAGAATCTGAGTCAGTGATCCGGTGAAAGAGATGCCGCCATCGCAGAATTCAGCAGCAACCAGGACCAGGAGAACGTGAATGTTCTGCTTCAACTGAAATGTGATCTTTGATCTTTTCTCTATGTATGGGCTCTCGATAGTTAAATGAGGTGTCCCTTGACTATTTAGTTGTATGAGTTCTCGACGTGAGATTGTGGAGATCTGACCCCCAATCAGATGTTCAAAACTCCCATGTTTTGAAGTTTAGACTAAATTGAGCTATGAGAAACAGGCTGTATGCCAAGCGGGCCTGACAATGCAGGAAATGAGTGAGGGATAAGGGCTCAATGAAAACCGTGCATGCAAATCGGCTCGCGCATCTCGGACTTGCGATTTGCATACTCGGTCGTGGGACACCTCCTTCCAAATGCATGCCTAATGAGTTCATGACGCGTTTGGGCAACACTTCGAATTCGTCTTCCGAGCGTATTATAGTAACATTATCACGCATTTTTCATAAAGAAGTTCATGAATGCTATCAGTCACATAAAATTACCCCAACAATCTGCAAACATCGTCACATGATCAAACTGTGTCTCCAAATACTAAGGATGTAAATCTAATACCTCATTTTTTGTGTCTCTCGACTCAAGACAGTATGTGCGCAAACTTTGCAAATGAGCAAATCGGGGAAAAATATTGAGTGATGTTTCGACAACCGTACCTGATACTGGGCGGTTATATTGTTCGTGAAGCGGACCCTCTGGTAGGCGACACGACTGGTTACGGCACCTATAACGCAGAGGCCGATAGCGCCCAATTGGACGCCTCCCTGCATGGACATGAGGGTCTGAAACCGTTCATGTTTTTACCTCAGAAAGCTTCAGAATCACATCTGACATGTGAATTTTCTTTCTTGCTTGATGATACCTTGATTTCGAGAATTTCAAGCAAAAATGGGATCATAATTCAAGATCTAACATTGGCCACGGCAGCACGATTACTCATCGAATGTCAAGGTGTGAGATGGCTAATGAGCTACTTTTCGGAGAGACTCGAGATGATAGAGCACGTGTCTAGCAATGAAAGTGCCTGGATGATTCATGTGAGTTTCAGCTGGATTACCGTATAGACTCAACTGTGCTGGCACGGTTTAGGTATCCCCAGGCCCCGCCCCCACACCTAAACAGTGCCAGCACATCAACTACCGCATTCCAATCAGACTCAGCTACATAACTACTACCGTATTCAAATATTGATCCATTGCTAGCTTCACCATCACTTATCGTGTGCGGTTTCTAACGGCTAAGAGCTCAGGCCAAGGTAGATATGAAGAATTGTGATTCGTATGAGAAAGGGGGCAATTTAGTTGACTAGATTCGGTCAGACCTCTATAAACTGAGAGGGGGTGGACAAGGAGGAGGGGAGATTTGAAAATAAGATAGAGACAGAGAATACAATGGATCTGGTACGTTTATTTTTTCAACGTATGATTCATCCTCACCGATAGAGCGTCGTTGTCCTCCATCGCTCTCAGATCGAAGTGGGCCACCTCTCTGCCTACGAAGAGACTGCCCACCCTGGTGACCACCAGGAATGCAGTCGTGAGAGCAATGATGCACTGGAATGGGTAGACGAGGTTGATGATCAAGTCTAACGTATTTTTCAGTCTATACCAATCCTAGTAATCATTCTTATATTATTCCTACTACTACACTGACCATTCTGAACATTCAGAACTCACGCAACTTTTCATGAACGATATCGAGTTATGAAGACTGCGATAGCTGCCAAGGTATTTTATGATCATTTAGCAAGACAGCAAACGTATGGTGCCCGGCCTGGGAACGAACCCGGATCTTCCGCATTCCGGGCAGATGCTCTATCCTCTAGATTACATGAACACCTATGCTTCTTGCTTACTAGGTGAGAGACATGCATTTTCATGATCACTAACCAGTCCTGAGCAGATGATGTGGGTGCGAAGAGGCGTCTCGCCCTTCTCATATCGCTGCGGGTGGAGGGTGCCGAAGATGCGCTGAAATCGATTCCGCATTCGGGAGCAATATATGGCCTCGATTTTTGTATCTTTCCGTAATATTTTAAGGGATAAACAATCAAATGATTTCGGACATCATCCCTAAAAGAAACTCATCATTCAGAGAAAAGATAGCCAAACAACCACTTGATAGTTGAAATGTTTGGCCGAAGACAACGTTTAATATGCACGGACATTTTCATGCATGTTTCCGCTCAAAGTGTTCATATAATTCTTCCCCAGCATTACCTCCACAGCGATTTCCACCATCAGGAGGTGGCGAGCAATGTTTGTAGAGAAGACTAGGCCTAGAATTAGAAAAATAATCAGTTAGCGATGTGCACAACTACTTACCGTACATCACCACGATGACACGGTAGTCGACCAACTGGCAGCCATGGCGCAGCCTGCAAAGAAGATGAATTAATCGATGAATCGATGATTACCGTATTTCGATCGATAAATCGTGCCGCACCTCCACCAATCGTAGCCGTAGAGCGCGGCGAAAGAGAAGCCATTGCAGATGGTAGCGATGTAGTAGTAGGCCAACGCGATCCGCGTGTTGCGATGCTGAGTCCAGTCGGTGCCCTGAGAAGGGAAGGTCGCACACTTAAGTTGGAGTTTCCGAACGAGAACCCATTGGGTCGATAGATACCCAAAATCGAAGCGCTTTTGTAGAAGTCAAAACTGCTAAACACCCCCAGGGCATTGTGAGTTGTAGGATTTGCGAAGAGTTACACGAGAGAAAGAGTTTTTTGAAATAATCAATAACAAAAAGGTATACCCGCAGAAGGAGGTGGAAGCAGTTGAGCACTGCGAAGATGAACCCGTAGAGAGCCTGAGAATTAAGATATTGTCGGTATCTAATTTGATTGGGAGCCTTAGCGATGCCGGGTTATACCTCTCTGCTCTCCCCTCTCTCGTCTCTCTTCAATCTACGTGCTCTCACTCTGGCAGACGAGTCAGCACGTAGATTGAAAGGAAAATGTCTTGATACAGTTTCCAATATATTTTTTTTTAAATGGAAACTTTCCACAGGGCTTTCCTCGTATTGCGAATCACAAACTTTGAACAGGAGCAGAGGCCTATAGATCGGGCTCTCGTGCATCTGAATTGTCTCCGTAGTGCACAGGGCCAGCTGCTCTTGCCGTTCCTTTTCCCATTCCTTTCCGAGTTCGATAAGTTGGTATCCCATATATTCCATTTCTGCAAGTGTGGGAGTTTATTCAGTATATAGCCATGATAGCGCATGGGTGATGTTGTTTCGATTTTTGGCTCTCCTCATTCTGCACGTTTTCTCGTTTCTATCTCTAAGGAATGGAGAGAGCTAATACCGAATCGACATCACTAATGCGCATAGAGAGTGGTTAAGGAAATTTGACTTGTCCCCTATCATCGACTGGGAGAATGGAAAAGTTATGAAACGAAAGAGGGTAATGATGCAAACTAGAGAGGACCCTCGGTGATTCGTTATGCCCACTCAAATGCGTTTGCTCCTGAGTCGAAGACTTTGCACTTTGAGTGAGAACTGCTACTCGGAGAATGTTTCTGGTTTGTAACCTGGCTGCTACATCGCTTAACATTCAATGAGGGGGAACAAATGTGTTTGGAGATAGTTGATAGTCATTGATGACAACTAGCAACGGGTAGAAAGAACAATGCAGCTCAAAATATTGCCTCTCCATTATCTCCCTTCCTGCAAGCAAAAGGATACACACTAAGGACCGAAATGTCATCCGTACTTATATTGCAGGAAGCAAAGATTAGCAGATAAACACTTCTATTCAATGGTAATGGGACGTATCTTACGCGTATTCAAATGGGACGTATCTTACGCGCATACGAGTAAACTGGAATCTAGGTGCGAACCAGTTGTATGGTAAGGATTAATAAACAAATATCACTATCAATCAATTAACAGTAACAAAAAGTAACGGCGTTGAGATTAGACATCAAAAGAAGCTGCGAAAGAGAGAGGTCTAATGGCAAGACAAGTGAAGTTTAGTATAAAAGAAGACAACCAACCAGTTGGAATGGACTGGAACAGTGGGAAACGATGGTCCGTTTTGGATGGAATCGTCAACTTGGTGGGTGTTCGGACGACAGAAGAAGATCCAAGATTGAGGGCGGTTGAACTCCTCAGATAGGATAATTAAAACTATGCGACGCATGGAAAATAGTAGCGACGAAATAATGAAGCAATATAGGGAGTAGGAACGATGGTGATGGGAACGGGGTTCGTAAACTGGCGTAAGGGGGAGAATATGAGAATTGACGGGAAAGGGGGATCGATTAGAATAAGAATACACTAAATACACATACAGGTAAAGGACTCAGAGCGATAAGTTTCCAATAATGATATTGAAGGAGTAGAAAATCAGAGATGCAACGAGGAAGCGAAGAGAATGAGAGGTTATGAGTGGTCAAAGAAAAGGAAATGAGACTCCCCCCTTTCCATCGATTGGAAGTTGCAACGTAAGAGAATAATGCTGCAAGCAGCAAGAGGCGACTGATTCAACCTAGAGATTATCCTCGGGACTCATTTTGCCCTTGAGCGCACTTGCACTTTGAATGAGGATAACAACGTTTCGTTCGAGCTCTGAGTAGTGAGCAATTGAAGAGTCAATAGTAGAGATGCCGCCTCTGTTCTCTCCCGTTCCATCATACACATCTCTTCGATTAGAGCGTCGAGATGGGATAACTAATCAATAGTAGTTCCGTCAAAATATCACAACATAGCCCTTCATTCTGAACGCACTCTGGCCATTCGTCAGCCTATAATTCGAGCATAGTGAAGATACGCTTTCTGTACTCTGACAACGAAGAGGCCTGAGAGTGTGAATGTGATCAAATTTGAAACGGAACAATCGTTATACCACAGGAATTACTTGCAATGCTTATCCTTTGGACAGTCTCGTCTTCAGCGCGGTCATTGCTCTCTTTCCGATCTTGTTTAGATTCTTACCTCCTAAAAATATTAATAGCAGACTACCGTATGCCAAGTAAGGAATGCTTGGAAGATCCAGAATACTCACGGGAGCGCTAATTATCTCGTTAGTGTCTCTCAAGTAGTCTCTTCCCGCAAAAGGGAAGATTTGTGCTCAGACGTTTCGGAAAAGTGTTCGAGAAAGATCAAAATATTCACCCAATCTATAGAGGGCCCTCGGGACTCCAATAAAAAAATCGAGCGTGTTTGCACTTTGAGCGAGGATAACCATTTGCAAATTGAAGAATGTATCTCATTAAAACGTGGCTACTATATCACGCAACGCTCAATGAGAGGGGGAGTTTGATTGGAGATATGGGAACTGAGGATGACAGCGGCCATGGTTTGGGATGAAAGCCCTCTCCCCCGTCCCACCACGATTGCATAGAGCAATGAAGACGGAACTCGGTAGATCAATGGGCGAGAAATAGAGGTCAACGAGGGCAGCAGAAAAGTATAGTCACCTCCTCCTCTTCCATCTCTCTACGTCTCTGCCCTTTCCCTTCCCTGATCGGGACTGCTCAAGCCCTGATTTCGCCCTCGAGCGCATTTGCACTTAGAGTGAAGATAATGAACTCATAAATCGGTTGAACGCTGAGCTAAGGATGATAACAAAAAAGGAGTGAATCTCCCTGAAACTGTAGCACAGTAATAAAGACGTTATCGTCAGTGAGGAAGAAGTGTATTTGACTAATATGCCTGCTACTAGATCGCGCGGCGTAGGGGACACTGCGATATTCTCTTTCTCCGCAATTCCCGCTCCGAAAAGCAATCGACTAAGGAGTGTAGAAATTAGCAAGATAATATTCGAAATGATGGAAAGATGAAAAACTTCTGAGGCGAGAAGGCGAAAAGAGAAACGTTATCGAATGAGTGGTTAAAGAAGAGGCGACGCTGCTCCTTCATCGATTGGCAAGTTGCACAACTTTCGGATTCAACCTACAGGATTCTCGGTACTCAGATGAGTTTCTCCCTTGAGCGCACTTGCACTTTGAGTGAGGATAACGAACTCCTGATTGAGGAATGTATCTGATTTGAACCCCACTATTGGAGATATGGGAACATGGACAACGCAGGTTCGTATGATACCACTTAGAGATAGCAAAACGGCTCCGTCAGAGAAACTAGAAAATACGTAGAATGAGGAGAAGTGGGTTTCAATTTGTCATCACTAATGACCATAAATTGATCTCCATGGACAGGTGGAGGTCCCGGATCGATGATTTTGATATTTCGCGTGTAATCGAAAGAAACGTGCTAAGAGAAGGCAAAGAGAAAGACGCTATCGAATGAGTAGTTAGAGAAGATGTGATGAGGCTTCCCCCTTCATTGATTTGAAGTTATGCAGCGGAAGAGAAGGATTATTTGAACTAGAGAGGATCCTCAGCACTAACTATTGAGTCTCAGAGAATGTTCCCTTGAACGGATGTGCACTTTGAGTAAGGATAACGAACTCATAATTCGAGCTCTGAGACAAGGATGATAGTGAATAAAAAATACAAGAATGAGAATGGAGCTCAGTAATGAAGACGTTATCGTCAGTGAGGAACGAGCTTATTTGATTTCTAAACCTGCTACTAGACCGCGTAACGAATATTAGTTGAGACCGGCTATGTTGAGACCGGTTTGCTTGTGAAAAGGAAGGTCAATGAAATATATTCAGAGCAAAACAAGCAATCGAAGATGGTGTGCATAACTCGGCGAGATAATATCCGAAATGATAATCGTAGTGGAAAGAGCAAGAAACTCATATGCGAAAAAGCGAAGAGAAAGACACTATCGAATGAGTTGTAAAAGAAGAGGTGATGCGGCACCCCTCCCCCACCCCTTTATCGATTTGAAGTTGAGCAAGTAAGAGGCGACTGATTCAACCTAGAGGGGGTCCTCGGGACTCGCCCACCCCATTGAGCGCACTTGCTCTTTCAATGAGGACACGAAAGATTCGTTAGAGACTGAGTAATGAACAATTGAACAGCCAATAGTAGAGAAGCCGTCTCGTTCCATAATGTACATTTTCTCGCAGGAACATTGAAAGGGGGGATCACTAATCATTAATAGTTTCGTCAGAATGTCAAACATATCCTTTCATTCTGATCGCATTCTGGTCATTCGACAGCATAGAAAGTGAGACCAATGGAGATTCGAATTCTCCACTCTGACAGTCAAGAGGACTGAGGGCTACAGCGCAGGCCAATGTGGTCACATTTTGAATCGGTGGCACAGGAATAACAAATGAGCAATTGTTATAACACAGGAACAATACTTATTCTTACAATTAGCACAGTCTCGTTTTCAGAGAGTCATTACTCTCTGTCCGAGCTAGTTTAGATTTTACATCCAAAATATTAATAGCATACTACCGTATGCATCTGGCTGGTTTCATGGTCGTGACGAGGAAGTAAGGAATACGTGCGAAGATGCAAATTACTCACCGGAGCGCCAATTATCTCGTTAGTATTTCAAGTAGTATCCTACCGCAAAAGAGGAGAGCACGACATTTCAGGAAAGAGTTCAGGAAAGTAAACGTCAACATATTCACCCGACAGAGGGCCCTCGGGACTTCAAAAAGATTTCGAGCGCGTTTGTACTTTGAGTGAGAATAGCCAACTCCTAATTGAAGAATGTATCCGATGTCACTATATCGCTCAGCGCTCAATGAGATGGAGCGTTTGATTGGAGATATGGGCACTGAGGATGAAGACGATCATGGTTTGGATGAGCAACGCAGTTTGGAATAAGGCCCATCTATGGGTCCATCGAGAGGTGAAGGGCGCGGAGCGATGATCTCGTCTAGTGTGAACGGTAGAAACTAGGGTTGGAAAATAATCGTGCTCCGGTCTTCGGATATACAAAGATAGTAGAAACGCGCACCGACAGGGCGAAGATACAGAGACGCTATCGAATGAGTGGTTGACGAAGAGGAGATGAGGCTGCGCTGATTGATTCGAAGTTATGCAACATAAGAGAATAATGATGTAAGCTCTAATCTTCGACAATCAAAATCATTTTCCTTGAGCTAATGTCCTCTTTGAATGAGGCTAACGAACTCCAAATTCAGTGCTGAGAAAAGGATGATAATGAAAAGGAGCGGGTCTCCCTAAAACTAAAAATTATTAATGAAGACGTTTTCGTCTGTAACAAAAGATCTTATCTCATTTGTAAAGGCTTGCGCATTGTACATCATCTGCATCCGGTGTGAGCCATCCGATACGATGGAATGTAGAATTGGGAGACATAATGTCCAAAATGATAATTCTAGTAGAACGACGATGAAATTCAGAGGCGAGAATAATTATCGAAAGATGCGTTATCGAATAAGAGTGGTGAAAGAAGAGGAGACGAGGCTCCGCCCCTTCATTGATTCCAAGTTATGCAGCCTAAGATAAGAATGATTCAAGCTAGAGAGGATCCTCGAGACTCAGAAAAATATCGCGCTTGAGCACACTTGCACTTTGAATGAGGATAACAATGTTTCATTCGAGCTCTGAGTGATGGGCAATTGAAGAGTCAACAGAAGAGATGCCGTCTCGCTATCGTTCCATGATGCGCATTCTCCGACGGGTTGGAGCGAGGAGATGGGATAACTAATGATTAATTGTTTCCTCAGAATGAACATCTCTTCATTCTGAACGCACTCTGGTCATTCGACAGCCTAGAAATCAAGCAGAAAGAAGAGATGGATTCTTCACTCTGACAGCCAAGATGCCTGAGGGCTGCAGCACAGTCGAATTTGATCAAATTTTGAAACGGAACAATCGGCATAACACATAACTCCTTGAAATGTTAATTCTCATCAAGGTCTTGTTCTATTTTGCGGTTCATTAATCCTTTCCGAGCTATTTTCGATTCTTTCTCAGACTACCGTATACCTCTCTCTATACCTCTCAGCCGACAAGCGATGATATCGATATTTCTATTGTAACGTGTAGAATCTAGGGTTGGCAAATCGATCTCCGTAGCGAGTTGTGCCATTCCACTCGCAATTCCAATGCGAGAGGAGGAGCTACGGAGCTCGATTTGGCAACACTAGTTGAAACGCGCAACGAGAAGGCGCAGAGATAGAGAAGATATCGAATACGAGAGGGATCAGGCTTACACTTACACTCCGTGTTAGACAGGATAAACGATTCTGAGCGATATGTTACCAATAATGATATTGAATGAGTAAAAATACAGATTGGGAACGAAATGTAGAAATGAATGAGAGAAAATATGAGTGGTTAGAGAGAAGGAGATGTGGCTCCGCCCCTTCCATCAATTGAAAGTTATGCCACGTAAACGACGACTGATTTAGCCTAGAGAAGATCCTTGACTCTCAAAAAAAACGATTTAGCCTTTGCGCACATTTGCACTTTGAGTGTGGCTAGAGAACTCCTAATTCGACTTTGTTTGCGCGCTGAGTAAAGGATGCTAATGAGAACGGAGCTGATCTCCTTGAAACTGGAGCACAGTAAAGAAGACGTTATCGTCAGTGATGAAAGAATGGATTTGGTTTCTAAACCTGCTACTAGATCGCGCAATGAACACTAGTTGAGACCGGTCATGGTTTGCTTGTGAAGGAGGGTCAGTGAAATATTCTCAGAGCAAACAAGCAATCGAAGATGAAGTGCATAATTCGGTGAGATTTTATCCGGAATGATAATCATAAAGGAAAGACGAAGCAATTCAGAGGCGAGAAGGCAAGAGATAAACGTGATCGAATGAGTGGTGAAAGAAGAGGAGAGAAGCTCCGCCCCTTCATTGATTCGACGTAATGCAACGTAAGAGACGACAGATTCAACCTAGAGATGATTCACGGCCCTCAGATGTTTTAGCCCTTGTTGATCCTTGGCACATTTGCACTTGAGGATAACGAAGTCCTGAAAACGAAAGCGAAGTTGGTTTTGAGTTCTGAGTAATGTGGTGTTAAAAATCGGCGAAAAGATCGGATCTTCGATGTTGGGCCTGTTAAAAAAAATCAAAGATCCGATCTTTGATTTGAATTCCCGCATTTTTATATCTCAGCTCCCAGAGGAGCTAGAGACTAGAAATTCTAAGAGTAGCTTGTAAATGCTGAAAGAAGTCCAGAAACAAAATTTCAAGTCGCTAGCTGTCCTAGAAGCCAAGTTATTCGTAAATTAAGATTTTAACGTTGTAATTACCTTATTTTTCGTTTTTCACGAATAACTCGGCTTCTAAGATAGCTAGAGACTTGAAATTTGGTTTCTGGACTTCTTTCAGCATTTCCAAGCTACTGTTAAAATTTCTAGTCTCTAGCTCTACTGGGAGCTGAGATATAAAAATGCGGGAATTCAAATCAAAGATCGGATCTTTGCTTTTTTTTAACAGGCCCAACATCGAAGATCCGATCTTTTCGCCGATTTTTAACATTGCATAAGTGACGGGAGCCGTAGCCGTCAAAAAGGCATGTTCTTGACGCGAAGGCTTGAATTGAGTTTTGGCGTTAAAATGAAATGATATTTTTATGATCGTCTAGTCTTCAGCGCGGTACATTACTCTATTTCCGATTCAGTCGATTATTACTTCCGTAGAATAGTAGTAGCAGACTACCGTATGCTGAACGTACTCGGTGATTTGCTGATCGCTCTTTGAGCAAGGAAGTGAGGAGTACGAGGAAAAATGCTCATCCGAGCGCCAATTATCTCGTTAGGATCTCTCAAGTAGTATCTTCCTGCAGATGGGGAGATTGGGGCTCAAACACTCAACTTGTCAAAGGCTGTTGCGAACACAATTCAAGCATAAAATTCATTAGGTTCATTCACGACTTTGTAGCGCATTTCCATTGCAAATATTGATTCTAGAGTCCTTCCCATCCATTCTAGTCTCCCCTTCTCCTCATTACCGCTTCTTCGTCTCCTCTTGGGTTGCCACTATGCTGCGCGGACCCATCCTTCGCGTACCCCAATTGAAGCAACTGCTGGGTGAACAGGTAATCTTTGATCTACGAGCCCAATGAATGAATACGTTTGCATAACATTCACCTCAGAAGGTTAGATGTATGTGCGCACAGCTTTGTAGGAAGATGCGTGGGTCGGAAGCTCCGTCTGCTCGTCACTCCCTATACGCTTTGATTTCACATGTGCATTTCACAAGCCTGACTTGATAAATGTATTTATATTGCTCGTCATTAACTCAATTCAATTATTAATCCGCCCAGTTATTTAGCTTTTTAGCCCATTATAAAAAATTTCTTATTTTCAAAGTGATCACAGATAATAGCAATAGAATGAGAATTGAATTAAACTGCAAAATTAGTCAAAATCAATGTTTGACACGCTGCTGCGCACTTTGAATTTTTTTAAACCCGCCTCTTTTTGCTGCACGGCTCTCCCGCTGTGTTTTCATTTGTGATCGGTGCATTTTATTTTTGTAATACTAGAGTGGTTGTGGAGTGTCGGGATCCGATTTGCCTTCACTGCTCTCGTCTCTTCCCTCCCTGGCTTCCTGTCCAAGGCCCTATTGCTAGCATGTGTTGCCACATCTTTTCACCCTTCTCTGCTTTTCCTAATCTCTTCCTTCTTTCCACTCTGACATCTCTTCTCCCTCTCCCCTAGCCTTTTCCTCTCGAACATTCTCTGGAGAGAGTAGAATGTTTACTATAGCTCTCCACTATGGTATCTCTGCGTGTTTCTCTTTTCACATCCCTATTTTATCCTCATATCTTCGTATTCCCTTACTCACGCTAGGCATCGTGCTGACGAGGTCTACCTAGCGTGGGGCGGTTGGATGTTCACGACCTAAAAGACCGAAACATTCAACCGCTTCATTCGGAAGTATCATTTTCTAGATCCATAGGCAGTTTCTCTCATAAGATCCCGTTACAAACCGTGTTTTCTTTAAATTTCTCTCCCTCACACCACTCCGCTGGCACCTCTCTCATCCCTCTTCTCCCTGCCCTAGCTATCTCTCGCCAAGGCCGCTCTCGACTTGAAATTTTGCACATTCTCACGCAGGTCACAGTTGCGAGAATGAGGAAGAATTCTCTATTTGATAGAGCCACTATAGAGACGAGACAACCACAATTTATTCCTTGCCTATAACGTTTCTTTTATTTTGCCATCGGTTTTTGTCAAATCTAATCGCGTTTTCTCTATTTTTCTCGTTTGCACATTCTCGATATCTGATCTATCACAGATTTGTACACAATCTCATTGGTCGTCCCTAGTCGGCGATAGCAAGCAAGGAATCGATTGAATCCACAAAAATTTGATCTTCCAAGCACAAAGGTACGTGTGTTAGTGATATCGTTTCCATACCGACTCTTCTTGTTTAGCGCGCTCTTTCGCCGGTCAGAGAAACGAGAGAGTGTGCGAATAGAGGAGGGTCGCTCTCGAATGAGAATAGTGTTTATCGATATTCGATTGCTTTATAGGACGAAACATCATGCAAGTAAGATCAGATTTTCAAGGCTCGAATTGTCCTCACATTTAAATTCTCAAGAAGATTCACAGATCAGGTACTCCTTGTTTTCAATTACATAATCTTGTGTCAAAACGATGATAACCAAATTTTTAAAAAGTGTATTCATTTAGAGTGTTTATATTCTTGATATTCAGCTAACTAGTCCGTGTGGAGTGAGCAGCGGGGGCGGGAGACGGAATCTGCGATCCAGTCAGTTCTTCTCATTTTTTGGTTTATGGATTGGTTGCATCCTCATCCTGAAACAACATTTTGAAATTGGACGAGCATCTGTGTGTTTTATTTAATTTACAACATACCCGGATAATTTTGGAAGTTTTTGGAAGAACAGCAATGTTACGGAAATCTAGTTATCGGATAATGGTATTGGTCGGTACCCATGTACCTGAAAGATTACGATAGGTAAACGAGGTAGGGTAGGGAGGGGGGGGGGGGGGTATCAATAGGCACTATGTGGCCCTAACCACCATTGACAGTGCTTCCAATGGGTCATCTTCAAAATGACAAGAATGAGCGTGTTGATTTGAGGGGTGCAAAACGGCCCACCGCTACTTCGATCAAGAAGACTGTCATCTACATCCATTCAGCTCCTACCGTTAGTTTCCCTTCTACATAGTTATCTTTGCACTGAATCGGACAGATAGGGATGGATAGAACTGAGCTCATTTCAGGTCCCCTTCTCATCCACCTTCCGTCTTCCCATCTAGCGGAACTTCTGTTCAGGTGCTTTTGCGGCACTCTGACTCTCATATTATTCCATGAGTATTGTATTTATTGAATAAACATTTTTTCATGAAGATTCGGTGATTGGCCTTGCAGAATACCGGCATCAGCAGAACGCATGACGGTTTTGCTATAAAATACGCTATTTGTTTGGGTTTATTTCTCGATTCACAAACCCTATTGTTCCAAAAATTAGGATATCCGAGCTGTGTTTCTATAGTCTAGAATTTAATAGGATTCAGCGAATAATCTAAACGTTTTGAGTTTCGGAAGATTATTTGGCCAAGGCGGGAATCACAATCGCTTATTGCATGATAGACTCTCCTAGATTCGCCTGCTCTCTCGTTTCTCTGCCCATCTAGAGAACACGTGAATTGAGGAGAGTCGGGCTCCGATTTTCCATCAATTCTCTCCTCCATCTCTGGTACTTTCCTCTTCACAATCGATCGAGACTGCTCTCTCTGATATTGCTTGCCTATTGTCATTTCTCTATGTTCTTTCTCAGCATTATTCCACACCGATGGAACCTCTCTAATCTTTTCCCTACCCCAGCTCGCTCTCGCCAAGGCCATTATCGTATTTTCCATGGCGGAGAGTTGAGCGATGCAACTATATTTTCTTCCTCTTTTGTCTAGTATTCACTCGAATTTAGCGGAACTCTGCTTTCAAATAGCGGATCCTATTTGTTCACCGAACCGTCCGCGTTAAATGTCTCGCTATTATGCTTGCACAGTTTCCGAGTGTAACTTCGAGAGCTTAGATGTTGAGTCTGTTAAATGATCCAAAAATGATCTTGATTCTAATTTCCTTTCAAGATCCATGATTGCTTGCAGATTTTTAAACAATCTCATGAGTCGCGTCTGTTCGTCGAGAAATGACATCGTCAACGAGATTATACCCTTGCTATTTGGCCATCCCTGTCCCCGAATGGGAAACCCGGCTGTGAAATGGTACGTTATTAACACGGAGACTTCAGCGACCATTGGATGTGCGAACTGAGTGACCGTTCTCCTGTGACCCTTCTGACGTTTCTCTTTTGACACTTCTGACCTCTCTCCTTACAGGTATCAAGGCCATTCCGACGAACGTGGTTACCACCCAGAAGGATGAATTCATTCGCTTCATTGAACAACTGACCAAAGAATTCATTTGAGAGTATTGCCGTAACTAGACTAGTCTCTCTCTATCTTCGTCGAACGAAAGAGATCTGTAGTCCCTCGTTGGCCACTAACCGCCACTCCTTACAAATACAGTTCTCTTAAGTATCTTATTTATTGTCTAATCGTCTCCACGTGTTTTTCTTTGCATGTTTCACCTCACAACTTCCTATACCTATATTGTCCAAAATTTTATTTTCTGATTTTATATTTAAAAAATTGATAACAAATGTACAATCGAATGTTGTGATATTACGTATCGTGCCACCTCTTCATTAAAATTCATGCGGCATGTCTGGGTAGTAGTGATGGATAGTGTCAACTATCGAGACATGAATCGTCCACTGCCTCATCGATGATACCGTCAAGCGGGAGCAAAATGAACCATGGGCAGTATTTGGCAGTATTTTGCAGCAGAAAACAGCCGAGCCTGGCATTTCGCCCAGAGTTGATGAAAAGTTGTAATCTTTTGGATTTGTGCCTTTCAATGGATTGTCGAAAATGTATCTCGAGGAAATTTTAATTGGTAATCTCTAAATGACTAAACTGGAAATGTGGTGCGTGGTGTAAATGTCAGTGGTGCATTGGGTGCAGGGTGCAGTTATGCAATTCCCGGTTTTTCTCCATGGCAGATTACAATTTACACAACAATTTTTTCTTCAAATTTTTTTGTGCATTCCTTTGGTTAGCGAGATATTTGCTGCGTTTTTAGCACAGCGCCTTTGACTTATCGAAAGCCCGTATAGAGGTTGTTGGGCGAGCACTTTCCCGAACTTTCTGCCGATACTCAGCGTCACTCGTCGCGCGTCCCTCCCATTCGTATTTTCGCTCATTTTCTCTCTATTTTCGCCCTATTTGTTTGTTGTGCTTTATTATTTTATTAATATAACTACTTTAGATGGGTATCGACATCAACCACAAGCACGACCGCAAGGCCCGCCATAATAAGTCCCCAGAAATGGTCAGTGGAAAGCTCTTTCAGCTATTTCAAGGCTCATTTTGTTGCTTTATCGCCCATTCTTGTACATTTGTCTCGCATTGAGCCGTTCTGTTCAGTTGGACGAGCTTGAGATCGTCGATCAAGAGTCCAAGGATAAGAGGCCCGATTGAAGAAGAAGGAAGAGTCAGCCAACCGATCGACCTCTGAAATGCGCCATAGTTCAGAGGATCACGAGAAAGACTAACACGCATCTTCCCAATCTACCGTATTCTACAGTAATCCCCCGTACCTATATCATGAACTCCTTCGAGGTGAACACCAACTCGTAGTAGACGACCCATCGCGGAAGCTCCTCGAACGGGCACGAGTTGGGGTGCGGCTGCATCGTGTGTTTCACCTGCAATAATATTATTTTAAAATATCATGTTAGAAAAATAAAACGAAACTCGTAGGCATCCTCTCTAAACAGTGGCTAGCTGATTATCTGAGCAACACAATTGACATGAACTAAAATTCAAACAACCATCTTTTCATCAACGCGCCATGAAACACAGAGACACATGGTGGTTTGTAGTTTTGAGGTTTGAAATTAAATATGTTTACTGTCTTCGTCACGTCTCATTCTTTCCTATTGCCGAGTAGTGATGTCGTTTCGCCCTTCCACTCTCTCCATTCTGCACACTCTTTCGTCGTGCTAAACGTCGAGATTGTGTGCAGAATGGAGAGAGAGTCAATACCGAAACGACATCACTATTACCGAGTATTGACGTAATCCCCCTCCCTTTTCCCCTCACCGTCTTGTAGTATCCCGAGCTGTCCAGTTTGGAGCAATTGTAGAAGAATCCGACGGTGACGGCCTTACGGATCGCCATAGAGTCATCCGTCGATTTCTGAGAAAAAAAATATTTAAATTAGTTTTTACTAAAACTGTGACATTGGACCCGAACATACTGCTTCTGAGGAACGTGCATTCACCCGGTCAATATTCGAAAATTTTCGATTGCTGTTTACTTCGCCTATCCCCTGCTCAAAAAGATCCCTATTACTCTATAGTAATATCACGTTATCCCAATCTATGCGAATCTCTGTTTTCTTCCGATCTCTGTGGAAGGTGTATTCACAAGGTTTGCACCAAATTTACCACTTCTTGTCCGAAGACTTCACACACCTTCGTGGAAATCATTCCGTTACAGTGATCCGACCCCTTCGTCTCAGAAAATCAATACTCTCCTACAGTAATCTCTCCCCAATCCCCCACTCACCGGTTCGCTCTGGTCTCTCTCCAGCAGTGCCATCAGCTGGCCTCGGATGTTGCGCGCCTCTTCTTCATCCTACGCTGCTGCACCAAGTTCTCCATGCACCTGCGGAATCAGCATTTAAACTAATCATAATGTTTTAAATATTTATCAGAAACGACAATGTTGGAAACCGGGAAGCATCCCCCAGTAACATTCACGATTCAGGCCCAGATCAATAATCTGGGCTAAAACCGGAATTTGCCGGACTTTCCCCCGCACTCAACCTATTTTTCCTCCCACTCAGTTCCCCTGCTTTGATTGTGTGCAGTGACATCCTTGGTCAAAGACCAGAAACGTGCCCAAATTAGCAGTGCTGACCATTGCATATTTCAGTCGATTTCCTTCCACTTGTTGTACACATTCATGAGTGAGACACTACAATGGTATCACGTTTCGCCATGGAAAAACACATCTTCGATCGATTTTTTAAAAAAAAGTTTACCTCGGGGAAAGGCTGGTCCTCCAACTCGTTCTAACTAATACGCCCACGCAGTGTAGAGACGGGATCACTTGCTTGGGCCTGAAATTAAATTGATATACATATGTGATGAAAATATCGAGCCAATCTAGCACGCTCACATGTCTATAGGCGGCGAAGCACTTGATCACCCAGTAGTTTAAAAAAAATTTATTTACAATAAATGTTGTAAGAAGTGGTTTCCTTCTACGATCATTAATGCCCTTCAATAAACCTCATCTACCGGTGGTGAAACACTTCATCACCCAGTAGTCGAGTATTGGTTTTTAATGAAACTCCCTAAATTAAATGTTCCTTGTATAACCCCCTATCTACTTGTACTGGAGCACTTGATCCCCCAGTAGTTCACAATTTTCTTTTATTGAATGTGCTATCGTTGTACCATTACTCAACGCATCTTTTACAAACCCCATCTACTAGTGCTGAAGCACAACATCACCCAGTCGGTGCTATTCAATGATGTGTCTTCCTCGGTACTTCTCCGTTTTCTGATCATTATATACACACTTTCTATGCTTACCAAATTTTATCTCCGTTGTGCACACTAGGGAGTGTGCAGATTGGAGAGCTACTAATTGATGTGGTATTACTACAGTACTATTTATCTGAATTGCCTTCTGCTAAGTTTAATCAGTGCGATCGGAAGCTTGTCTAACCCTGGAAGTTCCAGTCCTCTCCCCTCCTCTCACTCACCATTTCTTCTTTCCCTTTCTCTCGTTGATTGGCCGCCGCCTTCGAGATCGTCGCGACGTGCAGATGCTACACTCCAGAACGGGCGTCGAACGAATTCTGAAATTTAATTTGTTATTGTACCGCTCAACGAAGCACTATCAACAGGGTGTTTATTGTTATTCTCATGATCTTTCTATGGAACAAAGAAACTGAAAGGTGAACTCTAGAACGGGACGAATTCTGGAATGAGCAGTTACAATTAGGGGAGTTTTATTTATTATCGGAAACATGGATGTGCGACTAACGAGGAGCTCATCTTCGTCGCTTCAATACGCCGTGAAAAGGAGAAACACAAGTCTTAATTTATGTTTGTCCCGTAGAGTTTGAATGTGAAAAATATAAATTCAGCGAATATAGAGTAGCTACGTAAGAATGGAAGATTTAGATGTTCGAGACAGAATTTCGCCGCTATATTGACAATGGGTTCAACTGTTTCTCATCAATACATCACGAAACAGAAACGCCAGGTCGACTCCAATTTACTATTTGGCATGGATTAGGCACCGCACCTGCTTGGAGAATCCGGAGTCGATGACGGCGTAGCAGATGCCGTCGATGGTGACCGACGTCTCGACGATGTTCCTCGCCAGAATCGCCTGCATTTATTATGTTTATATAATTTTAAAAGAAAATTATGGAAAAGGGAGACCTGAACAACAAGGATTCCGATTCTCGGTTGCAACGTTCGCTTTGTCTCTCACCATTCTGCACACTAGGGAGTGTGCAGATTGGAGAGAGCTACTAGTCGATCCGGCATCACTACAGCACTATCACTCTCTTCCAACCTTTCTCGCATTGGGCGGCGTCGGTTCGAATATCTTGTCCTGCATGTCGGAGGGAAGATTCGCGTAGATCGGAAGGAAGATCAGCTCTTTCACCTGAAAAGAAAAACGAACTAAATTCACATCACAAAAATAATGTTTTAAAGAAATATTTAAGAAAGTATCTCTTCCTGTTTTATATAGGAAGGATCTCTCTATCGTATACATTCAATAACACACTGTCACTATGAGTGCTTTCGGTGCTCTCTCCATTATGCGCACTATCCCGTTTTTACGATTAGCCAGCAAGTGTGCACAATGGAGAGACCATTTATCGAGGCGAAATTAATAATTTCTAAACCCCCCCCCCTTCACCTTTCCCGCCAGCTGCTTCGTCCTCTCGATCATCGACTCCATCACCGTCTCGATATTCCTCCTGAGCTGTAATTATTTATTTTTTTCACACCTTATTGATGCACTACTTGAATAAACTAGTATCGACTTTATTCAACCCGATACTTGTTTGATGCCCCCTCCCTACTTCGCAGCTTCTCAGTACAGCCTCTTTTCCCATCAGTTATCTGATAGTAGAATGAAGATGCCGTGACCCGTATTGCGAATTATTGCACCCACGAACTAACTAGTGTGGACCAGAAAATCTCACAGATACCGTAGATATAGACTAGTGAGACCCGACTTCTGCAGCCCAAAACTAACCGGTGAGGAATACGAGGATGTCTCCTGGCAGAGGCCGCATCAGATGGCATCTGTAATAGGCATGTAAGGTCAATTCTCAATTCCTCCCCGAAAATCGAAGTAGTTGGGATCAATTCCTTCATTCAATCCACGTAGCTCTCTCCATTCTGCACACTAACTTAGATCAGACAAACGTGTGCGAAACGAATAACAAACGAAAGTTTCGACCCATGGCAACAAATTTCACTTTGACCGCGGTGTACTTTTGCGGTTCCCTTGTAACATTATTGGATCCGGAATCACTACAATACTATTGCAATACTGATGCGAGAGAAGCAATCAACAATAGTGCTGCCGGATCAAATAGCGCTCTCTCCATTCTGCACACTATTTCATTTCTCTGATCGGTGAGTGTGTGCAGAATGGAGAGAGAGAGGACTATTCGATCCGGCATCCCTAATAGACATACCAAAGATGTCACACGGAGACCATCGCCGCGCCCAGATAGTCTGCCTCTGGCACTTTCGTGTAGTGGATATCCACTGCGAATCTGAAGTGGAGAAGAGGTTAGGATGGATTTTGGAATTGCTCTACATCAAGAGAGGACTGCGGGATTGGAATAGAGCAACGTCAGTACGAATAAGCGACCGGCGAGATTTTCCAAGATTCATGGACCACGATTACAAAGGATGGGTGAAGCAAGACTCTAGCAGGTGCTCGGGGAAGCGCCGTTTCAACTTGAGTAGAAATGCAAGTCTATGCTATTAGATAGGTTATTGGGGTGCCTAAAAATTGCTCTAATGGCGTTTCTGAAAAAGGGAATGTTGCAGCGAGATTTCAGCATACGAACACTGTCTATAGTCTGATTGATGATTGGGTGGCGAAATTGAGACACATCGATTACTCCAGCTAGGTTTCCAAGACTATGCAGTTAGGATGAAGCGCCATTCGCGCAGGCGAGCACATTTAAAATCTATCTCAAGAAATACATACCGTCGTATCCGGGGATTCTGAAGATGGGAGCGTCGTCGAAGAAGGTGCATGACATCTCCGCGTCCAAAGTAGTAGAGGAGATGAGCATCTTCATGTCCTTGAGGAAGCCGTCCATGACCTGAATTTAAATATGATTTTTTTAAATTCTCGAAATACCCCTGGCCGTCCCTAAACATGGTGAATAAAGAATAGAAATATGAATAACAGTAATATATTGAAATTTTCATCAACATTTGCACCCACACGCAAATCGTTGATCTTTTACACTCACTGTCTTCGATTCATTATTTCTTGGGTGTTCATCGAAAAATTGAAACCACAATGCAACCGACACCCACCTAGCTCCTTACTTGATTTTATTTTCGCTTAGCACAGGTTCTTCCGTTGCATTGACAATGAGGCAATCTCATGAGTTCTTGTATCAACCCTGCAACCAACATCCACCTAGTAACGCGTTTTAATTTATTTATACTAAAGAAAAAAAATCTCCACACGGTCGCAATGTCATTTCGCAAACAGATGAAACTGCAACCCGCACACACTTCCTTCATTATGTCATTTGAACTTCTTTTAAACATCAAACGAACGGTTTCAATGATTATTTAATTTCAGAAGAAAAAAACGGAAAAGTCAGGAACACATGATCCCACCATGTAACCAACATCATCCTCGTGCATCATCCTCATATTTATTTTTTTCTCTCCAAATCACCGATAGAATCTTCCGTATTGCCCTGAGCAAATAACCACAAATGTTGTATCAACCACGTAACCCAAACTGACAGGGTTCATTTCTTTCTTTTTTTTCACAAGTTGCCCATCATCTTACTATTTGCTTCGCCATTTCCCGATCCCTTGTGTCCCCTCCGTAACCCGCACTCACCTTGTTCTCCTTCTCGAGGCGCCTCGACCTCGCGCTGCTACTGCGCCTGCAATTAGCGTAATTAGCAATATTTAAAATATAGAAAAGTACAATTTTCAATCATCTCTTCTCATGTGAGAAATAAGCAACAATTTACCATACGTCTCATATTTTCTGTTTCCTTCAAAAATACGTAGTCAATCAAAATGTGGCATGTCTACGCATAGTCACAACGATTCAATCACGGGAGATAGTGAATTCTATTTCGAACTTCGATCTCTCCATTCAGCACACTCTCCACCCCGAACGACAGGGCAAGATTGTGTACTGAATGGAGAGCGTTAAAACTTCATTTATCGATTCAGCAGCTGGATACGGTACCTGGGTCTTGAGCATCTCCTACCGCGGCTTGCTCAGTCACTCTTTCTCACTCGTCGTGGGGGTGGCCGACTCCTTACGGCTGACCCGTCCAACAGACCGAACAGCCCTGCGACAGAGATGATTCATGCGCATTAGAGATGTCGTTTCGGAGTTCAGCTCTCTCCATTCTGCACACCCTCTTGTTTGTCTGACTAGCGAGAGAGTGTGCAGAATGGAGAGAGCCAAAATGGAAATTACATTCCTTATGCGCATCTCTTCCTTTTACGATTGAGGGGCCGCAACTGATCACAATCATCCTTCCAGCAATATAAATAACACATTTAAGCAAAATGCTTCGAATAGGCCAGCAACAATGATGTTTCACCCCCACCATTTATTTCTATAGGCCATCGGATACAGAGATTGCGCGATCTTACGCTAATCAAGTAGTTGTCACGACTAAGTCATGTGGAACTAACTACTATCGTCCATAGCCTTTATCAGTAGGCAACAGCAAACAACAAGCAAACATACAAACCGAGGAAGATACCATTTCTCTTCCTTATAAACATATACATGATTCATCTAACTTTGCAAGAGATGATTACGACACGTGTTATATGAGATTTGCAGGGGTTTCTAGATCTACCATGGAGAATCCATGACAGTAGTGATGTGGTTTCAGTTATCAGCTCTCTCCATTCTGCACACACTTTCGGCTGTCTGACCAGCGCGAGAGTGTGCAGAACGGAGAGAACTAAACCCGAAATTACATCGCTATTATCAAGTCCTACTAATCTTAATGTACTGCTTAATTAATTGCTCCAACTAATATGAATGCAGGCTGGACTGTGGTCTAGTGTCGATTTTGGAGACATGCAATCATTGTCCCAAGGGAAAGTCGATTTCTCGTTTCATGAATCTTCCAATAGTTCGAAAACATCAGCGCTAACAATCTTGCTCAGATCGGTTTTCTAAAATAGAATTTCCACAAGTAATATATGAAGTAGACTATTTGACATTTTTTCGGTTTCTAGCAAACAATTATGCGATTGATTTATCTACCTCCCCTATTTAGATTACCATTGCATCAATATCATTGCACTGCACGCGGTCACAATCTGGGCCAGAAACCCAAGAAATTCAGACTATTTTATACTATTCCACCCATCAATTAATAATGTAACAGCAAAACACTATGCCAGACAACTACACCTGCCTTATCGAATAGTACACTCTCCATTCTGCACACGATCTCGTAGGTCATAGAAACTAGAGTGTGCAAAATGGAGAGAGCTTCTATCCGATCAGGAATTACGAGAGAGAAAAAATCGAACCTGTCTCAGTGCCGGGTGGTCCTTGAACTTGGCCCAGTCGTGCGGGTCGAAGTCGGGCATCTTCCACTTCATATCATCGTACTACTGCAATACAAGTAGAGGGAATATTGGTGAGATTTCGAGTACAACTCTCTCCATTATGAGCTCTATTTCGAAGGAAAAATATGCTGTGGGAAATAGGGATATCCAAATATGATAAACAGGCAATGTAATATTTTTTTATAACTTTGAAAACATGCATTTCGGGTGATATCGATCATCATCACACTGGAAATAATTACATATTTTAAAAAATTACTACAAATGTATCACTGGCCTAGCAGTGATCTCCCGCGAGCCCAGTCTCGAAGTCGGGTGAAACTTTACTTTACTTTACTTTACTACAAATTCTGAATTCGGTGAAGTCATGTTTCACAGACTATCCTTATAACAGAATTATTCGTGGAATCAATAAAAATTAACATGTATGTATATCACAAAAACATTCCAATTTCTTTACAAATAATAATTATTTTTCTAAAATTCTAAACTAGGCGAATATCAGTTTCACGAACTATACTTGTTTCGGAAACTCGGTTGGTATAGCACAATTCCGTCTAGTCTTTTCCTGACCAATAATATAGTAGTTCAGAACTTGACGA
The DNA here is from genome assembly GCA_036245825.1 of Pristionchus entomophagus. Taxonomy (NCBI): domain Eukaryota; kingdom Metazoa; phylum Nematoda; class Chromadorea; order Rhabditida; family Neodiplogasteridae; genus Pristionchus; species Pristionchus entomophagus. Next base: position 35,991,420 of record BTSX01000002.1, read on the forward strand.
AGTCCGGTTTCACAAAATATATTTGTACCGGAACCTTTCCAAAATTTAGTGAATGTTCTCCTTCCCGTCCTATCATAAAACGTCGTTATTCGAGAAATATATGGAAACTCTAAACTCGGTGATGCCTCAATGGCAATACTTGTCCCGAAAATGTTCTCAAACTTAATAACACATTCACACTTTACATTTCCACCTTCTCACCTGTAAAACTAGGCGAATATCAGTTTCCCTAATGAAACTCGTTCCGGAAACTTTATCTAATGTTAATGCGTTCGGGATCTGCTTGATAAACTGTTTCCTCCCTCACCTGTAACTGAAGAGGCGAGATGGGGAGGGGGGTTGATTGTTCCCTTCCCTTAGCAGCATTCCAGCAGTGATATACTTGAACGGCGTCTTCTCACTCTTCTCTTCTCAATTCTCCAATCGAATCGAGTACGCCACCTGATTGTGAGAATAAGAATCACTAAAGAGACCTAACCAGCCACTTTTATGCTATTGCAGTCTCTCTTAGACTGGGAGTTGCCCGTTCTTCGATTGAATTCTACTAAACTCTCAAAAACAGCAAAATTGCATTCTCAAGGCGAAGCTAGGTTTCACTTTGCCCACAAGAGCGAACTGCTCCACACACATTCAGTGGTCGTCCAGGTTGTATCCAACAATTAAATTATATTTTTTTTAAAGGTGGAGTTTGTTCTCTTCCTCCCATAAAATAAAATTTCGTTATTTAAATGTGGATAAACATACGGTGGATCCAATCTTGGTGCCGACCCCACCGCCACTCTTGCTGCCTCCGACAGGGCTGCGACTCTCATCGGCTGCGTGCAGCCGATGCGCCTGCCACCCTCGCATAATTCCTGATAGGGGACAGATATCAGATACATAATTATTCCAGATTCAGAGTCTGGGCTGGTTGTGTTATGCTCTACTCTGGGGATGTTATTTCTGTTCTCAGCTCTCTCCATTCTGCACACTCTCTCGTCTGAGACGAGTCGTCTCCCTTACGGATGAGAGAGTGTGCAAAATGGAGAGAGCTGAGAACCGAAACGGCATCACTACTCTACTCTATTTTCTATTCAATCGTCTTTGGCATGCGACGCGGATTTGTTGGACAATTAAGATTTCCGAGACCAAGCTAGACCAGGTAGACCACCGATCACACTAGGACGATCAACTCCAAACCCAGTCCCAGTAAACGAAAAAACAAAAACAAATCGAATTATGCTTCACAATGGAATCTAGGTATCTCTGAGACCAAGTGTCACATTGTTCATTTCGGCGTACATAACCTTCGTAGAAAGTTCACTATCAATAATGTCGTCTTAAATGAACCCACTGTAAAAGATAAGAATCTAGAGAAAGTTATTGTAAAGGATCTAGGAGTTCATTTTTCTCCCTCTCTCTCTTTCTCCTATCACATTTCTAAAGTAGTTTCAAAGTCTCGTTCTATTATGAATTTGATGTTTAAGTCCTTCCATAGCACATCCCCATCATTGTACTGTAAAGCTTTCACCACTTTCATTCTACCCAACCTCGAATACTCTTCTGTGATTTGGCATCCTACCCATTCTGTCGAATTAACTAAGGATATTGAGAAGGTTCAGCGTGATTTCACGCGAAGATTGTACTCTCGTTGTACCCTTCCTCACGTTTCGTATCTTGAAAGATTGCGCGCTCTTAAACTCACCACCCTAGAACAGCGTAGATTTGTTTCAGATATTGTTTTTCTCCACTCTGTTCTTCATAAGCGTTATCTACTTGATGTATCTTCCCTCCTTGTTCACGCCCCATTAGTTCGTTCTATCCGCAATTCACACGCTCTTCGAATAGCATTGCCTTTCTTCCCTCATAATTCCCATTCCACTCTTGCCTCTCGATCTATTTCTACCTGGAACTCCTTGTTACCCGAATCGGTAGCTCTCTCTCATGACGCATTCCGTACCTTTATTTCTTCTCAACCACCTTCGTTTTCCCCCACATCTGTTATATATAATTGGCTTACCTCTTGATCTCTGATCTTTGATCCCCACACTTCCCTCCCCCTCTCCCCACATACCCTTGCTGCGACCCCACCCGATTCGACACCACCGACGGACCTCCGTTCTACGTCACAACTCACAGATATTCTCTTGTAAACGTGTTCCCATGACGGAATAAATAATGAATAATGAATGAAAATCATAATTCCACTCACCGCCTCATGCATGTACTGCGGCAGCTGCGGGGTCTCGCCCTCGATGAAGATCACTTTCAATTTAATTTTTAAAAAAAGTATATTTTAGAAATATTTGCGAAACCGGTTGATCGTGTGTTTCAACCGTGCTATAACTCAACGAAGGAGACTAGTTTATCAACTATGTCTGATTCTCTCTCATCTACATTTGAATGTTAACATTTAAACGAAACCAGTTGGTCTAAAGTTTCAGACTTGAAATTTCAAGATGAAAGATAATCAATTATCCTGATTTCCTCTGCTCTAGGAATGAGTATTCCTATGTTGAATCAGTTTTTCAACTCCGATCAGAAGAATGGAGAGCATTGAAACAAGAATGAAGTTCACTGCAGTCTCCATTCAGCACACTCCTTCGTCTGTCTGTGTGTGCAGAATGGAGAGTGCGGAGAGCCAAAATTTAATCACAAGTTGAAACCGATGCTCACCTGGTGCTCCCTGACAGCCTCGATGAATGCGTAGACGGGCAGACTCCTTCTCGTCTCGTCCAACGACATCTTATTCTTCTCGGTCGCACTCAGCTCCTGAAAATCGATAAGGTAAGCTTACGCTAATTGACAGCCGACTTTTTGCAATTTAGTGATGACGATTCGGCATCATCTACCCTCCTCTTTTTGCTTGATCTATCGTCGGTCAGAGAGACGAGACAATAGGCGAAATTAGGAGTCCGTTGCCGATTTGTCATCACTAATTAGTTCCGCTACAAGTGACCATGAAATAAGAATCTCACAATGAGCCATGGGTGAATGGAGGGTCCTCTCAAATCTTACCTCAATCGATTTTTTTCTCCATTCTCCAGGTATACCGCATCCTCTTTCCTCTCCCTCGATGCTTCCTTCACTTTGAGCATATCAGGCAGGCGGGAGGCCACTCTCGCTCGACTGGGCGACTGCAACATACGCAAACGGATCATTATCGGAGAATATGCTCTAGAAATTACTGTACTAATGGACACAATCGATAAGTGATAATATTATTATGCTGGTTTTACCTGCTGGAGTGAGAGGTTGAGACCGTACTCGCCGTCGAACTTGCACCATCTGAAAGTAAATCACTATTCGTCATTAATGACGTCACTAGAGGGACTTCTGTCTCCCTTCTCTGTTCCACCAACCTCTCCTCAGTTCTATAGCGGCCTATAAGATGGGCAATTCTGCGGATACCATAGTCACTCTACACCTGCTCTAGTCTAGTTTAGCACAACAAACTTAGTGAAATAACTGGCCTTGGACCGATGCACGTCTCGTATCCTCTCCCGCTCGTTGTTCCCTCGTCGTCGAGGTGAAAAGAAACGATTAGTCATCAATAAATTGAACTTTCATCCCTAATCACCCCAATCGATCTCCTCTCAAGCCTAGTCCTTCATTCCCCATAGCGATACAGTCATCACTCCCTTATACTGAGTCCCTACACAGTCGTCTGGCCCCGAATACTCGGGACATACTCTTGGGAGGAATCCCTTAGGAGGCGTTCCATGAATAACATGGGCGGCTTCTTACCGAGAGTTACTCGTAAGGTAAAATGAGGTGGGGGGGAGGAGAAACGAAAGAAAGAATAAAATCATCCCGATAACCAACCTTATCAGTCGAGCCCGGAAGTCTTCTTACAAGAGACGACGTCATCGATGAGTAGTAACAAGGCTGTGCGACCCTGCAATGCGATCAGATCAGTCGAGGAGGAAAGACAACGGCGAAAGCCTCCTCATTTCCCTGCGCAACTGTGCAATCAGCACTCCTATCTTCGCGTGCACTCTCACAAAGCGAGGTAAAGGGTATGAAAGAGAATCGAGCTGCGAAGTTTTGCGGGGACAAATCAATGATGACAAAACAGGGAACAATGTGGAATATACGCCAAGGGCGGGCAAGATGACGCTAGAAGCGCGATGTGACTGATGGCTGGCGCAAGTTGGGTCAATAACAACAGCTACAGTGATTGTCAAAGCAGCAAAAAATCGATAAACAAAGAAGGTCATCTGATCGAGAAAAGTGTGCGCAAAGGAGTTTACTACTGGCGCACCCGTGGTTTGATTTTTTCACGGTTCTGGTCATACCACCGACAACTGATTTTATTAATTTAATATTTATCGCAGCTTGAAACTTCGAATTCGCTTGTTTTTATCGCTAATTTCGTTATAATTTCGTGTCGGTTTAACTCACCGTCTTGCCCATTGTACTTCTCATCCGTGTGTGCACTGGATTGTCCCTTCATTGAGCGTCCAGCGGCTGGCTGAAGTGACGTTCGTGAAGTTATGCGACGCAAAGTTATTTTCCGCTTTTTAAATATCTAATTATAGTGTTCCCCCTTCCAAATTGGCAGCAAATTACGTACTAGACCATGATTCTTAATAATAACTTATATTTGGGACTTTGATCTACCCTGATCTACCAACTGCTGGAATTCGAAAATATAATTTAGCTGTGCTTACTAATATCAAGGTTCGTGCCTCTAAATTGGCGTGTTTAAAAAAATATATATTTTCGACATAATTGAGATTCTGTCTATGTCTTTGACGCCTTTGATCTACCTTGATCTACATTGATCTACCTACAGTATTTGTAACACTTTGAGCTGATAAAAATAGCCCATGTTATTGAAATGGTCGTGGATAATAATATTAGTTATTGCCACCAATTCTGTGTATTTGAAATATTATCGGGGATTTAATTGGCGTTCTGATTATGATTTTGATCTACCGTTCACTGACCGGGTTATACTGATAGTTCCTCTAGCAGTTATCGATCGCCGTTGTCGCTCGGTGTCATCTGAATAATTCTGAATTGTCCTGGTTATACCGTACCTCAATCCGCCCACTACCGTACTCACTAGTGATGGCAAGTCTGAACTAGACTCTCCTCATTTCGCCTGCACCGAGACCGATAATATTTAAAATACACGTTGAATGGGTGGAAATAACTAATAATATCACCCACGATAATTTAGATAGCGAGGCTAATTTTCCGCTCAAAACTGTAACAAAAACTGTAGGTAGATCAAGGTAAATTTCTCAACTCTGACCGACGAGACAGTATGCAAGATGAGGAGGGTCCATGCCGATTTGTTATCGCTAGTACTCACCACTTGCGTCGCCCTTTCTGTAGACGTCCTTTGCCCTTCCTCAGTCGTTGATAACTGAGCGTAATAGATTAGAAAATGCATAAAGAACCCCACCACCACTGAAGAAATTAGTCCTTACCGGTAGTTCCGTTACCTACTCTTACTGTAACCCGTTACCTACTCCTACCGTAACCCGTTACCTACTCCTACCGTAACCCGTTACCTACTCCTATCGTAACCCGTTACCTACTCCTACCGTAAGCCGTTGCCTACTCCTACCGTTAGTGTTAGTCCCTACCGTAAGTGTTAGTCCCCCCCTCCCCTAACCCGTTACCTACCCCTACCTCTCCCCAAACTCTTTAATCTTACCTTTTTTTCCTTTTTTTATTATTATTTTTCTTTTTTTTTCTTTCTCTTCCAACTATACCTGTCCTTGACGTCGACAGAGGAACACAATATTTTTAGCACTGCGTTTTTTTGGACTTTTTTCATGAACGCAGAGCCCAGTCCCTACCGTATTGCGAAGATGTCAGTAACTATCTATCTGTATCTCCCCAAAGATTTAGAAACAGTGCGAAACACCGAAAAACCGGCAAAATTACCATTCTTTTTCCCATTTTCAAGCACTAGTGAAGTAACAGAACTATCAGGCATTGTGCAACCATGTATGCCGTTAGAACTGACAGATACACTGACTACCGTATCATAGCTACCTTTGCTTGAGAGAAAAAATAAAAAGTGGAAAGATCGGCTTATTCGGCCAATGGGAGATGAGAAAAAAATCGATTGAGACTCGATTTGAGTCTTTTCTGACAGGACTGGGTCGTCAAAGGGGGGCCGCTCGATTAGCTATCCCGTTCCCTGGCGTACTTACCGTATCCCAGTTTCTATGGTAGCCCATTCCTTGACGTACTTAAGCTAACCCAGTCTACCGTAGCCTTTCCCTGACGTACTTACCGTTTCCCATTCCTCGACGTACTTAAGCTAACCCAGTCTACCGTAGCCCTTTCCCTGGCGTACTTACCGTTTCCCATTCCTTGACGTACATAAGGTAGCCCAGTCTACCGTAGCCCTTTCCCTGACGTACTTACCGTATCCCAGTTTCTACCGTATCCCGTTCCTTGACGTACTTAAGGTAGCCCAGTCTACCGTAGCCCTTTCCCTGACGTAGTTATCGTATCCCCGTCTCTACCGTAGCCCTTTTCCTAACGTAATTACCGTAGCCCAGTTCCTACCGCATCGAAATGCGTTTGTGTATCGGTATTTGGTCGAATTCTCCAAACCATCCAGGATGGTTTCATCGTTGCGCTCAGCTCGGCAACAGTATAATATAATAATTTCGTTCTTCATGGGGCGAGCGAGAGAAGAGAGAACGATCAGGGGAATTGCGAGATAGCATGCAAAAGTGAGAGAGCATGACAGAAGTCTCGGCGGGAATTCGGTTTGGCGCGTTGCCAGTAAAACGCCGTGCTCTAGTGATGTCGCTTCGGCTCTGCTTTCTCCCCATTCCGCGCGCTCTTATTGTCGCGTGGAACGAAGAGAGCGAGAGTCGAAACGGCATCACTAGTATCATCTATCCGTAATTTCGCTATTCTATCCTGAGACGAGTCAGAATAGAATGGCGAGAGAAACACGATTTTCGAATTGGGCGACTATACTCTTCTAGGAATCCGCTTATTTTTGCTTTTTTTCTTTCTTTTGGTTTTTGCTTTTTTTTTTATTCAAAAGTCCAGCCAATTTACCTCCTAACGAGTGGCGCAGTTGCGCGAAGTTACAGTCAATAGGGATTCTACTGTTTCAAAAGGGATTGGGTAGGAGGGGGAAGAGTCAAATTGAAGTGAATACATGTTTCGGTAGTATAATATTCAGTGGGGAGCATTCTCTATCATGAGTGATTGCTATCTGAGGGGCCTTGTAGAATACAACCTCGGTGATTCTGCGCGCTGCTTCCTTACTTGATTCCCTTGGTATATACGGTAGACGGAGTACGGTAGTCTCGGGATACGGTAGTCTCGGAGTACGATAGTCCTGGAGTACGGTGGTTTCGCACCGGCGTCTTCGCTTTTCGTGTTCGTGCCCTCGTTTCCGTGCCTTCTTAATCTCCATTCGTCCTTCTTCATTTTCGGTCACTGAAATTACACGATTCAGTCTCGTAACCCTCACAATCTTTCTTTCCAGAGTCAACGAGCCGATCAGGGAAGCTACAGTAATCGACGGCTGGGATACGGTAGACAAGGTACGGTATCATTTCTCACCTTTGCTTGCTCTTATCGTCGTCGTCGATCGGACGTTGGGCAGGTGCACCTCGAAATTGTCCTTCTCTTCAGTTTACGGGTAGATCACCTATAAAATAATCGATAAATACTATGGTTGCACTGCTGTGGTACTGCAACTATAAGTAAATCCGTTTCGGCTCTCTCCATTTTGCACACTATCTCGTTTACCTGATCGGCGAGATAGTGTGCAGAATGGAGAGAGCAAACACCGAAAGGACCCCCTAGTGATATCATGAACCAAAGATTAGTCTTTAAAAAAATATATTTTAAAATAAAACGAACCTCTGACTAGTCTCCCATTGATCGTCCTTTGTTTGGGTAGATCACGGGTTACGGTACTCTTGAGCAATCCCCTCGTGCCATGGGCAAATTCATGGGCTTGCTGACCGTTCCTGAAATATCTTGATATTAGCGCTGTTTTCGAGAATAAATAAGTGTGGGCCTGGTATTGGTATATTAGCGAAACATTATTGATTGATTGCAGCTGAGAAGAGACGAATCTAAGGGAAGAAGGGAGGAAGAAGGCAGGGACGAGAGACTATCGAGGTGAGAAGAAGAGAAATGAGACAAACCTTGGATACGGTAGGTCAATCGATTCCCGCGGGTGCTGTAGCTCGTATCGATCGTCCGACTGGCCTCGACGTGTCACGGGGCTTCTGAAATTGACATTAGTTTAGTTGAAACTCATAAGAACCTTTCGAAAAAATATTGAGCGCTACTCAATTAAACTCAGTCATTTGTAAGTCTTAATGAGGAGAAGAAACGAATACTCACCTTTATGGTCCCGCATCTTCCTGGCTCCACTCCCTCATTCGCCCTGAGTCGTTGGTAGATCACGGATTGCATCGGGCTCCCGTACTTTATCGATCCTGATATCAATAAATTATTCCAGTGATCTCTCGATCGATCGAGTGAAGTAAAAGGAATGCCCCTCCTACTCAGGTGAGTCCTACCAGAACCAAAAGAGAAGTACGGTACAGGGTGGAAACTAACCGGCTTACGGTAAGTAGATCACGGCGAGGGATACTGTAGCTTGTACTGAGCAGTCGCTTCGTCGGCGTTCCGCAATGTATTCTGAAATGTAATAGATTCACTTTTTCCCCATTAGCCCCAGGGGGGAACAAATAATGACAAAGTAGAAAGGAATTATGCTGCTAGCTTACCTCAGCAATTGCGGAGCTCTGGTGTCGGGGTAGTTACTGTCCATAGTAGTCATCGGGGAAATAACGGTCCCTTGTGTGGTCGTCCGATGAGTGGCCACTGCAAATATAATCGATATTTTCAGTCATCTCTACTCGATCGACGAAAGGAAGTGACGAGAGTCGCACCCCTTCATTCAGGTAAGCACACTAATGATAAGAAACTGAAACTACAACTCACCTTTGCGTGCTGATCCGGTTGTCCCATGAGGTCCGGTGAGGACAGGTCCGTGGGAATACGGTAGTGCTCGATCGATCGAAGCAAGGGCTGGAGGCGACGCGTGGCGATTCCATTTCGCGTAAACTGCAACGAAATTGATTAATTATAAATGATAATTAATATATGTCCAGTGATCTACTCTCGATTCCGATGGATGGAGGAGGAACGAAAATGCGTCCCCTCATTCAGGTGAGACAATGAGGGGAAAGACACTGACCTGGATACATCACTGGATACTGGTAGATCACTGGGGGCTACTGTAGATACGGTGGGTAGATCACTGGGGGTTACTGTAGTAGTCCCTGCCGACAAGGAGAAGACTGTCGCCTAGAGGGCTGAAATCGAATCGATAAGGGGGATGAACTGACATGGAATGGGAGTTTTCGATATTGGGACTGCCGGGTGTACTGTTGTTTCATGAGAAGCACTTGACAAAACTGGGCGCTTTCGTGTTTCATCGCTGCTAATTGCTAGTGAGCAGGATAATGAGAAGTTGGAACAGATCTAGCTTACCTCAGTAATTGTGGCAGTCTGGAGTCGGAGAAATTAGGTCCCTTGTGGCCATCGTGGCAGTGCAGTAGAAGTGTCCATTGAGTCTCTTGAGTCGTCACATGAGAGGCCACTGCAAATAAAATGGAGGCTACTGCAATTATGATAAATATTTTAAAGTGATCTATTATCGATCTTGTTGGATGGAGGAGGAGCCTCATTCAGGTGAGACAATGGGGGGAAAGAAACTGACCTTTACTACGGAGGGTAGATCACTTAGGCCATCGCCGTCTGGATTACGGTAGCTTCTGGGTACTGTAGCGGCGATTGATCGATCGATGGAGGCGTCCCTCTTTGTGCTGGGTGCGGACTGTCCGGGCGATTCCAATGATGTGGTGGCAGGGGGGAACAGCGATGAGACCAGTGGATGAAACGACTGACTGAAATAAAATCTATAATCACCGTGCACTGACTAAAAGTAATCTACTATCGATTGCCCGATAGAAGGAGGAACGGAGAGGTGAGATCTTCATTCAGGTGAGACAATGGAGAAATAAACTGACCCGGATATGGTAGGTCAATCATAGACTTCGGTAGTCGGTCAATCATCGTGTACGGTAGTCCATTGATCATCGGGTACGGAATTCGGTTGATCCTCGGGTACGATAGGAATAGAGAAATAAAGAGATAGAGAGTACACTAATTCAATGGAATAGGAGAGAATAACAATGGGGGTGATACAAAATTAATTCTGCCCTTATTTTTTTGTTTTTGTTTTTTTTGTTGGTTTTTTTCTCTTTTTTGGGCTTATCTCGTTTTGACAACGTGGGCAAAATAGGGGAAAGTAACGTATTCTAATAGCCTCTGCCTATTGCAAGGTGGTAGGATGAGGAGGGGAGGGGACAGTCACACCACTAAAATAGGGGGAGGGGGGCGGGGATTCACCGGGTGATAAATGACGTGTGGTGGACTAATAGAGGGGGACAGGGATAATATATGACACAGAAAACATAGTACAGATTGAAAAAGATGAGAGACTGGGCAAGTGGGGAGGAGGGGAGCAGATGGAATTGGGGTGGTATCGGGTAGACAATCCCTGCAGCCAGGGATCCAGACTCCCCAAGTACCACCCGTGCTCTACCCTGCAGTAGCTGCTGCAAGCACGACTCTTACGACCCCCGATACAGTACCCATGTCCTACAGTACCCCCACTTTGGCTCTCTCCATTCTGCACACTCTTTAATCGGTGAGGGGAATGAGATGGGAGTGTGTGCAGAATGGAGAGAGCCGAAGCGAAACGATATTTCTACTATCTGAGTCATGGTTGATCGATTACCGTAATCAGTGGCTGATCGATCGACTACCGTAACCCCTCAGTTATCGATTGAATGGGATTCTAACCTCATAGATAGAAGAGCTTGAAGGAGCTCAACTGCCACGCTTTGGCCAGTCGTAGAGGCGCCGCCGCGTGCGACCTGCGAAAGGTGACTACCGTACCCCCCTCAGTCGTGGGTTGGCACCGGCGATACCCCCTATGGAATTTACGGTCCAACTACCGTATCCCCTCTGGCATGACATTGGCTGAATACGGTGCTCTCCTAGTCACGGACTGATCTACCGTAATCCCACCCCATATCGATCGACCCCGTCTACCGTACCCTCCTAGCCATCGATTAGTCGCGGCTACCGTATATCTGTCTCACTTGAAGTGGCCGCCAGCTCGTAGAAAGGATCGACGCCCACGACATCGGAGGACGAGGAGGAGGTGGAGGAGGAAGAGCCATCAAGGAAGGACTGAAAGATCAAAGGTCACGGGTATGAGGTGGCGGTAAGCGTGGTGGGATTACGGTAGGCTATTGATTGCCAGTGACGGGATGAGTACGGTAGGCTATCGATCACCAGTAATGGGAGGAGTACGGTAGGCTATTGATTGGCAGTAATGGGAGGAGTACGGTAGGCTAATGATTGGCAGTAATGGGAGGAGTACGGTAGGCTATCGATCGATTAGAGTGAAGGTAGATCACTTACCTCGTACTCATTGTGTACGGAGCCAGCGAATTCCTTGGCGAGACGGACGAGTTGCTCGAATCCACGAATGACCTCCTGCGTGTCAGCAGTGATGGCCTGCGAAGGGGAACCGTAAGGCTACTGTAATCCCCCCTGTTCTACCGTATCCTCCACACTATATATATCGATTACCGTAATCCCCAGTCGCCGATCGACTCGACTACCGTAATGGATAGAGCGCCTACCGTACCCCTCAGTTCTCGATCGACTCGACTACCGTATGCCTTCCTGCTGACTGACCGTGACGACGTCCTCATTGTCGGGGTCCTCGATTCTCTCCGTCGTCAAGCGGCCCAGGACGATGTGCGCAGTGTCGCGGATGAGGCGATGACGATGGCCCAGAGTCGCGGTGATCGATTTCCAGAATGAGCGGACGCCTGCGGTCGCCACGGACGGCGGAATCTGCAATCAGAGTGAGTACGGTAAGGGCGACTGAGGCGGGGAGGAATACGGTAGGTGGTCCGATCGATCCGAAATTTGACATTACGGTAGGGGTAACTGATCGGAGGAAAAGGAGTAGAGCTTGGATACTGTTGCTTATTTCCGATCGATAATCCACGAGGAGGGAGTGCGGAATAGGGATGTGATTTCAGCTTTTACACTCTCCATTCTGCACACTATCATCTCAGTTAGAAAACAACATGGGAGTGTGCAGAATGGAGAGAGTCGAATGTCGAAACGGCATCACTAGTACGGTAGCAAAATAACAAGCAAATCAATCGATAATGTTAGAGGAGGGGCACGGTAGGTTATCGATCGTCAAAGATACGGTACCTTGTCCTCCACTTTGTCGCTGCCAGCGGCGATCTCCAAGAGGCGAGTGCGCACCTCATCGGCGTCTGCCTGGTACAGCGGGCGGGGCTCGGGAGCGCGGAGGGGCACGAAGGGACGGGCGGGAGTGCCGGCCAGCGAGTCCGCGTCATCGTCCACTTCCATTCCTTCCTGAGCATTAGAATTGTTACAGTACCCCCGCCAGATATCGATTGATCTACTACTACCGTCAGTTATCAATTGACCCTGGGACTACCGTACCCCCGCCACATATCGATTGATCTACTACTACCGTCAGTTATCGATTGACCCTCGGACTACCGTACCCCCGCCAGATATCGATTGGTCTACTACTACCGTCAGTTATCGATTGACCCTCGGACTACCGTACCCCCGCCACATATCGATTGATCTACCACTACCGTCAGTTATCAATCGACCCTCGGATTACCGTACCTCCTGAATCCAAGGCTGGGCCAGCTCCTCGTATCGGCCTCGCCACTCCTCAGCGTCAACGCGATACTCAACGGACGCGCGCCACTTGTGCGCCTGCTCGCGCCATTCCTGCACCTGCTCCTGTAGCTGCCTGAAAGCGAAACGATTACTGTAATCCCCAGTTATCGATTGATGCCGAATACCGTAATCCCCAGTTATCGATTGATGCCGACTACATTGATCCCACACTCGATTGATTTGTCTTCCTTATAACTAGGTGATTTGTAGATTCGAAACATGTGCACGTGGTTGATCTTTGATCTCTATGGATTGAGTAGATAGTGTCACTAGGCAACTCACTCGTAGGAGATCTTGGCTGGAGACAGCTTGGCGGGAGGGGCATCGGTAGTGTCGTAGAGGGCGGGACTGGAAGGGATGGGATCAGATCGATGCTTGAAGGGGTACGGAAGCCCATCAAAATGTACGCTTCTCGGCCACGTGATCTACCCTCCTAGTAGTCAATCAATCGATTGCACGGATACCGTAATCCTAATAGATCGGTAATTGCAGAGAAACGGTACCTGTGGGAGCGACGACCGAGGATCGAGTGGACGGGCGACGCCACGAGCGGACTGTAGGGTGAGGTATTAAATCGATACTGGGAGAGTTACGGGATCCACCAGGTTCACGGTATCCACCATGCACAAGACGGCAACCCTAGTCAGTGCATGCTCGACAGACCTGTTGTACCCTACTACCGTAATCCCCAGTTATTGATTCAACCCGACTACCGTATTAGCCATGTATGCACGACAGTAGTCAATTAACCAATGATCGATAATTGTACACACTATATTCCCAATAGAGCGAAAATTGTAGAGCTACAGTACCTGGGAGGGGCGATGGACGAGGGAGGGCGTGCGAGGGCGGCCTTGCTGTAAGGTAGGAGGATTACGGTAGCCTATGGGTCGGTGTTCAACTCTCTCCATTCTGCACACTCTCTCGTCTGTCTGACCAGCTAGAGAGTGTGCAGAATGAAGAGAGTGAATACCGAAATAACATCCCTACAGTAGGCTACGATCGTCCGCTTATCGATATTAGCAAAAATCGATTATTACAGTAACCTGATTTGATCGATTAGGGATGAGAGAAATGCAGCGAAAAAAATACAGTCCTTCATAGACCGAATTCATGCGATGGGCAATTAGAAAAGTCCGTTAATCGATAATTGAAGGATGGATACGGTACCGGGTGCGACGCCGAGTGACGTGGTGGTCCTTAGGCTGCTTGCGGAGCGAGGCGTCAGCAGCGGTGCGGTTAGCTTCGCTGCAAGGTGAGATACGAGGATTACGGTAGGTGCGATGGCAACGGTGGCAGACTACGGTAGTGGCTATCGTAAGCCACACGATTAATCAAAACTACAACTACCGTATGAGAGAGAGTATGCTTCATGAGTTTCGTCTTACAGTAGTCAGCGGAATATGTATTTGCGTCGGGTTGATTACTGTAGAAAACTTCGCAAATGCGCGGCTCATTCCGGTAGTGATGCCGGTGATCTACCCCTGGTAGTCAATCAATCGATTGCACGGATACAGTAACAGATCGATAATTGCAGAGATACGGTACCTGCGGGAGCTGCGGCCGAGGAGCGAGCGGACGGGGCTCGAGGGGCGGGACGAAGCGACCGAGGAGACTCTGCAAGGTGAGAGGTGAGGATTACGGTAGATGCGATGCTGAAGGGGCTACGGTAGCAGAGTACGGTATTATCCATCAAGTAGGAGGTTTGGTACGATCAAATTTGCCGGCAAAAGACTACGGTACTAAAGGGCGTATTCTTCGTGGTAAGAGATTGTTTTGGGAGCACTATTGATATTTGGAATGAATTAGGTAGGGAGGGGATACGGTACCTGTGGTCGGCTTCTCCTTCTCCTCCTTGATCTCCTCCTTGGACTGCGCTGCAGCAGCAGCAGCTTGCTGCACCAGCTGCGCTGTGAGACGGGGAGTCGGCTGGAGGAAGGGCGGGCCGGGTATGTCGCTGGCCTCCGGGTCCACGTCCACGCTAGAATGACCATTTCCAATAGGGATCTCTCGATTCCGCCCATTTTCGGTTGATCCACCAGTTGATCAGTGGTTGCAATTAGGGTTGACAATTCAAGGTTGACTCTCCTCATTTAGCATCATCTCTCACAGATCAGAGGAGCGAGAGAGAGCGCGCCAAATGAGGAGAGTCAATCCTTGAATTAACAACGGGACTGGTTGATCTAGGAGTTTTGCGAGATGGCTCCAAAGCACTAGTAGATCTGCGGTTGCACCGGGGAATGCGTGCTTGACGGGGTCAGACGAATGATCTTTGGTCTCTAGGAGGGGGAGGAATGCACACACGTGTGTGTATGATGCTGGGAATGCACCGATGGGAGGCAATCACTGGTATCGTAACCACTGTAACCCGGAGGTACCGTATCTGGATACTACCGTAACCCGATGCTATCGTAACTCACTTGTCCGTGCGGGCGACGTCCTTCGCCATCTGCGCATCCCTCTGGGCGGCGACTTCCGTGTAGTGGATGTCGTCGCTTCTCCTTGAGGTGGGCGGTCCGTAGCTCTTCTGGAATACGGTAGAGTTAGTTAGGTCAGATTCATGATTCGCAAGAGTTCGGTGATCCAGACTCCTGAGTACAGGAGTACAGAAAGGGCGGTTCTTTGGGTCAGACTTAGGATTCGATAGATTACGGTAGGTCATCAGATGGATCAGCCTCCCGATTCGATAGTACGGTAGGTCAGACGGGTTAGTTCGGTGGGTAAGACTCACGTAGTGCGGGTACTTGACGGGAGGGGGCAGTGCGGCCAGGATCTGCTCTGCCGACTGTCCTTCGCTGACGTCTCGCGTCGCGTGCACTGCCTCGGCCGTGAGGACGGGCACGTGGATGAACGGGTGCGCCTGACGAGGGGATTACTGTAGGGTGGGAGAGTACGGTAGATCAGAGTGTGCAGAATAGAGAGAGAAAGAATGAGCTACTGTTGGATTCGCGGTAGCACTACTGCATCGTGCGCCGTTGTTGTAATCAGACTACGGTAAGTGGTGCGGGGGCACTGTAGGTGCTGTAGTTTGGGGTAAGGTAAGTGGTGCGAAGGGGCGGGCTACTGTAGTCATACTGTAGCTGCTCACCTTGGCGACGTTATAGACCAGTCGCTGGAGGGCGGCGTGACACTCCTTCACCTCATCCTCGTCGTAGGCGAGATCCTCGCCGTGACCGGTCTCGACGAACGTGTCGGGGTCCACGCGGACCGTGGCCAGGGATACCTGAATGACGCGGATCGATTAAGGTAGTCGGAGCGTCCGGCGGGTCAGAGTGCTAATAGACTACCGTACTCCGAAGGAGCGAGTGCGGTGCGGTGCGGTGGGCACAAAAGGGATTGGTCTCTGGGTTTACCTAGAACACTCCCTGTAGATCGGTGTTTTGGCACAAATGCACTAGTCAAACAGGGGTTTCATTGGGAGAGTGATTGATCTTTGACCTCTAGGGGATTATACTAAGGTGATCTTTGGTCTATCTGAAGGGACTGCAATGGATTACCGTAATCCTGGGATGGAGGGGGGGGGGGGGGGGTTCGACGGATCAGACTCGTGATTCACCTACAGTATCACTGGGCGGGATTGATTCGGCGGGTCAGACGTATACCGTAATCCCGGGGTGGGGCGGGTCAAACAAGTGATTGCAACTCAAGATTCCACCGGAGCGCGCGTCCAGCAGGATGGCGGAGGTGAGGGGGAGCTCCTGAGGTCCATAGGAGATGGAGAAGGCGGAGAGAGAGCCGCCGCGTCCGGACATCGAGGTGATGTGCAGCACGACTCAACCACCTGCCTCTGCAATTAAGAAGAAGTTATGAATCTGACCCGGCGAACTCGGCCAAGAAATTACGGTATAGCCAAGAATACGGTAGGTTATGCTTACTGAAGGCATACCTGAGCTGCCCTGGCGGCGACCCTTTTTTAGACCATGTATTCCAGTTCACGATACCCGGATCACGGTATTTTGGGTCACGGTAGAATGCGAAGTTAATTTAGTGCAGTTTGGGATATGGTGCTCGTGGTCGAAAAATGACCAAATCCATGACCTATACATGGACTTGAGGGGTCTGACAAATTTCTTGTCAGACCCCTCAAGTCTACGTACAGGGGGTCATGGTCCAAAAGTACCATATGCCAAAGTACACACAGTAACTCGACATTCTACCGTAACCCAAGATACCGTAATCCGGTTATCGTGAACTGACTTTTTTTCGCAAAATGCTTTTTAAAGTCGGTTCTGTGGCACATTTACTCTTATAACTCAGTTAGTTTTGGTCGCAGAGCCTCATCCTTAAATGCATGTGAAAGATCAGAATATTCTCTACAATTCGTATAACAAGAGCTAAGAGATCCGACGCACGGTAAATTTACTGTGATTTTTAACGTCCGATATGTTCGAGCTAATCTTTTTTTTTGCGTTAAAAATCACAGTAAATTTACCGTGCGTCGGATCTCTTAGCTCTTGTCATACGAATTGTAGAGAAGATTCTGATCTTTTACATGCATTTAAGGATGAGGCTCTGCGACCAAAACTAACTGAGTTATAAGAGTAAATGTGCCACAGAACCGACTTTAAAAAGCATTTTGCGAAAAAAAGTCAGTTCACGATAACCGGATTACGGTATCTTGGGTTACGGTAGAATGTCGAGTTACTGTAGTGTACTTTGGCATATGGTACTTTTGGACCATGACCCCCTGTACGTGGACTTGAGGAGTCTGACAAAAAATTTGTCAGACCCCTCAAGTCCATGTATAGGTGATGGATTTTGTCATTTTTCGACCATGAGCACCATATCCCAAACTGCACTAAATTAACTCCGCATTCTACCGTGACCCAAAATACCGTGATCCGGGTATCGTAAACTGACATATATGTCAAAACAAGAAGTCGCCGACGGCGTGCACAGCTATGACTGAAGGTATACAGTAGCCAATAGTGATTCGAAGAATACGGTAGGTAGTATCGATTGAGCGAATACTGAAGTCATAATCTTTTCGCAGAATACGGTAGTTAATATTGATGGACAGAATACGGTAGGTAGTCACTCACTTCTGCCGTGTGCAGCCTCCTCCACTCTCTCCATAACCTCACCTCCCAGCGCGTCGCCCATCCAGACCTGAAGTTATCGATTGTTTTAATCTACCGTATACCCCCTCTCCACAGTAGTTTATCGATTAGTCACAGTGGCCTTTTTTGTCGAACAAATAACGAAAACAGTTCTCTGCCTATCGTGCTGCTTACTTTATTGTCCCGCCTATATAAATGTTTATCGATTATTGATAGCTACCGTACCTGAAACTGGTCCACGTCCTCGATCCACGACTCGGCCTCCCATCTGGTCGCTCTGAGAGCCTGCATAGGATTAAGGTAGATCAGATGGGTTACCGTAATTTGACAGTGATACTGTAGATAATCAAGGTGGTAGATTTTGGCTACAGTAGACTCTAACGAGGAGTACGGTAATGGAATTGTTGGAGTGAGAAAAAGGAGAAGAGTTGAATGGCAGAAAAAATGAAAGATCAAAGATCAACGAACCGCCGATCCGTCGAATCCGTTTGAAGTGTTCATTTTGGCTCGTAAGCGTCGAATGAAGATACACCAAGATGAGTGTTGAGCTGAGCGAACATTCATTAGACGAAGTTGCGATTGGGAAGGCATGCGCGGTAAAATAAGTCGGCGAGATTCGGATTACGGTAGTCGATCAATCGATATTAAGCATGTGCTCAGCTCTATTTTGCCAGTTAGCAAACCGAGGAAAATGTGGTGCAGAATAGAGTGATGAAACTCAAATCAACATGCCTAGTGGCTACAGTAATCTCATCTGGTTCAGGGACGACAGACAAGGGGAGGAAAGGGAAAAGTGGAGGGAGGACGGAGGAGGGGAAGAGAGACAATGCGAGGTGAGCAAGTAGCGATGGGGTGATAGAAATTAGGAAATCAAATTGCGACCGGTTACGGTAGATCAGGGATATGGTAGGAAGGGGAAGAAGGGAGGAGACAATTAAATGTGAATCGACGGGATGAGGAGGAGATAGCTGGGAGATGAAAAGAGAACTGAATAATTACAGGTTCTCTAATGTTTCAGAATCGATAGAAGAAGCGGCTGGAAGAGAAGAAAAAGAGGAGAAAGGGGACAATCGGAGGTATGAAACTGATAGGCTGGAGAAAATAATAGTAGTCGGCTCATCAATCCTGTGCATTTCTGACCGGTGAAAGAGTGTGCAAAATGGAGAGAGACGAGGGAGTGTGCAAAATGGAGAGAGACCGAGCTGGCATTTCTAATAGGCGGGTGATGGGCACTACCTATTGGGTAGTGAGAAGAACGAAGCTAAGCGCAGAACACATGTAATTTCGAGGGAGGAGTGATTGGAAGGAAAAATAATGGATGGGCGAAGAAACTTAGAACAACCCGGTTTTTTTCTAGTTTCAAAACAAAATGGCGGGTGTGATGGGCTTATGGGAATCAGAAAGAGACAGTGCTGACGGAATGCATTATCAACAAAATATCTAGTCTGACGAACGAATATAAATAATGGATAGGAATGCTTCACTCTGAGAGAATAAGGGGCGGAATCAAGGGGAGGACAATCAGCGCATCTTAGTGATACCGGATCGAATAGTAGCTCTCTCCATTCGGCACACTCTTTCATCTGTCTGACAGGCGAGAGAGTGTACTGAATGGAGAGAGCTACTACTTGATCCGGCATCACTAGCTCAGCTCATGTTTCAGAATCAGCACAAACGGGAAAGAGAGGAAGGAATAAGGAGAGAAGAAGGAGGGGAGGAGGAGACACAATGAAAGGTGGGCTGAAGCTCATAGACGAGAAGAAATGAAAGAGAAGTGAAGGAGGAATGGAAGGAGTGGGGAGATACGGAAATAAAGAAGGTGAGGTTAGCGCAATACGTTGAAATTTCATCGATATCCTGTCCTTATTGCGACCCTATTTCGCGTAGAATAAGAAAAAATTTGGTCAGATATCGAATGATACGGTAGCTCATGTATCTTAGGGATACGGTAGGTTAGAGACAGATGAGGCGGAAGAATCAATAATGCGTGTTCATGGGGAGAATCGAAACAATGGTGTGACTCTCTCTCTCTCTCTCCTTTTTGCACACTTACACACTGATTTGAGAAAATTTGGAGACGGTTACACGAAGATAAATTGGTCATTATACTATGCTTCATGGTCATTTCGAGACAACGCAAGGGCTGGAATTGTGCTCTGAGCAATCGCTCTGACTGGCAAGAGAGTGTACAGAATAGAGAGAGAGCCAAATCGAACCGATATCATTAGTTAGAAGTGAGACCTTCCCACTAAATAATTCGGGGACCTTCTCTTGTTTGTGATCCAGATTGCGAGTAGAAATTGTGTAAAAAAAAAGTCTGAGACAGAAACTGAAAAGGGCGTGGTAGAGGAGTCTCCGAAGAGATACAGTAGGTGGGGAACGGATGAGGAGGAACGATCAATGTAATGCGCGTTTATGTGAGAAGGCAGTAGAAACGGTACGACTCTCTATTTCGCACACTAGCAGAGAATAGTTGGAGACGCTTACAGTGAGACAAGTAGGTCAAAGCGAGGGAATATCAATGATTGATGGCTATTTTGAGACAAAAAAGCGCTTGGAAGATGATCTCTGAAGCATAGGAAAGGGGCATACTGAGTGAGAAAAGTTGAGTAGAAATATTGCGGATTCAGAGACAATTGCTCAAACTGAAGATAACAAGATTCGTTCATCTTTCAGGATCGAGGGAAAGAACGGAGAAACGAGAAAGGAATGAGAAGAAAATAGAGAGGAGAGAAGACGAGAGGTAATATCAGACACTCGATTGATATTGGAATCGAAATATATATATATATATATAAGGAAAAAAGGAAAGGGGCAAAAGGAACTAGAGTTGCTGGGCCGAGTAGTAGCTCTCTCTATTCTGCACACTCTTTCGTCACACTGGCCGATGAGAAAGTGTGCAAAATGGAGAGCGATACTACTCGATCTGGCAACACCACCTCTCACGGTTACTGTTTAATAATCATTTCCGATAGGGGAATCCTACTAATGACATCTAGAAAGTCAGCCAATAGACGGGCAAAAAAGTAGCTCGAAAGACCGCAAGGTCCGGTAAGGCCGGACGGACGAAATTAGGGGAAATAGAAAGGAATGGAGTAAGATGAGTGATAGGGTAGCGAATATAGATCATGTGAGAAAAACTGGAAATTATTTCCTGTGCAATAGTCAGAGGATCAAGGTTCTTTCCTGTTTCCGAAACGAATCGATTGAAGGGCCATAAGAGAAAGGGAGGACTGGTAATGAATGAGAAGAGATGAGGAGGATGAGATAATACGAGGTGAGCAAGAGGCGATGGAGGTCAGGTGACGAAGGAAAAGGATACGGTAGACAGAACGATGCGGTAAAAGACGAGCAGAATTAAAGATGTAATGCAATAAGAGTGTGATAATAGGAACAGGGACCAAGAACCAAAAATATTCTGATGAAAACAAGGGTTGCGGACACCGAGGTTCTCTCTTGTTTCAAAACGAACATAAATGAGGAAGGGACGATAGAGGGCTGATTGTGAGAAGGAAAGAATGACAAGAGAGGATATAGAGATATTTTTGAGTTTCGGAATGGCGTACGGTATGATGAGACAAATTGAGAAAGTGTGTAAAGAGTTCGCGATTTGGAGACTAACGCATACCAGTTGCTTTACAGTTTCCGACCCGGCACAAGGATTAGAGACGAGAAGGAATGAGTGAGAAGAGAAGGAGGAATGGAAGAAGTGAGAAGGAGGAATGGAAGAAGGCTATGGCATTACGAAGTGGCATTTTCGGCTTCCGGCCCTGGGAGACCCTAGGTCAGAAACCGAAGAGTACGGTAGAGTATGCGTCTTATGGATACGGTAGGTGGTGTGGGGGGAGCGAATCAAGCGGAACGATTAATTGAATGCGCGTTACCGGGGAGGATCATGGGTCCGACTCTCCATTCTGCACACTATCTCATAGGCTTACGCTAGATGAGGGCTTGGTGATCACGAGCAGCGCTTTAGGAGTACAGTAAGCAATGTTCAAGTACGGTAAGTGGCTAGTCGCAGGGTACAGTAGCGCACGAGCCTAAGTCGTACGGTATGTCTTGGTGGTCAGCGGAGCAGTAGGTCAGAGCGAGGGAGGAGGAAGATGCTTTCCTCAACGGCAAACGTGCGGTGAGCCGCGCTCAACAAAGGCAACCCGATAAACACGCTTGATTGGTGACCGAGAAAGTGGAAGAAAGGGCGGCAAGGGTTGAGAGATAATAGGGGAAAACATAGGTTGCTTCATGTTTCGGAATCGCTTGAAAGACAGGAGTCAGGAGTTTTCGATAGTCCCGAAAAAGGTATGGGTGAAAGATGAGTGATAGGGGTTGGGTCACGAGAGACCGAGGAAACTGAAGACACCAAAGTTCATTCCTCTTTCAGAAGCAACGAACTGGGGGGAGAAGGAGGAGAGGAGAAGATAGACAAGGAAAGGAGAGAACGATGATAAAGTGATACGATATGATGTCTCTTTAATTGTGTACGGAGTATAAAGATTTGCAAAGCTGACATACAGATCACTGTCTGGGTACGGATCGAGCAGTACACTCTCCATTCTGCACACTATCTCATCGGTTAGAGAAATCCTAGAGTGTGCAGAATGAAGAGAACTATTATTCGGTCCGACATCACTAATCTGGAGATTGTTGGATGCAAGGCGCTTTACTGTTGCAGAATCGGCGCGAGGATCGGATAGAAGGAGGGAAGACTGAGGGAGAAGAGAAGGAGGAATAGAGGTAGTGGAGAGATAAGGAGAGTGGTAAGGGCCTAACTGTTTCAAAATCGATTGAAGGACTGTTAGTGAGAGGGAGGACTGGCAAGGAATGAGAGGAGGAGGAAGGATAGTGAAGGTAAGGAGAAGAAAAGGGATGGGGGGGGGGTGTCAGAACACTGTTGAGAATGGAGAATCACTTGATGGCCTTACTTCAAATGAGACAAGGTCTTGAGAGAGGGGAAAAAAGGGACAGAACAATTGCAGAATAGTCTGGGCCAGAAACCGAAGTGATGCCGAGTATGGAAAAGAATAAGCACGGTATAACGGGAACAATAGCACATTCGGGTTACGGTAGATTGGACGTCTGAGGGGTACGAAAGTGCGAAAGTCCTAGGATAAAGGTAGACCGGGGGCCTAAGGGGTACGGTAGGCGGGCACCGAGGCAGGAGGGCTGTCGATGGGGAGCGCTTTCATGAGGAGGGGGGGGTGGTGATGGCAAGAATGGCCGACTCTCCAATTTGCACACTCTTTCGCTGGCCAAAAGTGGAAGGAGAACCAGGCCATTACTAAGAGGGAAAGTAAAATGAAGGTATGAGGAGGAAAGAACGATCACGGATATCCGAATGAGAAGCGAAAGGGGGAGAAGGACGCGCTTCAGATGTCAAGGGCGACCAAACGGGGGTGAAAGGGACGAGAAAACGCGCGAAAGAGTCGCAAACTGGTTGGAAACGCGAGAATTCGGTAGGGGATAGCAGGAAGAACAAAGAGAAGTCATTATTATATCATAATATCGCGCAAAACATCGATTAATAAAGACAATAGCTGAGGCGAAACGGGCATGATGACGAGAGAGACAATAGAGAGGGCGCGCCTTTCACTCTCCTCGATTCGCACACTCTCTCGCTTGACCTAGCCGACGAGAGAGAGGCAGGCAATCAATAACGACCACGTCGAGCTTCTCGCTTTCTCACTCTCACTTTTCACTGTCTTTGAGCTTCTGTGCCGGGGTTTCGACTATGATACAACATGAAATCCAGTCTAATCCAGTCTATCTGCCATATTATGTTAGGTTCCTTCTGTATCCAGCCTCGATGGCTGTTCGGGTGTGAAGGAGGGAAGGGGAGAGGAGAGGAGGTGGACGGGAAGGGGTCGCACTTATTTTCTTCTCAGTGCATTGCTTGGCATAACCATTTGGGGAGCGGTTCACTGATATTATTGATCGAGTCCCGGACGGGGTTACGGTAGCTACGAGTACGGTGCGCATGAAATCGGTTTACGACCGAGTCTGACGGTCCAATAAGCGTAGAAACAACGATCAGGTAGGCACTGGGGATAGTGATAGTGTAGGAAACTAATGGACAGTGGGTACGGTAGCCACAAGGATTCGGTAGTTGCAGCATGAGTGGATTACGGTATCGGCCGATCGATTTCAGGCACACAGAAGCTGGACCAGCGCGAGTCGAACGTGGAGGAGAGCAGCCGATCGATTGCTTGTTATGAGGTACGGTAGCATTTGAGGGGTCGTATTGATCTCCGGTGGAGATTACGGTAGTCCGTCCAGAGATTACGACTCCCCTTTAATCATTTTCCTTCTTTTGCGGCTCCGGTGCGGCATCATAGGAGATCTGGGTTACTGTAGCAGATGTTCGTGTACCCATCGGACTACCGTACCCTCTCTATTGATTCCTGGTTTTACCACCATCCGCTTTCTGCACTCCACTTTTTCTGCTCTACTGAATCTTCTAGGGACGATAGGTTGCTTGTCGGGTTCTCCCTTTTCGAACACCCATCTCAGAATTCTGATCAAAGCACTGATCAGAGCACGCCCATCACTGTCTCTACCATGCTCCCTCCCATGGGCGAGAGACAACGCAAAAAGAGGAGAGCGCGCCACTCCATCCCCTCCCTTCCCTTCCCTCCCCGGGTAGGTCAAGGAAGGGGAGGAGAGGGGGGAGGCCCTTCCCTTGATCGGGGCTTGTGCACTCGCTTGTTTTGATCTCGCGCGCTCCCCTTTTCTCCTCGTTTATGGCCTGCTTAGCGCTTTATCGATCGGTTCTTGAGTCCTTTGCTTGATTCT
Source organism: Pristionchus entomophagus (assembly GCA_036245825.1). Classification (NCBI taxonomy): domain Eukaryota; kingdom Metazoa; phylum Nematoda; class Chromadorea; order Rhabditida; family Neodiplogasteridae; genus Pristionchus; species Pristionchus entomophagus. The sequence goes on from BTSX01000002.1 coordinate 36,016,085, forward strand.
GCGCGTGACCCTTCAATCTCTCACCTGTTCGCCCTTTATCGATCGGAGATGGAAGATTTTGTCCAATTTCAACTAGCGCTTCTCCTTGTTTCGCGCCTTTATCGATTGACGCGGTCCCCCCTCGCTACCGTACCCTACCGTAGCCAAATGCTACTTTCACATTCCGAGAATTGAAGCGCTTTCGCTATTCTGGAAGGCGTTCACGCCCCCCCCCCCTCCCCTAGACTTTAAATTCTCGATTGATTGTTTGTCTCTCCCTTCCTAGTAGTATTGCTTACTGGCTCTTTCCAATCGGCACACTGTTTCGCCACTATGTCCAACCATTGAATTCAATCGATCAATCGTCCATGCCATGTCCTACCGTATCCCCTTGCATCTTTATCGATCGGTCTTTGTATCGATTCCTCGCTTTGTCAACCCGACTGCCTATCCGCATTCAGCTTTATCGATCGATTGTGGTTACCGTATCCTACTGTAACCATTTTTCCCTTTGAGATGAGCCCCTCATCCGGCGCGGGTCCCTTCTACCGCCGGCGCGACCTCCTCTTCCTGCTCACAGGTATGGTAGATCTTCGGGTGGTGATGGCACGTTTTGGAACCTCCATTTTGGAACTCTCTCAAAACAATGGGAAGGGACTTTAGAACTGTAATTTGAATACAGGTAACATTGCTAATCTCATATATGATGAATAGAAACCCACACGTATTCAAATGGCAGTTCTAAAGCCTCTTTCCATTGTTTTGGTAGGGTTCCAAAATGGTCATTTCTCAGGGTTCCAAAATGGAGGTTCCAAAACGTGCCATCACCCTTCGGGTACGGTAGGTCGGAGCGTCGTTACAGTAACCTGCAGTGTATAAAATAGTGTGCACAATGGAGAGAGCTGCTGCTTTCCAGTGTACGCCTCTCTCTCGTTCGTCACCAACTTCCCCTCCGGCTTCACCAACTCCTCTGTGAACACGGCGGTGGAGGCGCTCGACAGGTGACTCAGAGCAAATCGGTGCTAACGAGCGGAAGTTTGGGTCTTGCGTAGTCCCGGAACGGTTTATTGAGCACGGCTGTTTGCGCGTGTCGACAAGAGTTTTGTGTGGTAATTTTTGTTGAGCACACTGTGAGGCTGGTATTGAAATCTAAACAAAAATTCCTCATATTAGATCTGAGTGATACATGGATGAGCAGAGACGTGGATAGGAACGAACTTTGGGGCGAATACATATAAGGTTCTCATTCGATAGTCGGAATTTCCCCGATCTTTAGAATACATTTCTGGAAATATCGGGCATTCGCATTTTGGAAAATATATCAATTTCAAGTCCCGATTTTGTCGTTCCGCGCATTATCTCGTGCTAAAACTTCCGCTCGTTAGCAACGATACTTGCAGCTTCATCGCCCGCTCCTACCACCACCGTGGCTACGCGCTCGACGAGGGCACGCTCGCGCTCGTCCGATCCGCCACTCTCAACGCCTGGTTCTTCTTCCAGGTTAGTTTAGCGGTCCGAAAATAATAATATATTCCGGAATTGTGCTGTAGCACGGCGTTCTACTGGCAAAACGCCAAGTGAGCTTTCGCGGTGAGACCTTTGCGCACTCTCTCGCATTTGCATGCTCTCTCGCCATTCCCCTGACCGCTCTCTCCTCTCTCGTTAACCCCATGCAAAACGCCGTGTGCTGTAGTGCTTTAGAGTAGTGCGCAAAGGTCTCACCACGAAAGCTCACTTGGCGTTTTGCCAGTAGAACGCCGTATATGTCCAGGCTAGTGATGATAAATCGGACTCTGCATGCCGTCTATAACTAGAGTTCATGCCGGCATTATCGTTGAAAATGCCGGGTTGAAGCCGGTATGAAAAGCCGTTTTGTCCTCTCTAGTCCAGGTATTATCGCACATCCCTCGTTGTTAGCTGCGCTTAAATTGTTCGTTTCGCGTATTTCGAAATGCCAGACTTCCGCTTGTTAGCGACGATTTGTTGCAGATCTTTGGCGCGCTGCTCTCGCCCATGTTCCTCGACGAGTACGGCAGACGACGTGAGTTGATATTCCATGTTTTCGGTTGTTGCATCGCTTCTGAACCGTTCTTTCGACCCAATGCCTCGCCTTTTGTAGGTTTTAATGAAGTATATTGGTCCCTGTAGATCACGGCGAATGGCAATTATCGATTTTCTTCTCAATATCGATTTTCCAGAAGGCTACATCATCGGCTGCGCGGTGACGCTCGCCTCCACCGTCGTGCAGCTGGCGGGCGTACGGTAAGTGGGTTCGGTAGATCAGGATTACGGTAGATGGTAGATCACGACAAGCTACAATGGCTTCTAAACGTGGTGCGGTACAGCATGTAGCTTGGGCTTACTGTAGGTGAATTTATCATTCCGCCACTCGCTTTCGATTCCGGACTTGTGCTTAGTGACGATACGCTCTTCCAGTCTCGGCCTGCCCGAACTCGTGATCGTCGGTCGCTCGCTGACCGCGGTGGCCTCGCCGCTCTGCGACGCCTGCCTCATACTGTACCTCCAAGTGAGTATTGATTATTGATTGATTGCGCTCTCTCCATTTTGCACACTCTCTCGCGCATTTCGACTGGTGAGATACTGCGCTAAGCCATTGTTCATCTCTCGCCATTTGAACTACCGTAACCTCACTCTAGTTGATATCTGAATTTATTTTGTTTTCAAAACATTATCAACCTGTTATCGTCCATGCTTCGCGTTGAGCTAATTTAAACGGCTGTTGAAACATAAATGTGGACGGGTCATATTTTGGAATTGTTTCCTCGCCCCAGAGAATGATTCTAAGGTTCCTCCAATCGTACACCTCTTCCTCAGTTTAGCTCCTATTTTAATCCCGTCCGATCCTATCCCCTTTCTTACCGTAACCCTCCTCCTTCCCTGCAAGAAATGGAGCCTTTCCTGATGCGTTTAGTTATCACTTCCCTCTTCCTGAGATTGAGTTACAGTATCCCCTTTGTGTTGTTTGCATTACCGTTACCCTCCTCCTTCCCTCCAGGAAACGGCGCCTTTCCTGATGCGTTTAGTTATCACTTCCCTCTTCCTGAGAATGAGTTACAGTATCCCCTTTATGTTGTTTACATTACCGTAACCGTAGCTCTCCAAGAGACAACGGAACGTCCGTTCACCTGCTCCTTCCTTGCTGGTAATGCTCCACTTATCTAGCTAATCGCATTCTTTGACCTAGCCCTACCGTACTCCTACCATGATCATACCGTATCGAGCTACCGAGCGCCTCTCTCTTACCGTAACCCTCCTTCTTCCCTCCAGGAGACGGCTCCCCTCTCGATGCGCGGCGAGGTCTCCTTCTTCTGTGAGATTGGCCACGGATCGATGTGCGTGCTCGGATCCGCGCTGGGAATGAGGAATGTCAGTTTGCGATTACGGTAGGGACTCGATTACGGTAGATTACGGTAGAAAGATGGTTACGGTAGATTACGGTAGAGAGATGGTTACGGTAGATTACGGTAGAGAGTGCTAGGCCAGGGCATGGCTAAATTAGAATTCAGACTCCGCCAAAAATCACGCCAGGTTTATCTGAGTTTCACTAGCGAATGAACAATGAGAGAATTGGTTTGAGACCCAAGTAAAATATCATAGCGATGAAAGTACGGAAACCGGCTCTCCTCAATTCGTGTGCTCTCTCATTTCTCTGATATGCGAGAGAGCACGTGAATAGAGGAGAGTCAATTCCGATTTGGAATCACTGGTAACCGTCGTTTAGTGTCTCATTTTCCGGTGCTCGGATACGCGCTCTCCCCTCTCCTCCTCTCCTCCATCCCGCCCGAGGCGATCTCCCTCCTCGTCGTGTGGTTCGTGCCCGAGACGCCCAAGTACCTGCTCATCATGAGGTACCGTAACCCTACCGTACTCACGAGATAATGTAGCCCCACCACCGTACTCATGAGGTTCTGTAGCGACACCGCACTCACAAGTAGTCACGAAGGCTATCTATATTCGTTAGATGTGAATGACTTGCTCGATTAGCTCCTTTTTACTGTAGCTTTGCTGATAATTTTCGTTGAATCTAGTCCATTTTTAGCTATGTTTTTAAAAAAAATATTACAATATTTTTTGTTCAGAAACAACCGAGCCGGGGCCATCCGCTCGCTCGACTTCTTCCTGGGCGAGGGAGTGAAGGGCAACACTCGGTTAGTGACAGTTGCGGATTGTTGCTCTCTCCATTCTGCACACTCCCTCGTCGGTCAGACGATCGAAAGAGAGTGTGCAGAATGGAGAGAGCAACTGTTCTATCCGGCAACAGCAGTTAGTCGGACAGTCTTTTCTGCACACTCAATCGTCGAAAATCGAGAATAATTTATTGTTAATTAGCCATATTCGCTCACCAAGCATTCCCCAATCCATATTAGTTCATGCCTGATCAATCAGTGATTATCGATTGATTTTTATACTATTATAATCGATTATCTCTTAGCCACGACGAAATCCTGTGGCAGATCGAGCGGGAGCGCGCGGTCGAGGCGGGCAAGCAGCAGAGCAGCTTCAGGGTGAGGTTATTGTTATTTTTACAATTTAAAACGTTGTAATATAAAATAAAAAAATACAATTGAATCATCAAAGCTACATTTACTTTTGGAATAGCAATCGACAATCGATCAACATCCATCCAGCTCGCTTTTGTCTCATAGACACTCTGAAACACAAATAAATCTTCACCTGCAATCTAAAGGAACTGAAAGTAGAGCAAGCGAAAAATCGAAGAAACGTGATCGTTGAATTTTTTAATTGTTTGAATAGTAATCTTTATTCTTTCCTCGTCATCCCTTCTTTCCTATTGATGACGTAACAGCCTCAGGAATACCTTGCTTTCCTGTAGTAGTGTCCTCACTTTACCCAAAGATATTGTGTGTTGCGCCTATTCTTACCCACACTAAGCCATTATTAAGGATACTGTAGGTGGTGTTACCTAGTGATGACGTCATCTTCCATCAGGAATGCCTGTCCACCTTCCACATCCGTCGGGCGATCGCTCTCTCGTGTGCGGTCCTCGTGCTGACCCTCTCCTTCTACCCACTGCTCCAGTCCTCCACCCACTTCTTCCTGGCGATCAAACTGTCCAGGTACGGTAGTCCCTGTGGATACAGTAACCCACTAGGATACGGTACAACGCTCGATCTGTGCTGGCGATCGAGGTGAGGGAGATACTGTAATATCTCAGTTACGGTATCCTAGAGCACAGTACATTTTATTACAACCACTATAGTGATAGATATAGTGGCCACATAAGCGAGGAACCTAAACCAACCCCACAATGGTGGCACTAAAATAGAGCGCGCGAATTATAATAGCCCAAACCGACGTCCTCATTTTTGTCCGGTCCTCCACCCACTTCTTCCTGACCATCAAACTGTCCAGGTACGGTAGTTCCATAGGTTACAGTAACCGACGGATACAGGAAAGCGCTCGATCTGTGCTGGCGATCGAAGTAAGGGAGGTACAGTAACCGCGTCCCCTTCGGATACTGTGACCTGGTCAAGAAGACTGTAGCTGCAGCAATCCCATTTTCCATCTCTCAATAGGACGGGCAGAAACCATTGCTTTTGTCTGGTTTGTTTTTTCAAGCAAAACCGCGTACGTTCAACAAATTTATTTATTTAATTAATTAATTATCAGTTCGGTGTCCGAGTTCTCATCGATGCTCATCATGGTCATCTTCACGCTCTCGTGCGTCGTCGGCTCGACCATCATCGACCGGTGCGTAATTATATATTTATTACCTTATTTTAAAATTATAGTCTTAATGAACCATTAGAGAAATATATGCAGCCGTGTTTCCAAATCAACATAGTTGTAGTACCTCATTGTAACTCTGCCGTTTGTGTCCTCATTGCTAGCTCACTTACAAGGAGGCGAAGTTAACACTGCGGCAGAATTAAATAAAATAGGTGCATATTTATCAGTTAATTGATCAGGCAATAGATGCTCAGATGACTCGCCATAATATTTTTGATTCCTATTCTTTATTCACCTTCTTTCTGCAGGTACCCGAGGAGGACACTCATCATCGGGTTCGGCATCATCACCAATGTGAGTCTGCAGGGTTACTGTAGTTCGGGGAGATATGGTAGAGCTCGAAAAGTCACTGATGCACCAATGTGAGTCGTATTCTGACCCTCGAAACCAATTTTCCCACCTCGGTTCCGGTCTCGATGCCCTTCTAGGGTGATCGAGGTAACAATCGGCCTCAATTGATGCCGCGGCTCTTTTGCTTCATGACTGCGACAAAATCATCGAATTTCTCTGATTTTATTTACGAAATAGCGGGCTCAATCAATAACATGTTTATCGAATTTGATGTATTCAAATGAAATGCTGTCACAGTAATCACATCTTTTGATGATGAATGTCAGTCATCGGTTGTCTAGAATGTACCGTATTGCAGACGTTCCTGCTCGCGTTCGCCGTCCTCTCGCACTGTGCGCGCACCCATCCCGCCGTCAAGTACGCCGCCCTCGCCGCCGTCCTCGGATACTGTATCTCGTTCGGGTATCGATTTTTATTGGATACGATATCGGGTATGTATTTCCTGCCGCTTTCCGCAGTCTGTTCTGATTTGGGAAACGCTTCTCACAGGAGTTCATTTGTTCTCTTGTTTTTGAGACTCTATAGTGGTTACTCTACTGAGTTAGGATAAAGTGCGGGCTTTGTGTATTTAAATAATTAAGCATTCTCAACGTGTTCAATATTTATTGACCAGTCCAAAAATTACCCCGGTATTTGCAAAATGAACATAGCAGCGAGTGGTTTCGATCCACCGACCTCTGGGATATGGGCCCAGCACGCTTCCACTGCGCCACGCTGCTGATGTTGAGATGGCATCCCATCACTCACCTCATTCCTGCGACTAGCGTAGTGGAGCTCCTGACCATCAACTTTTTCCGAATGAATTAAATAGCAAATATATCAATAATCGCAGGCTCGTGCTCGGCCCGCTGTCGTGGTTCGTCGCCACCGAGATGGTCTCGCAGCGACATCGCGCTACGGTAAGAAACGGGTACGGTAGATCGGAATTGATCAATGGGCGTGATATGATGCGGTAGTTAATAGATCGAGGATACTGTAATCGTATTCGATCTTGATCGATTGATTAATACGATGGTATTGTAGATCATTGGATACGGTAGGTCAACGATCGATTCCTCCTCCGCAGGTCTTCTCGATATGCTACGCGGTGAGCAACGCCCTCATCGCCGCAACCAACTTCGCCACCGTACCCCTCTATAGGGTGAGACTACTGTAGCGCACAGGGGTACGGTAGAAGAATGGTATCGGGTGACGGTACTGTAGAGTAGATATGTCAAACCAATTCCTCACTATTGTTTATCTGGTCTCGAGTAGTCCGAGTGTTTAAAGAAGAAATTGAACCCAATTATTTTATTTTTCTGCGACGAATCGAGAAATATTTGACATTCCTACTGTAGGGCACAGGGATATGGTCGAACTTTATTTGTGGTAGTAGGGTTAACCGACGAGTAGTAATCGATGGCATTGTTTGATGTAATCTCCTCAACAGTCAATCTGTGGGTTGCTGTGTGCTCGCCAACTTCTAAGATAGTACTCGGTCGATCACCAAGCGGCAACGAAATCCTTTCCAATTGCATAATACTGGCGTAATATCAGTTGAACCGTTGATCTTGCCGGGAATTGAGATACGGAAACAATTACGTTAGCACGCAGCAATGTATTGAACAATTTTGATAGCTGTGGGTTGAGAGTTTAATGATGACGAAATCCTTTACGATTTCCTAATAATGACGTAATCTCAGTTGATCGGTGGTTAGTATTAATTAATTAATTAATCAAATTATAAAATAATTAATAAATTAGCAAAAATGATGTTCAGTTGATCGGTGGTGCAGCCTTCATCGTCCTCTTCATCGTTCCCTCTCTCTTCTCGCTCGTCTTCATCTACCGATGCATGCCCGAGAGTCTCGGCAAGCAGGCCCATGAGGTGAGCGAGGATTAGGGAAGATGACGTCATCTGAGAGATCAAAGATCAAATGCAGAAGATGACCTCATCACTAGAGTCCATTCCATTCTGCGCATTCTCTCGTTTATGAGTTTGCAGATTGAAGCTAGCCACTATTCGATATTGTGTTTCATCGGTTTTCATTAGCCTTTAAACATAGACTAGAACGAATTATTTCTTGATTCGGAATTTTTATTTAAATAATTCCAGGTCGTCATCGAGATTCGCAAGAGTCAGGAGTCGCTCTACGAGGTGAGCACGGAGATCAATGATCAATCAGATATTATTTCCACGGGGGTGCAGAGTAGTGTCGAAAAAGATCAAAGATCAATGGCACAATCACTTTTGCAATCAGTTTTATTTATTTTTTTATTTATTTATCGTACACTACTGAAGGTGCTTCAACAAGTACAGAATGTGCGAGAAAGGAAAGAGGAGAAGGGAAGTGTTTATAATTGTGGGAAGGATGCGTGTGAAAATAGGGGGGAAGGGAGGAGGGGGAGTGAGGAAAGGAGGGGAAGGGGGGGAGGGGGATGGATCGATCGTCTCATTTGGGTCGCTCATTGGAATGTCAAGGGGAGGGAACCTCGGAAGCGGTAGGAGCTGGCCGCTTTTCCAATATATGTCTGATTGGATGGATGTGTTAGACTTGTTGAGGTAGATCGATAGTGGGAAGGAGGGGGGAATGGGTATTGATGGGTGGAGATAAATGATGAGGAGATCACAGATTAGCAATGTCTATTCCGAGAGCATGAGTTAAATTGGGGTGTTTAAATAGATGAATCTTAATAGTGGGAATAGACAATTTGAGATTACAAATCAAGTGCAATTTGTTTAATAAGCGAGCTGTTCTGTGAGAAAAGGACACTTTGAGATTTTCTCTCTTGAAGGGGGGTAGATGAAGAACAAACGACCCATTACGTCTACTAATTGCACGGTATGTATAAAAATGCGTAGGTTCTAGATCAACAAAGTTAGCAAAAATTTTGAGAGCTAAGACAATATTAATCACAATACGACGAACATACAAAGTGTTCAATGAATAGAGAGATAACCTGTCAGAGTAGGAAGGAACAATAGGGTCTACTCTAGAGCAACGAAAGTACAAAAGTCTAATAAACAGGTGTTGTACTTTCTCTTATTAACGGACAAGACCTTTGGACGAGGGGACCAAACGGGGGATGCATATTCTAATACGGGAATAATGAATGACTTGAAAGCTGAGATGTAAGGGGAGGGAATGGTACAACTGATACTACGAAAAAGGAGGTAAACAAGTGAGGTCGATTTATGACATACAATCTTAATATGAGAGTCAAAGTTCAAGAGAGGATCAATATTGACACCTAAGTCACGAATGGAGTCAGAGATTGCTAGATTGTTGGAAAGAAGAGAGTTGGTTATTCGGGGATTATTTCGCCCTATGTGAACTATGTTGCACTTTTTTTGTAATAGTAAGACTTCACAAACATTTATCATCTTATTCAGTCAGTAAGATCAAAGATCAAAGATCATCCCTCTCCAGGTAGATCACGCGCCGCTCCTTCACGACGTCGACGACGACTGCTGGATCGATGATGACGAGGCCTTCAAGTTTTGAATTTCCCGCACGATTCGGAAATTCGATTTTCGAAAATCGCTGCTTGTACTATGTTGATCTCTTTGTGAACTGACTTGTAAAGCCATAGCCCGATAATAAAGCTAATAATAGTTGTGAAGTCTTGTTCGAACCAAGGGGCATTAAGAACAGTAGATGGCCAGAGTAGGAAGATCAAAGATCAATAAGTTTTCGATCAGACAAGAAAACAATTACGAGTATTCTAGTCATTTGTTTTGTTGTATTTCTTTACAATGCGTAACACGACGATCTCAAACATATTGTTTATTATTTTTGTTTCTATTGAGTGATCTACTCAGTACGATGATTGGGGGGAGGGGTTACTGTAGGGGATACGGTAGCGGAGTACGGTATCTCCCTTCTCCACGTCATCCTCACTTGTCGTCGTCGTCTAGCATGGACACCTGGATTATAAAAATAATTAACAAAAATATTTTTCATTTTCGTTAATGTCATTGAAAAGGTCATGTCATATCAATGTTGCCTATATCAAAAAAATGCAATTAATAACCTTTTTGTTGCTCACGCCGCCCTCCTTGTTGTTCTTTCCATTGTCCGATCCCTTCTTCGCCATCTGAGAGAGACGAGAGATCAGAGACCAAAGATCAAACATTTGAGATAGTTTCTGATCTTTGATCGTTTCCCTCACCTTGGAGATGTTCCTGGTCGCGATCCTCCTGTAGTCCTTGATGAACTTGGCTTCTGGATCGTACTTCTCGATTATTCGTTCCTGAAGGCAGAAAATTATCGATTGACTAGACGGTTAGGGTACTCCTACCGTACCCCTATCGTACACTATCATTCTCTTTCCGTTGTCTTAACTACCGCACTTCAATCATGCCGCAACCGTAATCTCGAACCATTATTATCCTACCTTATACCCGAGCTACCGTACCCCCAGCTTACCGAGCAGAAGAGATCCAGCATGCAGAGGTGGAGGAAGAGGTACTGGACGTGGCTTTGCACCGATTGATAGCGCATGCTGCGCATTTCCTGAGAAGATACGGTATTGAGTACGGTATTGGGGAGGCAGGGATACGGTAGGCGTACTGTAGGGATAATATGTTGCCTGATCGAATGGCGCTCTTTCTAGTCTCCACACTATCGCATTACTCTTGCCGTAGAGATAGATTGGAGAGAATAATTGTTCGATCCGGCAAAAAGGCTAGTAATGAGTGCGAGAATGGGGTACTGTAGGTCTATCGCAAGGATGCTGTAAGGGTAGCGTTGGGGGACGGTAAGGCTCGGTAGACCCCGCATAAGGCACGAGTGGATACTGAGTGGGTACAGTAGCTATGTGGCAGTGTTATGGTAAGGTACAAGGCAGAGGCACTGTGGTTCGGGGCTATCGGCACAAGTGAGATACAGTAGGACAGATATCCAAGTACGGTAGGTGGTTCAGGCACTGGCGGGTGTTACGGTAGGTCGAGGGATCAGTGAATTGTAGAGGGGGGAGACACGGTCGGCTCTTGTTGGGATCAGAGATCAAAGATCAAAGATCAGAACGCAGACGAGGGCTGAGGATCTTCCGCACCTTGATGACTTTCATCAGCGAGAGATTCGGATTCTTGCCGATCTTGTACGCGGCCAGCTCGATCGCTGCAAAGACGAAAGATCAGAGAAATCAAAGATCAAAGATCAAACCTGCGAATGTCGCTGTCCGGCCGACGCCCGCGCTGCAGTGCACGATCACCGGGTCGTCGACCTTGGTGTTCTTCTTGAGCCACCTGACAGGGATTGCGTCATTAGTAGGTATTAGTGGTGCCGGATCGAATAGAGCTCTCTCCGGCGAAAGAGTGTGCAGAGTGGAGAGAGCCACTATTCTGAATCTCAGAAGCCGCATCGATTTATGATAACGTTATCATTGATCTTTGATCTCTCATCGATGACTCATGGAAGACGCTCCTCGATCTCATGAGTTGTATTTGATCGATGATCTTTGATCTTTGATCTCTCAGACGCCGTCGTCGTGCTCCCTCAACTCACTTCCACAGGTCGAGCACCTTGTCCGAGGAGACGGGCGCGCACTTGTCCGGCCACGCCGATAGCAGGCAGTGGCGCATGCGCGTCTTCTTCTTCTCGCTGCGCAAAGATCAAAGATCAGTGAGGGAGATCAAAGATCAAAGATCAAAGATCAACTCACTAGGTGATTTCCAGGTAGCTGCAGACGCAGCCCTCAATCGCTGGCGACGAGAGCAGATCGAGATTCGTCACCTGCAAGAGTTGCACTTTGGACTGGATATTGCTTGGACTTGATATTTGGACTGGATATGTCTTGGACTGCTCATCGGTTGGACTGGATATTGGGACTGGATATTGGGACTGGATCTCTGATCTACCTTGAACGGCCCGAACGTTTTCGTCTCGTCCGGCTTCGTCGGGAAGTACTGCGCGCACTTCTCCTCGTCCTCTGCAATCAAAAGATACCGTAACCCTGGATACAGTAACCATCTACCGTATCCCCCCGCCCGCACACTCACCGCCCTCGACGAACTGGCAGAGCTGAATGATGATGGTGACTTTCTCCTTCACAGCCATCAACCAGAAGTCCTCAATCGTCTCAGGCATCGGCCCCTGCAAGAGATCAAATATCAAACTACGGAGATCAAAGATCAGTTTGATACCTGCGTGCAGATGAGGCGGCTTCCGTCGGGGTTCTGCACCCAGTTCGCGTGAATGTAGTCATCCTCAACCTGGAAAAGACCAAAGACCAAAGATCAAAGATCAAGATGGATAGATCAAAGTTAAACCCGCCCACCTTGCGGCCCTTGAGCACCACGCGAGTGTCGTCGAGGCAAAGAACGTCAGCGTATCTGGAAAGGGATCAATGGCGATCATATGATCTTTGATCTCTGATCTCTGAGCTCTGATATTTGATCTCCCTACCTGTTCTTCTCCTCGTTCTTGGCGCTGCAGATCGTCGTGCGACGCGTGTCGACGAAGCGCTTGATCTTCTGGTTGAACTCCTCGGAGAGGGTCTTGATTGACTGCAAGGAGCAGGGTACGGTAGGCGTTCGGTAGGTGGTACGGTAGGTCAGGCAAACTGTAGTCATGTACTGGACCGTGGACACGGTACCAGCTCCAGTATACTGTACTCGGTCGATGGTACGGTAGTATACGGTATTCTGTTGGGAGAGGGGTACTGTAACGTACCAGCGTGAGCACCTTCTTGGACCAGGCTTGCTTGTTCGCGTCTTCGACGCTTCGCGCGGTCTTCTGGCCCGAGACGGCCTGAAAGGAGTAGGATATATAGCAAAAAACAATCTACAGAGATCAAAGATCAAACTACACAGTTCACAGATCAATCTCCATATCATACAGTAACGGCTTTCGGAGGATATTGGACCGAAATCTTCGTTTTTACCGTAACCCACCTAGTAGTGTAGGTTTCGGTAGATTTGGGTACGGCAGGTCAGGAACCTACAGTATACCTTGGTCCCGTCGAGTTTGCTGGGCTCCCTGTCCTTACTGGACCGAAATCTTCGTTTTTACCGTAACCCACCTAGTAGTGTAGGTTTCGGTAGGTTTGGGTACGGCAGGTCAGGAACCTACAGTATACCTTGGTCCCGTCGAGTTTGCTGGGCTCTCTGTCCTTGCTCGTGCCAGCCTTTGACGCCTTGCGTCGCGTCTGTCCTTTGCGCTGCAATACGGTAGTTCAGTACGGTAGGATTACGGTAGGGGTACGGTAGAGGTGCGGTAGGGGTACGGTATGAGTACGGTAGGGGTGCCATAAGTTACGATATGTCTCTCTGGGATGTTGTACTGGTTTGGTACGGTAGGTGGATACCGTAATCCGGGGATACGGTAGGAGCGAGGGCGGTACCGTACATTGACGGTCTTCTCTTGCGGCACCATCAGCGATTTGTCGGCCGCCCGGCTCATTGTGCGACGAGCGGATCCTGCATGGGGTACGGTACGTTAGGGTACGGTACATTGGGGTACGGTGGGTTTGGAACACGGTAAGATCCTGGCTTGGATTCGCAGGCGTACGGTAGGATCCAAGACCCTGGCCTTACAGATACGGTAGGTCAAGAGGAGGACTGACCCGGTGGGGTGGAGTGGAGGGTGAGTAGGGAGAGGAGAGGGAGGGAGCGACTGCTCCTCGCCCGCGCCAGACGAGTGAATGAGGGGAGGAGGAGGAGAGGGAATGGAGAATGAATGTAAAATGAGATGCAAAGTGCGTAATTGAGTTCTTGGCTGCGTGCAATTTATTTTTTTCGAGTTTCTAGTCAAATGAGATTGAATTTCTGGATAACTTTTGCGTAGATTCTGAATCAATGGATCTGGAATGCCCTAGAAGGAGTTTTCAAGTGATGAGATAATTTTCACGTCAATTTCCAGGTTACTGTATTTCACTAGAGTAGACATGGATTAAATTTTCTTATCGATTATTTCGGTTCTTATAATCGGTACATGAAACTTGAGAAAAAAGTGAAAAGGGCAATAAAAAGCAGCAAAATGAACTAGCAGCGAGTGGTTTCGATCCACCGGCCTCTGGGTTATGGGCCCAGCACGCTTCCACTGCGCCACGCTGCTGACGTTTAGTATGTTCTCAATCCCTCATATCCTCAGTAATTCTCGCACTTGATGTTATGGCAGTAGTCGCTTTCTCTAAAGAAAAAAAAACAATAAATCGAACATATTGCTTGGAGAAGGGAAATAATTTGCGCCTAGCATCTAAGGCAATGATCCCGGAACTATTTATGGCAAATCTGAAATGGCTCTCCTCAAATCACTTGTTCTCTCGCCGGTAAGTGAAACGAGACAGCACGCGAAACGAGGAGCGTCGGATGCCGATTTGTCCTCACCATTTTATTCCCAGTCGATCGATCGAATTCGGCTGCAAGCACGCAAGAGAACCTGTTCTCCCCACTCATAGCAGTTTCGAGGTGCTTTCCATCCTGCGACAAAGCGGTATCACGCATTAACAACATTGGGAAGAACAGATGTCAAATCGAGAAGTACTGAAAGGAGAATTTCAATGGAGCAAACAAGTTAGGCCGCCCCATTCACGTGTCAAGATATTCTTCACCCATTTATGCTAACCTCGCCGGGGCAAAAAAATACCGTGATCTGAAGATCACTCAAGATGTGACAAGCGTCCAATTTCAGATGTTATTTTTATTTGAAAAGCAGATTAAGTGATATTTTTCAGTTTTATATTAATAGAACAAAGAATATCAAACAGTTCCTGCATCTTGCTTGCATCTGCGTTGTGCCATTTGGGCAATTCGGCTCCAATGAATTCCCGTTCCATTCTCATCTCGATTTCGGTAGACATCGACGCCGCCCTTCTAGGGTTGCGAATCAGGAAGTCACGGAGCTAAATTAACTTTAAATTAATTATAATTTGGGAAATATACGCACTTCTTTTAGATAATCTTCGATTATGGTCGCATCCGGGTAAATTACATTGAAAGTGTGATCATCTTTCTCCATGTTCAGAACAGTGTCAGCGAGTAGGTCGAAACGACTAAACGATTGGGGAAGTCAAGCAACATACAATTCCTTTCTTAATGTTGGAACAAAACCGGCGCAAGATACCGTGAAGGGTGAGTTAAGCAATGAAAATATGCGATGACACCCCTAAAACACTAAAAGAAAACAGAAAAAGGCAAACTTACTGATTCGTAAAGTTTGCTGCGTTTCTGAAGAAAAACTGATGCATCTCTCTCCACTGTCCTAAAAATCCGCGCCTCGCAAGTTGAGACATCTGATCACGTCGAATAGTCGTGTTCTCTCCCAAGAAATGTTTCTCGAGGAAACTGAACGAAATGGGGAATAAACAAGATGCTGGTAGTAGCACACAAATGATGGCAAATCTGAACTCGACTCTCCTCATTTCGCGTGTTATATCTTTACTCTGACTTGCGAAATGGGGAAGATTCGGTTCCGATTTAGCAACGCTATATCACACCTCTGGTAAAGAGTCGTGTTTTTCCACTCCGACATGCAATTCATACTCGTCGCGTAGCGGAATGTCTTCGCCACCAGTTCCCAGTAGTTGTTGAAGATGCCATCCCAGTCGGTGCGCACGCCGCCCGTGAGACTCACGCGCGGCTCGCACCTGTAGCAACGTGCGGATTAGCGATGACAAATCGGCTTCCGACTCTCCTCATTTCGCGTGTTCTCTCGCCTCTCTAACCGACGAGGAGATCACGCAAAAAGAGAAGAGGCGATGCCGATTTGTCATTACTAAATAGCGTCGTTTCGGTGCTGGCTCTCCTGATTCTGCTTTTACTATCGGGGTGTTTCTATGTCTATATATTGGATAGACGAACAAGCGAAAACCGAACATTGGATACGACTTCTCAAAGTCGAGGTAGTCTTCATCGGCAGCTGCCGTGTTCAGCCGAGGAAGGACGATTCTCCTCGCCACAGAGTACACACCATACTGAAATCCAGGATCGTCTGCGAAATCGGCTCGCCACGTTCTTTCTTGTCTGGCCCACCGATGGGATAATGCAAAATTAATAAAATTCAATGCAATGAGATTTGAAAAAAAAATGTTGCATGATCATGGTGCTACTGATAGGGGCCACAAGCCCCGCCCACTTTCCCTCCACACCATTCCCCTCGAAAACGAGATCGAGCAAGCACAACCGACATTCGCAACCAAATCACCCGCCCAAAAGCTTGACTAGTAGCTATGACCGCCCTACATACAGTGGTCCAGGGCCAAACTGTGTCAGACTTGTTTGTGTCGGTCAAAAATCAATAATAAGGTTGGGAATAGGGTGGTTACGGCATTTCCAGTGCATGCACAATGTTTGACCCTTGATTTAGTTTGTATTTTAGAGGAATTTTAAGTACAAAATTGCATTTTTAATTATCTCCCTGATTTTGTTCTTGAATTTAATATGAGCGCGGGAGGAGCGCGGTCACACGCGAGAGAGGCTCAGCCCCATTATCTCTCGTCTCGTCTCTCCCACCTCTCTGACTAGGGGAGTCTTTGGACACGATTCCGAGAATTCGGCTCTCATGCTTGCGGCCCCTAGCTACTGATCCGGAACAACCTACAAACTCCGATTCGTCCTCGAATATGCGGGATTCCACAGTGCTTCATTTGCTCATGAATACGATCGTATTTGGCGTAGCCGAAGCGGATCGCGGCCAGCATCGACTTGCGCAGCGAGCTTAGCTAAATCGCAGCATAATTGGAAATACGAGAGCAATTTCGAATTTATTGGCCTAGCATTGGATCGAATTTCTTGAAATAACTCACCAAACTTTTTCTCTCCACTTCTGTGACATTTCGCCGTGGTGCAATGATGTTTTCATAGAATACGAGATACAAAAGATCAAAATTGGGATAGACCATGAACAGTGATGTCTCGGGAACATGAATGGTCAGGGAAGACTCTGATGATACAAACAATAATTATGCGAAGAAAAAAAAATACCGTGACGCAAAACTGATAAAAATATCTTACCGTGTTTTCGGAATACTGCCACATCCGAATTACCATCAATTGTGAATAGAATGGGAATTGTGTAGCGCGTTCTGTCAAAATATGAACCATCGCACATTTGTATTGGTAATTAAGGATTCTGTACTGTACGCGCCGATATACTTACGTATTGTCCCTGAGCATCGAAGTACGTGTTGTGATATCGAGTCTGTCTAATTGTTATCGTGGATTTTGGTTAGTTGTACTTGATCGATGAAATCATGAAGAACTCTTTCACGATGGCAGGTTCGTCGCAAGATTTGGCTACACTATTCACAAAAAATCGTCTACATCCGCGAATCCATCGACATGATCGACGATATATTTCTGGGGTTTTTTTGTGTTATTATCGTTTCTCTTACCGTATTTATTATCTTTATCGCTTTGGTAGATGCAGGGCAGAATCATTCTCAGAAGATGCAAAGCCTGAAGGATCTGTTATACAATCTCCAAAACATCAAACCTTCAGCGATGGTATAGGATTTTTTGAGGAAAGATAAAGTTTCGTTGATGTTCAGTGAACAATCAGATCTCGAAGTGGTCGCTCGTGAAGTGATGAGCGCATTACTTGTTCATGATATTCATCGGACTGAACACAATGATCCTGAAACTGAATGAATAAGTGATGGGATCCGATCTGTGAGCCACCACGGTATTGATATCGTTCATCGAAACGAACGAAAACATGTCATTCAGCCAAATCTGGTTCGATTGGTGCACAGTGATGCGATTTCCGATGATCTAAACCGATTTATTGCATTTATCTATTATATATATATATATTAATTTGTTTATTCTGGTAACAAAATTATCTGCAAACCAGCTGTGTTAGATTTCTGAAATCAACAGCGGGATTGATGACAGTATGACAATTCCAGAAATTGTAGCGACCGATAGTGATCAATCCGGGTTGGAAACTACTTGAGTATGTGCCCTCCAAGATAATTATGTCTGTGAAAAGATAGTGTTCGACAATGCGCTCGTAGTTGTGCAGACCTAATTTTGACGTAGGGATATCTGCTATATCGAGATGGGATATTCTCTCCAAATTCCGCTTCTGGAAAGCAGGAATTCCTTCCCCGACAGATGCGATATCCTTCCACTCTGTATTAGTTGATCGATATCTGTGCGAGTTGCTGGAGCTGATCAGTCTCACTTTCATAAACAGAACCTTTTTATATGATCAATATTATCAACTTTCTGTCACTTTCAAAAGTGTTTCGAGAAGAGTTTTGTACTATGATGAATAACTCACATTTTCGAATCCTTTCACCTCAAGAGGAGCGCTTGATAGATGGTTCACCGACAGCGCCACTTGATAAGTCGGGATATGACGAGTTCTCTCGAAAACCGTAATCGTTCGACTAAATTATTTGTTTTTAGAATACTACAATACGGTGCCTTTGAACATAACGTACCCATTGCTTCTACTTTCGGATGTCTTTACGTCCGTATTTGAATAAACATTCAATCCGCTGGGATGGTTCACTCGAAGCTCGAAAGTTGCCTTAGTAACATCGTTTATAAAACTGGATGCGGATCAGATTTCTTTCATATTCGGTTCGTCGAAGCACGGAATCCAATATCGAGCTCCTGTCGGGAAATTGCTCGAAGCGAGAATGTAAGGTCCATTAGAGTGGAGAGATTTGTTTAGTTTAGGATCCCTGAATTAAATTATGGTTTTTTTTATCGTTTTACCAGTTCTCATAGAGTCCATACTCATCCATCTTAGCCACTCCTCGATAAATGATCTGTGATAGAATAGCTGAGGTCAATTGAAGTATAAAATAAGAAATATAAACGAAAAAAAAGTATAAAGTAATCAATATACCTGAAGCATCAGATTCTCGTTAGGTTTGATTGTTCTGTTAGCATGAATTGTAATTGTTTCCATTTTTTAGTTGAAGGCAATTCCTGAGACTCCAACTGGTGCGATCGTGTAAATCATTATCTCTGCCTGATCATGATAATGTATTAATTTAATTCCATTTAAATTGTCTCCTTGGACCTTCTCAATGACCAATCCATTTGAATGGACTTCAAACTTGTCAGTGGCTCGGATAATACACAGGGAGATAGTAACAGTTCCTTAATAGATTTTTATCAACATTCCTTTATCATCCAAATCACCATTAAAGTCTGATTTTGTCGCTCCTTTGTGGCCTCTGACATGTACATTTAGCTCAATCACATAGCTTCGAGGAACCACATGGCCTGATAACTGTAAGTCTTCCCTGAACATACAATTGTACATTTTCGTCTATAAAAATCATATCCCATGAAACTCACTGTAAATGGTCCTGAACTTTGCTCCAATTCATTCCTCTCATGTAAATTGGTAGAGAATCATCAGGATCTGTACACTTAGCGAATCCAACAATCAGAATAAGAATTAATGGGAGCTTCGATAGTAGCATCATCTCAACGATCGGATTGAGTGTAAAAGTATCGTGTAAATCAAGAATTTATAGTCGTCCTCTAGTATAAACAATGTGGGCTACGAATGAAATATTTTCGTTATACACACATGGATGAAAGTGAGATCTGCTGTGTTTGTGAGATGTGTTCGTTTTCCGCTATAGCTACTAGAATTAAATTTGCAATACTATGCGATTTGACGTTAATAATGAGCATGTGAGGCTGTGTAGGATTTTTTATGTTCGATTCTATAGCTCATAAAGTGAATGAGTTTATTCCCCAATATATGATAATCGCATTCGAGTTCAAATTCCGAGTACGATGAGAGATTCGTAGAAATCTCCGGACACATCCTCTGTCTTGACTTCCGGACGGTATCTCTTCAAGAAGATGGATCCTTTCATCCACCATCCCGGCCCTGTCGTTTCATTGCCCGTGTCCACAACATGATGGAATGGTTTAACAGGGGACAACCAGTCTTCGAACTTTGCAACCACGTGTGAGGAGTCACTGAAGTCGCCAAAGATAAGCAATGGTGTCTCATGGAGGATGATCATTAGTGACGACGGTGCGGCCTTCAACTCTGTTCATTCTGCACACTTGCATGTCTCTTTCTTTGACCGACGAGATAGTGTGCAGAATGGAGAGAAACAACGCCGAATCTAGATCCCTATTGATCATAGTTGGTCTTGGCACTCACGATCTGCAAGGTTGTAGTAGAGCGGCGAAGGGTACATTGAGCCAAGGAGAAAAGGGTTCGACGCGTTATGTGATTGATAGCTGAAATACAATATAAATCATTTTCAAGAAGAACTACTTACAAGAAAGACTGGAAAATGGTAGTATTTTCGGCCCGTGAAACCATAAGAGTGAGTGTTTTTTCAGTCTACGATCCGACAAGACGTAATATTCACCAATGTTTCAGCATTTTCAAGACAGTGTCAGTCTTCGATTGGTCTGCTGTCTTCAAATCCAATCTTTCCTGAGAGTGACGAGTTCTGTAGACAAGGAACTTGGTTGCTCCATTCTTCGAAGCTATCAGCTGTGCCTGAAATTTGTCGTATTTCTGTTGGACATATTCAAATCTTACGTGTGATCTACTATTTGAACCTGGATTGCATTGGCAGAGGGTCGAATGAACGACGATGAACTGATCACTGTAATATCGAAGTAGCATCGAATAGTGGGAATTAGAGGGCTCACTTTGTATTGATTTTCTTCAATTCGTTCCGTAGATGGATAGCCCCGTGTTCCAAATATTTAGCATCCGTGTCAATTGATTGAACAAGATTTTTCGCTACGTCTCCCATCCAGTATTCGGTCTTAAATTGAAATTAAATACAATATTTTACAACGAATATTTAATATTTTAACAAATTTTTACCGAATTGGCATGTTCTTTGATGAACTGCGCAATATAATCCTTAGCTTCCTCGCGCATGCTCAGAGTGTGGTTAGGTGCGTGTTTGGAGTATAAGTCGTTGAATCTGTTTTTATATTGCATTTAAATGAGTAAACTAATCATTTTTACTAACTCATCTATTAGCTCATCCGCTTCATCGCTTTCGATTCGAAGATTTGTTTTAGTAACAAACTCACGGATCTAAATGAGTGAATCATTTTACTTGAAAAGACGTTTGGGCAGCCGTATCATCACGATCAACACCCCGTAATCGTTCAGTTATACAGAATCGACACATTTGCTAATTCATCGAAATATGCTCGATTCTCAAGACATCGGCATCTGTCAGTTTATCCACGCCGTTTCTCAGCCAGCAAGAACTAACCTTCTTTGATTGAACATCGACATTATATATTCTTTAAGTATTTCGAAAGAAACATATGAAAAGTGTATCACCAATTTGCGACCCGATGTTAGACCGAAATGGAAAGCCTCGATTCTTGCCTAAATAATTTGTATGCCGCATTATGTTTATTCCCTTGATATGATTAACCCACCAGTTTTATTAGAAGAATATTGATGCCTTCTTTGACGGCATCCAGTCCTTCCCGAGATCCACCGTACGCGTCCGTTTTCACAAAAGAGTGTAGTACGCTTGTGGAATTGTTTCTGACCATGTCTCTGATTTTCTGGGAAAAAAAACGCTTTAGATTTTGGTAAACGCCACCTTGTGATAGCGATACGGGTCCTATGAAAATGTGCTAGTTCAAAATTACTCACTAACCCTTGCAATATCGTATGTTAACGTATTTTCCTTATTTGTCCCATTTCCGTAAAGTTTCAGAAACTTGTTTGAAAGTGCGATTTGGTCGGGATACTTGACAACTTAGAGCATCAGAGATTCTAAGTCGGTCAATGGCACAATTGCATTCTGAGCAAATTTATTTCATTATTTTCCCTCTCACAAATATACTCACGTATTGAAAAAACAGCTCGGTTATTCGATACTCAAGATCTTTGAGACTTTTGTGAATGTTATGAAATTGCTAAAAATAGTGTTTTTGGTAAGTTCCAACCAAGTTGATCTTCCTACTCTTTCAATCTTCGCATCTAGCTCTTTTACAGCGGCCACTGCGGAAATATCTAGCACCGAATCGGCATCTTTGATGGAACTTCCAGTTAGCGAAAACAGCTCTACAATTTTCAGTCGGAATAACTCAAGCTTTTAGGAGATATCGCACGTAGTCCGACTTTAGCTGGAATTGCCAACTCAGGATGCGCAACTGCGATGACATCGACAAATCTCGTAGCACTCGTGATATGTTGAACCAGATCATTGCATCCTGAAGGTGTCTTTTGTTCACAGATCAAAGATCAAAGGTAAGATCAACGACCCGGGCATAGCCCACGAATCTAATCTCGAAATTTTCGCTCTAAGTTATGTATAAGTAACGATTTGGTATACTATACTTGACAACTTCGAGCATCAGAGATTCGACCAATGAGAGGTATCAGAAAAGTGACTTACCAATGAGAGGTATCAAAAAAGCAAAAAGAAGTAACATTCTCGTTGTCGGGTTTGCTGACTGATGGTTGTGATTTGTTCAAGAGCATTTAAATATGAGCATTATCTCATCTGGACGTGAATGGGGCGGCCTAACTTATCTGCTCCATAGAAATTCTCCTTTCAGTACTTCTCGATTTCATCCGTCCTCCTCATTTTGTTAATGTGTGTTACCGCTTTGTCACAGGATGGGAAGTACCTCGAAACTGCTACGAGTGAGGAGAGCAGAATCCCTTACATGCTTGCAGCCGAATTCGATCGTGGGGGGGGGGAAAGAGTCGGGGTGACAAATCGGAATTCGACGCTCCCCAATTCGCGTAAGCTCGTTTCTCTTACCTTCGAGATAACACGCGAATTGGGAAGAGTCGGTTCCGATTTGACATCGGTAAAGCCGGGACCATTGTCTTAGATGCTAGCCGAACATTATTTCTCTTCTCCATGCAATATATTTGTTTTTTTTTTCCTTTAAAAAAAAGAACTGTCATAACGATCTGGTGCGAGAATCACTGAGGATATTAACCCGGCGCATAGTTGATGCGAATGAGTTGAATATATTGGATATCGTAAAATATAAGGCGTATTTTGGTATCTGATCGCGGTATATTTGTTGACATGAGGAGGATTAGGCAATATTCAGGGGGCGCTCACTCATTCGAGATCTTAAGACTTTTATCGAGTTGTGATTTTCGCATAATCTAACCTTTCAGGTCAAAATTCACTTTGCTGTTGACTTTGCGGATACAAGACCTTCTCCCTAATGGTGGATCATTGAAACGTTTTATTACCAGCCTTCAAAAATGGGATCCAATCTCCATCACTAAGCTCGGGGATAGTAAACAAAGATGCAAAATAACATAGCAGCGAGTGGTTTCGATCCACCGACCTCTGGGTTATGGCCCCAGAACGCTTCCACTGCGCCACGCAGCTGATACGGAAGTGCCTGCCAATCCTCCTCTCACCTGAGAACAGTAGTATGGAAAACATTCAATAAAGGGGAGCAAAATTATGGAAATGAGGTGACACACACCCTTTGCTTAAACTTCGCACGATCTATTATAGATGTTGTTCCATTTCAATATGAATGGAACACTCTTTTTTCCCTTTTACATCGCTGGTTCTCAATTAGTGGTGACAAATCGGCGTTCGACTCTCCTCAAATCGCAAGTTCACATGAGAACTTCCTGACAGCTTCGCGAAAAATAAATTCGAAATGAGCCGAGTCGAATGCCGATTAGCTCTATTCGTCATCACTGTTTAAAATTCGAACGGTTACACGTTCCCGTTCTCTACACGCGGAAGCTAATCGCCTCAGCGCTATCCCAACAATTTAGGTCAACCGAAGAGTTGATTGACTCGAGTAACTTTTTTCTTTCTCCTTTTACGGCGTCCTTCACGCTTTCACTAGCTGGTTAGCTGCAGTGGCCAAAAAATCAAAACTGAGAGCAACATCATGGACACTAGGAATCCTCCGTGTCGCTTTACTCACCTCAAGTGGTAGTTTTTTTGAATTCTGGAAAACACTGGAACAATGAATCACAATTCCCAGCAAGCGATCTATGTTATCTGAGATCAATTGAGCATACGGTTGAGAGGCTAATAGCACAAATTTACCAACGTCATTGACTAACGGTTGCGAAACTATGTACATTTCTTCAAAGCACCCCGCAATGTTGAAAATATGGGCTCTTTGTCTCTTTCTTGAGTAGTGTTTCCGAGTCAAGTACCCCATTTAGCATCAATCAGACCTTGAACGGCGGGAAGCAAAGAGGGAGAACTGAAGGGACACGTGAACTGTTGAATTGGCCTGCTGTAAATACGCACTGTGATGACCAATGATATAGCAAATATGATCTTTGCTCTTCATATGCCATTCAAAGGATAAATTATGCCCATTTTTTGGATATGGGATTCTAGGTAAAGTGACCCGATGTGGGGCCAAGATCACTGTTGAATTGGCCCTTTGTATCTCGCGATGTCAGAATGAAGAACGTCACTTTCAATTCTACACACTCTTCTAACAGCTCGAGTGACAAGGTTATGTGCCTAATGAAGATACGGATTCTTCACAACCCTATTTGTAACTGCGCACTGTGATGACCAACGGTATAGTCAATTGATGATCTTTGATCTCTTTCCAAACATACGACTGGAATTTCCCATCATCATCTATTCCCCTCCTTAGGTTATGGGCCGATGGGGTGCCCAGTCCACTCGATCATTTTTCAAGCCGATGGTCTGATCGCTTCCCCTTTCAAGTAGTAGCAGAACTGCATTCGCTGAGAAGAAAACTGCGTAAGCTGCCCATCACAACAACAAATCTCCCCCTACTTCTTCTCCTTTTCTCTTTAGCTGCGGAGAGGCTGCGACCTTGACTAACTGATGAACGCCGAATTGAGAGCGAAAGGCACTCGAGATGGAATTTACTGAAACAGTGTCTGTCCCCAATTCTTTCGAGGTTCATACGAGCAATTTGATGCAATGGACACACATTGCCCCTATTCCATAAGCGTAGGTGAATGAAGAAGATAGATATGAATATATGAAAATTTATCGTACACATGAGAATGAAGATCGTTGCTGACATGTAAGAGCAAGTAAGAGCGCTGCGAAAGCTGTCGAGATTCGCAGGTCTTCCTGAGGAATGGCACCGAGCACACGCTTAATATCCGGGGGCAGTACGGGGAGGGGGGCAGTGGTCGCAAGATCCCTTGCCTCCATTGCCTCCGTCCTGTCCACGGCCTCCGGGGGCTCCGTTGTTTCCGGGCTGTCCGTCGCGTCCGGGCTCTCCGGGCTGACCGGGCTGTCCGTCGCGGCCGGGGTTTCCGGGTCTTCCGTCGGGTCCAGCGGGTCCCTGGGGTCCGGGTCCTCCGGGGGCTCCGGGGCGGCCAGCGGGAGAGGGCTGAGTGCGGACGTTTCCGTCGCGTCCGGGGTTTCCGGGCTGTCCGTCGTTTCCGGGAGATCCGGGCTGTCCAGGGGCTCCGGGCTGTCCACGTCCTCCGGGTCTTCCAGCGGATCCAGCATCTCCGGGGGCTCCGGGCTGTCCATCGGGTCCCTTGGGTCCGGGTCCTCCGGGGGCACCGGGGGGTCCAGCGGGGCAGTCGAAGCAGAAGTCGGAGGCGGAAGGCTGCTGGTGGTTGTCTCCGGCGTCCTGTCCGGGAGATCCGGCGTTTCCGGGCTGTCCGTCGTTTCCGGGAGCTCCGTCCTGTCCGGGAGATCCGGGAGGTCCGGCGGCTCCAACTCCGCAAGAGCAGCAGGTAGAGGCAACCTGACGCTTCTCACGAGACATGTCGGCGGATCTCAGGGAGTCGAGCTGGAATGGGGTTGATGAAGGCACTGAAGGTAGAATAAATAGATTGCTACCATAGCCGGGAATGGTGCATGTAATAGTTTAGTGCTCACTCTGGTGAACTCTCCCTTGAGGGAGTCGGCGCGGGTGCGGCAGTAAGAGAGCTCGTCCTGGAGGCCGGACTGCACGTTCTGAAAGGAGATATCGATTAGTAGATGCTACCGTATCGTCTGAACCCGTACACTAGAATCAGTTGTCTATAGTATGAGATGGTGTGATTACCGTACCTGCATGTACATGCAGAGCATGGGGACGGCGATGATGGCTGTCAGAGTGGCGACGGTGGAGACAGCCACTCCGAAGAAGGCGAACTTCTTCACCGACTCGACCTCGACGTCTACCTTGGACATGGTTCTACCTGGAACATTGGTCGATTGCTAGAGGGAACGGTGACCAAAGGAGGGCGAAGAAGCCCAAAGTGAAGGTAAGTTGCTAGTGGAACTAGACAGTAATGGAACGGTAAGTTGACTGATGCTAATCGGAGCAGAGCGCGCGCTTTTATAGTGGAGAGCGGCTCGAAAAATCGGTGGCGACCGTTTTTCGGACACACATTGGTAGCGTTCGCTAGTATCTGGCGAGAGAGCGTTACATTTTAGGAGACTTGGCCCGACAGAGAAGGCAAGGGAGATCGAGAGGGGCAGCGGAGGGGCGAGGCGGAGGCACTCTGGGCGGGGTTGAAGAGGGACAATCTCAAGAATACTGTGATGACCTTCGCCATATCCGATCCGACACACAAGCTATCGCACGTCGTCAACGGAGAGATGATCTGTTGATGGGATTGCGTGAGGATGAGGTAACATGCCTGACAAGGAGATCACTATCCTCCCAATTCTGTGAAAGATCAAAGTGTAGCTTGGTTTAATTACCCAAGTTTGAGGTATTAATCGACTGATGATGGGGGCAATCCCTCGAAACATTTCAAGTGCGCGATAAACACTTTTTGCAACTAATCTCTGTCTCTTTGGCATCTCAAAGAATAGTATCAGTGTAGCTCCTGCCTTTCAGTGTATGCATGATTGGGTCAATTACACATTTTATTATGTTGCAACTTTTTAAATGAGTTGTTGCTGGGAAGGTAGATGGAAAGTTAATGAACGTGTCGGATATCTCATCGATTTTACGAAACCCAACATTCCTCATCTTGCAAACTAGATTCGTGTTGGTGTGATAACAAACTCGTAACGCCGTAAGCCCTTGACCCCTTTCTTCTTGCATTGTTCGGCTTCGTGCTTACTGCATGCATTACACTTGTTACTTTTTTCTCCCTTCGACCGGGTAGTGCCCACAAATTCGTACGTTCATGTGCATTACAGTTTCTTGATGAGAGGCTTAATGATCGCTGATTTACTGTAGCATCTAATCGATTTTGTTAGCGGAAAAAGGCTGGCAGTAAATCACAATGATGTGGTGGAACTCTCGACCTGCTTGACGGTTGATCCAATAGCTTTCCATAAAAAGCATAGTGTTTGGGACACTGAGAGCCGTTACAAAGTCCAGTCAAGATCTAAATGAAACGTATTGACCTTCTCCAATCCTACATGAGCTATCGCACGTCGACAGAGAAGGTCGCAGTTTGGGTCAAGAGATGAAAGTGCGTAGGAGAACCGATAAGAAACTTAGCTATTTACACTCTCAACAAAGCATTTGTCAGAACGATGACCTCGTTCGTATCTCGATCGAGAAGATTGAAGCAACGGCTATCTACTCAATCGTTTCGGTGAGTGGCGAAAGAATGTGCACAAAGAAGTCGACTCTCAACTGTGTTGGCAGCTTCACAGATCTCGTGCTAAGCAGTTTTCTATCTCTTGGCACATCTAGAAGATGTTTCGTTCGAACTCAAATAACATCCAAGCTAACTCCTAACTGATACGTATCCAGTCACAACTTATGATCAATGAATGTCGCTGAACACAAATCACAAATAATTGTAAAATCTGTCTAATATCACTTTCAGTTTCTCGAATAAGATAAGTTCAGTGTAATGCAGTGCGTAGAACTGAATAATTTGAAAGTATTTGTTTATTCGCAAAGTAAAGACTAGAAGAGATCCATTGGATGGAAAGTCGAGATCGTCGTTTAGTATCCGGGGGCGGTGCGAGGGGGAGGGCAGTGGTCGCAAGATCCCTTGCCTCCGTTGCCTCCGTCCTGTCCACGAGAGCCGGGGGCTCCGTCCTGACCGGGCTGGCCGTCCTGTCCGGGCTCTCCGGGCTGACCGGGCTGTCCGTCGCGGCCGGGCTGTCCGGGTCTTCCGTCGGGTCCAGCGGGTCCCTGGGGTCCGGCCTCTCCGGGAGCTCCGGGCTGTCCAGCGGGAGAGGGCTGAGTGCGGACGTTTCCGTCACGTCCGGGGTTTCCGGGCTGTCCGTCGTTTCCGGGAGATCCAGGCTGTCCAGGGGCTCCGGGCTGTCCACGTCCTCCGGGTCTTCCAGCGGATCCAACGTCTCCGGGTGCTCCGGGCTGTCCATCGGGTCCCTTGGGTCCGGGAGATCCAGGAGCTCCGTCGGGTCCGGCGGGGCAGTCGAAGCAGAAATCGGCGGCGGTGGGCTGCTGGTTGTTGTCTCCGGCATCCTGTCCGGGTGCTCCAGCCTCTCCGGACTGTCCGTCGTTTCCGGGAGCTCCGTCCTGTCCGGGAGATCCGGGAGGTCCGGCGGCTCCAACTCCGCAAGAGCAGCAGGTAGAGGCAACCTGGCGCTTCTCACGAGACATCTCGGCGGATCTCAGGGAGTCGAGCTGGAATACCAATTATCAGTTCATGTAGTCAAAGGATCTACATGCATGGTGGTTATATCTATTTATTTGAGTATCGTTCGCCACCGTAATCTAGAGAATCGTGGCGAGAAACTCACTCTGACGAACTCGCCCTTGAGGGACTCGGCGCGAGTCTGGCAGTAGGAGAGGTCGTCCTGGATCGAGGACTGCACGTTCTGCAAGTGAAAAATCGATTAGTTGATGCTACCGTATCCTCTGAACTACCGTATGATAGGGTCAGTTGTCGATTGTATGAGAAGATGTGGCTACCGTACCTGCATGTACATGCAGAGCATGGGGACGGCGATGATGGCCGTCAGAGTGGCGACGGTGGAGACAGCCACTCCGAAGAAGGCGAACTTCTTCACCGACTCGACTTCGACGTCTACCTTGGACATGGTTCTACCTGGAATGTTGATTGATAAATCAGTAATGACAAAAACACCAAGACTATCAGTAAAAGACACGATGAGATGAGAATGGCAGTAAAGGGAACAGTGAACTTGTCCCCTCTCTGCCCTCCAGCCCTTTTATACGCGCGGCCGCGGCAGAACTGCAATGCCTGTGTAATGAGTAGCTCTCCTCTTTCACAGTGTTCTATATCGGTTAGGGAAGCGATGGTACGCCATAGACTCATCAAGACCGGCAGGGGAAGGCCGGCGGCGCTGAGATAGTGCGGAGTACCGAGAGAAGCGTAGAGAATAGCGGCAGTTTATGATGCCAAAGCAGTATCGAGAGTGTCCTTGCACTGACCGCTAGCTGATACGGCCTTTAGAGGAAAGGGAAAACACCACTCGCGCTTCTCACCACGTAATATCTTACTGATGGCAATGACGGTACCTTCATGAACGTTCTGGAGTAGTGTACAATCCAGTATCTAATTTTCCGAGTGTTAGGTTGTTCAGTGAGCTTGTATAATCCAGTAACCAGAAAATCTAGAGAGTCCAACCATGTTATGTGATCACGAGTATCTATCTTGAATCAATGAGTTATATGTGATCACGAGTATCTAGCTTGAACCAATGAGTTTTATGTGATCACGAATATCTAGCATGATCTGCGCATTATTCCATCATGCTTGTGGAGTCACTGTTGCTGTTGTCAATATCACGATGCTTCCGCTCTATTTTACACAATCGTTCACGAACAACGTGCGACCTCTTTGCTCCTTTCCTTCCTTCTTCCTCTACTCATTATGAACGGTGTAACGAAACGCCGTTCGTTATTAATTAGAGATAAACACAGACAAAAGAGCACAATTCAATCAGACTAATTGCTGCTGAAGCGCTGTTCCTCAGCTTCGTTGATGAGGGGGGGGGGTATGAATTGCTAAGATAAACAAGTGCGGTCTTAAGCTATAAACTGGCAAAAATATCGCTTCTGATGAATAGTTCTCTACAGAGATTTTAATGAGTGATCGAGATAATTGAAACAAAACACCGAGTACAAGGAAACACAATTCGATCAGCCATTCTTACAGCGTATATTCTACATCACACCTGAACGAACCATTGGTGGTGGAAAGTTTAATCATATTGCTGGATTTTTCACATTCTTTCTCGTGCGACATCGGATGATAATTTGTTGTGGTTGTGAAAACATCTCATTCAAGTGCATACTTTTTGCTAGTGATTGTTATAAATTTCAAAACATTTCTGAGCCCGAACGTATCGAACGCGATGTCTGGATGAAGCCCAAATCATATCATATCTTGCAGGAAATATGAAGAGTTGACTTTCGAAGGATTTATTCTCTCTTCGAGAAAGTGAAAGTATACACATGGCAGTGATGGTGAGTTCGAGATTTTTAAAGCAGAATCTAATATCCGGGGGCGGTACGGGGAGGGGGGCAGTGGTCGCAAGATCCCTTGCCTCCGTTTCCTCCGTCCTGTCCACGGCCTCCGGGAGCTCCGTTGTTTCCGGGCTGACCGTCCTGTCCGGGCTCTCCGGGCTGACCGGGCTGTCCGTCGCGGCCGGGGTTTCCGGGTCTTCCGTCGGGTCCAGCGGGTCCCTGGGGTCCGGGTCCTCCGGGAGCTCCGGGGCGGCCTGCGGGAGAGGGCTGAGTGCGGACGTTTCCGTCGCGACCGGGGTTTCCGGGCTGTCCGTCGTTTCCGGGAGATCCGGGCTGTCCAGGGGCTCCGGGCTGTCCACGTCCTCCGGGTCTTCCGGCGGATCCAGCGTCTCCGGGGGCTCCGGGCTGTCCATCGGGTCCCTTGGGTCCGGGTCCTCCGGGGGCACCGGGGGGTCCAGCGGGGCAGTCGAAGCAGAAGTCGGTGGCGGAAGGCTGCTGGTGGTTGTCTCCGGCGTCCTGTCCGGGAGATCCGGCGTTTCCGGGCTGTCCGTCGTTTCCAGGAGCTCCGTCCTGTCCGGGAGATCCGGGAGGTCCGGCGGCTCCAACTCCGCAAGAGCAGCAAGTGTAGGCGGTCTGACGCTTCTCACGAGACATCTCAGCGGATCTCAGAGAGTCGAGCTTGGTGAACTCTCCCTTGAGGGAAGTGGCGCGAGTACGGCAGAAAGCAAGCTCGTCCTGGAGGCCGGACTGCACGTTCTGAAAGGAGATATCGATTAGTTGATGCTACCGTATCGTCTGAACCCGTACACTAGAATCAGTTGTCGATAGTATGGGATGGTGTGATTACCGTACCTGCATGTACATGCAGAGCATGGGGACGGCGATGATGGCCGTCAGAGTGGCGACGGTGGAGACAGCCACTCCGAAGAAGGCGAACTTCTTCACCGATTCAACCTCGCTGTCGGTCTTCGACATAATTGCCCTGGAACAAAATTGTTGACTGATCAAATGGTGGGGCAAGATATAAGATATTTAGAGCCGATGAGTACAGAACTAAGAAGGGAAAGATGAGAAAGAAAGGTGGTGTGGCTTTTCCCGATGCTTCTCGTCCTTTTATACTAGCGACCACTATCGTTCGACCGTTTTTCGTTCGCCCAGTGAGCATTACTCGATGAGAGCACTGAGAAGCACCCAGTGAGAAATAGTGCTGGTTTCGGCTAGAGGGCCGGCAGCAAAGGCATGAACTGTGTAACGAAACGCCGTTCGTAGCCGATCGAAGAAAATAAACTGATAGAGGGGCGATCTTTCCTCGAAACACACTAATAGGCACCGAAGAATCATTTAATGTTACCGATTTCAAAGCTACTTTCATAGGAACGAGGTTATTTTTCGAAACCCAACCTTCAGAGTGCACTAACAGAACGTCTCCTCTACAGAATAAGTAGTTTTTCCATTCGACACTTCTTCGAAAAATTATACAGATGCCAGAGATATTTCGATTCGCTTTACGTAATTGAATAAACATATTTTACAATAATTGCTTTATTACTTCATTCAAAGAGCTCCACTCAACAATTCAAGAAATACTCGGAGACACAATACTGGAAAAAATACACGAAATTTCATGAAAATTTTTCGAACTTAACGCGTAGAATACCCATTTGGAGCCCAAGACTAGATCTTGGATGAGATCCAATACCTCAAACCACTGTGCGAGGTGTACGTCGTCCAATCTGAGATATATATATTTCTGTTCTTTCGAACAAATGAAGATAACTCACCGAGGAATCACCGTATATATGATGATTGAATAATAATACGAAAATACAACCAAAAAGAACCACCCAATGTACTTCAGCTCGTCATACTGAAATACTGTATTGAATAACAATTGTTGATACAAAGAACGCACGGTTCCAGAGGTGTTGTCCGTTAGAGAAATAACTTGGTTTCTAACCCTCCTGTGATACAGGAAGAAGAAAGCGCCCACAAATGCGATGATGACGGTCAGAGCAGCCTGAATTATTATGTTTTGACTTGCATATTAGAAATCACTTACGAGCAAGAACCATGCGATTGCCTCATAAGCGATAGAGAAGGGTTTGGCTCGATCTACCCACCAAGACATTGTTTTGGTATCGTACCTGTAATATATTTTATTTATTTATATTCTCGATTTGAAAAACTCACCCGAACCCGAATTCCTGACTGCATATAAAGTAGGGTAGGGCGAATACAGCCGACATCATCAACGTTAGCAGAGCTGTAGGTTTTCATGACAAATAAACACGCGCACAAACGAGAAACTAACCAATTGCGTAGCGCTTGGGTCTTATTCGTGTGAAGTAATGGGTGTGATTGCGTAGGGCCATCCCGAAGTAGCACGTCATGACGAGAAGGTTGATCATATGAAAGAACCATCTCGTCATGGTGATAAAGATGAAGACGGTCCTGTATGACTCTGAAAAGAGTTTTTTTTTAGTGTGAATCATAATGCACCCCGGGAAGCCTAAGCCGGAGGCTGGATCATCTACTTCAGTGCTTAATGGAGCTTGCCTAGGGAGATTTCAATCGTTCACACAAGAAGCTAAAGAAGAGTTTTCCCATCTATTAAAACATTCGCTTCCTAAATGAAGCTACCATCCTGCATGCCCAGCGCATCGAAAGGGAAAAGGTAAAAGGAATTTGTTAAATCTATCTCATTGAAACGATTCAAGAAACAGAAGCAATCCAAGCCTACCAAGAAACTCCTCGTGCATTACAGCCGACGGTAGGTCGTAGCCATAGAAGACGATAAGTGTCTGCACGCAGTTAGTAGTGAGAGCGAAGGCAACGCAAATAAGAATCGGCGAAGATCGAAGAACTTTACTGCGGATGATCTATAAATCGAGTTACTCACATCCACTCCCTTCCTTTCCTGTCTAGATTCGATCACTATTGTACTTTCAATCTCGCCGCGCCTCGAATGTAGATAAATTAATAGTAGATAATCAGAAAAAAAATCGTTTCATTCATCTCTATAAAGAAGTATAAACCCTATGTTCAACGCTTTCGCAACGTCAGAAACAATTATTGAGATACTGCGGAATATGTCAGGTAACAACCACTTTTCTCGAAAACACCAAAGCCTGATTGAAATTAGTGTTGGCAATTCGGCGATAGACGAGGGTAGTTTAGTGCCGCAATGACAGGTCAAATTGAAAATACTAATTGAAATTGAATATCATTCTCACAGTTGCCGCTATTGCGAATTGCACGAGTAGAAGAATTGTTTGCACGATGGTCTTGCCGAGAAGATAAGAAGAGAACATATCAATGTGAAGAAGAAGATAATAATTCGATGAGAGATGTGGAGATGGATATGGGAAGTGTTACTAGGGGCGTGCCTAACGAGTCGATACGGTCATCCATTTTCGTAGAGAGATGTTCCCAATATAGAAATTGCGCAAACGCATGTTGCTTCCCAGCGTCATTAGATTGAACTTTGCATATAAAAAGTGACGCCTATTCATCCGTCACAATTGTTTTGTTATGAGTTGCACTCAGCTTTCCTAGACCGAAAGAAGGATTTTGCATGTATCATTTGCTACAAACACTGAGCTATACAGTCAATACGAAATAAAGTGAACCGTTTATGATATGTTATGAGAAATTATCATAATTTCCATAAAACATTGATTACAACGCGGAGAGTGCACCGATATAGCTGAAATTTAGAGAGGATTCATATTTCAAGTGCATCTATCGCTGGACGATCTTGAAAAGTCAACATTTTAATTTTAATAAAATGTTTTCGAATTTAATTACTAAAAATGATGTCTTTTATATTTTTATTTTCCATTTTTTTTAAAAAAAATTTGAAAAAAATATATTTTTATTAACAATAAAATTTTGAATTTTCAAGATCAGCGATAGATACACGTGAAATATGGATCCTTTCCAAATTTCAGCTAGATCGGTGCACTCTCCGTGTTGTAATCAATGTTTTATGGAAATTATGATAACTTCTCATAACTTATCATAAACGGTTCACATTATTTCGTATAGCCTGTATCATGTCTGCTTTTCCCTATATTTTCTAATTAGTCAAAAAATATTCTGAAATAGCGTAGCTATTGAGCCTAATCTTCTCTTCTGCTGCGATACATCTTCACGCAAATTGAGTTCCGAAATAGGGAGGACGCTGGAAAACAGAGTCGAAATTAACGAACGGCGATGATTCTCTGTATTCCAAGACAGTAAAGGTAAAGATAAACGGTAAAGGTTCACCCGACTTCGAGACTGGGCTCGCGGGAGATTACTGCTAGGCCAGTGATGCAAGACAGTATTGGGCACAAACTACTGGTTCATGTGCACTGAAGATAAGCATATCTATATCATGAACCGTTCTTGAAGCATCATTCGTGAGGATTATGTTATTAAACTGAAGGACCGCGTCACCAGTCACCGGTTTTCGTGCAAAATCTCATAAATATGATTACGGTGAGCGAAGGCCCTTCTCAAAATCAACCTCGTCATCGTGGACGATGGAAGCGCGGTGGTGATAGATAGCAGTCACTGGAAAGTTATAGATCTTTGACCTTTGAATGATTTCCAATTCAATGTCTGTATCTCTCACGAAACGTTCACTACGTTACCCAAATCCGTAAGGTAAATGGATTAGTGTGCGGCGATATGACTGGAATTTTGCCATCAGGTTTGGAAGCCGGATTTGGGACGATCACGCAGAAAAAATCGAAAAAAAAGTTGCTACCATTTTGGGATAAGTTGACAAAAGTGTTGGATGTATGTTTGTCTGCCCTAACTACGGTAAGTTCACGCGGGTCAGACCGTGTGTCAGATACGTGATTCATCGGGTAATTGGTCGCATTGAGTTCCAATCGATCAACAATCGACGGCTACAGTATACCTACCGTAATCGAAACCTACAGTAACCCGTTGGGGTGGGTCAGACCATGGGTCAGATTTGTGATTTCATCAGCCAATCACTTTTTGGACCATGAATAATGGGGTCATGGTCATTGGTTGACGTCACACATCACCTTTTGGACCATGATACGGGGGTCATGGTCATTGGTCGATGTGACACATTACCTTTTGGACCATGATACGGGGGTCATGGTCATTGGTTGACGTCACACATCACCTTTTGGACCATGATACGGGGGTCATAGTCAGTGGTCGACCTCACACATCACATTTTGGACCATGATACGGGGGTCATGATCATTGGTTGACGTCACACATCACCTTTTGGACCATGATACAGGGGTCATGGTCAGCCCCCCTTATGGTATCACAGTCGTGAGCACGCTTGTAGGTCGCTTCAAATTCATCAGAAAAATAGGACCAATGCTCCGGCCATGATATTGCGAAAAGCTCGTGAGGCTGAGAGCGTGGAGGAAAAGTTGTAGATGTAGCCACGGAACGAAGCGGAGAGGCTACATCGCAACTTCTCCGGAGCGCTCGAAGCCTCACGAGCTTTTTGCAATGGCATACGCCCCGCTCGCAAACATGCGATCCTTGATTAACCTGTGAGCAATATAATGTCCTAACGTGGCACGAGCGGTGCGTAGTCCCGCTAGTTCACTACGTTACCCAAACCCGTAAGGAAAATGCTTTTGTGTGCTGCGATATGACTAGATTTTTGCCATCAGCTGTCTTTGCCCAAAACAGGACGATCATGCAGAAAAAAAATCGAAAAAAGTCTATTTTGAGTAAAATCGAGAAATGTCTTGTATGTTTGTGTATCCGTCCACTACGGTAAGTCCGTCAGATCGCGGGTCAGACTCATGATTCATCGGCCAATTGGTCCCCTTTCATCAAATCGATAAATAATCGACGGCTACAGTATACCTACCGTAATCGAAACCTACAGTAACCCGTTGAATTGGGTCAGGCCATAGGTCAGATTCGTGATTGATCTGGTAATTGTTCGCCTTGAGTTCAATCAATTCAAAATGGTGATACCGTATGCCTACAGTACTCGAGAGCTACCGTAACCCATTGAGTCAGACATGGGTCTCATTTGTGATTTAATCAGCAAATAAATTCGAAATTGCTTTCCGCAAAGGAATACGCCGAACGCGCACACAAGCGCTCCAGAGTTGCCATATGAGCATTCTAACGTGGCATGAGCGGGGCGTAGTCCCGCTAGTTACTTTGAAACATCTCCTCTTGACAACTCGGTAACACATCACAAATTGCGAATGTAAAGCTATTGTGCTTCAAGTTTGTGAATGTATCCTGCCTGTGAGACTTCATGACTCAGATCTTCCCAAGGCTTGTAGATATTTCAATAACAAGCTTTTGTTGGCATCGATGTTTTGATAAGAGCTAGAGAAACAATGTGAGAGTTATTTGCAAACAGGAACCCTCATAGACCGCGTCATTACTAGCGACTCTAAATCAAAATTCGACTCTCCTCAAATAGGACAATATCTCGTTTCTCTAGCCTTCGAGAGAACATGCGAATTGAGGAGAGTCAGGGTTCCTATTTGTCATCACTAGTCAGTTCCTTAATCCTCGTCCAAGGAATCAAACAAACAAATCCTCATTCTCGTAATCTCTTTATGTGCGTCTTCTGTGCTTATTTCTAGAATCAAATCTGCCGACGTTTGCAATGAGAATCCACGATGAGTTCAACTGAAAGAAACGGATGTGGACATTGGGCTGTATAGCTGACGTTCGTGAGATATGTTGAATCCATCAGTAATCAACGGTGCACCGGGTGCATGTTTGATGTTTGGATATAGATAAGCCGAATTCACTTAATTCGCACTACGAATTCAGAAACTAGAAATTCATTTGGTCATAGCATCCATATCAATCTCATAAATGACAGTGATCAGTTTTACGTGATCGAGCAAGTATAACAACATTGCTTTATTAACATTTTAACATCTCTAACGATCTCTAGCATTTTACCACCCACTGCATCCTCCGAAAACCCGAGCCTCCGCCAAACAGTTACCTCGATTCAACGAAGAAGGGAATCCACCTAACAATCACAAGAATATCGAAACCTTCAATTGGCGGATACATAATTGAATTACGGATTTCTAGATATCTCCTGTCGCATCAATTGAACAAAAACCGTGAAAAACATGATGGTAAACTCAATACCCGAGATTCTACGGAAATTCGAGGAAGTACACGCGTATAGGACCCATTTACTTCCAAGAATTAAATCTTGGATGAGATCGACGACTTCAAAAGTGAGACCTGTGTCGTCAATTCTGAGCAATGAGAAACGTTCGGTTGTGTCTAGTTATGTCGTATCGGTTTTCCACTCTCTACATTATGCACACTATCTCGCCGGTCAGAGAAACGAAAGAGTGTGCAGAGTGGAGAGAGGCAAAACCGAATTTGCATCTTTATAATCTTCCAGAAAGAAGGAGATAACTCACCGAGGAAGAATCACTGTGTAGAGTGCGATCGAATACGAGTATGATAATGCCACCAGAAAGAAGTACCCGATGTACTTTATATCATCGATCTGAAATGTTGAAATATAAGAGACCGTTCACGATATTTTGCACCTACACGACGGAGGACTTTTTCTTTACAATCCATGCCAAAAATTTGTAGGTTAAGAACCATAAAAATAGCCTAAACTAGAAAAACCTCACCTTCTCACTGGGAGTTGGCTGAGGGACGCCTTCAGGTGAAACTTGACTTCTCATTTTCGCACGGAATTTCAAGAAGATACCTCCGGACAGCAAGATAACGGTTGAGAGACCAGCCTGAATTCTGCTGTTTCGATTGCACTTCAATAGAAACCACTCACGACCAAGAACCAAGTAATCGCATCATAAGCGATAGAGAAGGGCATATCGTGATCCACCGACCAGCTCATCGTTTTTATCAAATACCTGAAATATATTCATTTGTTTCCGCGAATATGGTAATGGAGAACTCACTCAAACCCGAATTGCGCACTGAAGAGACAGTATGGTGATGCGAAAACGGCCGACAGAATCAACGATAGCAAAGCTGAAGAGAAAAAAAACTAAAAAAAGTCTTAACACATGGATCGGACTAACCAATAGTGTAACGATATGGGGCAATCGTCCTGTAGAAATATTCATGATTGCGAAGGATCATTCCGAAGTATAATGTCATCACGAGCAGGTTCAGCATGTGATGGAACCATCTCGTCATCGTTATCAAGATGAAGATATTTCGGTAGGGCGCTAAAAAGCTAGCGTTAGCAGCTATTGGATTCATATTTGTTCAAAGATGCAGTAGGTCGGATGCTAAAATTCGGACGGTAACCAACTG
Source organism: Pristionchus entomophagus (assembly GCA_036245825.1). Classification (NCBI taxonomy): domain Eukaryota; kingdom Metazoa; phylum Nematoda; class Chromadorea; order Rhabditida; family Neodiplogasteridae; genus Pristionchus; species Pristionchus entomophagus. The sequence goes on from BTSX01000002.1 coordinate 36,054,690, forward strand.
GATTTGAGTGATCTCACAATCTCTTGCATAGCATTTGTCTCTTGCGTGCTCATCCAGTAGGTTATCATCCTAATGTTCTCATTCGCCCTAGTGCCTTCAAAGAAGATGAAAAACATGCCAACCAAGATGCTCTTCCTGTTTGAGAGCAGATGGGAGGTCGTAAATATAGAAGACGGAAATTGACTTCGCGCAGTTTGTGAGTAAAGCGGAACTAACGCATATGAGAATAGGAGAAGCTCGGAGAAGGCTACTGCTGAGTATCTGTAAATCGAGGTCGTCTTGTTGAAAACAACCATTTCATAGATTCCAAACGAGAAGTATCAACCCTATGACACTATCGCAAATATAGAACATCTAGACACACTGATAGAAAGGTCCAGGACACTGTCCTCTTACACCGTGTTCTTCAAATTCTTAATCACCGTTACTGCAGGGAACAGTTGCAAGACCAGAAGAATCGTTTGCAATATGAGCTTGACGAGAAGATAAGGCTCCATATCTGAAGTTGAAAGAGAGGAAGAAGAAGAAGGGATATTGAGGAGATGAATGTAGCTGGATATGGGAAGTGTTACTTAGGGGCGTGTCTCACGCATCAATTCACTCATCCATTTGCTTCGGATTGTGTGCCTACTTTAGAAATTACACAAGCTCGTGTTAGGAACTGCGTCATCAGATGAAACTTTACATAGCAGAAGTGACGCCCATTCATCCATCACAATTGTTATTGTTATGAGCCGAACTCAGATTTTGCATGTATCATTTGTCACGAACGTTGAACTACATCATGTCTGATCTCCCAGTCACCTGATCCCATTGTTGGAGCATCTCATTTCACAACTTTAGTCTAGATGAATTCTGAAATAGCGTAGATATGGATTCAAATCTCCTCTCCTCTGGCGATACATCTTTCCTCAAATTGAGTCTCGAAATAGAGATGACGCGACGGAAAACCGAGTCAAAACTAACGAATATCTTGTGAGGAGATCAGCCATCGATGGAACAGGTCAGGAATGTACTGCCATTTCCACGCACTTTCTTGTCTTGCTGACACTCATTCATACAATCTATCCTCGTAGTCATTCTGGCCGAGTGGTCTAAGGCGCTGCGTTCAGGTCGCAGTCCACTTCTGTGGGCGCAGGTTCGAATCCTGCGGATGACATATTATTTTGCTTGTTTGGTTTTTATGATGCCTAGGAGCGATATTTTAACTGGAATTTGCACTCGTTCGTCAAACCCTTCATAGACTTTAGGTGTCACTACTTGATGAATGAACTGCAGTGTTTTCTGTCTCCCCTAACATGTGTGAGAATACATGCAACCTGATTAGATTTGGAATGGCGATGATTCTGAGTTAGTCGTCCTTCCGAGTGGCATTATGGGATATGTTTTATCCAGTAGGAATGGCAGCCATTGGGTTGTTCTCTGGAGTAGATAGTTCACATTCAAAGAAGTGTGTCAGCGAACTTTGGAAGCGCGGACTAGGGATGCCACAACGAGCTCGACATGCCGGCTTCGACTATAGGTCAAGCCGGATTCCGGGATGAACAGAAGTTGTGACATCACTAGTGCGCACCTTTTCCTCGAGTGGGAATACTTGTTCATACCATTCTGGGCATTCTGGCCGAGTGGTCTAAGGCGCTGCGTTCAGGTCGCAGTCCACTTCTGTGGGCGCAGGTTCGAATCTTGCGGATGACAAACAATTTTGCTTACTTGGTTTCATAATGCCTTGGAATTGTGTTTTAACATGAATTAGCTCTCGTTCATCAAACCATCATTTCAGTTCATTAAATTTCAGATGACGCTACAGGCCTAACTGTATTTGTTGTCCTTCTTAGGGTCTTTATCCACTGCTTTGTTTTACTGGAAACTCCTGTTCCGTAAGTTTGCATTTTTGTACGTTCCTGAGGGTCGATATACATGAGAGAATATCGCGATATCGCAGAGCTCTCGGTTAGTATGTTTGTTGAAAGCAAACCAGCTTCGGAATACATTCAGTTTGTTTCCTTTCTGTTGTGTCTACCCTTCCCAATGCTTTTCATTGTGAACTTGCGGGCTGGAAACACTCGTAATCAGTCATGTCGGATGACTGATTACTAGTGTTTCCGGTGGCGTCAGCTATTGTCCTCCAGACGATCTCCAAAATCGTAACACTGTCATTGTGGAGGTCAGAAGGATCTGGTGAGACAATACTAACTTATTTTAAAGGTATAACATGAAGTGATTATCCATTTCCCGTGGGGAAGTGGGATTTTCAGTTTGTGACAAACTGAAACACTGAGTGAATTTGGGTCCTCCCCTCATCCTCTCTCGAGAATTCTCTCTCGCATTTGAACATTTCCGGTCTCAATAAAAGATGATGAATCACTCTTAGAGCTGATTTCAATAAAAGTATGGGAATCACATCTTGACCCAAATCCGCGCCTAGGGTTTCGAGCGAGTACGCAAATATGATGATGAAATTTGAAGTATATTTTGTAGCTATTTTTGTTGCATATTACTGCTGAATGCGAACATCCTCGTTATATTCTACGATGCTTCATTTAAAATTGAGTGAAACTGAGATATTTTCGAGTTAACATCTTACAGAATGGTTTGATTTTCTAATATTCATAACATCGTAACATTGAATAACCACCACATGACATTGACATGACCACCGGAGTACAAATGCGAGGAGCCCCGGGGGCGGATTTGGGTCAAGATGTGAGGGGACCCAAATTCACTCAGGGTTTGAGTTTGTCACAAACTGAAAATCACACTTCCCCACGGGAAGTGGATTCATTTCCTTTTATTGATGCGCAGCATTAATTCACGCTCAGAAAGACACAGGCAAATTCTGGCGGAGGTTCGCAAAACTAATTGACGCTTCTATATTTTGAAAAGTATGCATATGATCATCAAACAAGCAAGGGGGCAAGCCCCCTTGAACCCCCCTGTGAGGTTACTAAAAATAGACACGCCAAAACATCTTCAACGATACCGTATACGACCGGTGAATGCTTGGTAACCCGAACTTGATGCCCCACGGTATGATCTTGAGCAGAAAATCCAGACCACGGTATGATCTTGAGCAGAAAATCCAGACCGAATCAACTCCGAAACTACCTTGTGAAAATTATTTCCAAACATGGTTCCAACATCGAACCGGATTGGTACTGGTCTATTACCATCTTGGTAGTATCCTGATATATGCATCAGACACCGCGAGAACGGTGTAGTTTGCACAATAGGCAAACAACAGAAACATTTTATATTATGGATTGGATACTCGGGGATGGTATTACATTTTTATAATGATACGATCATAATTGTGACCAAAGGATGAGATCGCGCACGTTTCACGCTTAACTATTCTCCGGTTCTGCGTACGGGAATCGCCTTTTCGCATATTTGAATTTATTATCTCTATTTGTTCTTTTGCTAAATTCCTTCTAAAGACGTCCACACGCCCAGCGCTCTAAGGAAATATAATTAACGGATAGCGTAAACAAATAATTTATAAATTCGTCATTACCGGAACATTTTATTCCCCGAAACAATTTTTTTTGTAAATTTGTAATATCAAGGTTCGCCTGCCTGCTCCTACTTTCTCGGTAGTTAGGTATCACGTCTAGGTTCTCTCTTGAAATGGCCTCCATGGGCTTGTGGTTATTGTCCAGAGCCATCGCCATGCTGAGGTAAGGTGAAATCCGAGATGCAGAGGAAACCTCGATGACTATTCGGAAAATGTAATGCAAGGTCCTGCGAGCGCGCTATCTGTTGTATAGTAATTATACTCCATATTAATTATATACACGAATAGTAATAATAGTCAGCGCCCAGTCATAAGTCTGACACACTTGAACTCGTGACCCATTCAAATATACTGTAAGTAACAGGTCGACGCACTTTGAACCCGTTATTTCTTGTCACGATTTCCCCTGATATTAAGGGAACTACCGTATTGTATTTCCCCTCGCCTATTTCGAGGAGACTCAAAGTTGAGTCTCGCTTCCTCGTCGAGTCATGTCGTAGTCTCTCTCTCCCGTCGTCTAGTCATCACGTCCCCCTCTCGATCCCTTCACCAAGGATAGTCTCCGTTTCGCTGATAAACTCTGTTGTTTATCACCCATCACTGCTGTGGAGAAAGAGCACCCTCACACTACAAGGATACAAGGACACAAGCACCTCAATAGCGATCAAGATATACTTCACTATCATACTCACTCGCTAGTTGTATATCGCATCAAGAGTGTCTCTCCACATGGCCCCTGTGGCCTTTTTGGTTATCGCCGTAGGCCAACACCGATCCGACCCGAGTTCGATTCCCGCCCGATACGTCGATTTTGCAGCTATTCGAATTTTTTTGCCTTTTTTCGACCGCGATATTTCAGAAACCACTTTATAGATTTTGCTGAAACTGGTTATCAGTAGCGTCAACTAGTGTGCTACGCGCCGGCGTCAACTAGTGTTTTCGGTGACGGATAGTGACACCAATACGACCATCTCGGTTGAAGAGTTCACATCAATTGTGGGTCGCTGCTACCTGATCACACTTTCGAAACTCATGCCGTCAAATCTCGCTTCGGATGAAGTGTGTTGTGGAATGAACGAATAGAGCGCATCACACTTGGGTAATTAAACCGAGCAATGAGCAGTTGATTGTGTGCAATCGGGCGCCAGATCACTCAAGCTAATCTGAGACGGAGCATTCGTGGGGGCAATAGAGAGAGAGTTATCATGCAATTCGGCGTGCGCTTCTCGGCTCTGCGATTAGCATGCACGGTCGTGTTCCCTCTTCTTCAAAAGATACGTTTACATTCGAATATTTAAGCATTCAAGCATTTCGTCACTGCTGGATTAATTTGTTAGAAAGCTTCAGTTGAACACGACGTATGTTGATCTGATTTTCAAGAGCCTCAAACTTTACCACATCCGTTTCAATCAACATAACAAAGCGCAAAATATATACGCAAAATCTAGGTAAGAAATATTTCACTCATCGGTATCTTTGGCTCTTCTCTTCTCCTCTGAACCGAGTCTCTAAGGAAACTCAGAGTTGTATGTAGCACTTCGGATGAAGTGTGTTGTGGAATGAAAGAAGAGAGCGCATCACACTTGGGAAATTAAACCTTAATCAACAAGGTAAAGCTTCGCCACTTGATATTGCAGATACGATAAGGTAATTGTGCGGGAGAGATGAGGAATGGCCACTGGTATGTACGTCGGGGGCATGAGGGAATGAGCAAGAAAGAAGGAGGGGAATCACTAGTGCTAATGAATCATAGAGAGATCGCTCTGTCGAGACCATATATACGAGAATTCATCTCAAAGGAAGGAAGATGAGGAGCGAGGAGGACGACGGACGTCAATAAGGGATCGATCACTATTGAGGAGAGAAGGGGCGGATGAGAATCGAAGAAGGAGAGCATTAGAAGGAGAGGATGAGGGAGAAGAGAGAGATGAGAGAGGGAAGAGATTGGGGAATTTGTTGAGGATGGGAGGGAAGGCAATGGGTGGCATGGGATCAACGCGGACCGGAGGGACGAATGGCACGGGGATGTTATTCTGAAAAAAGAGAGGGGTTATTACATCATCACCGGGCAAGGGAAACCATCTACTAGTGATGACAAAACGGCTTCGGCTTGGATTCCAGCCGGCTTCACCGTTGAAAATGCCTGGTTGAAGCCAAGACGGCATGAAAAACCCTATTGAGATCACTAGCATTTACGGTCTCCATCTCACTATATATTTATAGTTTATATATAATACGCCCGGGGGCGCAACGAAATAATGATACATTTGAATAATATGTGATTTATAAAACGACTCTCAAATGGATGGGAGGAAGGGAGGGAAAACGAGAAAACTACTCACATTCTTGCACACCCGATACAGCACCTCCGTAGTCTGACAGGCCTGTCTCACGTGTGCTCGAAGTTGATGAGAGAGGGTCTTGCTCTGTAATGATCTTGATTTCACAACCTGTTTCCACATTCGAATTTTACAGTTATGTTTTTTTTATTAAATAGTAAAGAACGGCGTCAAAATGAATATACAAACGAATTTGAAAGAGAAGGTCACCCCTCTTCCCTCCCCTGACATCATCTCATCACTAATGTACTATGATCCAGTCGCGCGCCTTTGGCGTAGATAAAAAATTATTATTAAAAATTTGAAGAAGGTAAACTGACCTCGACGAATTCGTTCCGGGTCTCAGTGACGATCTCGTCTCTCAGATCATCTCTGCCCTTCACAATCTCCGAGATTCGACTGGCCATGCTCACAGGAATTTGTTGAAGGACTCCGATGAGTTCAGCGTCTGGAATGAGAATTCTCAATGATCTCTTACTTACAATTCCTCAGAACATTCTTTCAACGTCCCTATTCACCATTTCAGTCGCATTTTCTCCCATTTTCACGTTTTAGAAAGCGCTCATCTCAAATAGGAAATGATGGAAGCGACTTCCACCACGATTTTCCTGGGTCATTACTGCTCTCCTCCCCCCCCCCCCCTGCCTCCCCCTAGCTCCCCTCTCCTTCCCCACTCCTCCCAACCTATAATCTGCATCAGTGAATGGGAGCAACCAATGCGCGAAGAAGTCCCATGTAAATATCATTAAACATCTATTTCCTTTCAAACTATTACAGTACCCAAAGGATACTGTAAAAGTGTACTTAGGATATTCTGCATCTCTTCTCGCCTTTGCCCTCTGTAGATGACCTGGTGGAAAGCAGGGGCAAGTGCTTGTTGCTCCATCCTGCAATCAATATATACTCAACTACTGCACTCATCAAGATACGGTAGGTCGTTGCGGGACTCACATATGGGGTTCAACACCAGCGGAGGTGTATGGAAGGGGAGGACGGTTGGGGGAGAGTTGCTTGAGATGCGTAGAGTCGTGCAGTTTGGGCTTCTTCTCAGCTGGAGCAAGGGAAGGGAACAGATCAGGATGACTCGTTGGAGAGAGATGGAAGGGACTTTTGGTTGATGAGAGAACGTTCTGCAAAGAGTATAAATGCAGAAAAAATAGGACTATATTATGATGCGGAATGAAACGATAACGCGCCAGAAGGACGAGCGTGGCGGTTGCTGCAATTTGCACTATTTTTCCCACATCACCTATCACCTCCCTAATTCCACAGTAGCCCTGGTTGAATTTCACGCCAATAGAGTCCTAATTTGATAGACATGGAGTAAGAGCTACGGGCAAGTGATGTCGTTTCGGTTTTCGCCTCTCTTCATTTTGCACACTATCTCGTTTCTCTGACCGGCGAGATAGTGTGCAGAATGGAGAACAAAAACTGAAATGACATTCCTAATACGCACGCAAAGGGAATACATCCCTGGAATTTCCTTTCAATCTGGTGGTATTAGCCCGTGGCAAACATGTTTTTGCACGGAACCATCAGAAATTATAGAAGAGATCACAAGAATAGTATGACCTAAACCAGCTAAACATGGCTAATGTAAGGAAGAGAGAGTACATTTTTCAGATTCAAAGAAAACTTCGCGCTATACAACTAAGATGGATAAGGAGATTAACGCAATATTGAATAACCGGAGTGCGAGTGGGACAGAGGAAGAGGATGGTGTACTCTCCCTGCAGTTGCTCTGGAGATTACTCGATGAGACCTGTAATTATCGGAGAGATACCGAGTGCTTTCAAGTAAAACAAAGATGAGGGGCTGAGCACCTGTCATCAAGCAAAGGCGGAAGACAGAACGATGATCCATGAAATGGGACTGCTACTGTTCCCCTCAATGAGAGTGAAAACATGTATCTTAACTCAAAACACGTCTTGAAGTTACAAACTAATAAAGGGGGGAGGGGGGAATGAGTAGAGAAGACCCATAATAGATTGGAGAGTTGGAATGAGAAGAATACGGGAAGATCCGAAGTTGGGGAAACGAGAGGGGAGGGATTAGATGTCTTCCTCATATCAAACCTTCTTATACTGAGAGATTGCAGGAAAGCGAAACCCCTGAGGACCTGGGAGGCCATAGTTTGGACGATCACTTCGAGCTTATTATAGAGCACCAGCGGCTCACCTCCGCCTTCGGCGAATATTCACGACTGGTGGGCTCACAATCAGCGTAGTCTATATCACCTTTTCTCCGGAGAAAGTTCAAGAAATTTCGAACCTTTTCTCATTTCCTATTCCTCTCTTATCTCTTCTCGCTCTCCTCCCCATCACCTTTTTCTCCCTCCCTCCCCTCCCTCCCATCATTCTCTCTCTCCCCTCCACTTTCTCGCCCACCACCTCTTGGGGTGCTGCAGCCGGGATACTGTGGGATTACGGAAGTTTTGAAAGGAATTGAAAGTTGCGGAATGTTCTAGAAATTTTTTGACGAATTCGAAAGTTCTAGATAGTTCTGGTAGTTTCGATAAATCGTGTTTTTTGTTGTCTGTAGGGCCAAATGTATAGTAGTGTGGAGTTCATAGTCTGCTTTTTGTAGTCTGTTGGCTGATCTTTGTGGTTTGCCCTTTGTAGTTTGATCTTTCTATTTTGTAAATTCAAACACATATCAAACATTCAAAGGTTTATCTTTTAGTGATTTATGAATGTTTATTATTGAGTGATTTATTCGTTTTCCTCAATTCTTTTGTGATCGAACCTCGAATTCTGAATTCATCGATTCAGTGGAAGATCAAAGATCAAAGCTCACCAAATCAGCTCATTTCTGAGGTTGTTTCTCCGCTTTTTGCTCTGCGAGATATTGCATGAACTTTCGGGTGATCCAAACAATGAAGATGATCACTGAAAATTCAATTTTATTATTTGATATTTTTATGATATTTTTATGATTCGGCGGTTCACTGTTATCATTCTTTAGCTTTACAATGTATTGAAAAATGTTTGAAACTGATTCCATTTCGGAATAGTGATGAAAAACGGAAAGACTCTCCTAGTTTCGCGTGATCTCTAGTTTCTATGACTGGCTAGAGAACACGTGAGATGTGGAGAGTCGAGTTCCGATTTGAAATCCTTAGTTGGCGATAAAAAGTGGAACTCACGCACTACAATGAGTATAATCCCGATTCCTCCTGCCGCATTCATTGTAACCTCGAACCATTTCTGACGGTAGAAGGCAACCTCAGGAATCGGTGGAATCTCTGGAAATGCGGAGTTGCCTATAAAACTAAGTCAAATATGAGATGAATCGCCAGATTTTCGAGAGCCCTGCGGCGGTAGGAAATAGTTTCCCCGATTCCGCTGAAAAGTGAGAGATAAGTACTTCTAATGATACTCTTTCAAACTGCGTTTGCCGATTTTCGATACCAGGTCCTCTCTTCGAGTATTGTTAGGTCAAAGTAGGTACACTATGAAATTTACCATCAAAATTGGCTCACGTACACATCCATAACTTGCTGTAAAATAGAGCTAGAGACAATTCCAAAAAAGTATTCGAATGAGGAGGCGGAGTGGAACATTTCTTATGTTGATGATGTCATTCCACGTTAATGGGCTGGGTCGGGGCGGTCGGCTTTTCAAAAAAGTGATGTAACTTTCCTAATACCGATTTCTCCAACAATCGCCGAAAAGTGATTTTAGAAAAAAAAATACCAAACACCACTTCTTAAATCAAAAAGATCGGAAGTGGGGGAAAAAAAGGCGGGACTTTTGTCCGAAAAACCTGCGATTTTTACAAAATTTTGCCGTTTTTCGTGCATAACTTTTTTCTTTCCTGGTTTCTTGAGCATATTATTCATGAAAATTGTGAAGAAAATACTGACGATAGTGTCTGAGTGGCGGGGTAATACGGCATGCTAGTTGTCGTGTTCTAAAATAATAAATTATTTTAACCAGTTTGCATTCGCCGTCGCAGCCACTGGTGATCTTCCTGCACGGCACTAAAATATTATTGATTATTGTTTAATTACGATTTCTGACTGATTTCTGACGGAGAACTCGGTTGAGCGAAGAGATCGAAACAAAAGCTAAAAAGAAAAAAATGTTATTCAGACCGAGACCAACACAATGAGCATAATATTGAGTATGTGCGGTCAATTTGGTAGATCAGCCTGTGGTCTCTAGCAATAGGGAACGATAATACGAGGAGGGTGTGAATGACTATTGAGAAGTTTTGTTAAGACACTGGCTCCGTAATTTTGGAGTATGGGCCGGACATCGATATCACCGATCCGGCCCAAACGTTTCCCCTGGATACCCCCATGGGTCCCCATCACCAAACGGGTCACTATATGGTCCAGATCATTGAAACATAAAAATGTCGAAAACTCGAATTTTGAAAACTCGCAAATAGGATAAAAATAACCGAGCGACCTGGGTCCAAAGTTAATGTGGCAATATTATACCCATGCCTAGGCAACAAAAACACGTTATAAGTTGGTTCAAGATTTCGATCGCAAACTGGTTTTTCCAACTTTCAAAAATGTTTTTTTAATTTTTAAAAATCCATATGAAAAAAACCGCATTACGGCTTTTTCATTATCTTGTAGAGCATTAAATTCTGCGTCGAATAAGCTAAATGAGATAATTTAATTTTAAGCCCCCGTTCGGATCTATGGACCTGAAATAGACAATCGAAAAAAATTTCTTAGAAACTCCTCAATATGGTGCTCATTTCGAAGTCCACATCGAGTACTTCATTTTTCGTGTTGACAGTTTGACCTGAAAATGATCGCGGATCAAGTTAGTACCATGTAAATTCTAAAAATCTTGAAAATTGTGATATTTTAATTATAATAAGAAAAAAGTTCAAAACCGCACTCCGGCGATTATGCCATGTTGTAGAACATTGAATTCTGCGTCGAATCAGCTAAATTAGATATTTTTAATTTTAGCCCCCTTTCGGAGCTATAGACCTGAAAGAAGCAGTTGAAAAAAAAAAGTTTCCATAAACTCATCAATATGATACTCATTTTGAAGCCCACATCGAGTACTTCATTTTTTGCGTTGACAGTTTGACCTGAAATTAATTTTTGAACATGTTAGTACCTTGAAAATTCATAATATTCTGAAATTTTAATATTAATTAGTTTTTTATAAAGTTTTATAATTTTGTGAATTTGCATGATAATAATTTGTTTTAAAATGATTTTTAGGTCAAACTGTCAACACAAAAAATAAAGTAATCGATATGGGCTTCAAAATGAGTACTATATTGATGAGGTTATGGAAACTTTTTTTACAACTGCCTCTTTCAGGTCTATAGATCCGAAAGGGGGCTTAAATCAAAAATATCGAATTAAGCTGATTCGACGCAGAATTCAATGCTCTACAACATGAAATAATCGTGCGATTTTGAACTTTATTTTTATTAGAATTAAAATATCAGAATTTTCAAGATTTTCAGAATTTTCATGGTACTAACTTGATCCACGATCATTTTCAGGTCAAACTGTTAACACGATAAATGAAGTACTTGATGTGGGCTTCGAAATGAGCACCATATTGAGGAGGTTCTAAGAAATTTTTTTTTCGGTTACCTATTTCAGGTCTATAGATCCGAACGGGGGCTAAAAATTAAATTCTCTCATTTAGCTTATTCGACGCAGGATTCAATGCTCTACAAGATAACGAAAGAGCCGTGATGCGGTTTTTTCATATGGATTTTTAAAAATAAAAAAAAACATTTTCGAAAGTTGAAAAAACCAGTTTGCGATAGAAATCTCGAACCAACTTATAAAGTGTTTTTGTTGCCTTGGCATGTGTATAATATTGTCACAATAACTTTGGACCCAGGTCGTTCGGTTATTTTTATCCGATTTTCGAGTCTTCAAAATTTGATATTTCGCCATTTTTATGTTTCAATGATCTGGACCATATAGTGTCCCGTTTGATGATGCGGACCCATGGGGGTATCCAGGGAAAAAGTTTGGGCCGGATCGGTGATTTCGATATCCGGCCCTAGCGGCCGAGTCCTCGAAAATAACGGAGCCGGTCTCTTAAATCTATGCAACATCACTATCACTGCAAACTTGGGTAGTAAAATCGCTGAATACTTCTCGATCGTTATTGGTTTGTTTGTGCCACTACCAATTGCAGAAAGCAGTTCCACTTCCTAATTGGTTCCGCTCTCGATCACCCCATTAGAGATGACAAATCGGCATGCAACTCTCGTCCTTTCGTTGATCAGAGAAACGAGATAGCACGTGAAATGAGGAGAGTCGGATACCGAATTGCCATCACTATCACTACACCCCACCCCGTAATCACTGTTACACGCTTCATGAGGAATGAATACCGAGATCCCTCGACCCGAATGCAGACCATAATCGGAAACTTCATTTCAATCCGTATCTATAGCTTTGAAATGTCCCCTGATCAAGCATCTTGTAATTAATTCTACTCGTTTTATCGTACAAGTTCGGCAGTTCGAATGGAAAAGCAACAAGAGGGTGGCAGCAAAAGCAAGAAATGTTGAGTATCTTCTTTCCTGAGATGAATCCACCTCTGATGCGCTTAATATCCGGGGGCGGTACGGGGAGGGGGGCAGTGGTCGCAAGATCCCTTGCCTCCGTTGCCTCCGTCCTGTCCACGGCCTCCGGGAGCTCCGTTGTTTCCGGGCTGTCCAGCGCTTCCTGGAGATCCGGGCTGACCGGGCTGTCCGTCGCGGCCGGGGTTTCCGGGTCTTCCGTCGGGTCCAGCGGGTCCCTGGGGTCCGGGTCCTCCGGGAGCTCCGGGGCGGCCAGCGGGAGAGGGCTGAGTGCGAACGTTTCCGTCACGACCGGGGTTTCCAGGCTGTCCGTCGTTTCCGGGAGATCCAGGCTGTCCGGGGGCTCCGGGCTGTCCACGTCCTCCGGGTCTTCCGGCGGATCCAGCGTCTCCGGGGGCTCCGGGCTGTCCATCGGGTCCCTTGGGTCCGGGTCCTCCGGGGGCACCGGGGGGTCCGGCGGGGCAGTCGAAGCAGAAGTCGGTGGCGGAAGGCTGCTGGTGGTTGTCTCCGGCGTCCTGTCCGGGAGATCCGGCGTTTCCGGGCTGTCCGTCGTTTCCAGGAGCTCCGTCCTGTCCGGGAGATCCGGGAGGTCCGGCGGCTCCAACTCCGCAAGAGCAGCAAGTGTAGGCGGTCTGACGCTTCTCACGAGACATCTCAGCGGATCTCAGAGAGTCGAGCTTGGTGAACTCTCCCTTGAGGGAAGTGGCGCGAGTACGGCAGAAAGCAAGCTCGTCCTGGAGGCCGGACTGCACGTTCTGAAAGGAGATATCGATTAGTTGATGCTACCGTATCGTCTGAACCCGTACACTAGAATCAGTTGTCGATAGTATGGGATGGTGTGATTACCGTACCTGCATGTACATGCAGAGCATGGGGACGGCGATGATGGCCGTCAGAGTGGCGACGGTGGAGACAGCCACTCCGAAGAAGGCGAACTTCTTCACCGACTCGACTTCGCAGTCGCTGGTCTTGGACATGGTTTCCCTGCAGGCAAAATGAATATAAGAAGTGTCCTAAAAGTCACGAAAATCATAGGTGGAAACGAATGAGAAAGAAAAAGTAAAGCTAAGAAGAGAAGGCAAAGCCGAGCAAGGTATTGTGGCTATCCCCGATCCTCTCCGACCTTTTATAGTACCGGTCGAAATCGTTCGACCGTTTTTCGAACGATTTCGAGCGCGATCCTCCCCGAGAGAGACCGTTACTCGTTCAGAGAGCTAAGCAGTAAGCCGGGCGAGATAGCGTGGGTTCCAGCGAGGGCCCAGACGGCTAAGAGAGGGCCCATTTGGTGGGAGAAAGGACGAGAGCGGGAGGAGATGGGGGCAGAGGGAAGTCCAGTGCCCCGCCCGTTGCTGACCTTCGAGCGGCGAACACACGCGAAAAAAGCGGGAGCGGAAGCGGAAATATGATAGGGAGAAGGGATATCTCAGGGATTTTCGAATTCACTGGAATGTGTCTAGAAATGAGTTTCGCTTAGTTGTTTTTGAAGAAGCGAAATCTGATACCGTGCATGTTCAATCTTGTTGGCTCCTCTGTTTCATTCTATGATTTTATCTGTTCTTTCTCAAAGCAGAGGATCGCCATTGCCGAATACAGAAAGTAACGTATTTTCTATTCGTATGGTTGTTAACTGGAGCAATCTGGAGTAACATCTTCCTCAATTCAATGTTGTCTGTTCAACATTCTTATAATATGATTCGTAAATCCATCAAACTTGTTGTGGAGATTGCTATTAATGCTCGAATCGATTGTCTGCCTTGCTTCTCTCAATCTAGATTGATGTGGAACTGTTCCGCTGTCACGAGTTAACTTACCTCATTCTACTCATCCTTTTCTTTTCAACATTCCGCTCAATCAACTGGAAAAGGCCTCGAAAATGGTTAAAAACCGCAGTAATAAAAATCATCTCCGAGAAAAAGATGAGGGAAGCTCGGTTTTGGCGGAACCGCCGTTGAGCTCGTTCAGTATAGAGATGTCTTCATGACTCTCTTCATTCTGCACGCTCTCTCGTTAGTCGACCTGTTGAGAGAGTGTGCAAAATGAAGAGAGATGTTCATTTTGCGAAGCCATCCTTCAGTTTCTTGTTGCAGTATCACTTCTGCAGCTCGGTGATAGCTGCCTCCTATTTAATACCATAATTCTTTTAAAATATTATGATATAATAACAAATGTTCAACAAGGTTGAGATACGTACTGAGTTCAACCGAGTGCGTGCTAAATAACTGGGAACAGTGTAGAATGTATGCCGATGTGCTTACTTTATTCGTTACAGTATCACTTCTTCAGCTCTGTGATATCTGCCCAACCTTCTTCCGCTTCCAATAAACTGTCTGGGCCCCTAACTGATTCAGGGGAGTTAACAAACATCGCAAAAACTCGTCGCTGCCCGACATCGTTAATGCGACTGAGAGAGGTCGAGCGGAGAAGGTTTAAGCTCTTAACTCGTAAAGTTCAACCTACATACACTTGAGACAGGCGACAGTATAGGTTTGAGTGTTTGGTATGGTAGCTTCGAAACTATGACTTGTCGAATGCATTTCCCTGGAAAGAAGTTCCTACTAGGAGACCTGCAAGATACCTAGTAGGTAACAAACTGTGAAGCTACTTTGTTGCCTACTAGGCATCTTGCTGGTTTCGAAGTAGTAAACTTTTTCCACAGTTCTACTGTTGATTGACGAATAGCAAAACTGCAATGCCAAGCGTGGAATGTGGGAGAGGAGAAGAGACCTTGAAAACGATAGTGACCAACGAGATGGGAAAGTGAAGGGAGTAATTACTGCTTCACAATTGGCCCCGTATTGATATGTTTCCATCATCTTCCATCTCTCCATCATTCTTTTCTGACTGCTCGGGCCATGCTCAACTCATTTCTCTCATTGCGATATTTCTAATAACATAATTCTTCAAAAAAGATTCTGATACAACAATAAGTGTTCAACAAGGTTGAATTAACTTCAGCAGACTGTGAGCAAAACAACTGGGAACAGTTTAGCATGTATGCCGATGTTGTTCCTTCTTTTTTCTTCAGTTTTTCGCCAAGGCGAAAATACCTCTCTTCTTTTCTCGGTGGAACGGACGTAGCAGCGGCAGTTAACTGGTAGCTGATAAATTGCTTACTTACTGTGGAGATTTCAGTTCACCGAATAGAGTAGGTCAAGAACCTCGGAGGAAGTGGAGATCGTCATATCAAGTGCGCCAGTCGCGCTCAGAACCCGGTTTCATACTCTTTTTACACTTCTATTGGTTCTTGACTCAGTGCGGTGCAGATCAACCCTTGAGTTACTAAGCTATTTCCGTTCTGATTCGGTGTTTGCGAGAATTTTTTTCGAGAATTCTCAAAAAAAAACAATAAGAGCGAAGTTTCTAAAAGTTTTGATGAGGCATTCAGGCAACTTCCGGATAGAGAGCTCAAATTGAAACAGCACATCGATCGTGAGAAACTGAATGTGGGACTGGTTCAGATAACTGTAAATAAGACAGCGAAACCATCAAAACATGAAAAGCTAGTAAATTGCAACTTGCGCCTTTCTAGACATTTTATTGGTCGTTTCTGGTTACGATCACTACAACAACACGACTACAGTAACGTATCACGACTAGAGTTCAAGTAGCAGTACTGTTGCCATGAGGTTAATTGTAGAAAAGCCTTCTTGAAAGCTTTCTTGTACATGATTTTCAAAATGAGCGTCATATCAATGCAATCTCTGAGAAGAAGAAAAATCGGATCGAAATGCGAGCGAATGAGCTGAAAAACAAAGAGTGATTAATGCAGGATCGATTTGGGAACGTTTTCGCGTTCAATAAATCAGTGAAAGTAACACTTCCTCATCTTCTTTTCTCGAACTCCTGTTATTCAACAACATTGAGAGATCTCAAGCGTCTCTCTCTCTCTCTGAAACGAGATTTGTAATGAATATTCCGGGAGCAACGATGAACACTTATTGCCAATGCCATTATCTCTCAATATATTCCCATCAAATTCCTCTCAGCGCTGGTGCTAATTTCATTGCCTCATTTAGCAACAAACAACGACCTCTCCCTTCCCCCCATTTCGCTCTTCCCCTCTCATCGCCGCTCCTTCTCCTTTCCAGTTCACGTATCGTTCTCAAAATCTCACACAAGCACCAATGCCATCGCTCATCGCTCGGCTTCCCAATGCCACTCCTTAAATCACTCAATTTCTCATAAACTCCTTCCCCCCGTCCAGAACCAGATCATGCCAAGAAGAAAAGGATCATTCCAAGAAAAAGGGAAGGAAATGAAGGAGAAAGGGGGGATCGAGGATAATGATAATCGGGTACGTATCAAGGCGAAGGGAAGAGGGAAGACGATTTAGGAGAAAGGAAAGAAGTGAAAAAAGGGAGGAATGCCAAGCAGAAATACTGGATAGCTGTGAGCCCTTGGTGCGATATGGATGTGAACAGGAGGAATTGAACATAAGGCTTTATCCAAGCTCTTAGATGGCAAATTAATAGAATCAATAAATTATAGGCCGCCATGGCTCGATGACCAGCAGATGGCAAGTAGGAGGGCGAGCTCGCTACCGTACCAGAGATACTGTCTAGTATCCGGGGGCGGTGCGAGGGGGAGGGCAATGGTCGCAAGATCCCTTGGCTCCATCGATTCCAGGAGCTCCCTTCTCTCCGGCATCTCCGGGCTTGCCGGGGGCTCCGTCCTGTCCAGCCTCTCCCTGAGGTCCCTGGATTCCGTCGCGGCCGGGGTTGCCAGGGCGTCCGTCGGGGCCGGGAGGTCCCTGGGGTCCAGCCTCTCCGGGTGCTCCGGGAGGGCCGGGAGGAGCGGGCACGGTGCGAACGGTTCCGGGGGCTCCAGCCTGACCGGGCTGTCCGTCGTTTCCGGGTGCGCCAGGGGCTCCCTGAGGTCCGGGGGTTCCAGGTGCTCCAGGTCTGCCGGGGGGTCCCTGCTCTCCGGGCTGTCCAGAGGCTCCGGGGGCTCCCTTGTGTCCCTGAGGTCCGGCGGGTCCGGGGGCACCAGCGGGGCAGTCGAAGCAGAAGTCCTCGGGGCGGGGAAGGGCGTGCTGCTCAGTAGCATCGGGACCGGGCTGTCCAGGCTGTCCGGGTCTTCCGTCGTGGCCGGGAACTCCGTCCTGTCCAGGAGCTCCGGCGGGTCCCGCGGGTCCAATTCCGCAAGAGCAGCACTGGGTGGAAGCTCTCTTGGCACGAGGAGCGGAGGCGAAACGGAAAGACTCGAGCTGAAATGGATCGATGTGTTGATAGTGGTAGACTTCCAGACAGAATGGTTTCTTATTGCTGAGCTACGGGGAGATGATAAAGTCAGTAAATAAATGGTGCACTACCGTACCTTGGAGTACTCTCCCTTGAGGGAATCGGCGCGGACGCGGCAGAAGTTGATCTCGTCCTGGAGGGTGGACTGGACGTTCTGAAAGAGAGATCATTGAATGGTTAAAGAATTCGATATTAAAGTCAGTAGTCGATAGACTGAGATGGTGTGACTACCGTACCTGCATGTACATGCAGAGCATGGGGACGGCAACGATGGCAGTGAGGGTGGCCACAGTGGAGACAGCCACTCCGAAGAAGGCGAACTTCTTCACCGACTCGGCCTCGATGAGCTTTGCCTTCTCGTCCATGGCTCTGCAAGAAGCGCACTAATGGAGCAATGTTTACGAACATGAAGGAGTGGTTTGAGGGATAATGTGGAACAGAGTATGATATCTAGAAAAGCTATAGGAAGAGAAGACACAATGCAGCATCCCAGCGAATGGGGAAGTGCGAAATGAGAATAAGAGGAGGAGAAGGATGGATCGGCTAAGGATCGAAAGGAGCGAGCGGGCGAAGGGAAATAGAGAGAGAGAGACGCCCCAAGTGCTGCTTGCTGCTAGGAAGGAACAAAGCGAGGAGGAATGCGAAGAGGAGGAGGAGGAGAAGACGATGCTGGATGATGATTGCTCTCCTCCCCCTCCGCCCTTATATCCTCGGCCGCGGGGGGAACCGACTAAAAACCTGAAATAATCACTCGCAAAAAGGAAGGAGGTGGGCCCTCCGTCCCCTCCATCCTTGCGCCGCCTGCTTGGAACTCTCCTCGGAACTATAACCCTATTTCGCATCTTTAGTGGCCTAAACCTCCGATTGGTTCATGATCTATGATGGCTGCTCTGACCTGTGTTCGAGGGGGGGGAAGAGGAGATGGGACCGTTGGGCAGAGAGAGATGGAGAAGGGTAGGTAAGGTAGATCAAAACTCATGATCGTGTGAAACTATAAGCTATCATCGGTCAGTAACGAATCTATCCGGTATATGCTTTGTTATCCATTGCCGATTCACGGCATATTCAGCATAACTGATGAGCAATCCAGATCTTTCCCGCTTCGAGTGATTGGAGTATATCTCTCTGGTGTATTCCTCTACAGTGTTCTGCTCCAACTCGGCATTGAAGACATAATTTGCATAAATTTCGAGCAATCTTTTTTCTCAAGTGAATGGAGTGTATGAGTACTTCGATCCGGATCAATTTCGAATGCCCGAGGAGTCGTTCTGCCATGTTTTGATGGGCTTTCATGGTCAGGGCAGGGAGGAATGCGGGGCTCGCTTTACAGCGCTTCGATCGCGCTTGATCTATCGTTTTCCCCTCTCCTCCCTCATTGTAGGTCATCGTGTTTTTGCCCTGGGTGCGGCGGGGACGGATTACGGTATTGTGTGACGTAGCACTCGTCCCTCATAGCGATCACTTATCACCTTCGATCATCAATGCCAGCCTAGTCGTGTGTCAGTGTGTTTGTCGGGGTGGTGATCGTGAACAAAGGGCAGGGCAGAGCAGTTTGAACTTTTCCTCCTGGGAATGGGAGAGGGGGGGGGGAGAAGATCCGAGCGGCGAGATAGGCAATGCTGACTAGGGACGTCATAACGAATCTCTTCCTTTCGCACACTATCTCGTCACATCGAACAGTTGAGAGACTGTGCAGAATGAGGAGGGTTTCTTACTCTCCTCCCCTCGCACGCTCTATCGGCGAGCAGAACACTCGCAGATCATGGCAGGCTTGGGAGTGCCCGGTTTCGCCCCCGCGGGCATCCCAGGCGATTGAGCTAATGAGAAGTGAAAGAACACTAAAGAAAGAAAAAACAATGGAAGACACATCATTTTTCAGGTTATTTATGGCGGCCTGACAGCAGCAGCTTCAATCCTGATGAAGTGTACTTACTGAATAGCTCAATTATCCGAAATAAATGTTTAATTACCCAAGTTTGAGATGAATTGATGATCAGTCAGGATACATGGTACTGCAAGTAAGTAAACCCGAACTGATCTCTTGGCGTTTTTAATGCGCAAGAAGTATCTCTCTTGCTTACATCGAGGTAGTAGCTTCATCAGCGTCTCTCTCCATCACTAATCGCTATCGGAAGTCTCTCCGAAACTCGATGCTCTCTCCACCGTCTCACTGCCCGGCTCCTCTCGATTTCCCCTGCTATCTTGCCGGAGTGCCGGACACTCGCAGTAACTGTGGCCAAACTGTCCGAAGCCGTATTTAAGCGAGAACGGCCGAACCGATACTCACATTACTGCCTTCGTTAGCCAGTTCACTCTCTTAGCTACTACCGTTCCCTGCTTACTGTACCCTTCCCTTATTCCCTTACTGATCAACGTCCATTCTTTGCAGGGCAATTATGTCGAAGACCGACTGCGAGGTTGAATCGGTGAAGAAGTTCGCCTTTTTCGGAGTGGCTGTCTCCACCGTCGCCACTCTGACGGCCATCATCGCCGTCCCCATGCTCTGCATGTACATGCAGGTACGGTAGCCACACTATTGCATTCTATCGATAACTGAGTCTAGCATACGGTTTTTCAGAGGATACGGTAGCATCAACTAATCGATATTTCCTTTCAGAACGTGCAGTCCGGCCTCCAGGATGAGCTCGCTTTCTGCCGCACTCGCGCCACTTCCCTCAAGGGAGAGTTCACCAAGCTCGACTCTCTCAGATCCTCTGAGATGTCTCGTGAGAAGCGTCAGACCGCCTACACTTGCTGCTCTTGCGGAGTTGGAGCCGCCGGACCTCCCGGATCTCCCGGACAGGACGGAGCTCCTGGAAACGACGGACAGCCCGGAAACGCCGGATCTCCCGGACAGGACGCCGGAGACAACCACCAGCAGCCTTCCGCCACCGACTTCTGCTTCGACTGCCCCGCTGGACCCCCCGGTGCCCCCGGAGGACCCGGACCCAAGGGACCCGATGGACAGCCCGGAGCCCCCGGAGACGCTGGATCCGCCGGAAGACCCGGAGGACGTGGACAGCCCGGAGCCCCCGGACAGCCTGGATCTCCCGGAAACGACGGACAGCCTGGAAACCCCGGTCGTGACGGAAACGTCCGCACTCAGCCTTCTCCCGCTGGCCGCCCCGGAGCTCCCGGAGGACCCGGACCCCAGGGACCCGCTGGACCCGACGGAAGACCCGGAAACCCCGGCCGCGACGGACAGCCCGGTCAGCCCGGATCTCCCGGAAACGACGGTCAGCCCGGAAACAACGGAGCTCCCGGAGGCCGTGGACAGGACGGAGGCAACGGAGGCAAGGGCTCTTGCGACCACTGCCCTCCCCCTCGTACCGCCCCCGGATATTAGATTCTGTATTGAAAATTTCTCCCCCGCGATCACTGCCATTTTGTATACTTTCACTTTCTCGAAGAGAGAATAAATCTTTCGAAATTCAACTCTGTTCAGTGTTCCTACTGGGTATGGGGTGATTTTATACAGTATGCTCAAGGTCTCTCAATCAGCTTCATCTCTTCCATTCTCTGCCTCGTTTTTTCTCTCCTATCAATTCTTGGGCGTTGTCTATGATAGCTCTGAGAAGGGGGAGTGAGGGGGAAGAGGAGAAAGTGTCCGGTTTAGGACACCAGCGCTGGCTGTGGCTGCCAAGCGCAGAGGGGGAAGAGAGAGGGAAAGCTCGGGTTATTTACGAAATGTGAACTCCTCGGTCTCTCGATTTCACGTTATATATCAGCATGTCTGTCCGTCGGTGCGCTCTCAAATTAGCGTTGTCCCTCTCAGCAACCTTGGACGAAAGTGGAACTGCGCAGTTAGGCGATCCGTTTTGTTTTGGACGAGATGGGAGCGGGAATGATGCAGCAGCCCTGCAAGACGGTTCACATCTTCTGAACCATTGGGGGATCGAGGGTGGAACAGTTCAGCCACTAAGTCGGATGATATAACCTATAGAATACAGATTCATCGAAATCAGGTTCCGGACCCGTTGAACGATGTTTGGTTTCATGCAAGGGTATCTCTCGTTGATCTTGCCCAGGCAACGCCGAGTTGTTGAAATATATGATCTCGCCATCGATGATAATGATGAGAACCACCTCAAAATTCTCTCTCCTACACAACAGTTGTCTTTCGCGCAAGCAGATCGAGCTCATCCAGTAGGTAATATTCCGATCGTTTAATAACCCAAGTTAGTGGTTTTATTACTGACGGACGATGCTGTCTGCCCGAAACGTCTCGCGATCGAAAAAAAGACCGATGTCAAAACTCTCTCGTCTTCTTTTACTGGCTACACATAGCAAATAACAGTACATCCGAATGTTGTCATCCTGGATGGAACAGAAACGGGATGAGCCCCGATCATTGTCCCCTATCAAGGACGAACGATCGAAGAGAAAAGACCAGGCGCAAAAAGTGGGGTCTGCCGGCCGTTATCTTGGGTCTATCTGTTGACTCTCTCTCTTCGATGTCCAACCTGTTGGGATTATCGGACTGTTTTTAGGCCGAGTGCAGCAGATATAGGGACAGTGTGTTTACGGCGATTCACATTGTCCTGTCGTTTTCCTTTATTGTCTGATCTTCCACCCCTCACTCTTTGATCTGTTCTAATCAAGGGTCTCCTAACTGAGGAAATTCGGTGATAATTATCATTGCTGATCTTTGGACTTTAGCGCTAAATAGCATCAAGTAGATCAAAAATCGACCAGCGGTCTTCATGAGCCAGTTCAATAATCGGCACTGGGTGTAAACAGTTCGGGTGAACGCCTCCCTCTATCGGTAGTGATTCTGCCTCCTCCTCTCGATTAATGATGGCAAATCGGAAAAGCACCCTCCTCATTTCACCTGATCTCTCTCGTTCTCTGACCTGTCGAGATAACGCGCTAATTGAGGAGAGCACTCTCGACCCGTACTCGACCACAATCGCTGATCGCGCGCAGTGCTGACGAGTGCGCGCAGAGTCAACGCTCGAAAATGCGATTTTCGAGGGCTTTTCAGAAATGAGAATCTCTTCTCAATGGAAAGAGGGTTGTGATGATCACATTCCATCAGGGCACTAGTACGCGGTTAATTGATAGCGGTTTGTGGGGCCAAAGGCCGTGCGGCGCAAAATATGGCCTAGAGCAGCCGCCGGCGCCTAATGTCACCTCAAATTTGCGGCATCGTCGATCAATAGTTGTGATTGTGAGATGAGAGGGAAGAAGAGGAGGACAAGGAAATCTCCCATCCCGGAATAAGGGGGAGACTCGTTAGGTAGTTCGCTGACCTTTTCTCCCTCTCTCAAACAGCTGGTGGGATCTCGGCAAAAGCGAGCGAGCGGGGGATTTTCCGCTTTCCAAACCCCCACTGGAATTTGCAAGTGGAGCGGGAAAAGAGCGTTACGAGCAGCACCAAGCTGCACGAACCGTCCACTTTCAATAGAGCCGGGACATCCTAACAACAGTTTTCTAAGAAATTACGAGAAAGAGAACGTGATAGGGACGGCAAATCGGAACCGACTCTCATCCATTCTCTGAGCTCACTCGACAGTCAGAGACACGAGAGAACACGTGAAATGAGGAGGGTCGGGTTCTTCCGATTTGACATCCATAACAAGTGATGGAATGAACCTCCCGTAAATCTCATTAGTGCCATTATGCGTCGTTTCGACGTTTTTTGCGCGAGTAATCCCTGTTCCGCCCATTCGTCCCGTTTTGCGGACAAGGGATCGGGTTCAAGGTGTATTTTCGGAACCGGCGCAGCGCAGCGAGGAGGCGCTTGGGGCGTTTTCCAGGTATAAAGGGCCGCGGCGAACAAAGCCCGTTCACACTTGCTCAGCTCATTTGCCCAGGTTCTCCTTCCAGAGCAGGACGAGGCGGAGAAAACCGAATAACTTCACGCCTCCTTCCCTGCGGCTCTATCAATCATGAACTTTCGCTTTCGTGGAATGCTCGGAACGCTAGGATCGCTTTTTCTTATGATTAGCAAAGGGCATTTAAACGGTGCGGATAAGGATAAGAGCCATTCATTAGCCATTCCTTCATTGTGTCTTCTCATCCTTTCTCAGCTAGCTTTGCTAGATACCATATACTGTATCACATTATCCCTCAAACCACTCTTTCATGTTCGTAAACATTGCTTCATTAGTGCGCTTCTTGCAGAGCCATGGACGAGAAGGCAAAGCTCATCGAGGCCGAGTCAGTGAAGAAGTTCGCCTTCTTCGGAGTGGCTGTCTCCACTGTGGCCACCCTCACTGCCATCGTTGCCGTCCCCATGCTCTGCATGTACATGCAGGTACGGTAGCTACACCATCTCATTCTATCGACTACTGACTTTATTCCTTTCTTCTTCAACCATTCAATGATCTCTCTTTCAGAACGTCCAGTCCACCCTCCATGACGAGATCAACTTCTGCCGTACCCGCGCTGATTCCCTCAAGGGAGAGTTCTCCAAGGTACGGTTGACTCACCATCTATCCATTACTGACTGTCTCATTTACTCATTATAACACGCCGTACTGACTGAACGACTACCACAATCAACACACAAATCCATTTCAGCTCGAGTCTTTCCGCTTCGCCTCCGCTCCTCGTGCTAAGAGAGCTTCCACCCAGTGCTGCTCTTGCGGAATTGGACCCGCTGGACCCTCTGGAGCTCCTGGACAGGACGGAGTTCCCGGCCACGACGGAAGACCCGGACAGCCTGGACAGCCCGGTCCCGATGCCACTGAGCAGCACGCCCTTCCCCGCCCCGAGGACTTCTGCTTTGACTGCCCCGCTGGTGCCCCCGGACCCGCCGGACCTCAGGGACACAAGGGAGCCCCCGGAGCCGCTGGACAGCCCGGAGAGCAGGGACCTCCTGGTAGATCTGGAGCACCTGGAACCCCCGGACCTCAGGGAGCCCCTGGCGCACCCGGAAACGACGGACAGCCCGGTCAGGCTGGAGCCCCCGGAACCGTTCGCACCGTGCCCGCTCCTCCCGGCCCTCCCGGAGCACCCGGAGAGGCTGGACCCCAGGGACCTCCCGGCCCCGACGGACGCCCTGGCAACCCCGGCCGCGACGGAATCCAGGGACCTCAGGGAGAGGCTGGACAGGACGGAGCCCCCGGCAAGCCCGGAGATGCCGGAGAGAAGGGAGCTCCTGGAATCGATGGAGCCAAGGGATCTTGCGACCATTGCCCTCCCCCTCGCACCGCCCCCGGATACTAGACAGTATCTCTGGTACGGTAGCGAGCTCGCCCTCCTACTTGCCATCTGCTGGTCATCGAGCCATGGCGTCCTATAATTTATTGATTCAATTAATGTGCCATCTGAGAGCTTGGATAAAGCCTAATGTACAATGCATCGTGTTCTAACAGTAGCTCAAATTCTGGAAGCGAAATTCGAAACAGTAGCGCCGGAAAGTAGATAACTTTGCTTTTCCGTAGTACCTTTTGAACAAGAGGAAAAGAGGTTTGTACTGAGAAAAAGTAAATATTTCGGTGATTATGGTATACCGGACTTATGGTAATAACATATCCTCTCTTTTTCTTTCTCCGGCTTGATCTCCTATGGGGAATGATTGGAACGTTCGGATCGCTTGCTATGATTGCAAAATGAATGACAACGATGCGGATAAGGAGAAAGTTTGCGCTCTGAGTTTCACCCATTTTGCGCGCGCTTTTTTTGCCGCAAAAAACGTTGAGTGATAGGCTCAACAACCCATAGAGGCGCTTAGCACGCATTCAACTGGGTTTGAATGACCTTTCAAACTGCATTTTTTGTTGAGTTTACTTTTCGGGTTGTAAGAACAAGCGATTACCGACATTAGACAGTCAAAGGGCCAGCGATGAGTTTCAGTAGAGAATGGTTCTTCACCGAGAAAAATATATCTTCCAATTGTTTCTCCTCCAATTTTCTCACTAAAATAATGCATTTATAGATAGTTTCATCACAACGTTCTAGAAACGGCACAATCACTATGAGGGCGCTTTATTAGGCGGCTTTACCTGGCTTTATTGATCAATCCCGCTAGCGTTCATTTCCTCTCTTCTCCGCTAAAGGCACGAAGTCGTAAATCTTATTGAGGAGTATCTGTCGAGAAAGGAAAAGAGGAGACGATGGGAACGGAACCTGCATAGGAGGCTCGATGTTTAGGATGATGAACCGTAAATTGATTGAATAGTTCATTTCAGTGAGAACTCTGGTCATTGTCAACATATCTGCCTTGTACGCGGAACACCCCGGTTCGACCATGGTGACACTGAAAACGATCAGTTTTGCCACTTTTCAGCCGAGGTGAAGATGTTCTGCCTCGGATAAATATTCACAACAATCTGTCCGAAAGAGCTTAAGAAGATATCAATTGTTTCACCGAGATAATCAATTGGGTTGGTACTTGCAATGGCCGATCCACAAACAACTTTTTCATTGCTCAAGTAAGGGATGGCCGATCTTGTTCCATTTTCCGCTCTATTGATCGCAATCTGTTTCCAGTCCATTCTACCTGGGGTGAGAAAGGCCCTGTCTCCCAAGTTCATGTGCTATCTCGCTTCTCAGACCAGCGAGAGACAGCCGAAACTTTGCGGGAAGTTCCTTGATGCCATACGCGAGTAATTCGTCTCATTTTTCGCACAATCGTGCCAATCTGAGAAGTGAAAGATCACTGCTTGTAAGCCAGTCTATGAAGGGCAAAGATCGGCCGAAAAGATACCACTGATGCCCAATTTTCGAGGCATTTAACCAATTTTGAGGGATCTTCAATGAAAAACCTAAAGGAATCGAATGAAACGTTTGAGTTCCAATGTTTATGTTCTCTGACCCACGTTTAGGGATCTTCAATAAGGAAAACATTAAGGTCTCGATCGATTGAAACGCAACGAATTTATCGGTCGCGAGTGTTTTCTGGCATGCGAAATGTGCGAAAGTAATACAACCATGGGAGCAGTGAAATGGCAGGAAACCGGGGCAGATAAGTACAGGAATGGAATGAAGATCGGAAGGATGAGGTCGGAGATGCTGATAATGATGGGGGAAAGACACGGGATACGGTAGGCTCTAGACCGGGTATACGGTAGGCTATCGATTGACCTAATATCCGGGCGCGGTGCGGGGAGGTGGGCAGTGGTCGCAACCACCCCCGTTGCCAGGAGCACCGGGCTCTCCGGGCTGGCCATCGGCACCAGGCGCACCAGGTCGTCCGTCGTTTCCGGAATCTCCCTGTGGGCCGGGCGGGCCGGGGCGCGACTTGCCGGGCATACCGGGCTGGCCGGAGGTACCGGGGGCTCCTGAGGGTCCGGGAGGTCCAGGGGGTCCGTTGGGGCCGGGAACGGTGATAACCTGGAACGATTGATAATAAGTTTCAATGAACAAATATGAACCAATCCGAACAAATCACTAATCTTCGAATAAGTCGATCAATTCGTAAACAAATACCTCTCCGGGAGCTCCACGCTGTCCAGCGCGACCGGGCTGACCGTCATTTCCGGCAGGACCAGGGGGACCGGGAGGTCCGGGGCGGCCGCGTCCGGCGGACTGGGCGGGCTTGCCGGGGGAGCCGGGGTGTCCAGGCTGTCCCTTGGGTCCGGGTCGGCCGGCGGGTCCGGCGGGGCCGATGGGGCAGTCGAAGCAGAAATCGCCCTCGTTCGCTTCCTGGCCGGGCTGGGCATCGTTGCCGGGTCGTCCGTCCTGAAGGAATACGGTGAGTTTATGGTAGGTTGGAATACGGTAGTCTCTGATCAGGTAAGATGCGCTTAGAGCTGATTCCGTGCCATTTCGTATTTCCTCTATCGAAAGAAAGCCGCATCTCAAGCTCTTTGCATGCGGTACATCAATGAGTACGGTAGGTGGGAAGGCCGTTCCGCACCTTTCCGGGGAATCCGTCGTTTCCGTTTCTTCCGTCGGTACCGGGAGGGCCGGGAGGTCCGGCGTTGCCGACTCCGCACGAGCAGCAAGATCCTGTAAGGTTAGCTCTAATTGGTTATATTTCAGGAGGAGTACTTGGCTCGATAAATTAGGTGTTTCCGATCATTCTCGGCTCGAAAAATATAACAATACTTTTCCGAGAATTTCGCTCGGAATAACACACAATACACGCTGTTTCAGAAATTTGCAAATGTACTGTAAAAAAAAGAAGTTGAGGGATAATGTAGCACATGATACGGTAGCGCTAGGATACTGTAGGTCAGAAGGATGAGGCACGGCACCTCCGGAGGACTGGAAGCTCTCTATCGGGGCATCGTCGTATCCGCCGTAGGTGGAGGCGGCGCGTGCTCTGGCTCTCGTGTGGTGCGCGGACGAGGTGCCCGACGTGCGGTGGTTGGCCTGGAGAGGAGGAGGGGTTGATCTTTGATCTTTGATTTTTGATCTAAGATCCTTAGTCTCCACAATTCTTCACATGTTTTACAGGCAAGATAACCATAAGTTGATCTCTGATCTCTGATCTCTACATCTCATACTACATATAACTACATGATGATCTGTGAGCTCTAGGGTCTGTGATCGTCATGATCTTTGATCTTTAAACTCTCACGTACCTCACGCTTCAGACGGCCCTGCACTCCCTTGATCTTCTCGTACTGAAATATGTATATAATTGTATTTGTTACATTATTATTTCAGTGATCATGGTTCGATAGTTGACTGCAGCCTTTTTCATCTGTTTATGCACCCAAGTACCTCGAGACTATGTGTTTTTGCTGTCGAGGTATGTCAATAGGCAGTGCAAACAAGCGTCAGCCTATGTTCGCGTGTGGCCTTGTAAAGTGTCATCCTCCTCTCTCGCACTAAACTGGTCCTAATTCGCACTCTCACTCACAGCTTTTCTCGTTGCGTGAGCAGGGGCGAGAACAAACTCTGACCTCCTGACTTTGTGCCGAGAACCATGGCGAGAAACCCCGCTGGATCCTGTCTGAACCATCCCTTTCTTCCCTTTCCGGACTCCGCGGGGCGCCCGGACGCCCGGGCGCCCCAGGGGATGGGTGGAAGACTCGTAAACCCGCTCACTAGCACGGCTGTTTGCCACCACCCCCTGTAGGTCATAAATCATTGTCTGTTTCGGGCTGTGACACGCGCGCAAAAGTGTTGTACCGTAAACCCGGAACCAGTATGGTACCACTATTGCGTCATCACAGGGCGTAACGGAGCAGTGGCCATTGAAATGGTGATTCGAATTCGCCATTTCCTTGCACTTTCGATTGATTGCCGCCGGGCACTTGAATACTAATGAGAAGAGGGATCACTGGAACCAGGAAATTGAGAGTCCAAAGATGTGGCTCTAACGGGCAGGAACAGAAGTTTCAAAGCAACATGACACTACGAAAGATTAAACCTAGTTTCTTCATGATATCTTTTTCTCTTGTAAAACCCCACATTGAAAGGGTCTGTTTCTATCGCTACACCTAAAACATAAACTAACCAGAAAGGAAACGATTTAGAAATACAAAAAAAAACGGTGCTGAGGATACCATTGATATTTTCCCTACTTGCAGATTGGGAATCCTTATACATCAACAAAATGAATAGTGCAATGTTATTACCCGTCCATACTCTCCCCAGAGGCCATCCGTTCGGTGGCGGCAGAAGTCGACCTCCTGCTGCAGCGACGACTGCACGTGCTGCAAAAGTTCAAAATTGCAGCAAGGTTACGGTAGTCAGTTGTCGATCCATCGATTCTAGATGCGCTACAGTAACCCGCGAATAATAAAGTTAGATATCGATAGGACGGCTACCGTACCTGCATGTAGTTGTAGAGCATTGGCACGGCGATGATGGCGGTCAGCGTCGCCACCGTAGACACGGCGATGCCGAAGAAGGCCAACCTGAATCAGATCGAGAACTGATTTTTTTCTCTCGATTCAATGCGATCATTAACCAAATCATACGGAAAGTGCTGTAAAATTGAGAAGATTTTTGATTTTTCGCATCAAATTTGTAAACCGATATTGCTGCCTATCACTGAAGGGGCGAGTTTTCTTTGAAGCTACAAGTGAAACTCTACCGATCTGAAAACTAGCGGAAAATGCGTACCTCCTCAGCGAGTCGGCGCGTGCGGCAGCCTCTTTCGGATCCTGGTCGTACCCAGACATGCTGCAAACGGAACCACGTTTATGATTTGGTTTGGGTTCGGGTACCACGAAAAACTGGAACCACGATCATGGATGAGGAGAAAGGGTGCACGATGGATAGAGGAACTATTCGATCCGGCATAGCTACAAGGCCCCACGAAAACATTCGCGAAATATGCGCGTATGCATACACACTACTCTCAAGTATAGTCTCTTCGGGGCTCGGGTCAATGAGCCCTCTCTCTCCCTATTCCTCCCTGAGCGCCTCCCTCTCAATAAGAGTGTACCGGTATTAACAGCAGGCGCGGGTAAGAACGGTGGGCTTGGAATGGATTTGGGGATGGATCAATCTGCTGGGGGCCTGAGATCATAGTGCCTCTCCCTCTCTCGCCTCGCTTACAACTGGACATGATCGGGTAGCACTCTCACTCCCCGTATGGGAGCGAGGGGGAATTGGATTGCGAGGGCTTGCGGAATCATGATGGGAGACAAAGTGTGATACAGCTACAGTGGCTAGATGCTGGGGGTCCTAGAGAGATCATGGACTCGCTGGTCAGTGCACCAACATGTGAAGAGGAAGGAAGCAGAGACTGGGGAGAAACTCTTGAGAGGGAAGGCGGAAGGAGGGTTTAGAGGGGCGAATGGCAAGTCTAACAAAGGGCCGCACTGTGATCGTCAACTTTGTGATGAAAAGTTGTCAAGAGCGCATAGAAAACATCGAAAACTTCTATGGGAGACTACTTGAAGCTGTTTGGTTACGGTAGAGTACGGTAGGTCACCAAAGTACGGTAAAAAGTGAGAAGCTGGTGCCTCCTGACCTTCGGGGGCGGCCTTTATACCGAAGCTGGCTTTGGGGGCGGGACCGGGTACTCTCATAGATACTGCGGGCCAGAGAGTAAGTACATAGACAGAGAGAATGGAGGGCAAAAACGACCTGAGGCGCGGTGTTTAAAGAGCGTTTAATAACAAGAGAGCCGAGGCAGACAGAGAAGGCGAGATAGTGTGGGAAAAGAGGAGGGTGGTGCTGAACTAACGAATACGTGGGCGAGCCGCAATAAACTCAATGAGGGGTGGACAGTGGTCTAGGGCACGGTGTAAAGCCGAGCATAACAGCTCGAGGCAGTTGCGGACTTGCTAATGCTATTAGCAACGATTTTTCCAATTGTTGGCAGTTGCGGAGGCGTTTATTGACTTTGGCCCAATAGTCCATGTGATAAGACGTTTTCGACGGTGATTCGCCTAACGCTCACGTGTTTTTATTGTGTTAAACTCGCTCTTCTTTACTCTGAGAATTCACATATCATCGATTTTAATGCAATTTTTATTAGAAACATTCCCCAGTTGCGAATTAAACACCTACGCGGAAACCGAGTCGAAACTCCATAACTTCCATCTCGTGATTGGCATCGCGATGCTCCTAAAACTCCGTTACTCACTTTCTCGCGCTGTTTTGCACTGTTGTCCCCCAGCCTCCTTCATTCCACAACATCGGATCCGAATTTCGGTTCGGTTGTGGCGCTAGGAATCCTATAGTAACTATCACTTTACGCAACTTTCTCGGGTTTCGACGATGGTTCCACCTCACATAAACGATCGTCGTAGCAGATTTGCGATTTGAAGAGTGCCAGAGTTCAAAGATCAACCCAATCAAGTCCAAAGCCGAGATACAACGGGCATTATTTCATCGAAACCGTTTGTTGCAATTCAATCCCTATACGTCATATCAAACCCCGCGACTGGACCAATCATTGGGTATTAACTTGCCGTCTCTGCCCTTTTTCCCGCTCTATTGTTCGCCCTTTTGACAGAGGAGTGCCATTTGAAAACCGCTAGGCTGCCCGTTCGTTTTCTCTCCCGCAGCGCGTATACACACGCACAAGTACATCCGGTCTTCGAGCCATGGGGGTAATTCGCCCCGGAGAAAAACGGCTGTGGCAACAGTGTAGGATTTACCACCTCTCCTCTTCTCCTGGGATAATTCACTCCTTACGCGAGCGGGCGCGGAAGGTTAGGGTGTAACTGTGAATGGGTCTGAGAGAGGGCATGAGAGCTCTCGGGATGCGAGGGGAAAATTGAGTGGAAAATATACTTCAAAAATTGAATGTGAATCTTCAATGAAAGGTGAACATCCTGAGGAGTTTCGGAATGATCTTTGATCTTTTTTTGTCTAAAGGACTTTTTTCAAGAATGCCAATGCAGCTCCAAAACTACCTTACTATAGACGGACTGATTTTTATCTACTGAGTTCACTTGTTTGCACCTCTTCAAAACTGCATAATATCGAGGTAGCAAATCGTTATTCGGCAGACGAACTAAGTGTATCGGTCAGTGTTGAGTGTTTGAGCTAGAGTCTTCCCAAGATTTCTCGGGTTCCATATCGATCGGGCATTTAACATCGCAGATATGGGATGTATTTCCTCACAAATTCATCACTTTATACAGGTAAGAGAGAGAAGAAAGAGAAGACTATCCTTGAGTTCCTTCCCGTAGTATTGGGGTTGCCTACACGCCCTTCTTCGATTGTGACAATCCAACATTCTAAGCCGATCGAATATCATTCCCCCATCGGATCAGACAGGCTGAGGGCACAATAGGCCCGCCGCTTCTCCCTTCCTTGCACTCAGCGGGGGATCTTGGGGACGCGAAGTTGCCTCGAATAAAGCGCCCCTCGACTTGATCCCTATTCTCTACGGGTGAAAATGCCGTTCGATAGAGGGACTGTCGAGAAGACTGCTATTTCAAAATAACACTTAATTGTGAAGTTTCGACGTAAGAATTCGGCATGCAAAGGCTGGATAATCCCATATATGAAAATGGCGTTCGATCGCATTCCTTGAGGGGCTAGGGGCCATTTCTGAGTGCAGTTATTGCCCAATGAACTTATCGAGAGAGAACAGCAGGGGTCACGATTGCTTCCGGACAGTTTTTAGTTATTAGTAGTTCAGAGACTGGTACTGAGATGGGGTTCGGTATTTCAAACTAGTGTTGCCGTTTCGGTTTTGGCTCTCTTCATTCTGCACACTATCTCGCTGGTCAGAGAAACGAGAGAGTGTGCAGAATGGAGAGAGTCAAAAACCGAAACGACAACCCTAGTTCAAATTCATGTGAAGGAAAGAGAGTTCTACTTGGAAATCGCCATTCTGAGGGAGGTTTTTGTAGAATCGTTACTGAAAAGACTGTAAAGAATGGAGAAATACCCGCACGTGTTTCGATCTCAAGAGTAAAAGTACCGCCGCTCTTTGATCCTTTCCTTGCCGAGAGCGGCGCGAAAATAGCCCTCATTGTCCCTCTGCTCACTACTCCACTTCAATCCCAGCAAGTCAACGCTTTGTTTGGGTTGAACTCATTGTTGAACTGTCAGGAGAGTTGCGATTGAGTTATGCAGTAGTGCACGTATTCATGCATCTTGGGATTTGAATAGAGTAGATACGAGCAATCTGACTTCTCAAATGTCAAGTTACTGCCCGAACAGTTTCGACTATACTGCAATTGAAATTTAATGCAACATTTGCCCGCGGGGCAAAAACTACTCTCCAACGAGGAAGGAAAAAGAGTCTCGAGACACAGATTATCGTTCTCACTGTCCTACCGCACTCTTACTCTTACTCGAACCGCACTCTTACTTTCAAGGCTGGAAGCAGTAAGAGGATTGGCGCCTCAGTTGGAGAGGAAGTTTAGGATAAACCCATTTTCAGACCACATCACCATAGATTAGTCCAGGAATAATCGCTCATCCTCTCAGCATGTGGGATATTTATTTTCACATCACGGAACACCTTCAACCCTTGACAAATATCCACCTTGAAGCTCAACCGCGCAATTCAGATAAACATGAAGCCCGGGCCGCTCGGAGAGCACTCGCGTAAATGTTTAGATTCGCATGTCCTTATGGCCAACCATCACATTATTTTCGATTAGGGCAATCCACTTCATCAGGCAAACTAGAAACACGAATTCCTCTCGGCCTTCAATGGCTTTTCAACTCTCGGGAGTGTGCATAATAATATCAGGCATTGCCCTAAGTGAGCAAAATGTTGCGGGAATCTCGAGGTCAGCAGCATCTTTTTTGTACGGCTGAGCGACGTTTTTGCTCTGTATGAATAAAGTTCCCGAGAGGGGCTTCGCGAACACTAGAAAGTGTAGAAAAAGGGTGGATTGAGAGTGCATTTTAGCCTTGTTTTCCGCTTCGCTGCCGATCCATGGAGGAACAGTGAGCAAGAAGTGGAGGAAAGTGAAAGGATCGAGAAAGTGACGAGAACGCGATCGTTCCCAGGAAAAAAAATGTGCAGGTGTCTTGAGAAAAGAGCCTTCTTTTGACAGTATTGTTTTTTTTCGGAAGGTTCATTCAACGACACGAGTGCCAGATACTGCAGCTAGAAGATCGATAGAGAAACTCAGAAAATGTTATGATACTTTGGAGGCTTTATGTACAGATAATCGCGAGTACAAAATAATTAGGCATGATTAGAAGATGACCCTACGCTATAATTCCTACTCTATGTAATTATTTAGCTCAAAATTTCGGCACCGCATAAATGCTTCAGCCATGACTAGTAATGATGTGAGAACACAAGGAAACTGTGAGCAATTAACAGAGGAGATCATGACCGTCCAAATTCCCAGAGAAAGTGGAAGCTTAGTATCCGGGCGGGAGCCGGGCAGGCGGGCAGTGCCCGCAACCGCCCGTCTTTCCGGCAGCTCCGCGCTCGCCGAGCGCTCCCGGCGCTCCGCGCGCGCCATCGGCGCCGTCGCGGCCAGCCTCTCCTTCCGCACCGGGCTCGCCAGGTGCGCCGTCCTTGCCGGGAAGACCGGGCGTGCCGGAGTCTCCACGGGGACCGGCGGGACCAGGCACTCCGACTGGTCCGGGCTTCATGTAGACCTGAAATATGATGATGTTTTTTTCGAGAGGGATATCATGAAATAACTTCACGGTTGAAATACTCTCAAAATGATGTTAGATTATTTGGTGCTAGAACAAATGTGTCATTTATTCTGAATGAGGAATGATAGGTATCAGCACAATTATTAGGTGAGATTAGCGATGCCAAATCGGCATTCCACTAATTTCTCTGACTTAGGCTTGCGAAATGAGGAGAGTCGAATGCCGATTTATCATCACTAGCTGAGGCTATTTTCATTCGGAATGATTTGTGGTAGGCCAAGGCACAAAACATAAAAATTATGTTTTGTACCATGGCATACCACAAATAATTCCTCATCAAAATCATAATATTGTAGTTGCTGACCTCCTCAATCACTCCATCTACGCCCTTCTTTCCTGGTCGGCCGGGGTATCCCTCTTTACCGGCGGGTCCGCGCTTGCCAGGAGCGCCCTGCAATCATGATTTTGTTTGGAAATTTCCGGAATAAGCACCACTGAACTTCGTTGTTTCGCGTCAGGGGGCTAGACTAATAGATTGCTAATCGAGCGCATTGTTTCTCAGAAAGTTTGTAACAGAAACCATTCCAAATATTCAAAACGGACACGGCATACCTTGTATCCGGGCTTGCCATGATTGCCGGGAAGACCGACGGAACCGGGCGCTCCTCTGGGTCCCTTGGTTCCGGGTCGGCCGGGCAGGCCCGGCTCGCCGATGTAGCAGTCGAAGCACACGACCATGCCCTCTTCGGCGTCGACTCCGGGCACTCCAGGGTGACCTGAGAAATATCATAATTCGCTAAATTTATCCTTACGTTTATGTTGTGAACATCATCCGAGATATAATCGTGCAAAAATGGAGATAACTCTATATAATGGTTGAGAATAGTTTATTTCATTTTTTTTGCCACGACTGACCCACACGTGATTGAATCAATCACGGACAACAGATAACGAGGTGTTGTTGAAAACATATCTGCACGTTTTGCCGAAAATAGTTTCTTGCACTCTTAAACAAGATAATGAACCATGAAACATATTTCGATCTTGGCTTCGAAAAAGAATCTTTTCTTCCCAATTTCACTAACCAGCCTTGCCGTCCTTTCCAGGCGCTCCATCGTAGCCGGGAGGTCCCTGTGGGCCGGGGTCGCCCTGGAATAAGCAATATCAGGATCTAGCATAAAAATCAACTGAAAGTGCTCAAATCAGTTGAAGTTAGATACCGATGACAAGAATCTCTACTTTTGCTTACTGATAAATATTATTTTTTTAACACAATTATTCGGTACCTTAATGCAGATGGATGCCTTCGCAGGGGCCTCCTCTCCGTACTGTCGACGCACTCGAACTGGAAAAATCTGTTCAATTCAATAGGAAGCAACCGTAATTTGGACTCATAATTGAGAAGTATGCACTATCCGGAAACATTTCTCTACACAAAAGTGATGAGAAATATTGACCACTACGCTTGTCGCGACTGGAGATCTCGGGTACGATGGTGGCGCGAGTGGACTGAAAATAGGAGCATATTTTTGTATGTTTTATTAAAAATTTAAACATCTCAGCAGAAAAACGGACCTTCTTGCCGATGTAGTTCTGTCTGCGAAGCGCTGATGCGTGTCCAGTGCGGTCTTCGAGCTGAAAAAACTTTTATCCTTAGGAAATTATCCAATTATTCGTAGGCACTTGTTCAGAATGATTGATGAAGCGCACGTAAATTGTCCTCTAATTGATTGATCTACTTTGAAGACTGCTAGGACTACCATCAAATGAAAGAGGTTATTTTTTCCAACATCGCTATTTTTTTCCAACAATAATCATGGTAATGGTTCCACCCTATTTCTCGCAAGAGTGCGATCCCGTCCCCCAGGGCCATTCTATTCACTTGTCAGACTCTTTGTTTCATGATCAGTTATTGATAAAAAGGTGTGAATAATCGGTTCGACAACACTTGTGATAATCGCTTAGATGCGTTTTTCGATCTCCTTATGAGGCCGTTTGCGATAGGGTCAACAAGTGCCGGGAACCAAAAATCGGATATGCTCAAAACTCGGTCCTAGGGGTAACTTTTGATTCTGAATCGACTGACGTTTTCAGTCTTTCGATCTGATCCTTCTGAATCCCGCTACGGCACGACGTCAGTTTGGTCAAAATCTTATTCTACGATGAAAACTGCCCCGCAAAGGGTGCATATGGCCACAAATCTCGCTCACCCGACCAGAATATGATGCTCTTTCGAATGAGCTTTTAGGCAAATTTCTATCTTTTTTCGTTTTCGAGAAAATGCAACTTTTTGACTCCTTCATGTGTGCGAGTAATGAAATATACTATTCGAACCGCCTTGTGACGTAGATTCTAACTGTATATACATGTTGTGGTTTAGAGGAGTGCAAAGATGAGTTATGCCCATTTTTAAGATAAAAACTTGATTTTTCGCTAGAAAATAAGTGATATGACTGTAAAGAATAGTTAATAACTACTTTTTAGAAGCACATTGATCTTTTCTGACAGTTTCCGAGCAAAATAATGTTTGCAAAACATAATGCATCGGTGGGGAGTCGAACCTGAGGTGCATGTTTCGTGAGATATCATTACCAAATTGTCCGTAGGCTCTGCAAATATGTTTTTGCACTATTCTTTATGATCATATTACTTATTTTTCAACGAAAAATCAAGTTTTTATCTTAAAAATGGGCATAACTCATCTTTGCACTCCTCTAAACCACAACATGTGTTTACCGTTAGAATCTACGTCACAATGCGGTTCGAATAGTATATTTCACTACTCGCACACATGAAGGAGTCAAAAAGTTGCATTTTCTCGAATACGAAAAAAGATAGAATTTCCCCAAAAGCTCATTCGAACGAGCATCAAATTCTGGTCGGGTACGCGAGATTTGTGGCCATTTTCACCCTTTTCGAGGCTGTTTTCATCGTAGAATAAGATTTTGAACATACTGACGTTGTGCCGTAGCGGGATTCCGAAGGCTCAGATAGAAAAACTGAAAACGTCAGTCGATTCAGAATCAAAAGTTACCCCTAAGACCGAGTTTTGAGCTTATCCGATTTTTGGTCTGTTCCAGACCCCCGTCGAACATTGTTGATTCTATCGCAAACGGCCTCATACAGAAACAAACATTTTTGGCCTACAGAATATCGCATTTTCCCTTTTTGGATTCCATAATTTCAAATGAAATTCGAACCTGCTCCAGCTGATCCCAAAGATTGTGTGAGGTGGAAGTGCAGAAGTCGAGTTCTTCCTGAAGAATTGCACTTTTTGTCAAATGATCATCCCTTATCAAATGTGCCTTCTGCACTAATAGGCAGCATCGGGAAAGCTATTCAAAAGACCAAATCGATAAATAGATACCTGCAGATTCGCGGTGCTCGTGCTCAGATGAGCGCAGAGTAAGGGAAGAACGACTGCGATTGTGAAAAGGGCGAGGGCGCTGATTCCTGGAAATTGAAAATTCTGACAATTAATAATTCAAATATGTTTCATTTCCGTATTTCAATATCGAAAATTATTAGCGCTGAGATCCAATTACGTTTCAGAAACCACATACATTCTTCATATGTTTTCGAACAAACCAAATGCGGTCACAGTGGGTCTGTGGAATCAGTGATACCACTGGTACTAGCTGAAGCAGACCCCGCCTCATAGGCTCCGTAAAATCCATTAACTCCACCGATTACCGTAACCATATCTACTGTACCCCTGAAACCACCATCGGAACCATTCCAAATCCAGACCAAATCGCACCTCCGCCAATCACAGTCGCTCCTCGGTACCACCGCTCCTCCTGCTCGTAGCTGCCGAAGCCCGCGTCTCTGCCCATCCTTAAATTAATTTAATTAAATAAATAATAATTAATACATTGAAAAAGGAAACTAGTGACAGCAAAAAAACGCTAGAAAGGGAAAGAAACAAGCACAGGAAAGCCGCATGGATAGTCTAACGATGTGATGGTGGGACGGTAAAGAGGGGATTATGTGAGGTCGGAGAAACAAAGGACCTTTCAATCATAGAAGAAAGGATGAGGCGATAGTTTCCGAGAACAGATCTAAACCCATCGAATCATAATGGAAAATTACTCGGCCATAAATGACTAGACCTCCTAAAGTCACGCTCCTCACTGAATGATGCGCGGCTCTGGAACATTTAGCGGGTGAGGAAAGAGGGGAGGGAGAAGGGCGAGCAAGCCGCAAGGCCGAGAAAATCCTTGCGGCATTGCTTGCAGTGTTGTAATTTGGCCGAGAAGCTCTGATGGATAGTAGTAATAGTTGAGGGGGGATGGATCAGTCGCTTGTCAAGGTTTGCTAGGACGAGCAAATGCCATAACGAAATCGCTCCGAAGCAGGATAATCTTGTTTCTAGGCCAACTACAGAAGCAAAGAGGCTGGATGCAAACTATTGTCAGGTTCCAGTTGACTCCATGAGCTGGAGCGAAATATGGTGAGGACAGGAAGTGTTACCGTGTTCGGGGGCTTTTATGCTAAACACGAGAGCGCAGCAAAAAGAGCATCGCTAGTCTCGGGCCCTCGGGGACATTGTGTCTAATAGGTCGAGATTATGAGCAAAAAGGTGACGAAGAAACAGATAGGGGCGGCGCGATTATTAGGGTGACAGTTATCGGCTATGCAAGTAGCTGCTAAAAGAAAATACCGTGAAAGAAACGGTTAAGGTTTGAAATAGTACACAAAAATAGAAATACTGGTCCCGGTAGAAATAATGGTCCTCCCTTTGTAAAAATACAGGACCAGTATTTCTATTTTAGTGTACTATTTCAAACCTTAACCAAAGAAACCGCTGCTCAGTTCCGTAATACGCCAAAAATGATAATGAAACACCATTGATATTTTGAGAAACTCAAAGGGCAAGGAAAACATCATCAGCTAGACTTCCAGTTTTCGACGATAACGGATGCATGCAATTATCGAAAAATCGACGATTGAGTTAGCTGCAAGGAAAGGAACGGCCTCGCCACTCTTCCTAGGAAACGACCTGTTGATTTACACTCGATCCCTATAAACTCCTCGACCTTTGACGCTTGGCTGGGCCCAATCCTCGTTCCCAGAGCCGTTTCCCCTGCCGGCAATTAGTCCGAGTTTCGAAAGTTCATGTTCGATTCAATTCTTTCTACAGAATCGAGTCCGAGTTGGTCATTTGAGCACTCTTTTTTTTAAGCATGATTTGACCTGAGAGTCAGCGCAACTGACAATGCGGTCACGCCTGTTCACTTCTGCGATAATCAGTATGATGTTTGCATTCCGAACAGAGAGCCTTTCTCTTTTTCTCGACCCATTGGGAGGGCAACGGGGGGTAATTTCGATTTCACACACCCCCTCACTTTCCCCCCTATCACCATAAACTTTACCCTCGCTTCCCCCCCCCCCCCCCCCCTATCACCATAAAGGCGCATCATAATAAAAAGAGAAAAAGATTGGCGGGAAGTTGTGTCCTTGGGGTTGCGAGAGTAGCAAAAGCGAGCGATAACCTTCGGATTATAAGGGAGAAGAACGGGAGGAGCGAAATTTCAACTAACGAACTCTCATGGTCTTCATTTATAATTCCTTGTTACACCTGACCGTCCAATTCACAGGTATGACTGCTAAAAAAATATCTAAAAATATTCTATTGAGGTTGTGACTTAGTGTAGGTTAATATCTAGAGACGCCCAGGGTTATATATTCTCGCTGCGAATCCCGATTCTGTAGTAGAGATCTTCAACAATATTTGATAGGCTTTTGCAACTGCTTTCAATATCTAGCTGTTTTTTGCGCTGCAGTTATGTTATTTACGACTTCAGAAACACAACTAAAAATTGTGTTGTAATTCGTTTATCAAGCACCCGAGTATCGGATCAACTAAGTCTATCATGGGGCTACAAATATTTGGTGGTTGTCCGGGAAAATGTTTGTCAACAATCGATCGGCCGTAGAAATCAGCCATAGATTTTCTCCATTGACGTAATAGTCCAGACCAAGAATTGCCGCCAAAAAATTGCAGTGATAGACAACAGGAACACTTGAATGTCCTGAATAGACATTTGGATTACTGTAGAACCCTAGTGACCTACCTCGTTCATAAACTTCTGTTACTGTCTAGTTTCCCATGGGATCGCTTTAGGGAAGCTAAGCTTATCGGTACTTCTCGTTTCATCTATCAAAGCATCGATTGGAATCTCGAATCTGAATTGCAATCAATCGCTCGATTCTCCCAATTTACTGTACACTCTGAGTGCCAGAAATTCGTGGTGGGACGACAACTCGCCGGTGCTCGCCGATAGACCCATACTGTAGGCGAGTGGGATGTGCACGTCTGAGATTATGATTTGATTTCAGAAAAGGGGCTACCGTAATCCACTACAACTTGCGCAGAACTTCCATTTCTTCGAATCAGGATACTTGTAGTAGACTCGGATAATATTGCCGAGGTACTCGATATACACACGAATTGTTGCGCCCATCTTCATACGATATTTACCCACGTTGACCATATCCCTGAATAATCGATAATTCATGATACAGTATGACTACAGTACTCACGGCACTTCGCACTTGCTCAGCATGACCTCTTTCCCGTTGGAGTCCATTGTGTGCGGTGTGGTGCCGTCGGAGCCGACGATTCCTAAACGACAGAAAGTACTACACACCACAACATTTTCTCTCACCAATGAACGAAAATTCGATCTCGAGGTTATTGAACGTATCAAACACTGCAATCAATCGATCGATTGTCTACCGTATTTTCGAGACTACCGTACCCACTCCAATGCCGGTGAAATTGCTCGAGATACCGTAGGTAGGACCGTGCGAGGGCTGATCGACGAACCTAATAATTGGCCTTTAATCTTTGATCTTTGATCTCTGTCCCTCACCAAATCAGCGTGCATTTCATCCTTGGAAGCGAACCGAAAGTCGGCCTGAAAGCTATTAGCGTGAACTTATTACCTTAATCTCCAATACAGCACCCGTCTATCTACCATATACAGTCCGGTCAGGTCCCAATGTGAAAACTGGACGCCCCGGGTGTCCCCGGGTGTCCCCCCGTGTCCCCTGGCCTTATCACGCCTCGGGGAAGTACTAAACCACATTAAATTTGTGAAATTCGGATTCCTCGTGCAAAAATACACCAGAATCACTTATGGTTAGATTATTTTGAAATAAATTATTTTTAAATTTTTCATGATATTTTCATTTTGAGGTCAAAAAGTCGAAATCTCAGAACTATCTGAATATAGTTGTTTCCGACTCATTTTCACTCGTAGAAGTCGATTTTTTAGACCAGAGCTCACCAAAATGTGAAATTAAAAAGTTACACACGAATTATTTTAATTTTATATTTTGTTGTGTCACTATTCGCCCCGTTTCCTGCAAAACAACAGAGACCGCGTTCTATAATATGTAGACATGAATAGATAGCTCAGTATCGCCTCTACCCGACTTTCAAAAATTCAATTTGGTTTATTGCTCCCTCGAGGCATGATAAGGCCAGGGCACACGGGGGACACCCGGGGACGCCCGGGGCGTCCAGTTTTCAAATTGGGACCTGACCGGACTGTACCTCCACTGAGAATCCTCCCATCGCCAACGGGGTCTTGCTCCAGATGGCGCCACTCACTCCCTTCACTGCGGGTGTCAGACGAATCTCGTTGTTAGTAGACACGACATTGCCTGAAGGATACGGTAGGGCAGGGTTACGGTAAGTCTGTGTAGATATTTATTTGGATACTGTATTTTACCGTATCCCTCACATCCCAGTGCGTCCAGAAATGACCGTATGGCTTGGCGAGTGTGAGTCGAGCGACAGGCAACGCATCTTCAGACCACCGTCGCAGTTTACTGTAGGGGTACTGTATTATTGATTGATCTACCGTAACCCCTCTATTATTGATTGATCTACCGCATCCCATGTATTATTGACTGATCTACCGTAACCCCTATTCGATTACCGTGAGGTGACGCTGACAAGGGAGAGAAGGAGGAGGAAGAGTAGGCTTGAGAGGCTCGAGAGCACTGCGAATTGAGGAGACACAGTATTAAGCTCCATGAAAGATTTTATGCAAACCTCTTGGCAGAATTATTTCTTTGGAACATCTTGCAAGGACGCGGGGTCCTCGAACAAATATGAATGAGCCAATTAAAATATTATATTAATTTCAGACCTGTTTCTGAAAACCGATGGCTTGTTGTGCTAGAATCGTGGAACCCAAAAGCCAACAATATGAAGTTGCTTCAAGACACGACCGAATTGTTCTCTTGCACGAAAAATAGTACTGGTTTCCAGG
Organism: Pristionchus entomophagus; assembly: GCA_036245825.1. Classification (NCBI taxonomy): domain Eukaryota; kingdom Metazoa; phylum Nematoda; class Chromadorea; order Rhabditida; family Neodiplogasteridae; genus Pristionchus; species Pristionchus entomophagus. The sequence goes on from BTSX01000002.1 coordinate 36,097,492, forward strand.
CGAGCTCGAAAATTCGTGGATTCGAAGGTGCAATGTCATTTGTTTTGCTTCACTTCTGAATTATGATATTTTTAGAACTGCAACCTAAGCACCTCCGTGGCTTGAATACTCCTTGGTTTTCGTGTCAGTTTTGGGTTGGCGATGGGAGTGCAAAGGTGTGATTTTGCAATATCTGGAATGGTGAACACCTGATTATTAATCAAGTTTCCATTTAAGGTGGTTGAAGAAAAATTCGTGTATATAAAGTTGATCTCTGGCTCACCGCAATACACGATTTATGACGAGACTTTCGTCGATTACGTTATTGCCTTCAGTAAAAAAGATAAAGCATATATTGCATTTCGATAGTTTTGTTAAGCGACTTGCGACTTCACGAATGTTTTGTTCGTTCCGCAAACTTCAACTGAAAGTGTTATTGAACAAGTGAGCAAATTAATGCCCATATTAAACAAAACCAATTCGGAGGATAGTAGAATAAGGAAGATCGTTGGTTCGAATCTTTCATCCTTATTTTGATGCCTCGCGGCATACAAATATGTTTCACAAAAAATTTCGTTGTTACATTATAATTACATTATAAATTTCCAGAGATTCCACCGATTCCTCTTCTCTTGTTCCTTCTTCTCTTGTTCCCGCCCTGAGCGGTCGCTCTCTCTTTCTCTCCCGGATTAGGCAAATCCACCCCTCCCTCGTCTCTCTCCTCCCCTCCGTCGCCCGACTTCTCGCCAACTGATCTACCCCTGGTCATCGCTAGTCGGCAAGTGGGAAGCCGACGATTTGGTGGTCGTATCCCACCTGGCCAGGTACGGTAGTTTACTCAAGCTTCACCCCCTCGCGCGATGGGAACCCCGGTAAAACAAGTGAACAAACCTCCCCTTCCCGCGGCAGCTCTCTCTTCCTCTCTTTGTCGTGTTATTTGCATATCCGAAATATGGCTCGATTTTTCTGATAGCGACTCCTTTCTAGTTTGTGGTTTTCCTGAGTATTTTCCTTTTCGATGCGATCGCATAATGACTGACGATTACGGTAGAGGCGGTGGTGTCGCTTGCTTAGTTCACAACTCACTTAGCCCCGTGAAGTTCACATCACAAGTCCCCTCTCTCTGGAAACACGCACTTGTTAAACCGATCCCAAAGAAATCTAGCAACTCTATTTCCGACTTTCGTCCAATATCCCTTACGTCTTCTGTTTGTAAAGTCTTTGAGAAAATTCTCATCGACAACATCACCACTTTTCTTGACCAAAACAATCTTTTTGATCCCCATCAGACCGGTTTTCGTAATTGTCGATCTACCTCCACCAATCTTGCGGAGGCTTACTCTCATTACCTTTGTATATTTAAGAAAGGCTCTCCTTTCGACACTGTTAACATAGATTTCCGCAAAGCTTTCGTTTCCATTGATCACAGATTACTATTACATAAATTGACAAATCTAGGGCTTTCTGATCACCTTGTGACTTGGATCCATTCTTATCTTTCGAACAGGACTCAGTCCGTATTTATTGATTCGTATTTTTCTCCCCCTTCATTCGTTAGATCAGGCGTGCCCCAAGGCAGTTGTATCGGTCCACTCCTTTTCATCCTTTTCATTAATGATCTTTGCTCTCAATTCCCTAAATCTATTTATTACTCTGTATATGCCGATGACCTCAAAATGTTTGCTGAAGCCCCGTTACATTCCGATGTTTTACAATCTGCTTTAGACACTGTTGCTGACTGGTCTTCGCAATGGAATTTAGGAATTTCTGAAACTAAATGTCACATTATGCATTATCGTTGCCACAATCCCCGTAGGCTATTTACTATCAATAATGTTGTCCTTACTGAGCCTAGCAATTGCATTATCAAAGATCTAGGTGTGCAGTTTTCCCCTTCCCTTTCTTTCTCAGCTCATATCTCTAAAATTATTGCTAGTGCTCGTTCTAAATCTAACCTCCTCTTTAAATCCTTTCGTAGTAACTGCCCAAACCTGTATCTGAAGTCTTTTACTACTTTTATTCTTCCCTATATTGAATATTATTTTATTATATGGAACCCCGTACACAGTGTAGATATGACTAGAGAGCTTGAAAGAGTTCAGAGAGACTTTACACGTAGGCTTTATTACCGCTGTTCCATATAGAACCAGGCGTCGTGATTTGAATCTATATACATTAGAACGCCGTAGATTCATTATGGATATCTCATTTCTCCAATCCGTTGTCAATAATCGATATTCTATGGATGCATCCTCCCTGCTTACTTGTACACCTCTTGCTCGCACTCTCCGCAATTGTCATAATCTTCGTATCTCATTGCCATTTATTCCTCATAACTCTTTTTCCACCCTTGCCTCTAGAACCATTCTTATCTGAAATTCCCTCCCACCCGAAATTGTTAATTCTTCTCAAAACGCTTTTCGTTACTACATTCGCTCTTAACCCCCCTCATTCTACCCCGACTCAATTATTTGAAATTGGCTTGATCTTTAATCTTTCCTCGCCCCCCCCCCAACCCTTGCTGCCCAGCAAATAACCGATTCGACTCCATCGACGGACCTCCGTTTATTGCACTCTCATGATACTTTCTTGTATAATTCCCACGTTAACGGAATAAATGAATGAATGAATGAATGAATGAATGAATTCCTGAGGTTGCCTTCTACCGTCAGAAATGGTTCGAGGTTACAATGAATGCGGCAGGAGGAATCGGGATTATACTCATTGTAGTGTGTGAGTTCCACTTTTTATCGCCAATTAATGATAAAAATCGGAACCCGACTCTCCACATCTCGCGTGTTGTCTAGCCAGTCAGAGAAACTAGAGATCACGCGAAAGTAGGAGAGTCTTTTTTTCCTTTTTGTTATCACTATCCCGGAATGGAATGAGTTTCAATCATTTTGCAATACATTGTGAAGCTAAAGAGTGATAACAGTAACTCCCGAAGCATAAAAAGATTAAATAATAAAATTGAATTTTCAGTGATCATCTTCATTGTTTGGATCACCCGAAAGTTCATGCATTATCTCGCAGAACAAAAAGCTAAGAAACAACACCAGAAATGAGCTGATTTGGTGATCTTTGATCATTGATTATTCACTGAATGGATGAATTCAGAATTCGAGGTTCGATCACAAAAGAATTGAGGGACACGAATAAATCACTCAATAATAAACATTCATAAATCAATAAAAGATAAACCATTGAATGTTTGATATGTGTACTGAAGTCACATCCTATTCGATGAATTGCTTCTGTTTGTACTGGAATACCTTTTGGTGAAAGTTGTGCAGAAAAAAAATTTCTACGTACCCGTTCTTGTACCCGTTCTATGTATGTTATCCAACTTCTATTGTGCTGAGTCATAGCAAAACGCATAATAATAAGAACTAATTTATAATAAGAACTAATTTTTTTGATTCCGTTTTGACGTAAGACCGTCCCCTCACACGCAAATAGCCCTCCTCTAAATTGTCTGCTCTCGAAAAAGTCCGAATTCCCGAATTTTTTTCGGGATTCTGTCCCATCTCTCTAAAATATCGGGTAATTAGCGCAAGCGCGTCCCCTCTCGTCGGAATTCCGTCTCGGGGCCGGTTCAAAAAATCCGAGAAAAAACAATAAAAACCGGATTTCTTTACCCGAAACGGCCAAGACTGTCTATGAAAGGTTTGACGAGCAAGACTTAATTCCAGTCAAAAATTCCTATGCATGATGAAACAAAATAAACAAAAATTCTTTTTCATGATTACTGAGGCATAACCCAGTCCATTCACTCCATAAGTGCATCTATTCATGCTCAATTACAGTATTTTTTCATCATTGGAAGTTAGTTCTTTGGAAATCGATCAGAATTAGCAAATTATCACGTGAACCCTATCAGTTCGAACGAATGTATGATCGGTCTTTGTCACCACCATTTTGTCGCAAATAGTGTTGATGATTGAATGAAACGCATTTCATCGAACCGCATTGCTTTGACGTTTATTGTCTTTTAAAATATTCACAGTCGGATAAGGGAGTGGGGAGACTGAAAGGGGAAATGAGGGATGAGTTTCAGAACACGAATGCGGTTAACAACTCGATCAACGCAAAATAACATGTTCATTACTGCTGAAAGAAAGAATCTTAGAAAACAGTATCAATAGCAAACTTTGGCTTCCAAGACCGTATTTCGATGCGGGGAAGACGGGATGGAGACATGTGATCTACCTTCTGACGCCGATCAATTTCCATTATCTAGCGATCCTTGAGTTGATCGAGTTCTGCCTTGTGGTTCAAGCTTCACACAATGGTTAATCGAATTCCCCGCTAATCGAATTGTCTGTAATTGATCATTTGCATTCAATCCTTCTCCAATAATCGACCCACTCCTCTCCTACTTCCCTCATTCTCGTCTCTCGCGCGCGTTCGGAGTGGTCGACGGTCAGTTTTGTGTGCGGAAGAGGTGCGCTTTTTCTCGATTTTTCTCCTATTTTCGTTTATTTTTCACCTATTTTCTTCGAATTTCCAGATCTCGATGATTGTGCAAGTGGTGTTCGTCGTGCTGCTGCTGTGTGGGGCTGTCCAATCGAACACGATGATTCCAGAATGCAAGGATTGGGTATGAAGAAAGCAAATGTCCTTGCTAGTAAAACATGATCCAGGCTTGCTTCACCTCCAAAATATGCCAGACAATGGATCTCGCAAACTTCGAGCCGGCCTGTGACCGCATTTTGATGATTAGGTGAGTTTCCATGATGGCGTGGAAAAAGTCAAAGGAGAAGAGAAACATTTGAATTCCCGCCATTGCGTATCTCAGCTCCCAGTGAAGCTAGCGACTTGAAACTTCGTTTTTGAGGTGGAAAGAGGATTTCCACCCCATATTCCAAGCTTCAAGTCGCTAGCTTCACTGGGAGCTGAGATACGCAATTTCGGGAATTCAAATGTTTTCTCTTCTCCTTTAACTTTTTCCACGCCATCAATACGGGCTATCTGTGGCATCAGAAATGTTTCACTGCAGACCGTACTCGAAGAAGCGATGGCTAGTCGTGATTGAATCATGGGACAACTCTGCTACCGAAGTGAAGCTGAAGCAAAGCACCACTGATTTGTTCCCATGCAAGAAAGGTAGCTCTGAAGCTACCGTTGCAGCCTCGTTGCAACCTAGATTCGAAGGTATGTTTCATCCATTTAGAAATCAAATTTTTAAAGCATATTACAGCATTGAAAAAATACTCTGATCGACCGCTCTCCAATTTCTCGTGGGCGGTGATAAATCAGAAGTATTCTACTTTTTTTGTTTGAAATTCAATACCAATTAACTTTTTGACAAAATATTTTAGATTATTCAATCGAATGGAAAATATATCGAGTTGATATCTACATCACCTTCTCGATCCATCACGAGCGCATCGCCGAGTGGCGATTTCTTTCTCCATATACGATTAAAAAGTAATAACAACGATTATTCTTCATCTTCTAGTTCAGTTAGTCGAAAATATTTGTTGAAAAGGCATTCCAAGAAAAAAATGGTTTCCACCCTTTGAAAAAATGGTTTCCACCCCATCTTGTTAGTTTTGCTTGAAACATTCGGTAAATTACAGCACAATGTGATATGAGAAATGTCTTACACGATGAAGCAACTTCTCTAGGGGAAGTGTAAGAAACCGTGACTAAAAAAAAAATTTTGTCCCAGATAAAATTAAAATTAGGCTTTAAAATAAATGTATTTTAAAGGCTGCTATAAAACTCGAAGAGATCAAATATTCTCGGCCAGTTTTCAAGCTACAGTATGTTACACATTATAATGATGTGAGTAGCATAATTTTTCAGATATAAATTCGGCTCCGCCTATCAAGATGTGGTTGGGATTAAATGTGTTCCGGATCTGCCATTCTATCAGAGGACAGATGAATGGAAATATTATTATGAAGTAGAATCAAATGTAGCGAAAACTACCCCTACTGGACCATTCTACGCAAGATGTCATACGAAACGTCAGTTATTAGGACCTATTTGATCTTTGATCTCTGATCTTTCAGTCTGCTCCCTCTGCCCCTACCAGCCCTCGACACCCGTTGGAAAGATCGCTCCGACCTTCTCAAATCACACTTCCGGCCGCATAACGCTTACTGTATGATATCTCAGAGGCATAAAATAATCATCAATAGCCTAATTCCTATATTTTGCATTAATCAAAAATTTGTAGAAAAAAAGAAAACTACATTTCAGTGCCCGAAATTCTTCCAAATCGAAGGCGATGCTACAATAGACGAAGCAGTTTGCGCGAAGAATGAGAATGGAGTGTTCAAGTGGATGATTGGAGACAAAACAGTGGATAACACAACTGAAGTGAGTGTGTGGATAAAAGTAAGACCCTTCCAGCACCCCACCATGGGCTTCTGATTCCCATTGCTAGATCAACGTGGCCGGGGGGTGGTCTCAAATTAGCGAGATGTCGTCTTAAATGAAGACTTTTAACGTCTTCGCCAATTTCGCAGAAGCGAAGTTCTTCGCCTTGGAATTCAAGTCTGTAACAATGGAGTCAATTGTACCGGTTCTATGTTATCCCCAATTCTATTGAGCTCGCATCATGAGCAATTTCGAAATACGCGTACCGTCATATTTTCTCTGATAGTGGCTATGAAAGGTTTGACGAGCAAATTCATGTCAACAAAAAGCCCAGGCATTGTAAAATCAAATTGGCTAAACGTTATGTCATCCGCAGGATTCGAACCTGCGCCCACAGAAGTGGACTGCGACCTGAACGCAGCGCCTTAGACCACTCGGCCAGAATGACTACGGGTATGGATGGAAGGAATGAGTGATAAATAGATAAGGTTCCACATTTCTGACCAGTTCCATCGATGAATGATGTGTTGTAATTTGATTGCGATGCTTGCAGTGTTGTAATGTGGCCGAGAAGCTCTGATGAATAGTAGTAACAGGCGAGGGGGGATATATCAGCGTGTCAACGGTTGATAGGACGAGGGCATCATTGACAAATTGTGTTGTAATCATTGACAAATTCAGAGGAACTAAACTAATCTCATTTCGTGCTAGAGAGAGAAGTGTTACTAAGCTAGCTACAGAAGCAAAGGAGAGTACTTGGCAGGTTCCGTCTAGTTCCATGAGCCGGAGGGAATAGGTTGAGGTCAGAAAGTGTTATCGTGTTTGGGACCTTTTATGCTATACACGAGAACGCAGCAAAAAGCGACCGTTTCTTGACAATCTTTGATCCATAGTTAATCGAGATCTGTCTTGTCTCACTATGTGGCCTCCAGAAAATACGATTTAGCCCATAGGTGATTTAGACTAGATGATGCCTACCCGCATCAGCTACCGCCTGCCGCGGGTTGACTTGCGATCGCCTCGGGCTCCACCCTTGCCGATCGCTCACTAGTCCACGTTTCGCTCGGAATAAGGGACGCTCCGCGCCCCGCCCCCTCCCATCGGATTTGACTACGGTTAGTGAACTCGCAAAAGTCACGGAATTTGCGCCTAATTATCGATCATTGTCTGAAGTTCAAACTTCGCACAATGGTCAATAACCATTTTCCCTAATCGAATTGTCGGTAATTGATTCAATCCCTTTCCAATTATCGATCCACTCCTCTCCTCCTTCTCTCATTCTCCTCCCTCGGAGTGGTCGACAGTCGGTTTTGTGCGCGGAAGAGGTGCGATTGTCGTCGAATTTCCACCTATTTTCTCTTATTTTTCTCCTATTTTCTCATATTTTTCTCCTATTTTTCAGATCTCGATGATCGTGCAAGTGGTGTTCGTCGCTCTGCTGCTGTGTGCGGCTCTCGACGCTGAGACGACGACAATTAGTGAATGTAGCGAATGGGTGTGACAATAAAAGCCGATTTGTCTTAGTGACACAACTCACTCCAGGCATGTTTCACGCCGAGAAAGTGCTTGGGAATAGCAACTGATGATCTCTTCAACTTCGATCACTTGCAAGACGTGAATACTGACTGTTCCAGCCTCTTGATGATAAAGAGAGCTCAATTAGGAACATCTTGTCGAAACAGTTGACCATTTTTCGTAAATATTGATGCATTCAGACCCGAATCAAAGATGCGATGGCTGGTGGCTATCATACCAACATCTGCGGCCGAAGTGAAGGTGCTGAAAGACACAACTGGTCTATTCTCTTGCACGAACTCGGAACCGGCCTCTTCCCTTCCCGGATTCGAAAGTGCGATCTTTCTTCGTTCGCATTTGCAAGACGATTAATTGCAGAATTGGATGCATTGCCCACTCAGCCGCTGTCCTGTCAGTTTATGATTGGCGATGAAACAAATGAGGTACGATACAAAGCGGCAACATCAACAGAATGATCAACTCCTCTCAGGTGATTGAAGCTCGAGGCAACAAAATCAAGACGATAACGGGCACCTCCGCTGAAAGCTCTATGGACAGACCGGACTTTGTCGTGGACGTAAACAAGAAACGTGAGCACCAACTAGTGATGACAAATCGACATCGACTGTCCTCATTTTGAATGCCCTCTCGACGGTTAGAGAGGCGAGAGAGCGTGCGAATAGAATAGAGTCCAATGGCGATTTGGTATCACTCGCCCCAACCAAATGGAAATTTACAATAAACTCACTACATTCTAAATTACATTTTGTCAATGATTTCAGTGAGGTGCGATGTGAAACAAGTGAAGGTAGAGGAGCCCGCGTATTCATCTGAGGAACTTCTCGAAAAGGTTTGCATCCGTTATCATCAAACTAGCAATAAAAATTAGCTTTACAGGCTGTGGTAACTCCGAAGATCGTTTCGTGCGAGAATTCTAACCTCAAGCTACAGTAAGTGCCTCCATTCTCCATAAAATTGTAAATTGACTGATAGTGATGTGAATGCAAAACTTTGATCAAATACGGTGCTGTTCAGATTCCTATCCGATACCGTACACGCTGACGCTGGCCAATCGATCTCATGCATTGAAGACAACGGGGAATGGAAGTACCAGACCAGCACCAGCAAGACGTTCATGAAGGATGAACATATCACAGCGAGATGCTTCGCTAAAGGTGAAATCGCTGTAGATACTGGAATCTGATCTTTGACCTTTGATCTTCCAGTCTGCCTGTTCTGCACGGCATCCACAGTGGACGCGGGAAAGACGGCGCCCGAACTCAAGGAGGAGGACGGCTGCAAGACGCTCAAGGTTCAACATGATGTTTGATCTTTGATAATTAGTCCTTAAATATTACTGAAAAATGAGACATCGTTTCTATGACACTGTCCAGTGAGTGAGTGAAGTTCAACCGTACCTAGACGTTGATCTTTGTTCTCTGGCTCAACTTCAAATACAACTATCTCACAAAAATTTATCTTTGATCTTTCAGTGTCCCAAATTTTTCAAGATCGGAGGCGAGGCTGTGACGGAGAAGTTTGGCGGAGCCAGCACGAATGTCCAGAATGAAGGGCCCAAGTGGACGATTGGAGGCCAGAAGGTGGAGAAAGTGGAGTGCGTGGATGAAAGTGAGTTTATTGATTGATCAGGATAGTTACAGTAACCAGACTACACTACTGTTACGTCCCGGAGTTGGCTGTTTGCAGCCATGCATAGATATTACTGGAATATTATTTAAATATTATTATAATTATTCTAATGTCAGTGCCGTGTCAGAAGGTTACCGGCTGCGAGGGCGATTGCAAACTGGTTTGTGAATTTTTTTAAAAATAAAAAAAAATAAAATTAATTCCAGGACTCGAAGGACATGCCGTCCTGCCAGAAGAAAGGCCACACATTATCGTGAGCGTCCTGATCTTTGATCTCTGCTCCTCTGCTCTGGTGGTTTGCTCATCGCAAACTGACTTGATTTTTCATCTTTGCTATGAACAGCTCTCGATTAGACATGTCTGAAGACTCGTTTTTATAGGGCTGCAAAATGGTCGCAATCGGTCAACTTGATCTTTGATCTTTGATCTTTCCATCTCACCAACCGCATTGCAGCGCCAAAATCAACGGCGTTGACGTGCAATCAGTCAACATCACATGCGACTCGTCCCGAGGCCAACTGACGTACAAGGGAGAGGGCAAGGGTTCGTTATTATTTTAATTATATTTAATAATTTAAATTTATGAAACTTCCCCTAGTGTGCTAGTCTTCTAGGATCTTTGATGAAAATAAGCAACGAGGTGATATGTGTGACAATATGAACGGACGTAAGCTATAATCGAGCGGCGACTTCCTTACTTTGCGTGCTCTCTCGTCAGAGAGACGAGATAACACGCGCAATGTGGATAGTCGGAAACAGATTAGTAGTAGGAAATTATCGATCGCTTTGCAGCCTCCGGCAATCTCCCGCCTCAACCCTTGCAACATCATCTAGATTACATTATAAAAAAATTATAATTATTGATTAAGACATTTCCCGCCTTCGCTATGTGGATCTGGAAGAGGAACAAGGACAAGAAAAAGGCCGCAGAAGACGGAGAGAAGAAAGAGAAGACCGGAGAAGATAACTGAGCAGAGGTGAGATCTTTGATCGCTAACCTCTGACTCTTTCAGCCCGTCACTCCAGACAGAGGCCGTGTCCATGACCCCTCAGACACACTCCGCACGATCAAAATTTGTTCAATCAATGATTGGTCTCTTGTTATTCTCGTTTTCTCAGTCTAACAACGTTTTTCATCACTATATTGGGGTTAGAATAGAATAGAATAGATTTATCCGCACAGGTGGTATTGTTGTGGGGGGGAGGGGTGGGGGGGGGAGGTGGTTGGAACAAGAAGAACAAAGAATGTGTAAAATGGGGGGGGGGGTAACTAAGCGAGTGGAGCGAGCAAGTATACAGATCATCCAACCTCCTTACACATCACATTCACGAACTCTGCATAGTTTGTAGGTATTTTTCCTTTTCGAAGTACAACATACAGTAATTTACCTACTCTGTTTGCAAAACTGTGCTCGCGAATCTTAGTTCGAAATTTTTCTCGACACAATTTGAAGCCTGCGCCTCAGAGATTAGACTTGGAAAGAACCAGAAAATCGTTTCTGGTTCGGGATAATCTTGAATTCCCGAATAGCATTTCATAGACTAGTTTAAAGTCATTGATCTTTCGACGGTACATCAACGTGGTCAGTTTGAACATCTCGTTTCGTTCAACTGGTAATGGCCTGTTTTCAAAGTTGTATCCCAAACATTTGTAGCTAATCAACCTAGTGACTTTGTTCTGCAGTTTCTCTAGTTTACCAGCTTCTCTATCGAAAACTGGAAATGCGACACTAGGACTGAATTCTACCATAGGTCTAACGTAAGTAGTGTATGCATTAACCATCACCGCAGCGTTATTGGTGCTGAGTCCACGGAAAATTAAGTTGGAACGGATCGCAGCTTTTTGGATCACTATGTCAAAGTGTTCTTTGAATGTCAATTCCTTATCGATTTGAATACCGAGATCTCTGACAGAAGACTTCGGATCAATTTGAGTTCCATTCAAGTAATACTTCAACAGTGAATTTTCATTTCCTAAGTGGAGTACGTTACACTTCTCAATTGCAATTCGCAATTGCCAGATATCGCTCCACTCCAAAATTGAAACAACACATTCCTGAAGTTTGATTGGACCACTCAGTTCATCTTTTTCGAATGCGAGGTATATTTTTAGATCGTCAGCAAAAGTGAAACTTTTGCACCCATGCTTGTCTATAACCTGCGATAAATCGGCAGTATATAGATTGAATAGCAGAGGTCCTAAAACTGATCCTTGTGGGACCCCACTAATGACCGGTCTTGATTCAGATAATGTCGTTTTGACTCTCACTTTGAATAATCTTTTGGATAAGTACTCTTCAATCCATTTCACGGTCAGCAGTGGAAAGCCCATTTTGGATATCTTTTGAATTAATTTTGGATGGCTTACTGTGTCGAATGCTTTGGCATAGTCGAAGTATATCACATCGACACACCTGTGCTCATCAATCGCTTTTGACCATTCATTAACCACTTCGATCATTTGAGTTTCAACTGAGCGATTTTTTCGAAAGCCGAATTGCGTGTCAGGAAAGAGACCGTATCTTTCACTGTCAGCAATCATTTGCTTGGCAAGGCATTTCTCAAATACACGACAGAAGATGCTTGTTATTGAGACAGGTCTGTAGTTTGACGGGTTTGAAAATGGTGCTTTCTTCTTGAGAGGTGTTATTGTGGATAAGCGCCACCGGTCGGGAAGTTGAGATAATTCATACGATTTTCGAAAAATTATTTCAAGAGCCGCAGAAAGAGGGACTGCGGTATATTTAATAAAAATCATAGGTATATTATCTGGAGTTCGACACGATGATGCTTTCCACTTTTCAATAAGCTCACAAATTTCAAACCGACAGAAGGGGTCAACATAAACATTCGAAACTTTCTCTCTTTCATGAGAAAAAGATGGGGTGTCACCATTATCTTTAGTGAAAACCCTTGAGAATGTCTCTGCCAGTAATTCTGCCTTATCGCCGTCAGACTCAATTTGATGATTTGAATTATCTATGAGACAGTCTACAGCAGAAGTACAGGCATTAGAAAGTTTCGATTTTATGTAACCATAAAACTTCTTCTGGTTCTTATTCTCTATTATCTTTCTCTCGTAATTTTGGTGGTATTTAGTCACTTCCTGGTTATATTCGGCATGAAGCTTGTCAAAACGTCTTTTAGACGAAGGTTTTCCGTCATTCAAAAACGTGATCCAAGCTTCGTGGCGTTTCTTAGAGAGTCTATGAATATGACCAGGCAGTGGTTTCCCAGTTGAATCAATCCTCATTAAAGGGACAGATTTTTCAATTATGTCTTCGAGTAGAAGAATGAATTTTTCGTACATCTCATTCACAGTTTCGTTCACATTGAAAAAGAGAAGCCAGTCAATACTAGAAAGTAGAGAATTTATCGCAGCATAGTCCGCTTTTCGAAAATTTTTTACATATCTAGCTTTTTGCGGTTCTGTTCGCATCAGTAATTGGAATTTGAATGCGCTGTGATCTGAATTGCCATAGTTCGGCAACTGCTCTAGATTTCCCACAATTCTGTAGGAATCAGTCAGCAGTAAATCTAGAAATGCATTCCCTCTAGTCGGAAATGTGATGCGCTGTTCAAGTCTTACTTCAGTACAGCAATTAATGAAGTCAATGTTGACACCGTTGTAATTTTGAGAGTCGAGTGGCCATTTGATATCAGGGAGATTGAAATCACCAACCATAACTGTTGGATGAGTGCATTTGGTGAAGTCATCCAATTTCTCCCAGATGTGCGCACTATTGGTTTGAGACAATGCCGGGACACGGTATAACAGAATCACACGCGTACTCTGGGTACCAACAGTCAGATCTACAATTAGTAGTTCATGCGATTCATGTTTGGACTCAGCGAAAACCAACTTGAAATCAATGCTACAGTGAATGATCATGCATACTCCACCGCCTCGTTTTTTCACACGATCACACCGAATAATATTGTAGTTACTCGCTAGTGACCCTAGAACCACTCCATCAGGGTCAGATTTACGCAGCCACGACTCAGTGAAACAATAAACGAGATACTCATTCGTCTCAAGTTGAGACTTAAAACAACTATGGTTCACCTCGTTCAAGATAGATCGAATGTTTGCATAAATCACAGTAACTTTAGGAGGCTCAGCACACTTGCGTACACCTCTACCTCTCAAAAAGGAGAGAAGGAGCTCTGATGAATGGATGGGGGAGGGCGCCCATAGGACGAGTGAGACGAGGAGGGCTGAGTGGCATCAACCCCGTAACCACCACTGTTCGAACCCGGGAAAGCCCGAGAACGGACACTGGAGTTATAGAAAGTGAGACCACCCGAGTTCCTCACTCCTCTCGTTCCTATGCCCGCTGATGATCTGTAGTTGCCGGGGTTGTTGTACGTGAATGGCTTGTCGCCAGAATTCGCCCTCTCTTCGCGTGTCAGAGAAGGACGCAGCCAGACCCGGCAATGTTTGAAGTGGGCCAGCAGGTGCCGTCTGGAGATGACCTGGCTCTGCAGTTTAGAGCAGGGCAAGATCACCTTTAGCAGACGACCCCTGGGATCGGGCGCTCCGTTCACCGGCATGCGAAAGACAGCCGTGGGCACTGCCTGGATGCCGAGGTGATTAAGAACATCCATGACCTGTGCCCGATCGTTCAATGCCCTGTTCGGAGTGGGCATTGAGGCGAATTCGGGTAGACCGTAGATCACGACCGCCCTTTCACGTTCAACATCCTCAACAATCTCTCTCACTCTCACTTCACAATTCTCGAAAGTCATTTTGGGTGAAATGAGGGGGATGGGTGCGGTCGGCGCGGGTGACTTGGAATGAGTTGGTTGAGAGGGGACGGATGGGACGGGTGGAGGAAGGATGGTAGAGGAAACGGGAAGGGGTTTCTTCTCTATCAGTTGCTCTCTCAGTCTTCTGTTTTCATCCAACAATCGCTCTTGACTCTTCTCCAATTCCGAAACGCGTTGACTCACAGCTCGATTACTTGACTCCATGCATTCCATCTTGACGTTCATTGCATCCATCGTGACCTTCATGGCTCGTACCAGATCCAGTAGGGGAACCGCATCTTCTGTCGACTTGGTGAACCGCGAGATGAATGACGAGAATCGAGTAGATGGCGAGAGTGGCTGAGGTGTGGATGAATCAGGAAGAGTACACGTCGAAACAGAACTGGTGACCTCTGGTGGTGCCATAGTGTTGATTGAGTCCGGCACAAGACTCTTGGTGACTGCGATCGGTAGTAGGCGACGGTGATAGGCGACTAGACTTGACTAGACTTGGGTTGTGTTATGTTTAGCACTCGTTCGAGTGAAATAAGTGTCACACATGAGGATACAAACGAGGATAGGAAAATGAATCAGTAAGGACCATTGAGAGCTACTATAACAACGTTTAGCCTCGACTGAACTCTGCTTTGTGCCACCGAAAGAATATACGGTCGTCTACACTAAATAATGAAATATATGGAGGAGTTTCTCTCTCGTTCTGAAACGCATCCCGCGTTTAACCCTCTCACATGTCGTATCATATCGCATTGTCGAAATCACTCGAATGTCCAAACAAGGAGAGCTTCTAAAGGTTCTTTATCGAGCATCGAATGCTTTAGAGATTCTCTTCGACTGTGGTCGTTGCTGCAGCAGCTGCAGCTGCCTAGAGGCCGCAGCCCGCGCCGCAGCGCATACAGCGAGGAACTCTGCAATTAGTCTAATTAACAAAAACAAATAGTAATTAGTTTAATCTCTATATCTCTGTCCTCTGACAAGCTGGTTCCTGACCCATTATTTATCTCAGCCCTGTTCTTTGATTTCTATGTTTACCCTGATCTTTGATCTCTATCTTGCTACCCTTGTAATCTTTGATCTCTATGCTTCTACCCTGATCTTTGATCTCTGGCCTGTGACCCTTGTTATCTTTGATCTGTAAGTTTCCACTATGATCGTTGATCTTTGATCTCTAGCCTGTAGCCCTTATGATCTTTGATCTCTAAGGTTCGACCCTGATCTTTCATCTTTGATCTCCCCACTTCTCACTTGTCGAGGCACAGGAATCCGAGCAGTCCGCAAGGGAAGCAGAAGATGGAGGCGAGGATGACGATGATGAGGCAGCTCTGGTCGTACTCCATTGAGACGAAGCCGCCCTGAGAATGAGGGGGGCGGAGTCTAGGGGGCGTGGCTTAAAGTGTGGCCACGCCCCTCTAGGCTTGAGTAGGATGCTACTCAGAAGCGTTCATGTGTTTGAACTACGAAATGATTACGGTGGTTTTGGCACAGTTCCAAGTTATTTTCGAAAATAATAATAAAAATAAAACTCACGCAGAACCCGCAGCCGCCCTGCATCAACGGTTGCTGCACCACGACCACCTGCATTTTTGTTATATTTTAAAAAAATTATCATAATCATAAGTAAAGCGCTAACGTCTGATTCCTGACCACCCCGGAAACAACACGTTATATCATGTTTTCGTAAACAACGCCTCTCCCCCCCCAAAACAAGGCGGAGCTCCGCTAGCGACGTACTCGGTGGGAATGCTGCTTGTTTAATCACATTAAGATTAACTACTTCCGAAAACACACACACCTGAGGCGTCCCCGCATACGGCTGAGGCGTGCCGGCATAGGGCGGAGGGTGAGGAGGTGGATGGTCTGCAGAATGACATCGATTCACACCGGTACAGTACCCTAGGGTTACTGTAGTCACCGTAACCCAACGCTCGGAGATACCGTAATCAGAAGGAATACTGTAGTCATCGTACCCTAACACAGTACAATAGGGATACTGTAGTGACCGTAACCCAGGCTCGGCGGTACCGTAATCAGAAGGGACACTGTTGTTATCGTATCCTAACGCAGTACAATAGGGATACTGCAGTTACCGTAACCAAACTCCCGATGCTACCGTAATCAGTAGAGATACTGTAGTTACCGAATCATAACGCAGAACAATATGAATACTGTCGTTACCGTAATCAAGCGCTAGGCGCTACCGTAATCAGTAGGGATACTGTAGTTATCGTGTCCTAACGCATTACAATAGGGATATTGTCGTTACCGTAACCCAACGCTCGGCGTGCCGTAATCCAACGCTCGGTGTTACCGTAACCCAACGCGGGGCGTTATCGTAAGCCCCAGCAGGTACGTACCGGACATTGCGCGCAGAGAGGAGAGGAGAGAGGAGAGGAGAGGAACCGCACGAGACGAGCGGCCGATGGGAGAATGAGGAGAGGAGAGAATGGAGAGCGAAATTGAGTGATTGTTCGTAGTCAAAGCAGGGATAAACGCATTATGAAGAGTGAAACGCAATGAGCGCCGATTGTATTGAACGATATTTGATCTTTGATCAATGTTGTGCAATCAAATTCGACTCTTCTGATTGTAATAGCACTTTATCGCAGTTTTCGAGATATGATCGATTCAGGGACATCTCTCTTCGAGCCACTTCTGCAGTACCAGCTCGTCATCGGTGAGCTCAGGCTCCTGAAATTGATCTTTAATCTCTGATCACAACCCCCTCGCTGATGTTTGATCTCTAACCGTGTGTAATCTGGCATAGGCGAGTCCAGCGACACGTCTGCAGAGCAGGCAGATCGGGTAACTGAAATGATCTCGATTTGGATTTTGATCTTTGATCTTTGATCTATCAGCTCATACTCTTCCTCTTTGACCCGTGCTTACACGGTTCCCGCTTTGAAAATGCGAAATGCAATTCCAGTAGCGAAACAGAGGATCTCGGCTCTCTGGCTGTCGTGCTCTTTGCTCGCGTGCTTTTTACAAAATGGTCCGCGAACACTTTTGCATACTCGCTCGTTTACTCATTGTTTTGTTGTTGTTGTTGTTTATTTGTCTCTAATTCAACCCAAATTTGTTCAAGGACAATAGAGATTGAGAGGTGAAACCACAACAACACGCTTGTACACGTGTTCGTGAGCCTCGTGAGCCGGTCAACTGCTAATTTAGATCTTTGATCTCGCAGCGCTAACATTGATCTTTCATCTCTGCCTGCTTAACTCATGATTTCAGATACTTGCGGATGAGGAGCGGTCATCCGATTGGGAAGAAGAGAATGGCGACGAGGAAGATCCAGAAGGGCGGATTGAGATCCCATTCGACGGCTATCTGTCCCCACTGAAACAGTAACAGCATTAGAGTGCTCAATTCGGTTAGTCGTCTCTCCAATTCGAGAAAAGGTGAGCGAAATGAAGAGACGATACAGTATCCGAAAGAATGCCGTATGTCACGTTACGATACAGAATCAGCGCATAGGGGGATACTGTAGATGGTGTACTACGGTACAGCTAAAAGCCCCACCCATCTCGACCCGTCCTCGGTAGGCCAAGCGTTCAAACTCACGCAGCGCGGGCGGAGGCAGTGTCCCATGCAGCTCGGGACACAGTCGGGCTGGGACGGGAAGAAGCCGATCTCCGTCTGCGTTTATTTATTATTATTATTATTATTATTATTATTATTATTATTATTATTATTATTATTATTCAAATAAATGAAATTCACCAGAATCTCCGGCTTTTTGCCGGTGCAGCGGGCCTTCTTGCGACTTGAAACATACATGAGGGTAGTCATAGATACAGTACCGTACAGTACCATGGATTGGGAACTACCGTAACCAGGGGTCCTGTAGGGGCAGCAGGACTACCTCGGCTAAGCACTGTCGACTGAATATTAGCCGTCGGTACGGTAGGTAGGCGGAATACAGTACTCTACCGTACCTATCAACCTATCGTAACCGAGATATGCTCCGAATAGCTACAGTAGTCGGTGCATGGCTACAGGTTACTGTACCACAGCTGCCCGATGTTACCGTACTTCTGGCTAGGGTTGGCTATTCGACCGGCGTTTTGCGCTGTCGCAATCCTCTCCCTACACGGCGGTTTGCCAGCACGAATTTCCAGCACGAATTCCCGTCGAGACCTCTCTCATGCTCTCTCACTTTCGCATGCTATCTCGCCATTCCAATGACCGTGCTCTCGCTCATCCCAAGCTGAACGTCGTGCCTTACCGAGATTGCGAAATCTGAGGAGGTTGGAGGATTGCGAATGTGCAAAGCCCTGGTTCAAACAGTCAACCCTACTGCTTACCGCAGACCATGGCGGCGCGTGTGGAGAGGAGAGAGAAGAGTGGGAAGAACTGCACGAGGCGAGCGAGAGGGGAGAGAATGGAGGGAGGAGGAGGAGAGCATGCCTGTTTGTTCGATAGTGAAAATAGAGATAATACAATTAGGCAAATGATGGACCAAACTGCGACGTGTTTTGAGAAGAGAAAACATGAAAAAATGGACTTTATCGAAAATTGATGATTTAGAATGATTCTGTTCGAGTTTGGAATGATTATTTTCTATTCTGCAGAAGCTGAGGTACTGATGACATCAGTGCGATTTCAGTCTCTTGGTGGGATGTAGTGATGACAAATCGGCATCTGATTCTCCTCAATTATCATGTTCTCTCGTTTGTTTCTCTCACCGATGAGAAAACAGGCGAATTGAGGAGAGTCGATGCCTTGTTGCCATCACTAGTGTCGAAGACAAGCCCTTGATTTGCTTTTACGTAGCAGAATCAAATCTTGATCGGTAGGAAAGCAATTGTCTCATTCATTTGCAAATCAATTCCATCTTTCGACAACTTTATCCTGCTCTAACCATCATACTCGGCAGCACCATCAACGCATTGAATCAGCCAATTGATCATCTCGGCATGTTGACCGGGCGGGCACAGGCGGCTCCTTGTTGCTGGCGCTGCACGGGCCTGAAAACCACGTCGACGATTGCAATACCAGCGCTAGATCGGATGCGAACGATAGGGAGGGGGGCGAAAGAAGGAGAGCAGAGACGGCAATGCGAACTAGTTCTTATCCTATCAAGCTCCATTTTGACACAAGAAGTCTGCTGACAAGCAGACCCGAGCCACATGAATTATGGCGATGATTCAGGTTTCTTTTAATTTTAAAAGTTGTTTTTAATGCAATAATGCACACGGATAAACGATTGATCTGGTGGTTTGTACGCTTGAAAGTCTGTTTAACTGGATACGTGGTGAATTTGCACTGAGCAAACGGTTCTGTGCTTGTGTTCTGGCCCCTCATAGTCCATGGCCCCCCGAAAATAAGAGCAGAACCCAGCCAGCAACTCACTTTGCTGAGCGAAGCGTAGCACTTGCACCCGGATTCCTGTCCCGGATTTCTGCACTCGAACACTTGTCCTTTAGGACACTGAAATAATGGTGCCGGTGATACTTAATGAAGGCTTCACTCCGAAGGGCTATCTATACATCTATATAAAGCGCAAACGTCTGTCTGTTTGGCACTCCGGTATGGGCGTCCTGCCAACAATCAATCTTATCTTAAGCGAACTTAGATTATGTGAGGCGCGAAGCGCCGAACGCCGGCAGTGGTTTTTCCACCGACGTAGTCGGAGGAAAATCGCTTGCATCTAATAAGAATAAGAGCACTGAGGGTAGTGTTGGCTATCCTCTCCTCCTCATCTCCTCCTAGTGGGCGGAAAGTAGTGATGCCGTTTCGGCTTTCGGCTCTCTTCATTCTGCACACTCTCTCGGTTCTCTCAACGCCGATAGTGTGCGGAATGGAGAGAGCCGAAACCGAAATTTCCAAAAAAAAAGTTGGTCTCACTTCGGGAAGAGGTATCGCCTCGGATAGTCCAGCGAGAAGGAGGCAAGATAAGAGAAGGGAGAGAAGACGCATCGTTAGTGGATTCTATTCAAGAGCTAACCTTTTATAGCATGCATTTTCGCAGGCGAATCACCGATGATTGTATATCCTGAAAGCTGCGAAATCTGAAGAAAGCGGCAGTACGACTAGCTAACAGCTAACACAAGGCGATTAGTACAGTTTTAAAAGATAAAGGAATTGCCTAATGCCAATTGTTTAAAAAAAATACATTCTGTGCGCAATACATCGCTGTATCAGTACAGCACCTTCAAAGGGAGGTTTTTTTTATAAACGAAGATCAAAGATCACGAAGTTCAGAGGCTAAAGCTCAAAGATCACAGATCACGAACTTCAGAGGCAGGGAACCAATGAAACGAATTTCATCCTCATTCGTGTTCTGGCTAGTCGTCGCGCGAGGTCACAATCAATTTCTCCCCGATGGACAATGGATTGGGATTGTTTCCTTCCCTCGTCGACCCTACCAAAGGAACACGCTTATGACATTCTGGCGTCGTTCGAAGACATTCCTGAACGGAACATCCATGGATTACGGTACCGACAGTATCTCTAAGGTACTGTAACCTCACTAATCGATAACTGTAGTGCAGAATCGATCTGGAATAGGAAACGATCGGAATCTCCAATCAAGACGCTCACCGGTCTCATCTACTTGGATGCCTGATCCCTTACTAGAGAATTGCACAACCTTGTCACGAAATTGAGTTATGAGCTACAAACCATTGGAAAGATCATCAAAAATTGGTCTGATTCACGTTTTCAAAAAGTGCAATAGCACCCAATGGTGGCAAGTGGATCACTATTCTTTTAGCACGTGAACACAATTATATACGTTGAGTCCATCGATAACTCTCGTGTTTGGCCCGCATTTTGAAGTAGTCAACTATGAATGCTAAAGTCCGACGGTCCGGATGTCCGAAACCAATCTCTTCGTTATTTGATTGGAAAGAATATCGTTTTGAGTACCCCAATCAGCCGAAATGACATTCCATCGAACGAATCACCAAACATATACCTATCTGGACCCATTCATTAGCACATGATAATATGCGCTTCGTTCATCAATGAAAACAATTTCACCTCTGACTCAATCTTGCCCCTGATCTTTGATCTTTAGCCTCTGAACTTCCTGATCTTTGATCTTTAGCCTCTGAACTTCCTGATCTTTGATCTTTAGCCTGTGAACTTCCGTTAAAACATTCCTTTTAAAATTGCTGTATTTCGAACATTATTGAACAATCAAAGAGGGCTACTCAAGACTCTTTATCGAACAGCGAATGCAAACAATAACAGCAGTATAATCATTATGAATCGATCCAATCGAGTACGCAATCTCCGTCGGAATCTCTCGTACAATCCCTTGCTTTACGAGCCTGCAAAGTGGACGATTACTGATGACAAATCGAAACTCGACTCTCCTCTTTTCGTGTGGTCTCTCGTCGGTTAGAGAAAACACACACACACACTCCTACATTCCCCAACCCGTGCGCTGTCTTGCTTGTCAGAGCGAGAGCGGGCAGAAAGGAGAGAGAGAGAGAGTAACTATTCGAGTCGGCAGCCTAATCCATCGCCGCACGAGCATCCGATGGATACATAATTCAATCTGATAAGCAAGCCATCTCACTTTTTTTGGAGGGGTCACGTATCTCTTTTCTTGGCACGCATCTGCAGGGTCCCATGTCAGGCTGATCAGGGCAGTAGGGTCTCTGGTCCTGTGGGCACTGAAAGGTAGAAATTTGATGGAATTCCGGATCGACTTTTCTAAAATTGCACGTGGACCCAGATCATCGAGTTTCGACACTCGCACTGGTGCTGAATATGTCCCAGGTGTCCAAACCTATATGGTCCAAGTTCAGATTGGTCTCCGCCTATGCACTTTTAACAGTCCCCCCATGAAGACTCACTTTCCGAGCAGCTCCAGCGCCGGCCTCTTGGCAACAAGCGAGAAGGAGGAAAGCGAAAAGGAGGGAGATGAGAAGGCGCATCGTCTGGGATGATCCCCTCATATAGCGTCATCCTAGTTTATAGCGACGATTCTCCCAAGTGAATCAACGATGATTGTACATCCTGAAAGCTGCAAAATCTAAAGAAAGAGGCAGTTCGACTAGCTTACAACTAAAACGAGGCGATTAGTACAGTTTTAAAAGGTAAAGGAATTGCATAATGTTGTTTTGACAATTGTTTAAAAAAAATACATTCAATGCACAATCCATCACTGTATCAGTACAGCACTTTTTAAAGGGATGTTTTTTTTAAACGAAGATCATAGATCACGAAGTTCACGAAGTTCAGAGGCTAACGCTCAATGATCAAAGATCACGAACTTCAGAGACAGGGAACCAATGCAACGCATTTCTTCCTCTTTCTCGTTCTGGCTATTCGTCGCTCGCTGTCACAGTCAATTTCTCCCCGATGGAGAATGGATAGGGATTGTTCCCCTCTCCCTGGTTCCCTCGTCGACTCTACCAAATCAACGCGATCTCTCGAAATCTCCAAACAATATGATCACCGTGTGTCTCATCTACTCTGATGCCTGATACCTTAGGGTGTGGAAATAGTCAAGGGAGATCTCTATAGACAAGTTCGAGGGCGTGGAAGTCGCTTTATGCTATAAAAAAGATATCCTTAAAAAACAGGAATTGTGGTAGGAAAAGCATGGAAATGAATTCGGGGAAAAGAAGAGAGGCGATGCTATCTGAATAATGTATTATTGAGGAAAGGTCTGACCAATTAGAAGCTTTGTGTTGATAGGAGCGGGAAATTTGTGTGATTCAGATTGGAGGAGGAATTGGGAAGAAATTGGCGTAAGCTATTACAAAAAGTGCTGTATTTCGAAAAATTATTGCACAATCGAAGAGGGCTACTCAAAACTCTTTATCGAACGTGCAAATAATAACAAGAATACTATCATTGTTATTACCAATCGAGTTCTCCATCGGAATCCTTCGTACAATTCGGTCCTCCATAAGCCTGTAAAGTGTGTGTGTGTGATTATTGAAGGTATATCGGAGCTCGATTATTCATCTTCGAGTGCTCCCTCGCCGGTCAGAAAACCGAGGAAGCACGCGAATTGAGGAGAGTGCACACTCTCTTGCTTGTCGGAGAAACGAAACAGTGTGCAGAAGGGAGAAAACTCGATTCGGCAGCCTAATCGGTCCCCGCACGAGCATCCGATGGATACATAATTGAATCTGATATTTTTTGGAAGGGGTTACGTATCTCTTTTCTTGGCACGCATCTACATGGTCCTTCTGGTCCTGTGGGCACTCAACGATGGCAATTCGCTGGATATTCGGATCGACTGTGCTAAGACTCACTTTCAGAGTAGCCCTAGCGCCGGCCTCTTGGAAGCAAACGAGAAGAGCGAAAGCGAAGAGGAGTGAGATGAGAAGGCGCATCGTCTGGGATGATTTCCTCATGGAGCATCATCTCATTTTATAGCGATACTAGCCGAGCTACGCTCGCTAGGGGCACGCCGTAATTTTTTTAGAAATTAGTTTGAGTTTTCTAGCCTCGCTGTATGCCGCAAAAATAGTCTTTCAAAAAATCCTTGATGACTGTCAGAAATATTACCACTCTGATCATTGTCAGAAAAATTTCCACAATCTGTGGTAAAATTCTGACACCGTCACCCCTGTGGCAATTTTTCTGACACAGTAACCTCTGTGGTAAATTTTCTGTCAGAAAACATACCACCATGGTGACTGCCAGAAAAATTACCACCCCGATGACTGTCGCCCCTCTCCTCCACGGCTAGAGCCCATCGATACCCAGGCAGAACAACGCTTTTTTTTCGGCATAGTTCTGATAAACTTTCAGTCTGAAACATAACTACGCCGGGATTGACACTCCCCAACCACTCACCGACATGATCCGACTACGCGAAAATTATTGCAAAAATTTTGCACCGGCGGGGATTCGAATCGGCGCTGTCACGATCTGACGCCCCATCCCCCATCTTGCAACCACTACACCACGCTTTAACCTTAATAAAACCTTTCAAACAAAACAAGGTTCACACCGTCACGGGTCACTGTACACGACTGTCAACTCTATTTGGCACTCCCTCCTTGAAGAACCGAGAACGGTATCTGGCTTCAGAGTGGTCCTACGGAGTCGATACTCAGCTTTGCTTACTTTTGTTTCTTGTAGCCCAGGTCGAGGGCTTTCACAAACGACCTTAATGTAAGGAGTTTAGTTCGCGGGGGAACACTGGACAGTCAGTTGAAGGGTCGAAAACCCGAAAAAGTCGAGTGTCCCAACTTTGACGTCATCTTTGACCTACCAAACGTCATCTGATCGGCTCGGCATTAGTGCCATTCGATCCGGCACCATCCCAAGTACCTTAGCCTACTAAATGTCAAACCTTATCCCAGACCTCCGACCCTCCACGACCCATTAGCTTCGACCGGTAAATTTGCCGGTCAACGTTCTTTTATCTATAGCGATACTAGCCGAGCTGCGCTCGCTACGGGCAAGCCGTAGGTTTATTTATACTTTTTGTGATTTGTTAATCCTGAAAATTTATTTTTCTAGCCGAAAAAATTTTTGCAAAACATTGTGCACCGGCTGGGAGTCGAACCCGGTGTCTCTGCATGGTAGACATACGCCCAACCACCTGCGCCATCGATACTTCTCGATCGAGTACTCTATTTGCCCTCTTGAGCCGAAGCCCGGGCGAGCAACAGTGAAAGCGCGATATCCGGGTTGATGATCTGGGTTTCGGAGTGGTGGGTGCTTCGGATTTGACGTTATTTTCAGCATCCTAACCCTATATTTACCCCACTGCGCCAAGCTTTAAACGAGTTTTCATGACTGATGAATTGGTCTATTCTGATCTATCGTGACCCAAGTACAACTTCTGATAGCCCATTGGTCAGGATACAATCAACGAAAGCTGCAATATTCGCTCAAAAACGAAGAAAAGCAGGCTATTTCACCCCAGACCTCGACCACACGGATGGATGCCCCGGGCGCTGTTTTGGCCTGACCGAGCGGTATAGCATACCAAAAGGTAGCTATGGACATGCTGAACTTAATTTTTTTATTAGCCCTTACCATTCCACCCGGTTCTCGCTCAGTCCGGCACGGAATAAGTCAAAGAACGGATAGCAAAACCTCGAATTTCAGCTTTATCCGGCCGTGGTAGGTTTCAGACGCATGGTAACTCTTCATATCGAGCACTCACCGACTCGTCACTGCGAGCTCTACTACTTTCTTTTTCATCACGAAGCGCCACAGGTATTTCCCCGCCCGCTAAACCCCGAAAACCTAATTTTTGAAAAAGTGTACCTCCGAAAACTACATATTATAAGTCGTCTTTTGGTGCAGCCAGGATCTACCAAGTTTAGGAACATGCGCCAGTGTTTTCTGAATCTCGAACTGCTTAGAGTTAGTATTTCCCGAGCCGTCTTATACATTTCCCATCCGCCGGAATAGCGATTCGGCCGATTTCGACAACAAAAAGTGCACTTTTTGAGTTAAAAACCCGGTAAAAGTCTGTTTCAGCGTGCAGATCGTGCGCGGCAATAGCATTTAGGTGCATCTCGAAAAGTTGCATCGAGTTTGCACTACTCCCAAGCCGAGTAGATGGATGCCGTTTCCCATTCAATTATGTAGTGTATATCTCTCTCTAGTTTTGACAGGCTTGTTGCAGTAATTTAATACAAAGGTACTGATCACACGCATTATTCAGTTTCTATTTGTTGATTAATTTATACTTGATTCTAACGTTTCTGAGAAGCTTTTTTTTTTTATAATTTGACTGTTTATTGACGTGGCAGAAATAAAGCATTTATTAGATTCAGACAAAAATGTTAAAATTGTTCAAGCCCCATTCGTTAGTGAGTTGGGGGTGACGGCGCTTCGTTGTTCCAATCGTTCTTCTTGTTGAACTCGTTACACGTCTCTTCCGTATCTTGGATAGTAAGCATCTGAAACAAACACAATACATTTTATTTTTAAAATTTTTTTTAAACATTATAATGAAAAAAATAGCTCACAATCTTGGTATGAGTAGTCTCTGAATCCGTAATCCGCTGGGGCTGGATCTGCAAAAAATATGTTTGCAACTTGTAACACATATGAGAAATATCATTCTCACGCCTACAAAACGAAGACACACAAATCAGTAAAAGTACGAATAAACAATCATTAGAACTTACAATAAGCAGCTCGATAGGGCCAGTACCACCAAGCATTAGCTGCTGGAAGAGCAAGGACGATGAGTGGAACAAGGGTGAAAACTTTCGCTGAGAGCATGGTCGAATGACTGAGGATCATCGAATAGTCTCCACTTTTATCCTGAGTTTTCTGAATGTTTACACTACAACCCATCCGTGCCTGTTATGCAACCCTACGAACTATCAATGAACATCCACTAGAAATTTCCGAGTTCACAAATATTATAGTCATATTCACCGGAACGTGGTCAGTACATGGTGTGTGCGTGTTGTGTGATTTATGTCGAATTGAGACCTCCTTTATCACATCCTCTCAAACTTGAAACTAATAAGCTTCAAAATTATGTTTTGTTGTTACTCAAAATATATAAAGAACTCATCTTAGGTATGGTGTGCAAAAATACACTCACAATAGGATAATTAAGTTAATTGTTTTAATCGGGACGTTCTTGACCCCTAGAATACAAATGGTTATGGTCGAATTTGGTTTCCTTCTTTTTTCCCATTCTTCGCAATGTATTCTTGCTCATCAGAATAGCTGAAAATAAAACATTCCGAATAAAACAAATCAATTCTGAGTTCTGAGAATTCCGAATACAATCATTGCACAAGTTACAGTCATGATTTTTCACCGCAGAAACTATTCCTATGTTATCCTCAAAAATAAAATATTTATACTCAAAACAAGGCCAGTCAGTGCTATCTATGCACCATCATTGACCACAATCTGTAAAAATGGCCGGAGTTCGTGCACGCTATTTTTATTACGAAAGTATGATGTGAAAAGAGTTCGTGATGTACAATGTTGTAGTGAATGAAGTATTTGCCGGTATTTTCTGTTGCTGGTCATTTGATCTGGAAATAATGATTTTTTCGTACTGCACGTTATTTCACGTTATTTCGTGACTGTACATACGAAGAGAGACATTGGATTCGGTACGCGACTGAGCGAGATTCGAATTTTAAAGATATTTTCATTGCGGCATCCTCTGTTACCGGAGCAATTAGGTGTCTTTTAAAAAAAAATTTTTAGCTATAAACATATTGTATCTTTCTTGCTTTTATAAATTCTGACAAGACAATACACGTGCATAACCTAATGTTTTATCAATTAATTTTATTTGTTTTAGTGATTCAGGCTTTCTCTTCGCAATAGAAAGACGGCAACAACAATAAAAACCTGTATTGCAGGTTTTATGGTATTGTGTGCTGCACTCGATACATTGGTAAATTGGTTTCATTTTATTCATTGTTAATCGGATTTATCGGGTCTGCCGCAGTTCCGATGTTCTCTCCTCTCCTGCGTTCCCACAATCCCCGCCCGACGTGCGATGCCCAGTCTATATAATCTTTGCTATTCTCGCCGGCTTTTGGAGTGTAGTCGACGCCACTATCTCGATAATATGGGTCTGAATTTGTTTGATAAATGAGATTCACCTCGCGCGAAACTTACATCTCCCGGGAGGAGGAGGATATGGATATCCGTAGCCACCCCATCCCCAGGGTCCCACTGAAATGTACGAGCCATTTCATCACACAATCATTAACATACGTATGCTGAAATTCGTCGAGAGAAAAAATAAAGACTTGCAACTCACATAGCCAAGAGAGGATACAAAACAGAAAAGGTTCCGCAACTTCGAGATTAGCGATGAGGAGGAGAAGGACATAGAGGATCTTTGCAGAGAACATTGTCGAAGTACCGCTGGTCGCGGAATTCACTCCTCTTTTTACAGAGATTGTTTTCCGCTCAGAACTGTGTGTCCCGATTGTTCTGTTCGTATTCGTCAAATTCAATACTGATTGGAAATCACACGACTTTTGCCCGATACGATTGGATTGGATTCGTTTTTATTTCAGATGTAAGATGCATGCAAAATCAGCATACTATTCACTGGCATGGGTACAGTCATAAACTGTATAGTTTCTGCATATTGTCTATTGTGGTTAAATAACAGGTATTTGTGTGTTATTTTGTGCGGTAGTAATTGTTCTTCGTTTTTCTGCCATTTTTGTGGACAAATGGAGTGCGATGTGCTTGAAATTGAGCGCGCACTATACAATAATAATTAGATTCATATAAAATAATTTCGTAATAGTCTCGTTTGAAGCTTTGGAATATAAAAAAAATCTTGATCATATCATAATAATCAAAGTTTTTGAAATCATCTAAAAATTTCAGATTGCACCGGGCACAATGCACGATAGAAGCATCGACTACAGAAAATACTGGGAGTCGCATGTCGGTCGTCGAATGTGGGATCGAAGAAGAGGAGAAAACAACTGGTAGACCTGATAAATCAGATTGAATAAATTACTGAATAAATTATTCTATTGTGACAAAGTGTACCGATGGCGGTCCAAAACACATTCAATTTCTAGTGAATTTGCTAGACTTGGCAAACATTTAATCCTAGTTCTGCACATAAAAATCTTAATTACGCACATACATCCATACTTTTGTTGATCTGATGTGATATGATAGAATTTGATTATCAAGTTTTCAAATTTGATTTTTTCCATGTTATTACTGGTGCACAGGCTGTACAAAAAATATTTTTCGAACATCATCGTGGGTTAAAATTCCATTTTACCGATTAGAATTCGATTGACCGAACTACGATTTTGTCTTCAAATATTCGAATTACGACAGATGTATTGTCAAACCCACACAATACTATGCACTGTCAGGGGCATAATCATGACGTTTATTTTTTTTTGATTGTCAAGTATGTTTTGTGAGTGCTTTTTGTTTGGAGTTTAATATGTATTTTATGGACGCTGATCTATGGAGCGCGAATTGCTGCAATTATAACGCACACTCTACAATCATAGTTACAAATGAAGGAAGTGTGTACATATACTTGTATGAAGATTTTTTTTGTTATGTAATTGTATTTGTTTTTAAAGATCATGTTTGAGTCTCGTGAAAAACGATTTCGTGTGGTTTTTTTTGGAATTAAGCGGCAAATCATTCTTTTTTCGATTTGAACAAATTGAGTCGAGTATGGAAGAGATCGATGATTAGCCTGTAATTAGGTACTCGCACCACATCGATAAATAGCACTGTACCCATCAACGCCGTGAGCCAAATGCCACACGAAAGTCGTTGTCAGAAATTTAAACGTTCTATCATGAAGAAAACATTACATTTGGTTCGTACCGAAATCGTCAGATAGATGTGGAGTGATGAAAGCGAACATTATTAAGGTAATCAACAACGGGATGCTCTGACTGAACGCCTGTGAATACGTTTCACCAGAGGGCCGTAATCTCTACAAACTTGTTGGAATAGTCGAATTTCAGCATTTCTCACTCCAACACTCGTGACATTGGTCTGGCTTACAGCGTTCTGAAACAATAAGTGGTTTTCAGTAGGACGGTTTGAATTCGAACTTTCAAAAAGGCGAGTCGGAGATTAATTATAGTTAGAACATCAAGAAAGAGAATCAAGATCAGTTCAATAGCCACCGAAAGGTAATAGAAATAGCTGAAGTGAAAAAACGAATTTCGAAAAACAACTAGTATTGTCACAAACAAGGAATAAAATTGCGTTGTTTCATTCGGCGCGAATACCCATTGCGCGTGCTCTCGGTCATAGCAAAACCGACCTGACCGACCTGATATATTAGGTTGATGCAAAAGTCTTGCGGTTTTTTCACCGTTGAATATTCCGACCCCTCCAGTCTCTCATTTTCAACCGATCTCTTTATGGTTTTCCAAAATCGTTCAGTGGTTCCATAAACTCTTCAGTGCACGTTATCTAAGATCGCTGTGATCATGCTAGGGAGGCTGGGGAGGATGAGGCGGTGAAAAGTATTGCAATCTTCATTAAGTAAGTAGTATGCGTAAGCATACACTGCTATATCTATGAAGGATTATGGCGTATGGCGGCGTCCGTGTGGTTGTGGTTGGGGAAGTAAGATGACCGTTTGTAAAATATTCTGTTCCGTGTTGCTAACAAGCTTACTAACAATAAGTTACTGAATTATATTATTATCGATGCTGCTAATAATTGTATAAGCAACTGTGCATTCACGTTCAATTTATAATGTAGTATGTCACTTTTAATTTCGTGTTTCGTTGATTCATCAAGCGTGTACACGATCAGCGAACCATTATTAGTCCCCCAAACCATCTAAACGATGTCGATAAAATTATGATAATTTACGTAATTAGTTGATCGGAAGTGCGAGTGGAAGAAGCTCTCAACTTGCCGTCGCGGCACCTCTCATTTGGATTGTTTTGTTATAGTTTATCATTGATTTTTTCTAAACCGGTGGTTCATTTTTCTTAGCGGGAGGTGCAATTTCTATCACTCCGTCTTCTCACAATAGCTTTTCTTCGATAATGAGCGAATTCATTTCTCAGGGTCGCCGATGAATCGAATAGCGTCAGGTGATTATCGGAGAACGAGATTGTGAGTGACTAAAATAGTTTCAAGTGAGCTATGAATAGGATGACGTTTATTCGTTCTTTTTATTGCCTTCGTGGAGAATTCTTCTTGCAGTTTTTTGTCTTATTAGAAGACATCAAAAACGCAGCCTTTGCAGAGATGTCGGTGTCCCCACATTGTCCTCTAAAAGTGCTCATCATTGAGATCTTACCGCGCAAAGTGCGGCCAATTGGCCTAGTTCTGAAACAAAACATACATGCGCTGCTGACACATTTTTCGAGTGAGAAAATACTCTCACGAGGTGCGGAAAAAGACTACGAGAACTGTTTGATGGAGAACAGAAAGCGAGAATATGACCCGCGGCTGATTTAAATCACAGCAATATTTCTGAACTATTAAAATTTTTCTTCGAATTCGTGATTTGGAAAAGCTATCAACTCGTATCGTGTTCAACTGACATCATTCGCTCACGAGGGTGCGTAGAACGTAGCGAATGGTCACATTGGTGTGGTTTGATTGCACCACTGGATCAGTTTCGCTCTCTTCTGGTTAGATTACCCTGGCTACCAATTCGCTAAACAGCGCAAGTCAGAGCAGAGGCGGAATGTTCGGCTGATCAGTCGTATTTCGATCTATTCTATCGACCAATTTGTCGAGTGCACCACGCACCACCTGAGCACATGAATCATCCACGTGATGTTGCGCCTGTCCGTGCCAGCATGCAATTGGGCGAAAGGAGAGGGGGCCAAATCTTGCGCGCACCCATCCCCGATAAAAGAAGAGAGAAGTGCTTGCAACTCCTATCAGCCGACGATGCTCTCACTTACCGCCAACGTCACTCTCACTCTTCTTGTGATCGCTTTCCTGGCGCATTCAGCAGCTGCGTTCTTGTGTGAGTTTTCTTATTACATGTGTCCATGCGGATAAAAAAATATGATTTTGACGTTGCTCTTTGCAGTTGGTGGACGTATTCACGTCAAACGGCGAACGCATACTGATTCCATCTTTGATCATATCTTCGCGTAAACGAACGTCAACGAAACTCATAGCCACGGAAACAATTTCCGCCTATATTTGAACGACGGCGCAATGCGTCGGACCCAAACACCGATAAATGCTTTCACATCCAAGAAGATAGATAATACAATATCATTCCAATGTCGACGATTGAAATGGATGAAAAATAGAAGCTCCAATTTCCGGATGTTTTTGATCGTCATAGCCATAATCGCATTCACTTCGAACAAAGCGGCCAAGAACCAGTTCTTCTTCGATGCTTTCTGTGAAATGGTCCGTCGTTCTTCTGTTTCTACTCGTTGTTAGCGTCTCAAAACTTGAGGGCATGGCGATGAAGCGCCGACCGATGGTGAATGTTATACTCAATGCTCGTAAAGTATCCCGTGATATTGCTCTGCCAAATCAACACGCAGACTTTTCAGGCGGAGGCCACAACGATGACTGGAATGACAGAAATGGCTGTGAGTATGGTCACTCGTTTCTATTCTGGAAATTATAAATCAATTTTTTTCTGACAGGGCGCGGGCGCGAAGACCGGGGAGGAACGAGCAGCTCGATCAGACAATACGTGATCAAGGGAGGATGGAGCAGGGGATGGGGACGTCGCTGAAGTCTGCTCTTATCTTTAGATCAGTGAACGAATTGTATAGATTACAACTTGATTTCTATCATTTCTTATCTGGGAACATCATAGCGTGGTTCCGTTGATCGGCCAATTGAATAAAGTACACTTCCGCCTCGTTCTTGTGCACATTCCGGGGTGATTGGTCAGAAAAGTAATTCTTTATTCTGCTACAGTGTCAAATCCGCCTCATAAAAAAATCAGTAAACAATGAGGATACAGTGAGGTCGAGTTGGTATCGCGCCAAGTCACATTTTCTCCATTTCATTGAAATGGAGAGTTATTTGGAGATTATTCTTCTTCCTTCGCCCCATCAATTAATTGATCTCTGGCGAACACTGCGGGAAAACATCACAAAACAGACTCACAAATCTCAGTCGAATAGTCGAGCAAGGATCGGCGGAATGTCGCCTTTGTGTATGGCGACAGTCACTTCCAAAATGGGTGCGGTGGCGGAAATTGTGCTGAAGTTTAGTCAACATTTTCAATGCAATAGACTTGATCACACTGACAATGCGAAGCTCAAGTTCCCGAGGCAAGCAACCCAATGAAGAAGCTCGAAATTATTGGGTTCTCTAAGAAAAAACATTGGAAGAAATACGAAGATAAGGTTCACGCAGAGCGTCGCGGTTAAGGCGTAGACACCAAACTCGATTTTCTTGGAAAAAAAGTATAAACAGTTTTCATAATTTACACTGCTTATTATCTTTTCACGGACACACAATCGAAATTGTGAATATTGTCACAAGCCAAAACCACTTTTTAAGTTCTAACTTTTTGTGTTTGGATACCAACTTGCAAGCTCCAGATATTCTCCTTGAGTTGTACCCTTAGACTTAGCGAGTATTCATCATCTGGGTGCCTTTTGATCTGACAGGTCAGACGTGCGTGCTTGCGCTTGTTGTGGGCGTGCATGAGTCGAAACAGCTGAATCAGGGACTCTCGACCACTATGTGCAGAATTTCAGCTGAAATTGCTTCTTTCTGTGAACTCTCACAGATCTTTTCTCAACAGCACGTCTGTTTCAGGATTTCGCTGATTGGTAAATCCTTCTGAACTCAATTCATAGTTATACCACAGCGCAAAAGATATTGGGAAGTAGCGCGAGAAAAGAGATGAGAATGCCGTTGGCGATTCCTGAAAAACTTTTTTTTATTGTGTAATCATAATTTTGAAGAAAAAAACACACACACACAAAAAGTACCTGTGACAATAATGTAACCCGTGGCTGCACTGGAACACGAAATAAGTATGCACAGAACAGCGGCAATGTGCAGCCTTTTCTTCTTCTCGTAGTCTCGCACACATATGGTCGCGCAAAATCCAAAGGTATGGGAGAGCGAGAAACTGTGAGATGTAAACACTAGACAATTGAAAAATAAATCTGAAATGCAATGCAAGTTATCATTTAAAACGCGGTCTTTGTACTAGCGTAGGGGAAAAGGGGTGAAAATGGCACAGTTTGGAGAAATTGTCGTACGGAGCTCATACTTTGGGTGTGTGGGTCTATGGGTCGAAAAAACTTTTTTCATGAAAATTTTGATCTTTTATCTCCAAAAATCGATAAATTCAAAATTGAGATTTCAGTACTAGAGTGTCGAAAACAAACAGCTATTTGATTCTTTTGTTTACAAATAGCTGTTTACGAGAAGTTGTTTACAAAACAGCTATTTTCTTTGAGTTGTTTTTCAAATAGCTGTTTACTTGGCAAATAGCTGCTTTATTTCTCACGATGTCGGGGAGGCGAGTGGTAAATAGCACAAATGTGAAATATTCAAAATTGCTTAAATATTTTATATTTGACAGGCGATTTAAAACAGCTATTTGTTTCATTTGTTGACAAATAGCTGCTTACGACCAGTTGTTTACAAAACAGCTATTTGCTTTGAGTTGTTTTTCAAATAGCTGTTTACTCCAAAAGAGAGAACAAACGTCGTCAATAGATAAACAAATAGATGTTTACAAATAGAAACAAATAGCTGTTTGCTGGCAGACTGTTGTTTTCGACACTCTATTCAGTACTATGTGATATCTCATTCGAAAGAGCATCAAAAGTTATGTCAAATAATAAAAAGAAACTATTTCGACCTGAGTTATAGCTCAAGAAGTAAAAATTACCATCGCTTTTGGTAAAAATCGATATGGCTACCTATGAAGGTATCATTTCTAGGGTCCTATTTATTTTTTAAGTTTTATTTCTATTTTTATTATTTTGAGATATTTTGTGTATTTTTCAATAGAGAAAATGACCGAATTCTTTTTAGGGCACATTTTCACTGCCGTCGTTTCGAAATCTTCAGTTTTCCATGCATACTCGCCTACTCGAACTGTCAATTTTGACAGTTTTTCAACTATAACTTTTTTCATTCCTTGTTTTATGAGCTGTAATATAGAAATTTGTATATATATATATTGATTCTTTCCCACCAAGTGGCGCACTCATTTTCACAACGGACTCAATAGTCCCGTCATTCCATCCATTCACCGAGGCTTGGATTCTTCAGTCCGACACCATAACCACTATTTTGACTAAAAACACTTTAACCTACCAATACTCGGAGATGAGGACCGTTATCAAATTTCCGTCAACGCAGTTTCATAGAGCACCATTTGAAGTACTTACATTATACTTTTCAGCGGGATCGGGGATACAAAATTCCTACCGCCGCGGGGTCGTCAATACTCTCGATTATCTCGCGATTTGTCTCATATTATATATTATACGAGGACTATGATCATGTTCGTAAGTGCATTCTTTTGTTGAAAGTACTGAGAAAAAAACTGGTGAGATTTTTCCTCGCTTCTTCATCTATCGGTCAATCCAATGGGTCTATTTTGTAGCTGCCACGCTAGTAGATATAAATCGTAAGGACTCCATGCGTATTCAATATATTGTTGTTAACCGTTCAGCTATAAAATATAATTCTGACTTGAGTTCGGATACAAAATATAACCATGCCTTCCATTCAAGATATCGAATTTCCCTGGGTAAAACTATAGTTCCAGTGCCGCACAATCGTAAATTAATTTGTTTCAACCTTTTATTCGTTCTTCGATTGTGCCGTATGAGCCTTTTCTTTCTGACAGTTGGAGTGTAGCCACTTATTTCTGCTCCATTAATTGTGAAAAACAATTCGGTGATGCCGCGTCTATTCCCAGTAGACTACAATCATCTGCCAGGCATGGATTGGCGTGATTCACGTTGATGTCTGTCGAGCAGTGCGAAGTGCTCCATGAACTCTCTTCCGATTTCGCCTATCAAACGCTAATATCGGTCAAGTGCGCTTTATGTGTAATGGCAGCATGCGCCGTTTCATATCAATGGAGAAAACAGGTATGGAGTAGTGATGCCAGACCAGTACATTTCCTAAGTTATTGGGTTGAAATTAGGTACCTTGAGTGCAAGGTATTAGGTTGTATGTTTAAGTAACGGGAAGAGTGAGAAATGAAACTAAGGTAACACTAACAAACAGAATCATTCTACAAAACGGTGTAGTATCTGATGCAACATTCTCAAGAGGTTTTTTCGAATTAAAAATCTCGTATTTAGGGAATTCGATTTCTAGTCCACGACAACACTAAAGTTGTATTCAAATTTTATTATTCACTGAATTTGTTCACCTCAATATGGCATGCATTATTTTACATGTTTGAACTCACAAGGTCCGTAATCCACAATATCGAAATAACATTGAACATTTTGAGGCTACGATTCGATTGTTTCGTTGTCAACTTTCGAACAGTGTTACTCTCGAAGTAAGCATTGATATTGACATGGCAAGATTATTCAATGATTTTGTACAGAGGAATGGGAATTTCGGCTATTATCGCCGCGCAATATGTCATCATGATTATTTCTTTCGAACGAATTTATTCTGCATTATTTCCTGCTCATTTCGAGAAACATTCGCATACGAGATTTGCATTTGTCTTGTCACTTTCCACGGTAAGTTTCAGTAAGGAATTTATGTACTACATAGTTTGCTCCAACGTCAGACTCTAATACCTTGGTTCTACTCTATGTGGCGACTGTCAAATGGTTTCACTCTTTTCGGAGTGCATTTTGTAGCGACACTCGAAGAAATAATCGCAGAAAACGCAGAAAGCTGTGAAGTTCGTTGCTACGCGTGGTTTAACACAGGATTTTCGATATAATTGAGATAGGTCCGTTCAACGATTTTGCAACCTATGCTGAAAATTTGGACCTAAAGTCAACTTTCGACGTAGAGTTCGAAAATCGATCTTAGAAAGCCGTATCTTCAAAGCCTCATTCCCTGTGGCACACTTTACCGTGTGCGGTCGGTTTTTATATCTCGAGAACGGCGCTTCGGAGACCAATGGAATCAATTAACTTTTTGAAAGATCTTAACGAGATAAGACTTTTTTCTAATTGGAAGTGAAGAGCTAGCTCATCTGGAAAAAAGTTACAGTTTGTCAAATGTTTGAAATTGACACCATTAAAAACCGAGTTTCTACCCCCCAAATTAAATCTTTTCATGCGATTCCGCATGCAATTTTACCCCTGCGCACTTTTTTTTCGCAAAGATCGAAAAGCTGGGATAGCCTCGTTTCGGCGACGGAATGCGTTTTCATGAGCACTAACATCGATTTTCGTTTTTTACGTGTAAAAATAGATGGCAGAAGAAGATGGTAGAAGAAGGCTCGCGCCCCAACCAGTAGTCTCCGCCATGCGCTCCCGGCGGTAGGCCGCCCTGGCCTAGTGGTTATGGTGTCTGACTGAGGAACCCAATCCAACCTCGACTCCCCGGTTCGAGCCCCACGATAGTGGTTATGGTGTCGGACTGAAGAATCCAAGCCTCGGTGAATGGATGGAATGACGGGACTATTGAGTCCGTTGTGAAAATGAGTGAGTGGCTATTTATAGCGCCACTTGGTGGGAAATAATTAATATATATATCTATACAAATTTCTATATTACAGCTCATAAAACAAGGAATGAAAAAAGTTATAGTTGAAAAACTGTCAAAATTGACAGTTCGAGTAGGCGAGTATGCATGGAAATCTGAAGATTTCGAAACGACGGCAGTGAAAATGTGCCCTAAAAAGAATTCGGTCATTTTCTCTATTGAAAAATACACAAAATATCTCAAAAAAATAATAAAAATAAAAATAAAACTTAAAAAATAAATAGGACCCTAGAAATGATACCTTCATAGGTAGCCATATCGATTTTTACCAAAAGTGATGGTAATTTTTACTTCTTGAGCTATAACTCAGGTCGAAATAGTTTCTTTTTATTATTTGACATAACTTTTGATGCTCTTTCGAATGAGATATCACATAGTACTGAATAGAGTGTCGAAAACAACAGTCTGCCAGCAAACAGCTATTTGTTTCATCTGGAAAAAAAGTTACAGTTTGTCAAATGTTTGAAATTGACACCGTTAAAAACCGAGTTTCTACCCCCCAAATTAAATCTTTTCATGCGATTCCGCATGCAATTTTACCCCTGCGCACTTTTTTTCGCAAAGATCGAAAAGCTGGGATAGCCTCGTTTCGGCGACCGAATGCGTTTTCATGAGCACTAACATCGATTTTCGTTTTTTACGCGTAAAAATAGATGGTAGAAGAAGATGGTAGAAGAAGGCTCGCGCCCCAACCAGTAGTCTCCGCCATGCGCTCACAGCGGTAGGCCGCCCTGGCCTAGTGGTTATGGTGTCTGACTGAAGAACCCAATCCAGTGTCGACTCCCCGGTTCGAGCCCCACGATAGTGGTTATGGTGTCTGACTGAAGAACCCAAGCCTCGGTGAATGGATGGAATGACGGGACTATTGAGTCCGTTGTGAAAATGAGTGAGTGGCTATTTATAGCGCCACTTGGTGGGAAATAATCAATATATATATCTATACAAATTTCTATATTACAGCTCATAAAACAAGGAATGAAAAAAGTAATAGTTGAAAAACTGTCAAAATTGACAGTTCGAGTAGGCGAGTATGCATGGAAAACTGAAGATTTCGAAACGGCAGCAGTGAAAATGTGCCCTAAAAAGAATTCGGTCATTTTCTCTATTGAAAAATACACAAAATATCTCAAAATAATAAAAATAAAAATACAGATACAGATTTACAGATTTTATCCTGTCCTCAAGGCACTGGGCCTGCAGGATGGTAGCTTCGTTAGGGAGGGAGTGAGATCTTCTATTTCAAGTTGTCTGGATCAAGGGATGAGGGAATCTTTTTTGTCTTGTTGGGTCAACTGTTGGAATGGTCTTGGTCGATCTCCATTGAGCTTTGAAGTAGATCATCCAGCCTCCGATGATGGCGAGTGAGTGCTGACGTGGACTATTGATTGACTCACGAGGCAGACTTGACGATCGGGGCCTTTCTTGACGGTAGATCACTTGAGTCGGTTGATACCCATCCGGGGTCTCCTCTTGAAGCGTACCAAGTGGGCGATTCTCACCGGGTTGCCCAAGCTGACGGAAAATAAAAATAAAACTTAAAAAATAAATAGGACCCTAGAAATGATACCTTCATAGGTAGCCATATCGATTTTTACCAAAAGCGATGGAAGTGAAGAGCTAGCTCATCTGGAAAAAAAGTTACAGTTTGTCAAATGTTTGAAATTGACACCATTAAAAACCGAGTTTCTACCCCCCAAATTAAATCTTTTCATTCGATTCCGCATGCAATTTTACCCCTGCGCGCTTTTTTTCGCAAAGATCGAAAAGCTGGGATAGCCTTGTTTCGGCGACCGAATGCGTTCAATTCGTCGATTTTTACCAAAGAAATTCAGTTTTTCGAGCTCCACTTTAAAAATCAGTTTTTCGAGCTCCACTTTTTTCTTTTGCGTTTTCATGAGCTCTAACATCGATTTTCGTTTTTTACGTGTAAAAATACACCAGAAAATCTTATAGTCAGATTTTTTTGAGAGTATGTAAGTGCAACTATAATAAGTGTACTAATTAATAATAGATGCAACAATAATTGATATACTAATTAATAAGTGCAATAACTAATTTATGCAATAATAAAGGCAATGACGAAAGTGCTGGGGAGATTGATAGGAGATAACGAAATGCGGCCCAGTGGGGCAAGTGACTTATGAGTTTGAGATTGATGGGAGGAGACTAGTGAGTCTTGCCTCGGTGAATGGATGGAATGACGGGACTATTGAGTCCGTTGTGAAAATGAGTGAGTGGTTATTTATAGCGCCACTTGGTGGGAAAGAATCAACGAACCTTTATATTGATCCTGATAGTCGATTCTGATCCCGTGATGAACTGTCGTTATATACCTATATATCTATATATATATATATATATATATATATATATATATATATATATATATATATATATATATATATGTATGGTGCGGTAGGTCAACTTCACTCAAGACGAGAAGCCGCGAAGAGATGGCGTCTCAAACTTGGGTAATTAAACAATCGATAATTGATCGATAAGGGGACGAGGTAAATACGAAGAATGGACGCGTAATGACGCAATGAGAGAGAAGGAACGGTTGTAAAGGAGAACGGACGACTGTAACGTCGTCAAGAGGTTACAGGAATTAAAGAGCGCAGGCCAGAGGGTAAAGGGAAGACGCAAGCGTCGGTTGAAGAGAATATAATAAGGAAATGAAGAGCCGAGTGACGGCAACGTTTTAAAGAAGCGAAAAGAAGTGGGAAAAAACGAGAATGACTCGCTGTCGGCTTGCCCGCGCAATTACCGTAGTTTTCCGTGTCGGATATTGTTGCGCGCGAGTTTGAATATCATGGTGAAGTGCATACTGGCTTTTTATATAATGAAAATATTATTTCATTATTTAAATATTATTATTTATGGATGTTTGGGCACTGAATTATGTGTAATTCAGTACACCTTTTGACCCTAATTTCGAGGCCATTTTTTGGTCAAAAAGTCACTCTCAAAAAAATCAGGGGTAAAATTGCATGCGGAATCGAATGAAAAGATTTAATTTGGGGGGTAGAAACTCGGTTTTTAATGGTGTCAATTTCAAACATTTGACAAACTGTAACTTTTTTTCCAGATGAGCTAGCTCTTCACTTCCAATTAGAAAAAGGCTTATCTCGTTGAGATCTTGCAAAAAATTAATTGTTTCCAGAGGTCTCAGAAGCGCCGTTCTCGAGATATAAAAACCGACCGCACACTGTAAAGTGTGCCACAGGGAATGAGGCTTTGAAGATACGGCTTTCTAATGTCGATTTTCGAACTCTAAGTCGAAAGTTGACTTTAGGGCTGATTTTTGAGCATAGGTTGCAAAATCATTGTACGGACTCTACGGGCAGAATCTCAATTATATCAAAAATCCTGTGTTAATAGCTAACACATTGCATCTTACAGGAACTTATACTTGTTGGAGTAATTTTCAGTACATTTTCACTAATTGTGTACACGTCAGATATATATCTTAACTTTATTAGAAAATCAAGAGCAATCAATCCATCATTATCGATCGCTTATCAGGTGAGAAGTGGTTCAAATTGAAACACTTAGAAAAATTTCTTATTAAGTTGTCTGAGAATCGACGGGTAATACTCATTATCCTTCCAATCGACATCATACAAGCACTTTTTGGTTTCGTCACTACAATTGCACTTATGCACCGAAACATGGTTTGTACGCAGTTCCGTGAGTTCACAAAATTGGCATGCACAAAACAGTGTTTCGCGGTGTCCTTAACCAGGTGTTTCCAGTTCATTGACGTTTCCAAGCCTGTGGAACGTCTCTTGTACAATGAACTTTTCACATTTCCTATGGCCGTCCCTCTCAGCCTAGCTTTCGTTATCGAATATCGTGTTGCGAGAAGGTACGATCAAGATAATTGAGTGTGAATAATTAAAGATCCAGAATTCGCGTTGATGTGACAGAGGCTGATCGAGACGCAAATCACTTCGACAATTTGAGACGAGCCTGGCAAGACTAAGAATCGTCTGAGTAAATGCATCAGGAATTAATTGTAAAGTTCATTGTGCTCGTATCTTTATAAAACAGGTATCGCGAGAGAGTGTAGCAGAAAGTGACACAAGGGGAACATTTTTTTTCAAACCCGTTTTAAAATTCCTATAATAATATTGGTGGATGCCCTAGGCATGAGTTTTCGAACTATCCCGGTCACGAGCCCCAGATCCGGCTTTTAGGAATTATCCGGTCGTGGGGCCGGCTCTAGCGTATCTCAGCTCCCAGATGAGCTAAAATGATAGCGTAGGGCTCAAAAAACAAACAACTTTCCTGCAGAAAGTGAAAGGGTACAAGTAGAAACTAAAAAGTTGTATCTGAAAAGCCAACTTTCGAAACATAAAATAATCGTTATAAATATCGAACAAGAAAAACGCAGTGAATTTTATTCCATAATATGAAAGAGTAAGTTAATATAGTTGTAAGAAAAAAATAAAAGGATACATTGAGGGGAGTCGGTTTTGAGAAAATTTAGGTCAAATGCGAAAAAATGACATTTTCAGCATATTTTCAAGCAAAACTTTTTTCGGTGTGGTCATCATGAGCTGTGACCCCGAAATTCGGATTCTGCACATCGGCATGTTGGTGAGGTCTAGTGGTGAAATAAGTGTTCTACGGTCAAAAATACACCAGAAATTGCTATAAAAAGATGATTCTGAGATTTCGACTTTTTGACCCAAAAATGGCCATGAGCCCGGGGTCATGAAAAAGTCGAAAAATTATCGTCTCAGATCAATATGACTAAAAGTGTTCCTGGCGTATTTTGATGCGCAGAATCCGAATTTCGGGGTCACAGCTCTTGATGACCAGACCGAAAAAAGTTTTGCTTAAAAATCTGCTGAAAATGCCATTTTTTTTCGCATTTGACCTAAATTTTCTCAAAACCGACCTATATTACCTTACTCTTTCATATTATGGAATAAAATTCAGTGCGTTTGGCTTGCTTGATATTTATAACGATTATTTTATGTTCCGAAAGTTGGCTTTTCAGATACAACTTTTTAGTTTCTACTCGTACCCTTTCACTTTCTGCAGGAAAGTTGTTTGTTTTATTTTTCCGCACATTTTGAGCCCTACGCCATCATTCTAACTCATTTGGGAGCTAAGATACGATAGAGCCGGCCCCACAACCGGATAATTCCTAAAAGCCGGCTCTGGGACTCGTGACCGGGATAGTTTGAAAACTCATCCCCAGGGCATCCACCAATATTATTATAGGAATTTTAAAACAGGTTTAAAAAAAATTGTTCCCGGCCTCCTTCATTCTCTCGTGATCCTTGTTATAAGGGGGTGCTCACTCAAAAAAAAACAACCAACAGTGAACTATGTCTTCGTTCGGGTTTATTTATATTGCATTTTGTTGAACGTTCTTACAAAGAGCTTAAAACGCGTTCTCTGTAGTAGTGCAGGGAAATGACGTCAAAGTGGCACAGTTTGGTGAAATAGTCGTACAGACTTCATTCTTTGGGTGTGTGATACTGCAGGTGATACTGCAGGTGATATGGCACAGTTGTCTCAAAATGGTCGTACGGAGCTCATACTTTGGGTGTGTGACCCCTATGGGTCGAATAAACTTTTTCATAAAAATTTCATATTTTTCATATGGGTAGAATAAACTTCATATTTTGATCTTTGATCTCCAAAAATCGATAATTTCAAATTTGAGATTTCAGTATCATGTGACATCTCATTCGAAAGAGCATTAAAAGTTATGCTGATTGGTAGAAGGAAACTCGATTTGATCTTCTCCGACGCGAATGGTTCTAAAAGTTAAAAAATTTCTCACTTTTGGTAAACATCGATATGGCTACCCATGAAGTTATGATTTGCCATGTCCTATTTTCAGATATTTTGTGTGTTTTTCAATGCAGAAAATTATGAAACTCTTTTCAGGGCATATTTTCACGGATATTGCAACGAAATCTGTAGTTTTCCATGCCTACTCGCATACTCGAACGGTAAATTTTGACAGTTTTTCGACCACAACTTTTTTCATTCCTTGAGCTATAATATAGAAATTCGAATTCAGCACGCAAAACTACACCAGAAACTCCTTTGTTCATATTTTTTCGAGATGTATTTTTTTTCGACTTTGGCTAGTTTTTACCATGTGTTCCCTCCCCCCTATGGTCCGTTTTTGGGGCAAAAAGTCGAAGTCTCCGAATGATGTATCTATAGAAATTTGTGGCGTATTTTTGCGTGCTTATTTCGAATTTATATATTACAGCTCATGAAACAAGGAATGAAAAAAAGTTATAGTTGAAAAACTGTCAAAATTGACAGTTCGAGTAGGCGAGTATGCATGGAAAACTGAAGATTTCGAAACGACGGCAGTGAAAATGTGCCCTAAAAAGAGTTCCGTCATTTTCTCTATTGAAAAATACACAAAATATCTCAAAATAGGAACCTAGAAATGATACCTTCATAGGTAGCCATATCGATTTTTACCAAAAGCGATCGAAATTTTTACTTCTTGAGCTATAACTCTGGTCGAAATAGTTTCTTTTCAGTATTTGACATAACTTTTGATGCTCTTTCGAATGAGATATCACATGGTACTGAAATCTTAATTTTGAATTTGTCGATTTTTTGGAGATCAAAAATCAAAATTTTCATTAAAAAAGTTTTTTCGACCCATAGGGTTCACATACCCAAAGTATGAGCTCCGTACGACCATTTTGAGACAACTGTGCCATATCACCTGCAATATTACAGAGAACGCGTTTTAATTTCGGTTCAAACCTTGTCTCCCAATCACAGGAAGTATTAAACTTTCGAGCGATATTATTGTTGTCACAATCACGTTGAAACATGCTGCGATTCCTGAGAATGTTTATCATTTCAACTGCCCGATATAGTCGATCTACTGTAAATGAAGAATCGAAAGAAGACACTTCGAAGCTCTTCTACATTACTTCTAAACGAAGTATAATTGAAAACGTGGATATTGATACGACCTCTTGATTCTCCATAGAAGCCAAGCGTAGCACAAGCAAAAGCATGGAAACACAAACGATGTGTAGGTTATGGTAATATGTGGCATCGTCGTTACTTACTAACCTGGGAAGCAAATTCCAACGAGACTCAAAATTATATAGTGCAAACAATTTCGTAGTCTCACCTTTTGCAGGGGAACTGTGATCGGGCTGGTCTGAATTCATCCGTAAGTAAATTTTCTCGCCAAATGTTCGAGATGTGAT
Organism: Pristionchus entomophagus; assembly: GCA_036245825.1. Lineage (NCBI taxonomy): Eukaryota > Metazoa > Nematoda > Chromadorea > Rhabditida > Neodiplogasteridae > Pristionchus > Pristionchus entomophagus. The sequence goes on from BTSX01000002.1 coordinate 36,141,999, forward strand.
AATATCTTGTGATATCTCTTCCGCTTTAATTGAAATCTATACTCTATCTCAGTTGTCTGCATCGAGTCATTCAGAAACATCTCAGATCCAAAGTTTATGAGTATATTTTCAGTCAATTCAGGAAAACATAACTCAACAACCAAGAACAGACGAGCGGTGGAAAGAAAATAAGGATTGAGACATGATACAATAGTACTAAATAAAAACAACTAACATTTGAGTTCAAAGTGAAAGGATTTCAGAAAAAAAAGGCTTGATGATAATACGAAAGACGATTCAATGCATGGTATAGGTGCTTTCCTCTTCGAGATCGCAAACTTCACCGTGGAACGAAACCTTCAGCTTGAAGTCCAAATCACGATCGTTATTTGCGTTCGGCGCACATGTGAAGACTCCCTTGAGCTCTTCGCCCTTTTTCACAGTGAGGGCATCCTACAAAATCTGGCATTCATCAACTAATGCTTCGAATGATATTGAGCAACTCCATGTTCACACCTGGAGGTAGAAGACAGTCTGCTTCCAATGCGTATATTGACTGTCCGGTCTGGTGGAGAATCCGGTCTTTTTGTGGCATTTGGAGAACTCGACAGTGAAGTAAGCAACGAGCGCCTAGTAAAGTATGTTTTCGAACGAATGAATAATTATAATGCGCAACTGGAGTAAATTTGAATTCGCACCTGTACGTAGTCGTTGCGGTTCATGCGGAGAACAAACTCCGAAGTCCAGGCTAGGTCGGCAATTTGGACGGTGTACAGATCAATCTGTATTGAGAATTTTGAGTATTTCAAAAAGAAGAACACTTCAGAACAAATTCATTTTCAAAATCATTTACAATTCATGTATTCTTATGAATTAAAGGTGAGGAGTAGCGATAATCTCGCTCGGGCTCGCGAATTGCATGAGCGTTGGTGATTCCCTTTCTATGATGATGATATTCAACTGCCGGGCGCTCACCTCCTTGACACAGTAGTTGCCGGCGACGACTTGGTTGTAGTCCACTACATCGACGAGAGGCTCAGTGATTGCGACCTTCTGGATTGACGACATGTTGAAACCATACACGTTGTCCCACCTGGAGAAGAACGGGTAACACAACTAGCGAAAACAAATCAGATGGTCGGATTCAATCGATCTATCATCAATTTTCACGCATGTTTAGCGTTTTTCGTTCAAAGGTTATTCCAAGACACGATGGTAGCATATCCATGGAATATACGATCCCCAACTTTTTAGAGCATTTGGATAACGTTCCCGCCCGTGACAACCGAAAATCCGAGGTCAATCGATTTTCAACCCAAAAATGACCATGATAGTCGAAAAAAAATTTCAGTCGAAAAAAAATTTCTCTCAGAACTTCCTGACTAAATTTTTTGCTGGTATATCTTTGTGTGCTGAATCCGAATTTCGATATGAGGCCTCATGATATCATCAATGAAAAAAGTTAAAATTCATTATGTCGAAAAATAGCCGATTTTGAAATTCAATTGACCTCGGATTTGCGGTTGCCACGGGCGGGAAAGTTATCCAAATACTCTAAAAAGTTGGGAATCGTTTATTCCATGGATTTGCAACTAACCTGTCCAGGAAAGACATTTGAACAAAAATCGGCCTTGGAACTATGATCATCTAAAATATTGCGAAAAAATATTGAAAAATGATAATGAAAAAAGTGAAAAATTAGTGTCCTGAGGACAAATTAAGATCTATCGTTATCAAACTTTGAGGATCATCAGGAATTGCGGTAAGGATAATTTTGAGCTTTTGAACGACTCTCTAGCATGTCGATGGACGAAAATCCATATTTTCGGGACCCTACTTTGAGACAGCCTAAAGAACTGTACGTCATCCTCCCAAGAGTACATATTTTTATCGAAAAGGTATCGAGGCCTTCTATTATCACACCGAGTAAGAAGGCTGAGAAAAACTTTTATCGAGCTTAAATTCCGCCAAGAAAAAACCATGTGTTTATTGACTCATCACTAGGAAACAATCAGGGAGTTCCCTGATATCTCAATGACATATTCCTAACACACGATGGATGTACTACTACATATCCAAGTTTGAGCCATACATTTATCGTGGGTCAAAAGTTATGAAAGATTGAAAAAGTGAGCCAAGACATGGTCGATACTGTAGATCCTCGATTTTTTCCATTTTGTAGATAATTAAATTCTGATCGGGTTCGCGAGATTTGTGGCACTTTTTGGTCCAGTTTGTTTTTATTGGGGAATTCGAATATGACCATATCGACGTCGTATCTCACCGGGATTCTGAAGGCTAAGATTTTTTTTAAAACGGAAAAGGCCATTTGGTTCAGATTCGAAAGGTCAGTTTCCTAAGATCAGTTTTTGACCATACATTGTGAGAGGAATCGCCAGATTTTCGAGAGAATCCAACGATCTGCGGGCTTAGGAAATAGTTTCCCCGATTCTGCTGAAAAGCAAAACTTGAGTACTTTGAACGATGCTCTTTCAAACTGCGTTGGCCGATTTTTGATAACTGGCCTCATTTTCGAGTATTGGTAGTCAAATTGGGGGGGGGGCACCCTTTGAAATTTTAGGCATTTTGAAAAAAGCATTAAAATGAGAAAGCAGAGGGCTGGATTCGGTGAGTTGATGCGCTTTATTAGGACGGTCGGTTTTTCGAAAAAAGTGATGTGACTTTCCAAATCGGCATTTCTACAAAAAGTTCTCGAGAGTGATAGAGCCTACTGGTACATAACACAGGATTTTAGATATAATTGAGATTCTGTCAACAGGGGCCGTACAACGATTTTGCAACCTATGCTAAAAATTTGCCACAATTGTGAACTTTGGGCGTAGAGTTCGAAAATCGACCTTAGAAAGCCGTATCTTCAAAGCCTCATTTACTGTGTCACACTTTACTCTGCGCTGCCGGTTTTTATATCTCAAGAACGGCGCTTCGAGGACCCACAAAACCAATTAACTTTTGAAAGATCTCGATGAGATAAGAATTTTTCCAATTAAGAGTAAAAGGCCAGCGCATCTGTGAATAAAGTTATCATCTCAGAAATTTGTCAAACTATTACCGTGAAAATTGTTTGTCATAGGGGGCAAAATAAACGCTTTCAAAAGATTCCCCGTGCAATTTTACCCCTGCGCGTACTCTTCTTATAGCACCGTAGCGCCGGTACCGGGCCATTTTTGCTTCTAAATACGTTCAATTCGACGATTTTTTTTCGACGATAAAATTTAGTTATTCGATCTAAACTTTTTTCGTTTGCATTTTCGTGAGCTCTAGCATCGATTTTCGGTTTCTACGTGTAAAAACACGCCAGAAACACCTATCATCATGTGTTTTTGAGAGTATGATTTTTTCAACCTTTTTGACCCTAATTTCGAGGCCTTTTTTTGGTTAAAAACTCATATTCTCAAAAATACATGATTATAGGTGTTTCTGGCGTGTTTTTACACGTAGAAAACGAAAATCGATGCTAAATTTCACGAAAATGCAAACGAAAAAAGTTTAGCTCGAATAACTAAATTTTCCGTTAAAAATCGTCGAAGTGAACGTATTTGGAAGCAAAAATTACCCGGTACCGGCGCTACGGTGCTATAAGAAGAGTAAAGTACCCGCAGTTTTTTGGACATAAGGAGACGCTTTTATCTTCCCACACCTTTGACCTTTCTGTTTTTTGAGGTGGTGTTATATGCCAGTATGTTCTAAAATCACTCTCGAGAACTTTTTGTAGAAATACCGATTTGGAAAGTTACATTGCTTTTTTTGGAAAACCAACTGCCCCGATCCAGCGCATGGACGAGGAATGACATCGTCAACATATCGAATCTAGTTTTCTGCTTTCTCATTCTAACGCTTTTTTCAAAATGTCTCTAGCATGATTTTTAAGCGAGTTATGATCTTTTTCGTGAGTCGAATTTTGCCTAAAATTTCATAGGGTACCTACTTTGACCTACCAATACTCGAAAAAGAGACCAGTTATTAAAAATCGGCCAGAGCAGTTTGAAAGAGCATCGTTCAAAGTACTCAATTTTTGCTTTTTCAGCGGAATCGGTGAAACTATTTCCTAAGTCCGCGGGGCTCTCGAAAATCTCGCGATCCCTCTCTTATTTACGTTTGCTGTTCCCAAGTTTTCCCCGGGGTAAACGGGCTGTTAATCAACCGCATGACCTGTTTTTGAGTTGGTAAGAGAAATTGAGAAAACGGATCACTTGTGAACCTGTTCAATACCCGAATTCGATTATGGCACATCCCTTGAACTTTCCAGTGTCTTGGTCAGTGATGATGAGCTATGATGAGCACTTTTCTCTCGATATAGCCGGCAATTTCTCAATCTGTAATCTTTTATTAGGTTGGTCGGAAAGTCTTGTCGCGTTTTCAGAATTAAATATGCCTAATTCATTCGATTTTGACCGACCACCTCTCGGTTTCACATAACATTTGAAGCCTTCAAAGCTCTCTTCAGCGCACGTTATCACAGCTCTCTCCGATCGGGAAAACGGGAACTATGCAACATGACAATGAATTTGGCTTTTAACAAGTACCAGGACAAAACGAAATCGAGCACCTTTCCAGTTTAGACATCAGATAGAGCACACATATGGCTTCTCATTTAACTGTTTTTGAAACCGTGAAATTGATTCATAGCAAAGCACAGCCTTTTTGAAATTGACTCTAATTTTTTTTCGAGAATACGCTTTTGGCTAGACTTAAAATTCTCGAACATCCAGCAAGCTGTGCACAATTCAGAACTATTATGTTGAAGCCCGAACATTCCTCTAAATAATACTAGGAAGACAGACAGGGGGGGATTTGAGACAGCCAAAATAAACGGGCTCAAACTTTGAGCCCGAAATACGACAGGACTTTCCGACCAACCTAATACATCAGGAGCGGACCCTTTAGTTCGATCCTTCAGTTGACAGAAGGTGATACCTATTCGAGTAGCGAAATAGAGGAGATCGCCATCTCGCGCCATTCGTGTACTCCACTGTAAGAAAACAGTGTAAATATAGAGAGAGTGATCAAGTCGAGAATGATAGCGAAAGGAGTGCATTGAGTTGGGTGGGTGTCGATGAAAGAGATCTATTTCGTATAGACTAGAATATTTACTTTTCCTTTGTGAGTGAACGCGTAAGATGCCTGTTTACTAAGAGAGAATATTTTGCATGAAAATGAGCGGTCTATGCGCGTATCCGTTTTTGAGATATCAAAATACTTGCTGTTTCTAACTTTGACTCACTAGACTTACTATATTTTATAGAAAAGAGATGAGGGACTTGATGTATGAGCATGTGTGCACTGTTCTTGTCGGAGTCGCAACCCTGTTCAGGTTATGTATTTATCAATGCAATCCAGTTGTAAGATCTGCGAAAACAATCACTACACGTCTATACCTCTCGCATAATACTCGACCTGACTTGAGGCCACCTTTTCTACCCTTCAAGTTGGTCCAATAATAAATGTGTCTTCGTGAGCTAGGGCAATTTTTTGATGCTTATGAGACCTACACAATTCGTTTGCCGATAACTGTCTTAAGAACACGGCTAGAAAAAGCGAGCCGTATCTTGAAAACCGCTCGAAAATAAAAACTTTTTCTTGTATCCATCGATAGATCTTGAGATGACGATTTTAATGATAGGTCTGCTCTAGCATATAGATTTACATAACTAGTTTCTATAGCAGAAAACTGTTTCTCCAACTTTAGAACTTTATTTTTAACTGTCTCAAACCGGGTCATTCCGCACTCTCGCGAGCAATCGCGCGGTCTCGATGGTGAGAGAGAGTTGAAAATAAAGTTCTAAAGTTGGAGAGACAGTTTTCTGCTATAGAAACTAATTTATGTAAATCTATATGCTAGAGCAGACCTATCATTGGAATCGTTATCGCAAGATCTATCGATGTATACAACACAAGTTTGTATTTTCGAGCGGTTTTCAAGATACGGCTCGCTATTTCTAGCAGTGTTCTGAAGACAGTTATCGGCAAACGAATTGTGTAGGTCTCATAAGCATAAAAAAATTGCCCTAGCTCACGAAGAAAAGTTTTTTATTGGACCAACTTGAAGGGTAGGACAGGTGGCCTCAAGTTAGCAGGCTGCACCCATCCGATGCAGTCATGAAGTCAGGAATAATCCCTGGTACTTTTCCTTTGGTAGGGGCCTAGGGGGGGGGTCTAGTAGACTCCGAAACAGCAAAACATTCAACTTTGAAAGGAGTGATTCGCTGACAAGAATCAACGTGTTCAGGTCGAATACTAGGTGAGAGGCGTGATATTTTGGAGTGTAACTCATTAGATATTTCATACATTTCTCATTCGTACTCAATCTAATATTGTCTATGTTCAGATTCATCGGGTATGATATCTCCACTTTCATCGTAGAGTCAGTCGTTCATTCTGCCCATATTAGAGATCCAAATGCAATCATCAATCATGCCGGATATTACGGGTATGGATTTACGCAGATATACATCCTGACTGTTTAGCTTTATTCCATAGCGTTGAAGATACTTTTTTGATTGTATTCATCCCTGTTTCAATCATTGCTTTCATTACAGCCAAGCAGTCAAAGAAATCTCCAGTGTTCTTTCGACTTTCTTTGTGCCAATCGTGTTGAATTACATGAAAGCAAAGGTAGACTTATTTACGTATGCGGATTACGCAAATTCAATATCTTAGTGGGCATTAGTAATCGGGACAGGCGCCTTTGCCTTCTACGTTGGAAGCTTCTTCTGGATCAATAACTATCTCTACTTCATTGCTAACATCGCACTCGGAATCGCATTCACTCGTGAGATTTTGTGTTTTGGCTTCTAATATTCGCATACCTGTGTTTTTCTGATGATTATGGGTGAATTCTGAATTCTAGTAAACTACACTGCGTTCTCCACATATCAAATGCAATTTTCAACGAGAAAAACGCTGGCGCGAAATTCGGGAAGAGTCTGGAGCATATCTTGTGTCAGGTAACGAAATAATCTGAATCTGTAGTATTAATCGTTTGCATATGAGGCCGTTTGCGATAGGATCAACAAGGCCAGAACAGGGGTCTGGAACAGGTAAAACATAACATAAGCTCAAAAGGTAGCCCCAGGGAATTCGACCTGTGGAATTCGTTTTTCGATCTGAGCCTTCTGAATCCCGTTACGGCGCGACGTCAATTTGCCCAAAATCGTTTTCTGCGATAAAACTGGTCCGTAAGTGGTCGAAATGTCCACAAATCTCGCGTACCCGACCAGAATTTTGCGCTCGACCTAATGAAACTTTGGTTGAAGCTCTATCTTTTTTCGTTTTCGAGAGAAAATCGATTTTTGACTCAATAGAATGGGGGCAAAAATATTCCCCAATCGGATTTTTCGAAGTTCATTTTTGGGTCGAAAAAGTCATATTCTCAAAAATGCTTGACTATATGATTTTCTGACGTATTTTCGCACGCAGAAACCGATGTTCGATGTTAGAGATCATGAAACAACGAAAGAAAAAAGTTGTAGTCGAAAAACTGCAAAAAACGCTTGTTTTCGGCACAAAAAACGATGGGACGCAACTTTCCGACAACTTTAATCTTTGTTCGTCTGCTCTTTCTTATCCTGAAATATTTTTGCCCCCATTCTATTGAGTCAAAAATCGACTTTTTCTCGAAAACGAAAACAGATAGGAGGCCGTTCGCCTAAGAGTCGGACAAAGCCCGGCACAGCTAAAAAATCGCATATGCTCAAAAGTTAGCACCTGGGGTAACTTTTGATTCTGAATCGACCTATCAAGGCCGTTTTTCGATCAGAAGCTTCTGAATCCCGGTACGACGCGACGTCGATTTGGCCAAATTCTTATTCCTCGATAAAAACTGCCCCGGAAAAGGTCAAAATGGTACCAAATCTTGCGTACCCGACCAGAATTCGCGGGGTAGTCAAATGCTTAACCTGATATACCAAAATGATCAGGAAAAGATTCTCTACAAACTGACTAAAGGCTTTAGTCGCGCCCCCCACTGTCAGAAAACGCTTTTTTCTCGAAAATCAGAAATGATAGAGCATCGCATTTTTTTTCCATTTTGTAGAGAATTAAATTCTGGTCGGGTACGCAAGATTTGGCACCATTTTGACCTTTTCCGGGGCAGTGTTTATCGAGGAACAAGAATTTGGCCAAATCGACTTCGCGTCGTACCGGGATTCAGAAGCTTCTTATCGAAAAACGGCCTTGATAGGTCGATTCAGAATCAAAAGTTACCCCTAGGACGAACTTATGAGCATGTTCAATTTTTTTTACTGTGCCAGACCCTGTTGAACTTTTACTGACTCTTACGCAAACGGCCTCATAGCTTCAACCAAAGTTTCATTAGATTGAGCGCAAAATTCTGGTCGGGCACGCGAGATTTCTGGACATTTCGATTTTTTACCGGGATTCAGAAGGCTCAGATCGAAAAACGAGGTTGGTTCACAATCGAAAAATACCCCTTGGGCTAACGTTTGAGCTAATGTCATTTTTTACCTGCTCCAGACCCTTGTTAATCATATCGCAAACGGCCTCATAAATATTTTCAACGATTTTATCATATTGCGTTATTTAAACTATAACAACGAATGTTCTTGTCCATAGTAAGGACAGACAGTTTGCACCGTTCCGAACATGATATAATGATGATTGTCAATTCAACCATAAAAGTATTACTGCAGTCTGCTCTTTGGTGGTAGCCTCTACATCTACGTCACATCGACACGGCCACAATCTATTGATGATAAGAGTGGGAATGAGACGAGTGGAATAGAGCAGTATCGGTATTATAGTCAAGAGGAAACGAGGTGAACACTAAAATGGTGTCATCGGTAGATAAGAGAAGATAGATCGGGTTATATCATGAATTAGCTAATTATAGTAGTATCAGTAGATATCAAGAATAAAATATAATTAAGGACTTTGTGCTCCTTTTTATTCGCCTCGTGCATCATCTCTACAGTGATGCACGCTTTCTTTCCAGACAGAAAGGTTTGCAAAATCAACGCAAATAAGAATAGGGTCCACAGGGTAATATTCCATAATGACCGCACACACTCAATATTATGTCCACTGTGTTGGTCTAGGTATGAATAAAATTTTAAAGTTTCTACTTTTGTCTCCATCTCCTCTGTGAACCGATTTATTCGCCAAAAACTACTCAGAGTTACATAAAAATGCTTTGACTCGACCGGATTCGTTGAGTACTCGAATTGTCGAGAAAATGCGCATGGTTAGGGTGATTTTACCCCTTCAAAATCAGCGGAGCCTGCATTCTCTAAAGACAAACTCCAGAAAAACAAATAAACTATATCACATTCAGGTTGAGCACAGTGTATCCATAGATAATCCCCATGAGAGACTGACGTTGAAGCAGCAAGTGGGTACGTGAGCGAATTTTATTTCTCGAAATAGTAATCTGATTGAAACAGCCGAAGGAATTATAATTATTACGCACAATTGTTTTTGTCTGATTTTTTATTTGCAGGCGCGATTGCTTCCGTGCTGGTAAACCCCTACATTCTTATGTTTATTCCTCGTTTTCTCAATTACGGTCTCTTCTTCGCGTTCTACATGAACGTCTATCCAACGTCTTTCCAATACTCAACCATACTCGCAACAGTAAGTCATAACCATTATAAACATTTACTAGATAATTATGATTGAAGAAATACCCGATGCTCACAGCCTATTACGCTTTTGCTATGTGCGCAGGAACCACAATTTGTGAGTGAATTCTTGAACTTTTTTGCTAATATTTAAACGAATTACCAATCACTCTCAAATTTTCTGAATGATTTCTTCTCAGGCGGTCTTATAATTGCTCCTCTGAATCGTCGATTCCACGATTTTGGTCTCCGTCCTCTCTACTACATTGCGATCGGAGTTCAATTGCTCACGTACATCATCGCCAGTTCGCATCCCTCTCTTTTCTTATTTCCCGAACTAATTGTTTGATAACTTGTCCAACAGCGTTTGCTAACCAGTGAACGTTTGTTCGGACTGTCCACCTACATTCGGTAACTATAATTTTCAGTCCTCACTGTCCCCAATTGGTCAACAGCTCATCCAACTACTGAGAGTGCATGGCTAGAACCGAAGTAAGTTGCATGCTCACTCCTCTAGCGAGAGACGCTTCTAATTTTGGGCCAAATTCACTTCCATCTGGCATCTCATAATCCAATGTTCTCACTTAGTGTCGTATGGGTTTGTGTGGCCGCGTTTCTTCTCGGATTCGCCGACTCGGCTAATACAGCCTCGAATACCGTCATATGCTCGAGGTAGGTCAACGCAGCGGCTGACTATGGCTGTCACTGTTGTTATCTCGTAACGAGAGAACAATGCAAGGTGCAAAGTAGCTCATGGATCTGATCTCAGACTGATTCCGGGTCGTGCCTCTCATACCTACTCTGCAGCACGATTCTACATCGTAGGTGTTTTAGCGTTACAGTTTGAAAGAATGGAAATAACTTGATTGAATTTAAGAGCGTCGCTTCGTCAATAATCTTCTTCTGTTCACCGATGCTAACTATGAGAGCCCACGCTATCATTCTCTGTTCGACCACAGTGAGAACTTATCGTAATCTAGCTGATATTCGAGGCAATTACTGATCGTGGCGAAGAAAATGAGAGATGAAACATTAATACTTCAGATCTTCTCTGCACTCTCCTTTAATTTGGCAGTGAAGCAAGTTGAGAAGAGAGAGGAAAATACGAAGAACGAGAAGAAATCAGTGAATGTGTCTATGGTTCATTTAGGTAAAGCTTCACCGGCTGAATGAGTAATGATATAAATGAATTCGAAATAATAGATAAATGAAAAAATTGTTTCATAATTGTGAACCAAGAGAACAACGATTGTATCATTACATACATGCAACGACAACGTAACGCCTGTGAATTGCTTACTGATAATGCAAAGTTCCAACGAAAGATTGCGCTTCAAAGACTTTTGCGAAAGAGATGATGACATGGGTGTTTTGTTTTTAGAGAAGAATCGGAAAAAATATCAATGGAAAAATGAAGAGAGCCGAAAAATAAGTCGAGAAGGTGATGTCTTCTAACAAATGGGGGACAAGGATCACCGTCCGATTTCCACCAATTAATTCATGTGCGAAGATGATCAGACAACAATTCCGTTCTTTCGTTTACAGAGATCGAATTATTTATTGAAATAGAAACATTTATCTATCAAAAAATTTAAAATTACATTTCTAATGAATTTGAGAGATGGGTACAGCATTGCTGAATACATTTTCCTTGCAATATTAAAAAAAAACTATCAACGAATTGTAAAAAAAACAACCTCAATTCCATCTCAATAGCAAATGGAGAGTCGATATTAACTGTGGTCAGTTTTATGATCATCTCTCATTGTGTTCTCGCTTTCTTTTCCGCATTCCTTTTCTTCTCGCACACCTATTCGTCCTTCACAATCTAATCAGAACAGATCAGAGCGAAGCGATTTGGCTAGACGATACGCCAACCGCAACTATTCGTACTTCACGCTCTACTATTTACAGGTACGCTCTACTATTTATCGACTCAGATACCGTTTCAAATATACGTAGTCGATTCAAACATCATCAAATTAAAAAAAAATTATGTTGAGTTATCTGATTATAGGATAAAATGCTCCGAAATCTCGTGAAATCGATATTTCGCAAGGAGTTCATCGGGAGTGCAAAGGTGTGGTAGCAGTATGTACTCTATCATGAAGATAATATCAGTCTAGAAATTTACGTTACCATACGAAACTGCGTTTTGTGCATGATGCACATAAAATCAAATTACTTTTAAAGCTTGCAATTTAATTTCTAATAGATAAATGTGACAAGAAGGGCCAGTGGATGTTTTGCCTTTGGCGAGAGCAGTCGCCGAGGCGAAAACCTTCAAGGTTCGTGGCTTGATCATTTCGCGAATATTTGTCATTTGTATGAGGTCTTCTTTAGACTCAATCTATCCATTATTTTCGCTACAGCAAAACGACGAATCATTCATGGTTGTCAATCTGGATTCCGTCTACGACAGATACACACTCTGGAGGCGAGAATTGCCGCATGTCGAGGTTCCCTTTTTCATTTTTTTAACTTGTTCGTGTATTGGAGCAGATACGCACACACATTTAGATTCTGTTCTTGAACATTCCCCATTCAACTTTTGATTCTTCCAGCCATTCTATGCAGTCAAATGCAACAATGATGAGATACTACTACGAACTCTTGCTGCTGTGGGCGTTGGCTTCGACTGCGCTTCAAGAGGGGAAATAGATAATGTGAGTCAAGATTACTCTCTACTCATTACACCACGCATATTCAGGTGCGTAGTCTGGGTGTTTCCTCAGATCGTATCGTCTATGCTCATCCGTGCAAGTCTCCCTCCTTCATCGCTCACGCTCGTAGTCACGGCGTTGATCTTCTCACATTCGACAACGTCGAAGAGTTGAACAAGATTTCAGAACACCACACATGTCCCCAGTGAGTTTCATGGCGTGGAATAAATCAAGGAGAAGAGAAAATATTTGAATTCCCGCAATTTCATATCTTAGCTGCCACTGAAGATAGACACTTGAAACTTGGAATATGGTGTATACACCTCATTCACACCCCAAAAACGAAGTTTCAATGCCCATACCTCTGCTGGGAGCTGAGATACAAAATTGCGGGAATTCAAATGCTTTTTCTTCTCCTTGACTTTTTCCACGCCATCAATATGTGTGAGAATGCATGACGCACTGTCGCTTCTCTCTTCTCAATGGATTACAGTGAGTGTAAGAAAAATAAACCATGATATGAAAGCTATCGGAAGATTCAGAAATTAGTGAAAGGATGAGGGATAAATGGAGTGTGCAAAACTCTTTTTGGCCGATTAGTCCTGCGTATCGCTGTGTCTGATCCGACCGCCAGATTTCCGCTCGCGAGTAAATTCTGAGCCGATCCTATTCGGGTACTATGCTGTTTCAGAAATCACATATCCATCATGTTTGCGTCTGTTTCCCTTAAATTCTACAATACATGTGTAAAATGCGTCACCCCCAGGCTGCGCCTCAACTACTCAAGTCTGCCGCGGAACTTGGTCTTCCAGTCGTCGGAGTTTGGTTAGTATCATAATAATACAATTATTTAATAAATAAAATACAATAATCGCAGTTTCCACGTGGGTTCGGAAGCAAACGATCCTTCAGCCTACCGTCTGGCACTGGAACACACAAAGTACAATTCGATTGAGTTTGAAAACGAAGTGATCACCTCGCGTGTTCTATAACCGATGGTACATGCTCTATGTTTAAACTATTATCAAGAACCATTAAAATAACCACTATGGATTTCAATGTCATAAAATGCACATTGTGGATATGGGCGGAGGATTTCCCGGGAGAGAATACAGTCCATCGTTCGAGAAGGTACGGTATCAGGATTCAGGGGGGTGAGGGTACTGTATCAAATGGGTGCGACATCAGGGGATACGGTAACTATATATTCAATACTCTCAGTTCGCTGCTTCAATTCGCTCAGCTGTCGACGATCTTTTCCCCGATCCGAACGTGCGTCTCATAGCAGAGCCGGGAAGGTTTGCGTTCGATCCCATATGCCGGCTCTAACGTAATCTCTCACAGGTTCTTTGCTGAGCGTCCTTTTACTCTCGCAGCGAATGTCATGGCTCGCACTGCAGTGTCTGCTGAAAGAATCACAAAAAATGGTTCGCGTCTCTAACTAATTTCGGCGGTTTTTATTTGATATGAGTGGGCATTGGCGATGCTATTGGAATGAGTTTCACACATTTATTCGATGTGAAGAAATGTGCGATTATGAAAATGCTATGTGCGATTATGAAGATGTGTGATGGGGATGGTTGCACGGAGCGGGTTGAATTGAAGAAGGAGACGCCATTGCTCCATTTTTGCAATGAATACATAATTGAATATCGTCTCACAGCCTCCGATTCGTCATCCATCGGCCACATGTACTACATCAACTATGGAGTCTACGGCAATTTCATTTGTGGCCTCACAGACAATTATTATCCTCTCGGAAGACCTCTCTTTGCAAGTCCAACCTTTGAATAATTATTAGTTAGCATTAACTACTGTAGCATCTGATTCGTTAACCTGATAGCTACCATGTACGTCCAAAACATAAATCGATAACTAATTGTATTATCTTTGAGGACGACGATGGTGAGTTGTTGCCTTCGCTGATTTGGGGGCCGACATGTGATTCCCACGACCGACTCGAAGTACACTTGATTCATTTGAAAATTAGTTTTATGTTACAACTTAACTAAAACATGTTGGAGATGATCGTAATGAGTTGTAGGAGAATAAGATGATGAGGAGGCTGGAAGTTGGAGACTGGATTATCTACGAGGTACACTTGATTCATTTGAAACCCCTCCATAAGAGAGGAATCGTCAGATTTTCGAGAGAAATCTTAGGAAATAGTTTCACCAATTCCGCAGTAAAATGAACCTTAAGTACTTTGAATGACGCTCTTTCAAACTGCGTTGGCAGAACTTTCATAGCGGATCTCCGAGTATTGTAGGTCAAATTACGTACCCTCTGAAATTTTTGGTCAAATTCGACTCACGGAAAAGATCATAACTTTCTTCAAAATTATGCTAGAGTAAACCAAAGTTCCATTCAAATGAGCAAGCAAAGGGCAACATTTGTTATATTGATGAAATCATTCCATGTCCATGCGCCGGAACGGGGTGGTCGGTTATCCAAAAAAGTTATGTGACTCTCCAAATACCGATTTCCCCAACAAGCACCAGAAACGGTTTTGAAGTATCTACTGGTACCTTGCTTCTCCCCAAGAATTAGAAGAATCAGATAATTGGAAAAAAAGAGCCCATCCTTTTGTCCGAAAAACCTGCGATTTTTCGGAATTTTGACAGTTTTCCGATCATAACTTTTTATCAAACACGTTTTCATGAACTCTAATAACGAAATTCGGAATCACGCCAATATACACCAGAAACTCCTATAGAAATACTTTTTCGAGATGAACCCCCTTTGGTCCCCCCTTTGGTCCGTTTTTGGGTCGAAAAATCACTTTCTCAGAAATATGTCTATATAGAATTTTCTCGCGTATTTTTGCACGTAGAATCCAAAAATGCATACTAGACATCACCAACGTGTGAAAGAACTTTTTTCTTTCGCAATTTGGTGAGCTCTAGTACGCATTTTAGGATTCTACGAGCAAAAATACGCCAAAAAATACTATAGAGACATATTTCTGAGAATATGATTTTATGACCGAAAAACGTGAAAAAAAGCTCAAAGTCGAAAAAAATTTCATCTCGAAAAAAAATGCCTATAAGTTTCTGGTGTACTTTGGCGCGCTGATTCCGAATTTCGATATGAGATCAAATGAAAACGTGAAAAAGTTATGCTCGAAAAACTGAAAATTTTGAAAAAATCGCATGTTTTTTTGGACAAAAGGATGGGCTCTTTTTTCCTATAATCCGATTCTTCTAATTTTTGGGGAGAGGCAAGGTACTAGTAGATACTTCAAAACCGTTATTATCGCTTGTTGGGGAAATCGGTATTTGGAGAGTTACATTACTTTTTTGGAAATCGACCACCCCGCTCCAGCGCATGGACATGGAATCAAACTTAACAAATGTTGCCTTTTGCTTGCTTATTTGAATGTAAGTTTTGCTTAGTCTCTAGCATAATTTTGAAGCAAGTTATGGTCTTTTCCGTGAGTCGAATTTGACCAAAAATTTCAGAGGGTACGTAATTTGACCTAACAATACTCGGAGATCCGCTATGAAAATTCTGCCAACGCAGTTTGAAAGATCGTCATTCAAAGTACTTAAGTTTCATTTTTCAGCGGAATCGGTGAAACTATTTCCTAAGACCGCAGAGCTCTCGAAACTCTGGCGATTCTTCTCATATTGATATCAATAAAAATTCAGCATATATATGCATAGTATATATTCTTCTTATTACGTGTTTTATTAATTCATTAAATACAGGATATGGGCGCATACACAAGCGCAGTTTCGACAACCTTCAATGGCTTCCAGCGTCCAACCCCTATCTACTTCATTAGCGAGAGCAAATGGTACGGTTTTTTTTTTACATCTATTGACTTTTTTTTTTAATTAAGGAAGGCTCTGGACATATGATTGGCCAACATAAATCAAGAGGCTACTATGGAACATCATTTTTTTAACGGATAAATACATACATATTTATGAATGTAGTGAATATTAATATACTTTAGATACCAGAAAGCACATCGTCGCAAAAAACAAGTACATGTCAAAGAGCGTTCAAAGCGTAATTCATCAGATATTCTTCAAATATTTTAGACATTGGATGTGTTTTTCAGATTGAGATACATCAACGTCACAGCTTCTGTTTTATCGGGAAAGACGATTGGTTCCCCGTTAGATCGAACGTACTCTTTCCTGAGATATTTTTGTTTGTTTTACTTGGGCAAAATAAATTATATTAGTACCGTTTGGAACTCGCCAATGCCTCGTATCCATTCTTTAAGAGAAGTTTTTGATTCGCGATTGACGAAGCTTCCGACATTATGCCACCAATTCCTTTTGACTGAAGATAAAGTACAATAAAAAAAGTTGGTGCAATCAAGAAAAGCGACTCGTGAAATATAATCTCAAATGAAACATGCCCTCAATAGATCATAATCCAGCCCAAGGTGAACCAGATGCTGTGCGATTCCCTGTCGTTGATGATCAGTGTGGACGAATGATAGTTCGCGACGAAGAACCTATATGATCTGATGCTCAAAGTTGTTTATTGTCGGTTGTCCCATCATTTTTGTAGCGCGTTCATATGACATACATACAGACATAGAAATAAAACTGAAAAGACAATATTACCTTTTGTGCGTTCGGCCGCAGTCTCCAGAATTCCGCTTTGAGATTGTCGAGAATGGTATCTGAATTTCACATTCTAAATTTACTCAGTCCAATCACATGGCATCTCACGAATAATCCGATTGTTCTCATCCAATTGGTCAATATCAATGTCCAAATCTTCCTGAAATTATATAATTTGGCTTTCAAAGATTTAATAAAACTGACCTCACTGCCTCGTTCCCACTCGGACATCAATCGAACTCCGATAAGCTACAATGTTTGGTTGTTATTCCTCAATTTTGATAATCATAAAAACCTGTCCAGTGTTTTTGTCTAGGATTCGGTAGCTGTGAGGGTACTTGAGGCACTTAGATACTAGCCAGTCAACGAAGTATCTCCCAGTATCGGCAGTTATGCCCAGAGCCTAAAAATTGAACTCGATTGGTATCTCGTAAGCATATTATAATAAACGACAAAATGTATTTTAAATTTTCTGAATAAAGAAGAGGTGAATCAATATCTCACTCGTGAATGTGGTTCAATGGTGAAGAAATCTTTCACAATAACATCCACAATTGCTCCTTTATCTCGTCCTTCAGCAGGAATGAATTCGTATTTGGTAGTGGGATCGAACTGGTTGAATTTGCCCTTGAATTTCGCCATAACCTCACTTTCGCTTTCAATCGATGTTTTATTCACACTGCGCGCTGTAAAAACGACCGCCTCCTCCAGTTAGGTGAATATAGGTTCCGTAATGTTATTCATGTGCCTTTATCATGCAGTCAACTGATATTGCTCTAAAACTTGGAAATAGGATACAGTGCCATATTCCACAAAACCAATAACTTATCCTGGGGATTAACTCTTCAATCTAAAAGTGACAAAACTTATTATTTTAGTCGATTGTGTAAGGGAGGAGCTGAAGTGACGGAGCAAGAACCGATTGTTATGCATCGTATGAGAAATGTATAGTGAGAAATTGCGAAGATACCAAGTGGTCAACGGAAAGAAGAGAGATTAGAGAGACACGATTGATGAAATTGAAAGGAGTTAAGGGAGCGTTCACATTTCACGTGTGAGATTGCTCAGATTTGTTTGTGGAAGGTGTTGATATCAAATTCATACCGCCGCAGAGCTCTCGAAAATCGGGCGATTTGTATCAAATATTCTCCGAACTGCTACCACATGTGTCCTTGTGCAATGTGACAAACACATTTGGATCTGTTTTATCTCAAAGGCGATTATTTTGAGGGATCGTAGGCAGATTGGCATTCTGCTTTATCTCTACTGTTGTTTGAACGGTCGAATGAGATATCCTCAAAAGAGCCGAATTTGGATAAAAGCCGATATTTTTATCAAAACACTCATCTCACAAAGGGTTTTTGTTTGGGTTTTTCGCGATTTGCTGCCCATTTCTATCATACCAATTCTTCAGAAACAATCATGGAATTCGAATGCCCCGCTCGTGGTAGAGGAGGATTCCGTGGTGGACGCGGAGGTGCGGAGATGAGCTGCCGCGGACGCGGATCGTTCGCAGCCGGTCGCGGAGGATTCGCGTCTCGTGGAGGATATGGGGAAGACGCCGCCCGTGAGTTCGATCCTCGCCATGTTCTTGCCAAGTGCGACGTTGTAACAATATTTTTTTCAAAACACGTGATCTGTACTATAAGGAGAGAGGTGACACAAGGATTGAAAATGCTCGCATCGAACTGAAACTTTGAGGATGATGATTATGATTCGAAAATACATGCTACAACGATTAAAATGTAATAACCTTGCTCATATTATTCAGGTGGCCGTGGAGGAGAACTCTTCCGTGGGGCATGCCGTGGATCCGCTATCTGTGGAGGTCGTGGAAGTTACGCTTCGAAGTTCTCCCTATAAGTATCGATCGCATCCTTTCACAGTGCCGAGCTGGAGAAACACTAACCCTGTGTGAATTTGGGCAGCCCTTCACCTTGTTACTGTGTTCAATAAAGCAAATGAATCATTCATGAGTGATCGTTCACAAATGAATCATTCATTTTTTTTAATTTTGAGATTTCAAAAAAGTGATTCTTCAACTTTTCAATTTTTTCGTGTTTTTTCTGGATCAAAAGCCCATAATATCAACACAAATGATTAATAATGATTAATGAAATATAAATCGAATGAAAAAGTGACTGTATCCCTTCGAAATGTCGAACTCTCTCGCAATCGTTCTCACGCCAGCCTCCGAGAGAGCCTCGGGCGGGAGACTGCGGCTTCCGAGCGCACAAATGAAAAAGCGTGGAAAAATAACATCAGGAGTAGTTTTGCACGCAGAATCCGATTTTGCAATAAAAAAAATGCATATATGACGAAAAATTTTTCACTGTGATCGAAAAAAGTCGAAAATCGCCGTTTTCGACATATTATCGATGTCCTATCGTTTCCAAAGTAAGTTTTTCGTTGTTTTCGTTATTTTCGACAAAATACGCCTGAAACGCCTAAAAGAACGTACTTCTTTCTGGGATGAAATTTCGCACTTTTTTGGGCACGGCCCGTCATTTTTCGGAAAGTGCACCCCAACCTCTCATATTCGGCCAGCTATCAGGTCTAGGTATGGGGACTTCACCCACAACTTATTGGCATAGGTTGCAAAAAATTGATCCGTGAGGTACGTGCAGAATACCGTGGAACGTCTCTTAAATTGTATATTTTAAAAGTTGATGGAATCGACTCGGAAAAAGTATGATAATTTGGATTTGAATAATAATGGAACTGTAACACCTGTGAACACAGCACTCTCAGCAACTTCCGCTGACGCTTCTTGAACGATGGAGAGACTTTAGTAGCTTTTAGTGGAAAGTGAGGGAAGATAGGGATAAGGCCAGGGCGCCCTGCACGATAGCGAGACCGTCGAAGATGAGCATCAGTACGATGGTTTAGACGTTCCACTGGTCGTGGACTGTCTAGAATTCATTCAACCAAAAAAGCTTACAAAATTAGAATACTAACGAACGCCAACGATACGATACCGGATAATGAATTGAAATGAATTCAGTTTACATTATGTGAACACGGCACAATCAACCACATGCTAGGTTACCTTGTAATTCATAGATACCCATTCCCCGTCGTTCGATGTATTGTAGCAAGCAGCGGATTGACGAGCGAATGCAGTTGTCGAATCACCGTTGTCCTTAACCGACATTAGGACGGCCCTGCAGTTTCGAATATCTCAGTAATGCAGTGATTTTCTCTTCGATTAGCTTATCCAAGAGGGGTAATGAACACCCTATTGAGTGTACGGACCATGACACCATCGCCGTTGCCCCAGCTCCCACTAGAATTCCCACGAAAAACGTGTTCGAGAACAGATGCAGACGATTTGAACTTGATTGAAAAATAATAAAAGCTGCATTGGAACATAAATCATGTTCTTCTTAATATTCCAGTATCGATAAAGAAATTAATTTTTCGTAATGTAGAAAGGAAGGGTGAAGAGAGACGAATTGGCCATGATCATCGTCTGATTGAAGGGCTATTTAGTGTAATTTTATTATTGCAAACTCGGCCTGGTAGCCACAGAAATTTGGCTGTAGACGCGAAGGAGGAATCGCCGATGTATGCTGTCTAAAAGCCGATGCTTTAACCTGTTGATGACTGGGGCTTTGCAGCGAGTAAAGAAGACAAGTGTCATGTGTGCAAGAACCTGTGAAAACAACACAAACCGGACACGTTACTCCGTGTGCAATTGACTTTATCACATCACAGGCAGCGATAACGCACAGAAGATGTCTGTAGGTGCCCATTTCCTTCTTTGAAAACTTCTTGATTAGAACCAGCAGGAGACGGTTGAAGATGGGTCCGGAAACTAATCTGCGTAATGTGTTTAAAGGAGTACTGTCAGCAATGGGTGGTAGATACTCTCACCACGATTAGCCTGTGTTCATTACTGCGTTTAGGCGTTCAAATTTTGGATTTCCATCACGGTTTAAAGGCCCAATCGGGCTATCTTCACAGATTCCCTGACAAAATTTTGCTGTTACTCCTCTTTACCGCCCTAGTTCCCTCATTAATCAAGTTTGATGCTTACCCACGGCGGTGTGTTCCATCATGTCCAGCAACGCAGACATTCTTGATCAAGTTGACAATGAGGGAACTAGGGCGGTAGTCCGAGATTCAATACGGTTGAGCACAAGCGTTTGTCAGTTCCATCATGCTCAGACTTCTCCCTCGAGATTTGAAGAACGTTTTGTAATCATTCGCCGACGTTGTCTCTGTACTGGAAGATGATGATGATTGGGGAGGAAAGTGGATGTCTGACTCGTATCACTTCCAATTCGTATATCAATGCATTTTCGGTTCATGAATTCTCAAAAATAGCTTGAACGGCGTAATTGTATCGAAATGATGATAAACAATAAATTGTTATGAGAGGAATCGCCACATTTTCGAGAGCCCTGCGGCGGTATTAATTTATATTTCCGATCCCGCTGTAAAGTAAAACTTAAGTACTTTCGATGATGCTCTTTCAAACTGCGTTTGTAGAATTTTGATATCTCGTCGTATCTCCGAGTATTGGTAGGTCAAAGTAGGTACCTTCTGAGATTTTACGTCGAATTCGACTCACGAAAAAGACCATAACTCGCTTCAAAATAGTGCAATCAAGATTTCCAAAACGGAGTTAGAATGAGGAGGCAGAGGGCTAGATTCGATATGTTGGTGATGTCATTCCTTTTCCATGCGCTGGATCGGGGCGGTCGGTTTTTCAAAAAAGTGATGTAACTTACCAAATAGTGACCCCCCCCCCCCCAAAAATCCGTTTCTGGTGTATTTTGGCGCGCAGATTCCGAATTTCATTGTGAGAGCTCATGAAAACGTTCTTGAAAGAAGTTACACTAGAAAAACTGCAAAAAAGTCGAAAAATCGCAGGTTTTTCGGACATATGGCGACGCTTTTATTTTCCCCACCTCCGATTATTCTGATTTTTGGGTTGTAGTTAGCTGACAGTACGTTCTCAAATCACTTTTCGGGGATTTTTGGGGGGTCACTGTTTGGTAAGTTACATCACTTTTTTGAAAAACCGACCGCCCCGATCCAGCGCATGGAAAAGGAATGACATCACCAACATATCGAATCTAGCCCTCTGCCTCCTCATTCTAACTCTGTTTTGGGAAATCTTGATTGCACTATTTTGAAGCAAGTTATGGTCTTTTTCGTGAGTCGAATTTGACGTAAAATCTCAGAAGGTACCTACTTTGACCTACCAATACTCGGAGATGCGACGAGATATCAAAATTCTACAAACGCAGTTTGAAAGAGCATAATCGAAAGTACTTAAGTTTTACTTTACAGCGGGATCGGAGATACAAATTCCTACCGCCGCGGGGTGGCATTTCTCTCGAAAATCTCGCGATTCCTCTCTTATGTAACAAAAAGAGCGATTGCCGCCACATGCACTCGAATAAGCTAATGATGAGCTGACGGGATTGAACTACGTTTCAAGTTTGCCTCTCTCATAGGAAAGTGAAATCATCTAGGCTTTCTTATCGCGAGCAATCACTCTTATCGCACACTCTTTTCTTCTTTTTATATCTGTTGTCTCTTGCTTTCTTCTGTTCTCTCGCGTTCCCAATGTCACGTATTTCTAGTGATATAAAGGCATGGGTACACTGAAGAGTGAATGTTCCGTGTGATATTCTGATCTGAATCTTTTTGCGATGTTTTTTAACATTTCCATTGAAGATTGCAGGATGATCATCTATTAGGTTGGTCGGAAAGTCCTGTCGCATTTCGGGCTCAAAGTTTGAGCCCGTTTATTTTGGCTGTCTCAAATCCCCCCGGTCTGTCTTCCTAGTATTATTTAGAGGAATGTTCGGGCTTCAACATAATAGTTCTGAATTGTGCACAGCTTGCTGGATGTTCGAGAATTTTAAGTCTAGCCAAAAGCGTATTCTCGAAAAAAAATTAGAGTCAATTTCAAAAAGGCTGTGCTTTGCTATGAATCAATTTCACGGTTTCAAAAACAGTTAAATGAGAAGCCATATGTGTGCTCTATCTGATGTCTAAACTGGAAAGGTGCTCGATTTCGTTTTGTCCTGGTACTTGTTAAAAGCCAAATTCATTGTCATGTTGCATAGTTCCCGTGTTCCCGATCGGAGAGAGCTGAGATAACGTGCGCTGAAGAGAGCTTTGAAGGCTTCAAATCTTATGTGAAACCGAGAGGTGGTCGGTCAAAATCGAATGAATTAGGCATATTTAATTCTGAAAACGCGACAAGACTTTCCGACCAACCTAATACCTCCTCGTACTAGCGGTGATCGCACTCGCATGCTATTCTATGTTTATTAATAAGATCAAAGGTACACCGAATGTTCAAGATCTTTACGAAAATAATTCGTGAATATCGACAGATTTTTTCACCTAATTTACTCTTTTCTATCAACCATTTTGCAGGCTTACCACCTGGTCCCGCTCCTCTTCCTTTCATTGGAAATTTCCACCAGTTCGATGTCGATATGGACAAAGTTTGTGCCTTTCACCTTCTTGATAGCAGAAGAACAAAATTCAGAGATTCTTCGAGTGGAAGAAGCAATACGGAAAGATATTCACCATCTGGATGCCTCCTCCCACCGTAGTTATCACTGTTCAAGGTCTCGCTTGTTTGGTATTTTCGTTAATTCTGTTCACACTAGAAAGTTGATCTCAGAACCGAACAAATTTTTTCGCTAATCAAAAAAACTATATCGAAAGAAACCAAAATAACCCGAAGAATTACAATGAGAGCAATGATAACATGACAAAGGAATGTGAAGTTGTCTTCTTCAGTTGCTCCAAGAGCACATCGTCAAAGATGGCGACAAATTTACGGATCGAATCAATCCGAAAATGCTCATGAAATATCTCGTGGACGGAGAATACGGCCTGGTCTTTAACGACAATAGCATGTGGAAAGTGAGTTGTTCATTTCGAAGACTTGAACTCGGAATGTTGCTTTATTTGTTTCTCTCTGGTATTGAATTTTATCTCTTTTTTATCTTTGTTTTTTGACTTTGCTTTCGCATAGAAAACAAAATTGCTCTTTACTGTTTACATAGAGCAAAAGATGAAAAGGTCAACACAATTTTTTCCAGGAACAACGTCGTTTCGCCCTGTACGCACTGAGGGACGTCGGCTTCAACAATGTGACCATTCAGGTTTCTTGATTTGAAAAAATGCGTATTGTCTCCCGTTTGAAAATACACACGATCTTATCAAGAACACATCGATACAAATACGAAACGTTTTCGAATTGTTGCTTTCAGTCGAAATTATTTACATCTCTGATATTTCATAGAACACGGCAGTGGACTACGCTCACGAAATCGTCGCCCATTGGAAGGAAGAAGGAACCAACAGGCAGCCGATCGATCTCAAATTGGGAATAATGGTACGATTTGTCTTTTTTTCTATTTATATAACTTGCATTTTTTCCAAATTCCTACACAAACGTGATCGATGAATGAATTTACAATGGAATAATTGATTAATTCCAGACGGGCGTGGCCAACATAATCTGGCAGCAAACATTCGGACGCACTCTCCCCTACGACGATCCCCTCTTCAAGAAAGTCAATGATTACATGAACGAGGTGCGCGCTACTAGTTTTCCATCTGATCAGTATTCTTGTCACGTCATCTCTGTCCGATAACAGCGATGAAAATCGCAAGTGCATACTCGGATCCTAGAAAGGCAGTCGGTTTTACCGTCTGACCTCCTAGCGTAGTCATTGAAGGCTATTCGCTTAACGTGGCAGCGCTTTCTTTTCCATTTTCAAAAGTAGTGTAATGATATCGAATAAATCACTGTTATCACTTCAGCTCATGGTTCTCTTTTCTCACCCGATCGTACTCGGTCTTGAAGTGATCCCGTCTATTCGGCACTTGGACAAGCTGTTTGGCTCACCCCTCAAGAAACTCACTGAAGGCAACGACGTATTTCTGCAGATACTGAATGATGTGAGCATGCGCTTCGAGAGAACACTCCGCTTGTTTCAAGGCATTTTTACATTGTCTTTTCGATTGACTGAATGCTTTACAGGAGCTAGACATCGTGAGAAAGGACTTTAACGAGAACGAAGCACCAAGTTCTTTTGCCCATGCATTCATAGGCGAGATGACAAAGAGGCAAGCGAAAGGAGAGGATTTGGGTAAGTTCGGGCAACTTTTTCTAACGTAACTGATACTTTTCGCAGGTACTTTCACTGATCAACAGCTGTTGGTTGCGTGTTATGATTTGTGGACTGCCGGTTTCGAGACCACAGTCACAACACTCAGATTCATTCTCAGCTACATGGTGAGAGACGCGTAGGAGATTCAAATTCGTTCAGGACTCAATTTGTTGGCTACGCTAATTTTAATTAATTATCTAAAAAAAATATCTTCCAGGTTAATCATCCTGAAGTGCAACGCAAAGCCCAAGCAGAGATCGACACTAAAATAGGCAAGCGGGTGAGTTCTCAGTCAAAATATTGTATTACACTACCAAATCATAGAACATCCAAATGGAGGACCAGAAGGAGCTACACTACTGCAATGCTGTAATCATGGTGAGTTTTATTTTGAAAATCGGTAAAATAGTCAATTTGGCCATTTGAGGAGACTCAACGACTGGCTAACATTGTTGCTCTCAACTTCACTAGAATGGTCAACACGCCTGTAACAATCGAAGGTAGTCATGATATTCAGTTCTTGAGAAAGAAACTAAATTCGAATGAACTATTTTTCTAAATCAAGTGCCTACTGCTTCAAAATGGCTGATTTACTTCCAGGATACAATCTCCCTATTGGAACTGGCGTCATTCCCGAATTCTCGATTGTTCATCTCGACGAAAATGAATTCGAGAGGCCAGACTACTTCTGCCCAGAACGACACATCAATGAAAAGGGCGAATTTGTCAAGGTTTGATCACATTACGTTGATATCTATCCCACCAAAGTATCATCCCAGGACCCTCGAATTACTCCCTTCTCAATTGGGAAACGCTCGTGTCTCGGGGAGGGACTCGCCAGGATGGAGCTGTTCCTCTACTTCACTACGTTCATTCAACATCTCACGTTTTCATCTGCTTCTAAAGTTCCTCCCGCACTCAATGTGCAGATAGGCTTCACGAGATCTCCAGCACCATTCCAAGTTCTCGTTGAAAGAAGAGATTAATTGATCTTGGTCTTCGCCAAACTATGCTCTCGTGGAAATGGATTGTATTCCATAAATTATATTCTCTGAAGCCAATTCGTGAGTACAGACAGCTTCAAACTCATTCTTAGAATCCTCTGATTTCCTGAAAACTCCTCAAGAACAATCACGTCAGCACGAGTCATAGCAGCCCTAGATTATATTGTATATTGTATATTGTAGAGACCGCGCGCTAGTGACCTCAACCACACAGCAACCAGACACTCTCTCGCTGTCAAGAGATAAGAAGAGGAAACGAAGATTACACGCCTCGCTATTAATACTTCACAGCGTCTTTCGTTCCGGTCTCACCTCACTTGTCTCTCTACGCTCTTCCGGTGTGTATGGTCAACGTCGACATCGCTTTTGACAAGCAACACTACGCTCCCGGAGACACGGTACGGTGATATTCAGCGTTTTATTATTTTTTTTACGAAATAGTTATTCGCTTCAGGTATCTGCACGAATCTTGGTTCGAGTGAGGAATTCACCGATGAAAATCTATTCGATGAGATGTTCAGTTGTCGGTTGCGCAGTCGTCGAATGGAACGAAACGCAAATCGGAAGTGAGTAATAGAACAGTTCGGTGACTTTAATATCCGGATATTGTCACGTATGAGTGAGTAGTCTGCAAACACGAGCTCCATTCTCGTTCGATATTACAGGAATCACGGAAATTCATTCAATCAACCTATTATTGAAAGACAGCTTTTCAGGCAAGTCTGTCAAACATTACTCTTCCTTGCACCTTTACACTTCACTTTCCCATCTCCTTCTAGCATCAGAAATCTATTCATCTCCCATTCGGACTGAACAAATATGAATACAAGTATGTTATGCACATGACTCTTTCATGTTGTTTGGGCGCATTACTTCCGTTACAATGTTCAACTATTCAATTTGTTAGGTTCAAATTGCCGCTGACCTGCGATTCCACTTATCCTAATGATTGCTGGAAAATCAGCTACAAATGTAAAGTCGAAGTGGTTCGACCATTTCTCAAGTGGAACTGGAGGCCGGAAGAGGTGATCAGAGAAATAATTCATTATATTTTTTCTGCCTAGGAGATTGGATTTGCAGAGATATGAATAGGGTAAATTGCAGTAAAACTAACATGTTGCGTAACCCAATTATTTTGTAATATTACGTTCCAGCGATTCACGGTTATACGCCCTGTCGACTTCTCTACTACATTCCGGCGCCTCAGATCGAATCAATCGGGACGTGTTACTTCCCCTCACAAAAGGGATTATTTAAAGGTGACTAAACTAATGAGAATGTTCTAGACTATATTTACTGACGCTTCACACTTTTTCACATTACTTTATCTATAGAAGGGGTAGTGCTTGCATCTCTTTCAATAAAATGGGAGCACGTGAATTGAGAAGTGTTGATCCTTATAGGTTTTTATAGGGGATTCACGGTGATGGTTGGTATTTACCTGGAGAAACCATTAATTCACAATAAATCGTCTGCGACCGTCAATTCGGTTGGTACGATACGCGAAAACGAGTAAATATCCTGAACTTTCAGATTGGTGTACGACTAGTCGAAGCAACAACATTCGTGGGTTTTCAAGGGTTCGGTCGGAATCAGCGTGTTTTGAAGAATGGACTACTAAACACGCGCCAGGGGAGAAATGAGTATGAGCAATGAAAAAATAGCAGATCATGAAAGAGAGAAATCAATGGCTTCCAGGATATTCATGTCCCTCCCGGTGCAGACTACTTTTACTCGCGGAAGATCGATATTCCGATATTCACTCCGACTATTCACACTTGTTCTTACATAATCGTGAAGTATTATGTCGAGGTGAGAACTGTGCACGGCCGTTTGTTGATCAAACTTAGAATTCCGAAGTTCTATCTAAAATAAATTAATAAATTATTTCTAAGTTTACTATTCAAAAATAATATAGCTGATCTCATATTTCATCAGGTCTCTACTTCATCAGTGAAAGGACCTATGTTCTCACTGAAAAATCCGATCGTCATTGGAACTATTCATTACAATGTACGTTTATGGTTTTGCTTTTACAAATCTCTAAGACGATCATCAAATGTGTAGGTTGTCCGTTGCATAGTCAAAGAGTGTGAGGAATGATGAAAATAATACATCTCCGTACTCTGGATACTGATTAAGATATTTCAAGGAAACGCAAACCGTCGAAGCCGTCGATAGCTGCATACCCGAGAGTTATTCGGATGAACATTCTTCGGAGATTTTCGATTTTAACCCGGAATCAGATTCAGACGTTCCAGATTTCTCCAAGTACAACTATAAAACTCCATTGCTCACTTGTGATTCAGATTAAAAAACTGTTAAAACTCAAATTAAATTGTGCATAGTACAGTTTCTTGTCATGTTTGTTTTATCGGCTTGTCAATAGCCGTGATTGCTGTTTATTTCTATTTACTTCGACATCTCGTCAATTCAGAATTGTATGTTGCAATGGTTATTTGTCGATGCAATTGTAGAAACAAAAAAGTGTAAAAAATTAATGTCGGATATCTAAAGATCTCTATCATGCGGCACACCAATCATCCATTGACATGTGAGTACATACAGAAAGATAAGAATATTCCGCATTGAACATATTAAACTGACACTGATAAATTCACAAGTTGCATCACAATTTGGTAGCTGAAACGATGATATGATTGAGTCCTCAACAATTTTATGATACGTGTGAAGGTTGTTGTTGTTTAACTTTGAGCTGAGATATTTACGATAGAAATAAAAAAAACTGGATCATTTGACTTTTTCGAACGGGTTAAAATATTCAATATTCAAGAATCCTTCATGAAGAATGGGCTTTTCTTCCGCAAGGATTCTTGAATAACTCTCGGAACAGATTAGAATAATCCTTCCTATAGGTTTCCAGTCTCATTTTCGAGCAACAACCGATCTCCCGTCGTAAAAAAATCGTCTTAAAACATTTTTTTCAGATTTGTGGTTGCGGCTGTTCTATCTCATCTCCTTCACCGAAGCTAGAGCGGAAGTTAGACAGAAAACAAGATTTACTCATTTTTTTTCATTAAATCCATGTCGTTTCATCGATTTATATATCGATCTTCACTGATAAGGTTGGCCTCAAGTAGTCGGTCTCGAATCGTCATTGGTCGGAGAAAACCATTATGAAATATGTTAAGATGTAGTGTAGTTTAGTGATTCACACTTCCACGCTAGTCAGAAAGATTAGGTGACTTGAGTCACTCGCCTTATCGCTCGTCCTTAGAGCGTTTCAATCCCCATTCGCCTATTCGCTTTCCCAATTCACCAGTTTGATGTGTGTGTATCTTCTGCATTACTGTATTTTTTTTTATTAGTTTGAGTTCTTGCGTAATTTCGGTTTGATCTGTGATGAAGAGGAGTTGTAAAAAAACTCGCCCCTTCATTCAAGTTTTTGTCTACATTATGACATAATGTTCATCTTTCCCAGATGGTTGGCGGGGTGTCTGCTCCTAAAGTGACATTCGAGGAGGAATATGTCGTGTTCTGCACCTTCGCCTGGGGGCTCTTCATTCATTTCATCGCGTTTGGTATATCCGCTAGTTGCTGGCCCGACTCAATCATCTACGGAGATGAAGATGAATCAAGTGCAATGGTATGGAGGAAGAGCGAAAAAAAACGTTTCAATAAACAAGAAGTCGTGGAAATTTGGAAAACTTTTCAAACGGATAACATTCTAAATATGCTGGCATCCCCTGTGAATTTCTGTATTAATCGTGAGTGATGTTCTGTGTTTCCGCCCTTCCTTTCGCAGGGGTCGCCAGCAAGTCTAGAATTGGAAGACGTTCCTCCCCTTTCAAAAGTTCGAATAGAAAACTCAGTTTATCAACAAACACATGGCAGGGTGTCGCCTGCACGCTCAGTACGGTGATGACCGTTATCGCGTTCATTTTCTATTTGACGACAGCTTGGATGGCGCCTTTTCCAGGTACGCGTATACTGCACGAACAACACTATCACGGTACTTCTTTGTAAATGTTAGAACAAGCATGTGGAATACAATACCGAACAATCATTTCAGAAAATACGAAGCTTATCTTGTACGCCCTGCCCGGTACAGTGCGCAAGCTGGCCGTTCGTATCATCACAGCACTCCTCCTCTGCCTGTTCACGAGTGCTAATTTCTTGTCAGTAGTCTACTACGGAATGGTGAAGACCGGAATTGTAAGAAAAAGTGGCACATACCGCTTAGATCCATAAATAATGGACTTCACCTTCAGAAAACACCAATAAGCATCATCTGGAATCTCTGGATCCTATCGATCTTTCCGATGTCGTATTTGATGAACCGCGTTCTCAGAGTTGGCAGCGAATATTCATCTTCTGTTGAATCTTCTCTTGCTTCTGACGCTGATGGAGACGAGAAGGAAATTAAGACTATTGATTCAACGTCAAGTTTCGCGTATTCTCGTCTTGTGTAGCGATTCTTGATGTGTTCTGATTGTACAGTGAAGATTTATAATTACATAACCTATTACATTCTATTTTTAATTAATGGGAGAATCAACGAATAATCAACCATATCAAAACTGGTTGTGAAGCCGAATCGAAAAACATCAAGATGTATCCGTTGATTGCATTATCTGTAGGTTGAAGCAGATATCAGGTGGGAAAACAAGCTCATATCTATTTTGATTAACACAAAGATTCCGTAATTTTTTATCTACTTTTATTTTTTTAGACGAAATCTTGATTCGAACAATGTGAAACTTCCTTTCAATCAATCAATGGTATTCGTTTATCATGAAACTCAGACAATAGATTCCTAAACTTTTTTGTCTTTTCTCATCGAGAAACAGCATGACAGAGCGAATTTGAGTAGTTTGAATGTGACAACCAAAGTGGCAAGAACAACAAACGATAAGAAGGCGAAAACATCGATTAGATAGTATTGAATGAAGTTTAATTCTTTTCCGTAATGATCCAACATTCGGAGGGGTCCGTAGCGAGCCAGAAACTCCATATTTCGAACGAATGTCTCCCTCGGAGAGAACGGACGATTACGAATCATCTCTCCTACCTCGCGGGCCTTCTCACGATACCTGAGGCGTGATAACTGGTAAACACCATTTTTAAAACTGCATAGAAAAAAGTCGAGTAATTAGAGTTTTCTGAAGTATTTCAACGTTGCTCTTTTACTATCGGAACGAAATAAACATGCACCTGTCGTTTTCGAGAGCCTCTCTCAATGCGTTCTCTAGAATTTGAGGATTCTCGAGAGCCTCTTTCTCCAGCACGATGCCAGTCTCGATTCGCTCAATCACCTGAACTACCGCATATAAAAAAATATTATAGATTTGCGTCGCTCGCAATAACTGATTCTTTTTCGGGTAGGGTCTCTCTCTCTCCTCCGCACGCTTGTTCGTCTCTATGACCGGCGAGAAGCACACAGCTTGAGGGAAGAAAAAGCCCCTACGGCAGTGAGTCTAGTGTCAATGCGCAACTCACAGCAGCATTCCGCTTCTGATCACCCAGAATGGGGATGACGATGAGTGGAACGCCGGCGGTCGTCGCCTCGGTGGTGCTGCCTTGTCCGCAGTGGGTGATGAAGAGCGAGAGACGCGCGTCGTCTGAATCAGATACTTCAGTGATCGCGAAGACTTACAACAAGTGATCTATAATCGACTAGAGATCGTACAGAAAGGAGGGAACACTATTTTTCCACCAAGTACAACAACAAAAAATATCAAATACAACACACAAACACTGACACAGCATGTCATTCTGTGGCACCCACGTTGTTTCGACCAGATTCGAAATGCCCTCGCTCATTTTGTGCTCCGGCTTCTCGTACTTCCAGATGAACGTCACGTCGGGAAATTTCCTGCAACCATTACGGGGTTTTCCCGAATTGGAATCAGAATTCATCTGTGTCGCTTGCTCGGCTCTGATCAAAATTTATCAGATATCAGTTAGGGGTCGTTCTTCCC
Source organism: Pristionchus entomophagus (assembly GCA_036245825.1). NCBI lineage: Eukaryota > Metazoa > Nematoda > Chromadorea > Rhabditida > Neodiplogasteridae > Pristionchus > Pristionchus entomophagus. Next base: position 36,173,925 of record BTSX01000002.1, read on the forward strand.
CAAATGATGAAACTCTCACTTGAACACATCTCGGATAGTCTGCTTGTAGTTGTCGGGCATCAGAAAGCTCTTGGCCACAGTACCGAACGAGAGGAGAACAGTTTGAGAACGGAGATCCATGATGTCCGACCAAGTCTGAAAAATTATGGGATTACATTGCTCTAGATTCTCAAAAAGATAACTGACCTTGTTTAGCTTTTTATTTCCTGTCGACACGCTGATTCCGCCGATGTCAATGATCTTGTGAATGATCGGGCGAGGAAACTCGATGAGCGGCTCAGTATTGAAAAACCATAGTGAAGTGTCGCTGGTGAGATCCATGACGGAAGGGAAATCGGATCCGAATTTGGCTTGCAACACGCGCTCCGTCGACAAGGACATGTAGGGGAAGAAGTACTTTCCGATGCCGAGCGAGAGAGTGTTGGCCACTCGCTGGAAGAAGCTCATCTTCTCGCCATAGCTCATCATCGACCCTGAAATTGTAATATGTTACAACAACAAAATATATATTCACTAAGTCCACCAACCTTATCTAATCATAGCCTTTACTCAAGAGTAAAACAAGTGACAAATTTGAATAATAATGATGTGAACAGAAGTTATCGTACCAGGTACATAGCTGGGAAATGATGGGAGACCGGTGAAATCGAATGATCCTTCATAGGCAGCGATAGACAGGGTAGCAGCGACGTTCTCTATGCCGAGATGCCGGAAGACACCTGTTTGAGACTCTCTAATTTTATTTAAAAGATATTATATTTAATACCGTATCCACACATGTCCATCGGCTCGGTGATTGCGGCATCGAACTTCTCCTTCCTCAGAGACTCGAACAGACCAAGGTGGTGGATGGTAGCTAAATTATTTTCGTTCTCTCCATTCTGCACAATGTCTTGCTGGTTAGACAAAAGATAAACTGTGCAGAATGAGGAGAGTCAAAAACGAAACTCTAGAAGCTATGAAAATTGTGCACATTCTCTGCGATGTTGATAACAAGAGGACAGCGTCAACTACAAGAATGATAAGGAAAACAAAAAAAACATCCTCACCATTGCACTGATCTACCCAGGCGTTGAGGAACTTGCTCGTTTGCTATAATCACCGTTATTATCATTGCTGGTATGGCCAGTTTTACCTGCAACGTGCCAAGCGTCGATTTAGATCTCCAGAAATTGGAAGACGCCGAGTCGTGAATGGTCTCAGTGAAGACGATCGATGCCGGGCTGGGCGGTATTTTAATCACCTGAAATCAAACGATTACGAAATGACGATATATTTATCCTCACCTTCTGAACCTTATCAGAGCCGACATTCGGAGTGGTGGCGTCGACAATGGGCGCGAGCATCACCTGTGATCAGAAGCTATGGAAAAAATGGCGGTAGAGCGAGGGAGATTTTCAGGATCATTCGATTTTCTGTACAAACTCGTCCGATCTACCAATATACCACATACACTACACAGCTAAACTCTATTCTCGCTCCATAGAGCGTTGGCGAATACAGATTATGAATATATGAAACATTCCATCACACTAACCACTTCGTGGCCCGCCTCAACCAACACGTCCGAGATCTTGCCCATAAAATTGACATGACTGAGGCCCCAGAGCGGATTGTACACGAGAAATCTGCAAGAACGAAGAAGATGGAAACATTCGAAATGGGACCCTCACTTCAATCCATCCGTCTGTGATGAGATGATCGCGAAACGAAAAGCGAGATCAGAAATCGCATGATACTCGTCGAGATAAGAGCAGAGAAAAGGCGCGCGCGGCTTACATACTAGTGCGCTGTTCTTATCAAGCCCGGTGGGGAGAATCGTGCTTTGCGCGAAGGAGAAGTGTAGCTGTTTCGGGGTGAGTTGTGTCCGGCTTGCGGGTGATCAGCACTCGAATCAGCGCATGGTCATTGATTGCAATGATCGGCCGAGTAAATCTCACGTACTACTGAGATCGGTCTCGCAATGATGTAGATCGCAAGATGAAGTTTTGAGACGGAAATCGATTGACCTCGGATTTTCGGTTACCACGGACACGAAAGATATTAAAATGCTCTAAAAAGTTGGTAATGGCATCTCTCATAAATATGCAGCCATGGTGTCCTGGAACCACATTTTAACGAAATTCATCCTCAAAACTGTTAACATAAAAAAGGTCATGTGAAAAATTGAAATTTCTTGTTCTGTAGGCAAAGAGCTATCGTGCTATCGTTATGAAACTTCGGGGGGCAATACGGACTTCGGATGATTACAGAATGATGAGCCCATCTCGGACTGAGGTGAGGAAACCTCAAATCTGCCCTATTTGAGTGGTTTTATCTGTTCTGAAATTTAAAGTCGAGTGTTTTCTTCTTCTTCTCCGTGCACTTAATTGGGAGACGGTTTCTGAGCAGTTTAAGTTCGTTTCGCAGGTTCGCTCGCTCTCTCTCTCTCTGCCTGAGTACGGTGTGTTTGCGCTGACGAGACATCAGATTACACACGTGTTCACACTTGGAAAGCAACATTGGAAATGCAAACATCACTATATCAAAAGTCAGTGGCTAAGTCGTATAAAACATATGGTTCACACAGTGTGAAAATGTTGAAACTGAATACTTTATCGAGCATTTTTTGGAATTATGAAGAAAAGAACTTGACAGAGGGCGAAGAAAACGTTTGAGAGACAAAAACAATTAACGACTAAGAACACGACGACTGTATGTTCTTTGCGAGAATATTCATAAAAGAGTGTTATTCAAGACCCATTTGAACCGACGTTGCACTCTCCAACCTGCAGGAAGAGGGCGAGACACGTCAGCATCACCGATAACGTCTGGAAAGGAGACCGAGGTGTTATGATGTGGCAACTGGATACAGATTCTCTCAATAGCTCCGATATTAATCATGTTCCGGAAATATGAGTAGTAATCGTCTGATTTCAATTATTTATGAAAGGTGGTTTGTATTTTAGCTGCAGTAAAACAAAATAACCGTTAGGACGAGCGGCTTGCTCACTACGGCGAATCCCCAGATAGAAACGCCGAGATTGGACTTATTTAGATGACAGACGAAGGCGAGGGCTGAGTGATACACCTGGGATGAATCACTACTCAATCATCGTTTCGGGATCAATGAATAGAACCGATTAAAAATTCTAAAAAAAAACAGATTACTTCCTGTTTTTTTGGCAGCAAAATAGGTCCATGGCACCGAGAATAACGAGATAGAAAAGGCTCACATTCGGACGATAGGGAAACCAGATGTGTGTGTTCGCACAGAGTGCCGACTTCGTGCTATGGATCTACGAGAGCAATATTAATTCCTTTTCTCTTGATATCTGACTACATAGGGATGATCGGTTTCAAGCAACAAGTCTTTTGTCCAGTGCAATGAAAATGGCGCTAGGACATTCGCTTTCTCTGTTTTTTTTTTTTTTTCAACCTAATTTTCAACGCTAGGACATTCGCTTTCTCTGTTTTTTTTTCAACCTAACGTTTTCAACCTAATGGGCATGGTGTCTGACTGGCATGCCGACGCAGGCAGGTTCGACTCCCGCCCGCAGGTGATGTTTTGCAAGTGGTAGAGAAAGGCGCGCGCCCCAACCACTAGTCTCCGTCAAGCGTTCCCCGCGGTAGCGTTCCCTGCGGCCCATTGTGTGTTGGGAATATTGAGTTAGGCCTTAGGCCTGCGGTCGTGTCTGGGTGCTGCAACATACCGTGTTATGAAGTCGCGATGGTGCATTGACGAGTGTGTAGAAAGTGAAGAGACAGAATGCGACGAGTGGACCGGAGATGAAGAGTATCTGCAGATCAGTTGCAACTTCATTTTTATTTTTATAACATCTTAAAATTCTCCCATTGACATTGGTTTATTGGCATTTTTCGAAACCATGACCAGAAACTATCTTCTTCCTACTAACAAATTCCAACAAATTTTCAACCTTATCTAATAATTTTTGCGGTATTCCGAGTATCCTTGTCATGTGTTTATCGAATTATACTTTACCAGAACCGCTTGGCTTTCTTTATACTTGAGAAATTTAATCTCAACTGAATGAGCCGGCGTGTTTGCTCAACGGGAATGAATAGCCGAGAGCTTTGGTGTGCGATGTAGTTTATGCATTCGTCTGTGCAAGATAAGAGCGTCCTCTAGCATTTGGGAGATGCGTGACCGGCTCACAATAGTGATCGGTCGATCAGGACGATGGATGGTCATGAAGAGAGAGAAGATCGTGGTCGGAATAATGGTGGCGATCATAACGAAGGCGTAGCGCTGTAATTTTAATATTTGAGATTTATAAAGTAGAGATGTTGGTGCTCCTTCTTTAGGTTTTTTTTGGGATACGTACATGAAACATTTTGTCGAGACGCTTCACACACTCCGTGAGGTGATTGTGGATCTGTAAAACTTATGGGGTGACGATAATGAATGATAAAATAACCTTGAGCAACTTCTGGAGATATTCGCATAGAGCCTCATCGGACTGGTACTTTTTTCCGCATTTCATCTACAAATTGCTTATTTTAAAAAAAATTTTATTTATCGTACACCACTAAAGGTGCTTCAACAAGTACAAGATGTACGAGATAGGAGAAGGGAAGTGAGACACAATCAACGGGAAGATGCGTGAGCATTGGAGGGGAATGGGGTGGGGGGGGGGGTTTGGTAAGGAGTCGATCTTCTCAGCAGTCGCACATTGAAACAGTCGAGGGGAGGAGTCTCGAGAGCGGGTGAGTATGGCCGCTGGGGTGGTATTCTTCTTTCATTTTCCGCCGAGCCGAAAAATTATCGCGGCCGAAAATTTCGAAAAAAAAGCGAAGAATACCAATCTAATGTCTGATGTGATCTAATGAAAAAATATATGTCTGATTGGACGGATGTGTTGACTAGATGAGGAAGATCGATAGTGGGAAGGGATGGGGGTGGGGAAGGGGATGGATGAGGGTAGGTTGATTGGAATGTCACAGATTCAAAATTTCAATTCCGGGAGCAAGAGGTAAATTAGAGTATTTAAATAAATGGATCTTAATTGTGGGAATATATAATTTGGGGTTGCAAATCAGGAGCATTTTATTTAAAAAGCGAGCTGTTCTGTGGGAAAATGATACTCTGAGATTCTCTCTCTTGAAAGCGGGGATATGCAATACAAATGAATTATTGCGTCTACAAATTGCGCGGTATGTGTAAAAGTGGGTAGGTTCTATGTCAACAATATTGGCGAAAATTTTGAGAGCTAATACAATATCGATAACAATACGTCGAACATACAACGTGTTCAATGAGTAGGAAGATAATCTGTCAGAGTAAGATGGAACAACATGACCTACTCTGGAGCAACGGCAATACAAAAGTCTGGAGTGTTGAACTTTTTCTAGTTTACGAACAAGACCCTTGGCTGAGGGAGACCAAACGGGAGAAGCGTATTCTAATACAGGTATAATGAATGATTTGAAGGCAGAGATGCAGCAACAACAAAAAACTACTACATCCCAATGTCCCCAAACTCACCGATCGGACTTGCCCATTGTAGTGGACGAATTCGTAGTGCGTCGCATGGATGAGGAGAGAGAAGATGAAAAGTGCAGCACTCCAGCACAGAACACAGTAGAGTTGAGCGAATTGGACGATAAGAAACAGCCTACGGTCACCGAAGACCTACAAGCGAACGTTTGGCTACAGCCGGTGACGGTTCGAGGAGGAAATCATGTTTCATAACCCACTTTTGGGAACCAAGAATCTTGATTCAAGAGGACAAAGGACAATGTAATACATATATGAGAGGAATCGCGAGATTTTCGAGAGCCCTGCGGACTTAGGAATTAGTTTTACAATTCCGCTATAAAGTAAAACTTAAGTACTTTGAAAGACGCTCTTTCAAACTGCGTTTTCAGAATTGTGATATCTAGTCGCAACTCTGGTAGGTCAAAGTAGGTACCCTTTAAAATTTTATGTAAAATTCGACTCACGAAAACGACCATAACTCGCTTCAAACTTGAGCTAGAGACTAACCGGAAGTTGCATTCGGATGAGGATGCAGTGGGAAACATTTTCTATGTTAATGAAATCATTCCATGTTCATGCGCTGGAGCGGGGTTGTTGATTTTCCAAAAAAGTGATCTAACCAATACCGATTTCTCCAACAAGCTACGAAAAGTGATTTGAGATAAAACTTGTGCCTAACAATCACCCAAAAATCAGAAAGATCGGAGGGCGGGGAAAAAATGGCAAATCCTATTGTCCGAAAAACCTGCGATTTTTTTGAAATTTTGACAGTTTTTCAATGATAACTTTGTTCAAAAACGTTTTCATGAGCTCCCATATCGAAATTCGGAATCAGTGTGCCAAAATACACCAGAAACTCCTATATATACATAATTCTGAGAATGTGATTTTTCGACCCGAAAACGGACCACATGGTGAAAAAATAAAAAAAGTCGAAAATATTTTCATCTCGAAAAAATATGATTATAGGAGTTTCTGGTGTATTTTGGCGCGTTGATTCTGAATTTCGATATGAGAGCACATGAAAACGTATTTGAAAAAAGTTACACTCGAAAAACTATTAAAATCTGCAAAAATCGCACGTTTTTCGGACAAAAATCAATGCTTTTTTTCCTATACCCCGATTCTTCTAATTTTTGGGGTATAGTAACGTACCAGTATGTACTTCAAAACGGCTGTAGGCGCTTGTTGGAGAAATTTGTATATGGAAATTTAAATTACTTTTTTGGAAAACCGATCACCCCGATCCAACGCATGGACATGGAATGATTTCATCAACATGGCAAATGTTGCCCTCTGTCTCCTCATTCGAATGCAATTTTCGGTTATTTTCGGTTGCAATTTTCTCCGGGCATTAATTCCAATTGTCTTCATTATCCTCCCAGTTGCTATCGCATCTTCGTTCAACTTGCTCTTTATTGTCCCAAATCCGCAGACGTTCGCCGATTTGGGTAAGCGGAACGGACTGGTATGATATGTTCTAGGGGATATTTTAAAATCATTCTCGAGCATTTCTGACATGGGAGTCGAGATCGCTAGCGAATACTGTTGCATGCTCTCATATCGTGTACAATTGAGAGGAGACGAAGGACTCAGGTTTAATTAGGCTATGAATACGATGAGAGAATGCAACACTGGTCGCGAGTCATTCTCGCTCACGTATTATTTTGAATACGTGTCAAACTTGTTTCCTCAAAATCGTGAAACTCAAATCGTGATTTTGAGGAATCACGTATCAAACTTCTTCATCTGTTTCATTTTGAGAGAGCACTTGGCATTGTCCGAGGAAACAGCCGAACAAAGTTTGTAGACACTCACTCTGCCATGGAAACAATTGTGAGTAGAGCGAGGTGTTACAAAACATCGTTTATGCAGAGATGGATCCTTCTCGTGGATCGCTCTCGTAATCTTCCCGATGAGCTGAAGAGGAGGGTTGACAATTCAAGGATTGACTCTCCTCATTTTGCATGCTCTCTCACCGATCAGAGAAGCGAGAGAGCGCGCGAAATGACCAAAGTCAAAAAACGCCCAACTGTTCTCTTTTGATACTCTCTCTCATCGGTGAGAGAGACACGAGATAGCTCTGAATCATGAGATGAAGCTAATCTATTTTACTAAGTTTTCCCGATGACCTCTTCCTATGTCTTCTTGATTGAGGAAAGCTTGACGGAGACTAGTGGTTGGGGCGCGCGCGTTTCTCTACCTCTTGCAAAACATCACCTAAAAAAAAATGGGCATGGTGTCTGACTGGCATGCTGACGCAGGCAGGTTCGACTCCCGCCCGCAGGTGATGTTTTGCAAGAGGCAGAGAATGGGCATGGTGCAGGCAGGTTCGACTCCGAATCATTTACTACTTTAGACGCATTGTTTTCGAATTAGTGGGCATGGTGTCTGACTGGCATGCCGACGCAGGCAGGTTCGACTCCCGCCCGCAGGTGATGATCATGGTAGGGACAAGCGTTGGATTAAAAAGAAAAGCTATTAGTATTTTCCGGACTCTTAGGGCTAGATCGTTTATAGTAATCCATGAAAACTGGATGTGCCGTTAAAATGCCGCTTTGCTCCTCAGATTCTAGTGTGAAAATGCTGATCAAGTTGTGAGTAGATAAAATAAAAACGCAAAACAGACCCGGTGAAGTGATGTGTTTTGGGTCGAAAATCGATTGACCTAGGATTTTCGGTTGCCACAGCTAGGAAAGTTATCCAAATGCTATACAAAGTTGGGAATCATATGTTCCATAGATATGAAACCATGGTGTGCTGGAATGACATTTGAACAAAAATCGTCGAACAATAAACATACAAATTTGGTCATTTGAAAAAAGTGATAATTTCGTACCCTGAGTGCAAATTAAGAGCTTTTGTTATCAAACTTTGGGGATCGTCAGGAATTATCATAAGGATCATTTTGAGCTTTTGAGCGAGATTCTAACACGTCAATGAACACAAATTCATTTTTTTGGGAACCTACTTTGAGCCAGTCCGAAGTCACTGTAAGTCACCCTCCCAGGAGTACTTAGTTTTATCCAAGAGGTATTGAGGTCGTCTATTACCACAAACAGTTGGAACTCTGAGACAAAATTTTTCGAGCTTAAAACCCGCTTTGAATAAACATGTAATGATTGCGTCATCATTAGGCAACAATCAGGGTGTTCTGTGATAACTCAATGACATATTCCGAACACTCGTTGGGTGTACTAGGAGATGTCAAGGTTTGGGCCAGAAATCTCTCTTGAGTCAAAAGTTATGAAAGATTAAAAAGTGGCCAAATACTTATTATAGATACTGTAGATAGGCGTTCTCCCCGCCCTCACTTTAGTCAGTAACATTAGTTTCGTAGAAATCAGAGTCACAAAATTTTTTTCTGTAGTAAAAAGCCTCGATTTTCCTACAAAATTAGAGAAAATCCGTGATATGTGCGTAACTCCTCACCATGATATTTTCTGATACGTCCACGGTGCTGTTGCCGCTTTCCCTCCAACGATTCACTACTTCCCGTGCGTAGTTGTAGACACTGTCCTTAATCGAACATTCGATTAGCACAAGCAACTAACACACGTTCGATTAGACAAAATTTATGTTCGATTAGACAAAACTTTGATGGGGCGACATAAAAATCGTCAACCTCGAGTGCAGCTGAACCAAAACCGATCTCATGCAGGCTTTTGCGAGCGAAACTGCGTTGTTCCTGAATGTTGAACTGCTAATTATTGACGAATTACATAGTTGCTTCAGCAACTTTGTGCCTGCACTACAGGCAGAGCTCAGAGAGTGCAGAGATGCCGGGATGAGAGGAAGAGAGAGGAGGTCAGACATGCAGAGTCTGCGCTCTCTCTTTCGGCCACACTATCTCACCCGGTAGATCAAGGGAGATAGTCGTTCTCTGACAGTCTCAAAACACTTCATGTTGAATATCTCAAAATGCCATAGTTCGTTTTGTCTGAAAAATATAGATTCTGAATCCTCTCGGCACGCCGGATCGATATATCCACAAAGCTAAGGGCTGTTTTCAAACAGTAAAAACTTGATATTTACAAAATTATTTTTAATATTCATGAAAAATGAACTAGACAGGCGTCTTCGCCATCCAATTCTACCCCAGGTAAGACTCTCACCTAAAATTAGCTATCTCGAGAGCCGAGTATTACTTCAAAATGTGATTTCGACGTGACGCCGTTTGGAGCCAACGGGGAGTCTGAGGGCAAAATGGATATGCCCATCGTCTTCAGCACCCTCGATAACCCCAAATCCCAGAGTTTCAGAACATCGACCTTTTTGAGCTGTGCCAGACCTTGCTCGAAAATAAGGCAAACGGCGTCATATGTACCATTATCTCGTGGAACGTCTATTAAATACGGAGCTGAATTATCGTTCACATACAAAAATCTAGAAGATAAGTGTGCTCGGGTGCTTCATTGTTCCTGCTAGATCTTGAGGCTAGTGTGAGCGAGATAGTATGCAGGATCAGGAGAGAAGAGAATGGGAGAGAGAGCGTGAAGTGTAGAGAAAAGAAAAGCAAAGGCGCCGTGCGTTAGATAACAACTGTCTCCACTCTCCCTTCATTGTTCGTGGATAGCGTGCAAAGTGTGCAGTAGACAGTGCGTGATAGACTAGGAGCACAGTAGATCGTATGATTTACCAATTTAACTTGCTCATTCTGATGGTAAGGTAGCTTTTTTGGAATAAAATTTTTCTTTCGAATTTTCATGAGCTCAAGGGAAGAAATGCTGATAATATTTCGGAGATAGGGCATCATAAATCGCGAGATTTCAAGTAGAAAGATAATTTGGGTGGCCTGCCTATTGCACTTCTACACCTTATCTTGCCTCTCTCATTCGTGAATCCATGGTGCTTCCTGATCACGATTGGTTCGTGTGCCGAATCGGCCATCCTCAATTCGCGCGACGTGCTCTCACCAGTCAGAGAACCGAGAGGACGTGCAAGATGAGGAGAGTCGAGGTCCGACCGCCAGATTGCAGCCACTAAACTCTCAGGCTTCGCAGAATCGATCCGCGATCGCTCGTCGCTGCATCCCGGTGTGTTGTCTGAGTCTGCCGATGTGCTCACAGCTTGCAGCATAACAACTCAAGCTTGAAACAACGAAAACATCCGTCGTGGTGCCGAAGAACATGTTCACCACGCAAATGTAGTCGTTGCGTATTAATTTTCTACTTTTCTCAATCATTTTTCGCCATATTATTTTGTAATGAACATGCATATTGTGGGAATGACACCTTGTCTACAATCGCGTGGGAACATCAAAGATCATCATTGTTTTGCGAAGAGTTTGCAATTTCCGTATTTTCAATAGGTCCAGCATGCAGTTCCTTGAACGACTTAGTCATGATATTTGTTAGGATGTGTACTCAATCAATCAAATCAATCAATCATGTATTTAATCCTCAGGGTCAGGGCCTGTAGAATGATGCAGTTTCGCCAGGTATCGGGGTATCTTCTACACGTGTGTGCCCAGTTCACTCCAGTTCGGTTTACAATTTCATCGCGCCATCTCGTTTTAGGCCTTCCAATTGGCCGCTCCTTATCCCATGGGGTCCAGTGAACAATCCTTTCGGTCCATCTGTCGTCATTTAATAGAGCAACTCGCTTTGCCCAGCTCCATTTAAGTTGCATTGCTCTTACTCGCACGTCTTGAAGAGGGACTTTGTTCGCAAGCCACTTATTTGTGTTTCTGTATATTCGGGATACTCCGGCCATTTTTCTCATCATTGCTCGTTGAGTCACAATTAATCTTTGTCTGATTTTTTTCGTTGTACTCCAGAGTTCGCAGCCGTATAGCAGGATTGGCTCAACACACATTCTATAGACTCTTGTTGTTAGTGCCATTTCGACTCCGCGATTAGTGAGAAATTCATGAAAGCTCTTGAACCCTCTCCATGCACTTCCGATTCTTCTATTCAATTCAAGTGCTAGGTTTTGATCGAAAGAGATACGGACGCCAAGGTAGATGAAGCATTCTACATAGGTCAGATATTCTCTTTCCACGCGTAGAGGTACTTGGCGTCGGTTCGTCATGGAGACCGTTTTCTTTCGGTTGAGCATCAGACCAACTTTTTTGCTTTCTTCCACCAATTCTTCCAACATTCGAGTAATTTCAGTTGGACTGTGAGAAATAAGGACAAAATCGTCTGCATATCTTAGATGGTTCAATTTTCGTCCATTTATTCTTATTCCATAGTCGTCCCACTTCATCTCTCGAAAAACTTCAATCACGGAGTTGAACAGGTGAGGAGATATCGGATCTCCTTGACGAACTCCTCTTCCTACTTCGATGGGAACCTTCTCATCTCCAACTCTTACGAACACTTTTGCACGGTTATAGACGTCCCTCAGCGTGTTTACGATCTTTGCGTGGACGCCTTGCTTGTACAAACAACTCCAGACTGCGCTGCTCTACGCTATCAAACGCTTTGGAGTAGTCGATGAAGACCAACGGGAAGTTGAATTCCGTGGATCGACTTATGAGTTCAGTTAGGACGAAGGAATGGTCGGTCGTAGTGTAATCCTTTCGGAATCCCGATTGCTCGTGTGATTGGTTTTCTGATAATGTTCTTTCTATTCGGATGTCAATGGATGAGGTGAGGGTTTTGTAGGCCAAATTCATGAGTGCAATCGGGCGATAATTTCCAATATCGAGTTGACTTTTTTGTAGATCAACGATATTGTCGAGTCGGGAAGTGTCTCGCGGACTGTCTCTTCTGAGATCCATTTATTGAATAGAGCGCAGAGTGGTTTGACGAGAACGTCTCTGCCACACTTCAGCACCTCTGCCGTGATCTTGTCGGGAACAGGTGACTTTCCGTTCTTTAGTTTTCGAATCGCATTCTTCACTTCACAAAGTAGTATTGGTTGAAACGGTTCGACTGTCTTATAATGCACTCGCTGCGGTCTTCTTGTCCGTTCGAACAGTTTATCATAGAAGGTCTTCACTACGGCATTCAGTTCATCCTTAGTACTTGCTAGACTCCCATCACTGTTCTCCAATTGATGCAGTTTTGTTATTCCTTTGTGAGAGGCTTGGAGAGCCCTTTTCGTACTGTATCCATATTAGACCGCACATCTTACAACTTCCCCTTTTTTGGGAGGCGGTCATTTGCACAACGGCCAAAACCACAACGGGATATAGTCCGGAGGCGAGTTGACCTAGCTCAATGAAAGTTGTCACATTGAAACTACAGTAGCCCAAGGAGTAAGGTAACAAGGTCCATTAGGGCGAAACGCAAAAAAAGTTTCTTTCGAAAACCATGATAAAATAGGATAAAAAAAATTCTCAGAACTTCCTGATGATAGGTTTTTCTGGTGTAACTTTGCGCGCTGATTTCTAATATCGATATAAGAGCTCATCAAAAAAATATTGAAAAAAAGTTAAAATTAAAAAATAGTCAAAATCTTCACTTTTTCGGACATAATATCGAGCAATTATTGTCTCCCACAACAGATTTTATTCCGGAATATAGCTAGGTACTAGTACGTACTCAAATCACTTTTCTGGGATTCTCGAAAAATTGCCGTTTTCGAAAGTTACATGTCAATTAGAAAAAAATTTCGGATAAAAGTGCATAACTCGCTTCAAAAAAATGCTAGATAAATTTCGAATATATCATTCGAATCAGAAGAAAGAGAGGAACATTTCTTATGTTGATGATATCATTCCAAGATTTTTCGCTGGTGCGGGGTGGTCACTTTTCCAAAAACTTTTCCTAAATGACATGTAACTTTCGAAAACGGCAATTTTTCGAGAATCCCAGAAAAGTGATTTGAGTACGGACTAGTACCTAGCTATATTCCGGAAATCTGAAAAATCTGTTGTGGGAGACAATAATTGCTCGATATTATGTCCGAAAAAGTGAAGATTTTGACTATTTTCAAATTTTAACATTTTTCATCATTGATGAGCTCTTATATCGATATTCGAAATCAGCGCTTTTCAGTTTTTTTCTCACCATGACCCCCGTATCATGGTTTTCGAAAGAAACTTTTTTTGCGTTTCGCCCTAATGGACCTTGTTACCGTACTCGTTGGGCTACTGTAGTTACAATGTGACAACTTTCATTGAGCTAGGTCAATTCGCCTCCGGACTAAAATCCCGTTGTGGTTTTAGCCGTTGTGCGCCTCTCCCTTTTTTGATATCTTCTTAGATGGAATAACGAAGCGCTTTGCTAGTGATCGAAAATTCTATCCGATTGCGGGGCGTAGGCGTAGAGTCTTTTAGCCTTCGTCTTTCATGGAATAGTTGTTTCGTCCGATGTTAGAATCGTTCTTGAGTTGCAATTGGAATCATTGAGTGGCCAGCTATTTTTGTCATTGCGGAAGCTATAGACTCATAATTCCTCCTTTCCGTAACTGTAATCTTGTTTATTTCGGCCGCGGAATTTCACGTAGTCAAGTTGCAAGCGTGGTCTTGGTTTGTGGTATCGCTGCTTTACGTTAGAAGTTATCCGAACTTTTGCGAGGATCAGTCTATGATCAGTTGCGAAATTGAAGTTTCCCACAACTGAGACATCGTGTACAATAGACCTGTCTTGACTTATGATGTTATCGATCGTGTTTCTTGATGTCCTGTTAGGACTTTCCCAGGTCCATTTTCGTGATTCTCTTTTACAGAAGAGTGAACTACAGTATAGTGAACTACAAGCTCTGTTTGCATGCAAAAATCGACAAGGGTTTGCCTTTCGTTTCTACCTCCTGACCCGTTTCTTCCTATGAACACTTCGCTATCGGACTGGCGTGAACCCACTTTTGCATTGAAGTCTCCGAGTACTAATACATTACCTTTTCCGCCCCCCGGTTGCCGAACACGACGAGTGGAGGTGGCCAGTAGTGTACTCAGATCATCAAGGAATGACTCATAGATGGGGTCTGGGTGGGCCGAGGTTGGCGCGTAGGCGTTGATTATGCGTATTCCGAGAGGAACGATGTCGAGGTAAGAGAGTCGGACATTGATGTAGTGGAAGGCGCAGGTGGCAGCCCATTGTTTTCCAACCAAGAAACCGGTACCATTAGCGGCTCGGGTACCGTGAGCCACTACCAGATGTTGGGATTTGGCTAGGGTTAGAGACGTACGACCGACTCGTCTCGTTTCTTGGAGGGCCACAACATCAAATGGGCATTGACTCACAGCCTCTTCGATCTCAGCAACTAGCTCGTCATTTCGTAGGGTTGGCACGTTTAGAGTACCGATCCAAAGTGTGGTGGTGGCGGGCATCCAGTGGACAGATACCCTGACGGTTGTCCAAGTCGACGTCAGGGGTTCTCCTCGGTCCTCCGAGGGGGAGGGGAGTGGGCGAGCAACAGCCTCTCAACGGCGAATGAGGGGAGAATGAGAGGAGAATGAGGGGAGAAATGAAAGGAATGAGAGGGAAAACAATGAGGGATGAAAAAAAATGAAAAGAATGAGGGATGTGTACTAGAGTATGAGAATCCGGAAGATAGCCAATTTCACTAGTGCATGATGCAAAGATCTAGGAAATCGGATTGCTGGTGAAGAATATAATGTACGAATGCGACTTGAAATCGCATAATCTATATTACCAATATCATTCACGTGCAGTTCAATCATTTCGAGTACTTGATCTCTAACCTCTCATTGTTCACAGAGAAGATTTCCCACAGCACCACGCGCTTGCAAATATGAAGTTCTCTCGCTCAGTGCCTGCGAATAATACATGCTGGGCAAAATGGAGTGAAATAATGCCCTGTATAGTTGGAGTTCAGCACGGGACAAATTGCGAATGTGGGAGTAGTCTGGTGGCAGAGCGGGTGGAAAATCGTACTGTATAAAACCGATACCAGCCGGTTAGTGAACAGGTCTCGTCTAGCGCTCTCTTCTCAGCACCATGAAGATCCGTAGACTCATCGCTCTTGGTATTTGTCTGATTCTTCTCAATTTCGGCACTAATGCTGCTCCTTCCCGGGTATTGATGAGGTACGATAACAGTAAAGCGTAACTAGACTTTTCTCTTTCGCTTCTCTGATCTGCTCGAGAGCACGCAATTTGAGGAGAGTAGTTTCCGTTTAGTCAAAATTAGGTCATTCTGTACGGTCCTCTCGAGATCAAAAATTCAGGTTCGGAAAGAGGGCCGTCGCTTCAACATTAAACGATTTCCACTTTCCGGATATTTCCAATGATATCCGTCCTTACGACTCACAACTTCCTCTTCGAAATCGGCCATTTTTCGATTCATATTTCCCCATGGCCAAGCTTCGCCGGTTCTAATCATCGAATACTTGATCATTAGACATTCGGAAGCACCTTCAGTGCCATCATTGTTTAAATGACAATGAATATGCTTTAAAAAATATTGTTTAAAAATATGGCTGATTTTCTCTGCACAGTATGACCCGAGCGATTTACTCATAATTCATGTTCGAGATTTTTTTTATTGTCATTGTAAGATGTAGTGATTCCATTGATGAAATGTATCTTGCATTATTTGTTGCAATAATCGGCGCAGTATGTCAACTACTTCACTGTAGACATGGACGAGACTGTGGATGGCTGCAGACGACACGCGAGTACTCGAGAAAGTGTCGCTCCTAGCACATCTTGGCGCACTTTGGCTGAAATAAGGATTGTATGCTGATAATTATGTATTTCGCAATTCACAAACCACTAGTGAGTAGGAGACACCACGGATGGAGGAGGGAAATAGGAAAGGAGAAGGCATAGTAATGCACGCGCAGCGATAGCATCGCACCCCACTGAATTTACTGTACTTTTTCATATTTTGAAGTTCGGATAACCTTCAAGATTCCTCCAATGAAGAATACTGCTAGAGCGCAGAGAGAGTGAACGAGGATAAATGAATTGAACAGAGACTTTCTTTTTCCAGGATCGAAATATCTTTACAAATATTGTTGATCTTGAAAAAACACAACTGATTTAGCCGACCTTTTATATATTTAAGCTTAAGATCTTTATTGCATTGTGGAATTACCATTTTAGAATTGGGTTTGACAATCCTTTGGGTTTTGAATCATTATATCATTCAATTCATGCTTCTGAGACGAGGGAAAGGCGAGGCCGATGCAGCAATGAACACATCGATCTAATATTGTGGTATATTTTGGATTGGGAATTTGAAATATGCTCGAATGTGGGGTTCTCGAAGACCGTTAATGTCAGGATTACTGCGGTATTGTGCGTTTGCGTCTTCAATTTATGATATACTCTGATAAACAAGATTTATTGAAATAATGAGAATAAAACAAGCACCATTAAAAGCATTTATTGTAAGATTCAAATGCTCAGCAGCGGTAATACGGTGTTTAGTGTACTATAGTTACAAATTCGGAACAAATAAATAGCTGCATCTTTATTGAATTTTCCTAAATTTTTGGCCTTTCTCTCGAGTATTCATTGTCAAAATGGGCATTGAATAAGAGCAAAGTCGAAACCCTAAACCTCATAGTACAAGTATCGATTCTACAGGTAGTACTGTTACTCGTGGAACGGTTTATTTTCTTACAATAAATATGGTAGCCTCTGAACCATATCGATTTTTCTAAGCACTTTATCTGAATTAAGAAGACGTCATACATAGCAAAGGTTTCTAACAAGAACTACAGAACGAAACAAACAAAAAACACATAAATACAAATTGATGAATTGTAATTTCAACAAGCGTACATTATTTCAATAGGGCATAGTTCAAACGATAATTAAAATCTTGCATCTGGTCGCTCCGCAAGGTACTTCTGGAGTTTTGGATGAGCGAAGAACTGAAATACATATTGATTGATGTCGTTTCGCATAATTCCTTTCTCATATCCCTATATCGTCTCTGCCCGGAGTGAAAGAGCGCGATAGAGAGGTACAATACCCGTATATCATTACTACACGTTTGAAATTAAACTTCGCAGCTATGATGCAGAAGGTATCTAGGCAGGAATAACGACGTAATGATCCATTATTTTTGCAAAAAAATCATTGCTCACCTTCTTGGAATGGGCGCCGAGCAGAGGGAATTCGGCGAAGATAGTATCAGCGTTCTTGTCTAGTGCCATAAGCCACTCGAGTCCCGATGCGATAAAGACGTCGGCGTGTGTCAGCTCGGCAGTATTCGCAAACCAGCCAGTGGTTGACTGTAATATCGATGGAACAGTTCAGAGGAACAATCGTGTTAAACTAATTAGGAACTAATTGTTGTACATAAAACAAATGGTTGTAAATCTTTTCACTTTGAGTACCATTGAAGCACTAGACTGTCACCTCTCTTAGTCTGTTCGCATTGCAAAATTGTAAACATAAACGGTTCCTCCTTCTCCTTTTACCCTCTCGCTTGCGAAATGAGGCGGTATCCCGACGTAGGCATATTTGAGATGGGAAATTGATTTTTTTTAAAATCTAATTTTTATTTTTAGAAAAAACACACACATTCTTCAGTGCGGCCTCGAAGTACGGCAGGTGCTTGGCTCGAGCGGGGACGTAGATCGAATCGTAAAGAGCGTCCTGCAAACGGATGATTTTGGAGCAAACAATGATCAAGAAATTTTCTAAAATGGTTTGCCACTCGATCAAAAGCTTCAACCGTGAGACAAAAAACACAGTCGAATGTTCATTCAATAACCATTTACCTCTCCGGGCAACCCGGAGCACTTCCGCTACCGGGCAGCCTCACTAACCACTAAGCTAGCCGAACATAGCAAAAATGCACAACGCATACCTTGTCACCAGGCGCGAATCCGACATTTACCATGTGCCAAGGCATCCATGCCATCACGAAATCCGCGTATTGATCGGCCAGTGAGTCGGCGAGTGCGGAAGTGATAGTGTCATGACCGGCGAAGCCTGAGTGTCATGTTTTTCTTAATCTGCACCTATTTTCATGTCGTAATCTCTATCACATGCACTTATAGTTATTCCTCGTCTCTAATTATTATTTTCCAATGAGCAAATTATGTTCTCAGTATCAATGCCGTCGATTGTGAGTCAGATTACATATCAGACCCTAGTGTTTCTCTCCTTGGTTGTTCATCATCAAAAGCGGCTCACTAGTTTCTCTGGCGATGAATCTGAGTATGGCGAGGGTCTGGGCGATCTTGACTCCGTCCACTTCGAGCATCGGAAGAGCATCGAAAGGAGTGGCTGAAATGACGGTTCGCGTTCACAATTAGTCCTCGTCGCACTCATCAACCATACCTAACCAACACTGGCGCTTTTGTACCATGACCGTCGCATACACCTGCGCAACGAAGTAAATAGGTCCAAACATAGATCGCTGGTGGGTGGACACCTATGCCGCTCACTAAATCGTCGCCACCGCGGGTAATTGAACTATTACGTAATCGATGGCATCGTTACATTTCGAAATCTACTACCAAGCTTTGAATGAAGGCCATCTGCACGAGAGTATGCGCTCATACTAGGACGTTAAAAACCGAACATAATTGTATCGGAAAGCATTAACCTTTGCTCTTGATCAGTCCCTCCCAATCTTGCAGCTGAACCCGCTTCTCCTCAAGAGGCACTCCTCCGATAGCAAACATCATACGAATACACTCTCCGCTGAACGACTTTATTGAGTAAAATAGTATTCGATTGAGGGATGTCAAATAAAATCTCAATTCCTCACAGAAACGAAAGTATGTGGCTCAAATTCTTCTGAATAAAGGGAAATAAAAAAGAGAAATTGGTCCTCATTTATACACATCTAGTCAGTCCTTACCCGGACAAGTCATAATTTACCACGAATACAATGAGCACAGAGTAACAAACCGTGCTCTCACGTCGAAGTAGGTCAACTTGTAGTGAGGCATGGCTGTTGGATCTGAAAATTAGCATTTACTGGAGAGCCAGTGGAATTCAATGCAAGTGAAGCTGATTCAAGATAGCGATAATACCTTAATAATCACGTTTCTAGACTTACTAAAAGAAACGAAAGGAAAGATTGTTTCTGGAGACATCTCCCTCTACCCCTTTTATACTCCTCATGTTCTCTCATCGCCTCGTGCCCTCTTATGATTACCCACTCTCTCGTCTCGTCTCGCACTACGGAGAGGAGGAAGTAGTGCCTGTAGTTGTGCCTATTCTCTGCTCTCGAAAAGAGTCATTTCGCCATCTACGCTAAAAAAAATAATTCCAGTTGTTACAAGTTTCGAAAACTGATGATTTTAATATTTCTTCTGCATCTCAAAAGAGAAAATAATCTGTTTCTTTATTTTCTTTCAGAATAAATAAATTATCAAAAACCTCCCTTGTCAGCTCCATTGGATCTCTGCTCGCCGACCCGTGCCTATCTTATTCGTGCAAATTGTCGAAATGAAAGTGAGAAATCGTCGCTACAAACTAGGCGTATGTGTACACTGTGATAGTGCACAAATGTGCCTAGTTTGTGACAATACCTTCTTAGCGAATTCTCTCGACTAGTCAATAGGACGGATGGGATCACTGCTAGGATCTTCTGATTGTTTTAGTATGGTACATTTCTGGAAGTATCACAATCACTCCGGACATGGGGCAATGGTTCAGACAGTCGTAATTGAATCGAGCAATGTGCCATAGGCAAGTGTTCAAATCAAATTGTTAATTTTTCAGGTATATTTGACGATTGAATGAGCACTGATCTGGTTTGAGATAGTGATTAATACAAACAGCTATAAGGGACCTCTTAACAGAATTCGAAATATGCGTGACCGTCTCTATATTTTATAAACTCCATAGCCACCCAATCTGTCGAGAGAGTGTGCGAAATGAAGAGACGGCCACCCGTATTTTGAACTATACTTCTTTCCTCGTGAGCATCTGCATGAGATTTCTACAACACGAGCTCCTCACAGCCACTTTTGACCTTTCAGGTATCGTAATCTCCTGAGTGTTATCTTTTCCTGTGTTATCGCCTCGGCTCTTTTCGAGGGCAGAGAATGGGCACGATTTTAGGCACTACTCTCTATTACCCATAGTGTGAGACGAGACAAGACAGTAATTAATCAGAAGAGGGCACGAGACGATGAGAGAACATGAGCGAGTACAAAAGGGGTTATCACTTAAAAAATAGCCTGATTCAATTGTCGTTATTTCTTATCAGACACTATCATTTAAAATCAGTCTAAGATCTCGACTTCATAATGCTCGTCGTGCTTTGCTTGGTGGTCGCAGCTGCGGTCATCTACTACTTTGGCGTCAACCGCATCCTCGGTAGGTCATATTTTGTGTTGGTAGGTCGAATGATATATATTCGACTTTCCATGAGAGTGCCTGAAAATACGCTACAGATTATTTCGCCTAACGCTGTAATGTTTGATATCCATTCATTTCCATTCAGGAAATATTCGATCTAAAAACATTATATGTCTCCACAATGCAGATTTTTTCGCCAAAAATAAAAACTTGTCTTGATTATAAAGGCAGTTTCTCTCTATCCGGCATTGAATGAACCGTTTTTCTGTAACTCCTTATTGGTCGTTCGCAGGCCTGCCGCAAGGTCCGCCGCCGCTGCCTCTCATCGGCAATATGCTCTCGTTCCGCTGGGAAATTGATGAGGTTAGCGAAGATTTCGAATCAGAACAGTTTTCACGTCAGCGCCATACTGATTTGGCTTCCCTCGTTGGAGGTTACATAGTGGAATTCCAAATTATTTGTCTGAAAAAAACTAGACCGCTTGGTTATTGAGATCGAGGAGTTATGGGACTCTAATATTGATCATTCACCCACTGATTAGATCATTTTGGTGGTGGGTGTAGATTAGCTATCACAGGAGGAAAACTCATTTGTTGAGATAAAATAGTTGAATTCTTATAAATTATAAGTTAGACGTCATAAAATGGTAATTTGCTTCTTATCAACGATTTATCTGGGTGTCAATTCCCCGCTAATTGCAATTCTTTCGACCTGATGATTCCGGAACACACCGGTTAATGACTTTTCGAGCGAATAGTTAAAGAGTCGATTTTAATGGGAGGATGTGCTGCAGTGATGTTGGTATTGTCTCTCTCATATGCGCACGATCTGCCATCTTTTCTGACCGGTGAAAGAGGCGCATGCCCGAGACGACACGCTACTTGGCAGGTGCTGCTGGATTGGAAGACCCGCTACGGGAGTGTCTTCACCGTCTGGCTACCGTACCCCATCGTTGTCATCTGCGATCACAAAGTGAGTTTATTCTTACCCCACTGGTTTCAATGTAACAATCAATGTGTAGGTTCTGCACGAACACGTCGTCAAGCAGGGCGAACTGTTCATCGGTGAGTGCAATTATTGTTTTTGATGCATTGGCATGATCAGTTGACCCGATCCTAAAATCAGTTCTTAAAACGCGTTCTCTGTACTAGTGAAGGTTTTACAGTTGCTTCAAAATGGTCGTACAAGGCTCATATTTTGGGTGTGTGACCCCTTCGGGTCAAAAAAACTTTTTTTGTAAAAATTTTGATCTTTGATCTCCAAAATCGATAATTTCAAATTTCAGATTTTGGTATTATGTTACATACCATTCGAAAAAGCATCACAAGTTATGCCTAAATCCAGAAGGAAATTTGATTTGAGCTATTTCGACGAAAGTTATAGCTCAAGATATGTAATTTTTGCTAAATTTCGCAAAACATCAACATGGCTCCCCATGATGGCACCATTTCTACATCTCTATTTTGAGATAATTTTGTGTATTTTTCAATGTAGAATCCGATAGAACTCTTTCCAGGGCATTTTTTCGGTGCCATTGTACCGTCGCATTCAATCTACCGTGACCAACTCATGCCTGAGTTCGATAAATCTTTTTCAGTTTTTCAGTCATAACTTTTTTCATTGACGCTTTCATGAGCTGAAATAGAGAAATTTGGATTCAGCGCGCCAAAATAGACCAGAAACTACTATAGACATATTTTTTCGAGATGAAAATTTTTTCGATTGACTGTTTTTCACCATGTGGTCCGTTTTTAGGTCAAAACGTCAAATTGTCAAAATAATGTCCCTATAGGATTTTCTGGTGTAATTTTGCACGTAGAAATCAAAAAAAGTATTCTAGAGATCACAAAATCGCGAAAGAAAAAAGTTATGTTCGAAAAAGCCAATTTTTTTTCGGAATTGTGATCATAACATTTGTATTTCTAAGTTTCATGAATTCTGGTCAGTATATTCGAATTCTACGTGCCAAAATACACCAGACAATCCTATAGGGACATTATTTTGACAATTTGACTTTTTGACCTAAAAACGGACCACATGGTGAAAAACAGTCAGTCGAAAAAATTTTCATCTCGAAAAAATATGTCTATAGTAGTTTCCGGCCTGTTTTGGCGCACTGAATCCGAATTTCTCTATTAGAGCTCATGAAAGCGTCAATGAAAAAAGTTATGAAAAACACAGGGATTTATCGAACTCAGGCATGAGTCGGTCACGGTAGATTGAATGCGACGGTACAATGGCACCGAAAAAATGCCCTGGAAAGAGTTCTATCGGATTCTACATTGAAAAATACACAAAATATCTCAATATAGAGATGTAGAAATGGTGCCATCATGGGGAGCCATGTTGATGTTTGAGTCATAACTTGCGTTGAAATGGCTCAAATGAACTTTCTTTTATTTTGGACATAACTATTTATGCTCTTTCGAATGATATGTTACATGATACCAATATCTTAAATTTGAAATTATCGATTTTTGGAGATCAAAGATCAAAATTTTTACGAAAAAAGTTTTTTCGACCCGAAGGGGTCACACACCCAAAATATGAGCCCCATACGACCATTTTCGCAAACTGTACCACTTTCACCCCATTTTCCCCTCGTATTACAGAGAACGCGTTTTAAATACGGGAACACATTAGCTTTGCAGAGATTGAAGTGATAAAAAATCATAAGTTTCTTATAATGAACTTTCGGCTTTTGGGACTTTTCCATTGACTTTATAACTCCTGGGAATATCTGATATGTTTGATGTTGACAATGGCTTATAATATTGTTGCAGCAAGGAAGAACCCCGAGCAACTGTGCAAGATGTGGCTGGGTGGTCTGTACGGGCTGGGGTTCCAGGACAACAGCATGGTCAAGGTATGTATGATACATGCAGTCAACTTATAGCGCGTGGTTATCGGCATTTTTTGCAAAACACTTCATCATTCAAACAATATACCTCGCAATTCTACCAGGAGCAGCGCAGTTTCGCTCGCAAGAGCCTTCATGAGATCGGTTTCGGCTCTGATGCGCTAGAGGTTTGCCTTTTTCAACTTGTCGACTGATAAATATAAAACAGGAATCACGAGAGATTGTAGGATGCCGGTAATTTTTTTCACCAAACCATTTCAACACTTCAATGTTATTAATGGATGATAAGTTTTCGGACTGTAAATAGTCGAACGATCCGGGTTACGAGTCCCAGAGCCGGCTTTTAGGAATTATCCTGTCGCGGTGTCGACTCTGGAACTCTATGCTATACTCTCTCGTGATACCTGTTATAATCCGTTTTCAACAAAATTAAAAGTACCCTCTCAGGACCTTGTTTACAACTACGCACTGGAGGTAGTGCTTCGTTGGATGAAGAGCAGTGGTCAAGCATTTGATATTGCTGAGAACATCGAGGTAAGGATGCTAACTGTATGTCGCATGACAATTTCTTGTGAAGCAAGTACTCGAGATTGGAGACGTAGCAATACTCGTTTTGACATATCCATAATAGTGTTGACTTATGTGGCAGTATTTTGATACATGATGATGCATCATCCGATATGCAGTCGTGCACACTTTAGAAAGCCATTGGAAACACCGTCTGGAATATAATTTTCGGAATCAGCCTCGACTTCGACAACGAGATCACCACAAAGTTCAGAGCACTTCAACTGAGGGTAAGCTAGCATTCGTTCTTATTCATATTGTTAATCCGGCTGGCTCAGTTCCTTCCCTTGATGGCGGGACCGCAGATGATGTTCATCGAGGCATGTCCGCCTCTTCGCAAGCTCGATTTTCTGTTCGGAAATAAAATGGCGCAATTGCAATCTATCCTCGACGAGGCCAATTCGATGATACGAGATGTGAGTGGATTTATTTACTTTTTCGGGTTTGCTTATTGATTTAAAAAAAAATTTTTAGGCGATTAGACGCGTCCAAGAAACGTACGATGCCGACAGCCAGCCAAACTCATACGTCGAGGCATTTCTGAGGGAAATGAAGAGAAACGAAGAGAATGGGAAGCCGGAGGGTAAATATTTACGATTTTAAAAACAGAGACTGGGCTATAATTCCACTACAGAGTGAGAACGTATAGTTAGTCACATATTTGGGAGTATGCAAGAAAGCAATAGGCTCATATATGATAAATCATGTTATGCGGAATATTAAAAGTGAAGTTTGTCAATGAATATTTTGTAGGGAATTATCATTATCAGCAGATGCACGCATCCGCATTCTCCCTGTGGAGTGCAGGTAAGCCGGGTTTCATGCTTGAAATTGAATTCATATCTAACGTTGTCGATGAAAATCTTTGAAGACCTCACTGAATATTTGCGCAGGCTTCGACACAACTGTAGGAATTCTTCGCCTGTGTTGTCTCGAGTTGATCAATCATGCTGATGTGCAGAAGAATCTTCAGAAGGAAATAGATGACGTCATCGGAAAGAGAGTGAGATACATCTGATTTCGGTCACTATCCAAATAGAGATAAATATTCAAAATAAATAAATAATTTACAGATTTTATCTGTTGACTTTAATCTCAAAATGAAGTGT
The DNA here is from genome assembly GCA_036245825.1 of Pristionchus entomophagus. Lineage (NCBI taxonomy): Eukaryota > Metazoa > Nematoda > Chromadorea > Rhabditida > Neodiplogasteridae > Pristionchus > Pristionchus entomophagus. Next base: position 36,199,076 of record BTSX01000002.1, read on the forward strand.
TTTTCTTTCAGAGAATAACATTCGAAGATCGGAAAAAACTACCATACATGTGTGCTTTCATACAGGAGGTGAGATTTTGCAAACAAAAAAAAAATGTTCCACGAAGTAATGGCCGAATATGCGCAAAATGAAGATAATTTTTTTTGTTCTTTTTCACTATCTCATGACTTTTTCACTATCTCATGGAAAATGTGTTAAACCCAACATAAACACCTATCTCGAAGGTCTATCGAATCGGAAACGTGCTACCCATGAATTTCCTCCGTCAAACTGTGGATAATACTGTTGTTGATGGTATGTTTCGTGAATCGATTGATTTCAGCCATATTCGTAACAATTCGAAAAACTCGCTTATTTTAAACTATTTTGGACGATTCACAGAGCTATTTAGTTACGCTAAAATGTTGATTATTGATATTTTCGTTATTGTGTTATCATAGTTTTGCTTGCAGGGCATCATATCCCGCTGGGAACGAACGTCCTTCCTCAGTTCTCGGTGGTGCACTCTGATCCGAATGAATTCGAGCGACCTGACTACTTCTGTCCAGAGAGACACATAAACGATCAGGGGCAGTACATTAAGGTGAGAATTTTGTCGCCATTCGCACCAGCAAGAAAATTGTTGAAATACAAAGAGCGGGTAGAAAAAAGCAAAGAGCGAAATGATATGAGCTCGGATACTCAGGATCCTCGAATTACCCCTTTCTCCATTGGAAGGCGCGCATGTTTGGGTGAGTCGTATACATTAAAGATGCGAATTCGGGTTTGGCTCAATCCATTCTGCACACTATCTCAGCGGTCAGAGAAACGAGAGAATGTATAGAATGAAGAGAAGCGAAAACCGAAACGACATCACTAGTTTACATCTTATCACGTAACTATTCGAATCAGGAGAGACGCTGGCTCGAATGGAGGTGTTCGTCATACTCGCAACCATGGTACAGAACTGCAACTTCACGTCCGTCGGCAAGGTCAGCAAATCTCATGAACACCGAGAGATCCCATTCGAAAGAGAAAAAAATAAGAGAAATATGAAACTTTTTAATAACAGCGTAAAATCAGAGAAAGTGTCAATAAAATTGAGAGATCGGTGAAGTAGTGAATTATAGGTGCCCCCTCCTGTGAAATTTACATATGGCTTGGCTCGCACAGTCGATCACTTCCTCGTCAAAATCGAACCCAGAACCTAGCGATCATGAAGAGCTCATAATCAAGTATAGTGCATTTCAACAATCGCAAATCATGTTACCTTCTCGTGATAAATTTCATTCGCCTTTGATTCTTTTTCGGATAAAAAATGTACCATAGAAATGGACAGTCAATGTTGCATGTGCATATTACCTTTTAAGGTGGTCCAAAATAACCGATCTGCTCTCTTAAAAGAGAGCAGATCGGTTATTTTGGACCACCGCCCGGAACCGTTGCGCTAGCAAAGAGAACCACAAGCTCATACTCGGGTACTATGAGGGTCTTGGTCCCGTATTTGACAAACGGTTACTTATTTGTTGTCACTGCCTTGCAGCTGTGAGAAAAGTGAATTACAAGGTAAAATGGTCGAAAAATCATAATTTCTCAACCATTCGGGATAGATTCAATTTCTCTTTTGCATTACTCTATAGGTGCCCTGGGACTCTGAAAAAGCTGTTCTGATTGATTCCAAGTCGTTTCCCAATAGGAGTTTTTGACTTTGAATTTCAGTTTTTCAGATAAAGTTGTAAATTTTCGGCCGATTGGAAAGTAGTCACTATGCGCGTTTTGTATCGGGTTGAGGAATAAGTAACGCTCGTTTTTCCAATTTCAGATTATGACCTCTCCCGTCTTTCTAAATTGTGCAATTATATTCCGGTTTTTGATGATCGATAAGGGCTTGGATACTCTCTTTAGCGCACACTATATCATATATCTCCGATCATTTAGGCGATCACAATGGCTGGCTCAATTCAAAGTTGTCGCACCTCACCCTGAGATTTTGACAGGTCAGCACTGAGGGAAGAAGAATTATTGAGCCACAATTAAGCTGCAGTAGTAAAGTATCATGGTTATACATTACACTGATGATATTCAGACGAATATCCAAGTAAAGGCCTGTGTGAGATATGCGCCTAACGAGAGTGTAGGATTTTCAGTTACTGACCGAAAGAAGTTTTGCTAGCCGCGTTTTCATAGCAATAGATCTAAAGACCTCAATTATGCTTGAATGTGGAGTACCTTTCCTGTTGAAAATATGGACGAATTTTGCTAAGTGTGGAGCATTCTCTTTATGAGTTAAATTGCTCGTAAGTCCGATATAGAAAAAAAAGCCTCGAAATCAACATTTATTGCTATTTCCTGTAAACCGTACTAATTGAATGTAAGGCCTTAGATGGTTAAATGGACGAGCAACTTTTGCACTATCATCCACCAAGTGGCCACAATTATAGAATGGCTACTATGTCTTGGGTATGGTTTAATCCAAAGTCCTCAAAACACGCATTTCTTTTGATTCCGTCACAAAATAATATTTTTGGAAAACTGTTATTTTTCAAATAGGAGCATAAGTAGCACCAAATGTTTATAGTGATAATATAGCTCCATAGTGAGTGACTGGAGCGCACTAGTGTATAGGCCAGCACCTTCGATCCTCAAGGTAGACAAATAAGTTCAGTGAACTGCAATTTTTCACGAACGTTCCCCTTGAAACGTCTATAAAAATACAACAATGAATCGAGCACCATTCTCACTTCACCATGAAAGAGGTGTAGTATCGGGCTGCTCACCTGAGAATGTGTGAATTTACCGAACAGTTTCCACGTTAAATTACACAATTTCGAAAAAAATATAAAATTTTCGAAAATTATCAGGTACATTTAAATCTAAATTTCTCTCCTACACAGGAAGCGTGATATCTCTAATAATAACGGCTATGATACTCGAGCATACCCTGAAAAAATGCTATTAAATCAGCTCGTTCAGATTTGATTGGCGGGAGATATATGAGCCCAAACACGATGCTCAAAAACGAGCGTTACTTATTCCTCAACCCAATAGCTCTTGCCTGTGTGCATCATAATCATTATTAGAACTGTTCTTTCAAGGATATTTGAAAATGGTTCTGAAGTGGCGCCACCAGTGTAAGAAAAATACTCTTCATTTTGTTTTAAATTCAAATTTAGAATGGCATTGAAGCAGATAACATATGATCCCGTTCGCCTTAGAGTCGGACAAGCTCGAGAACAGGAAAAACATAATATATACTCAAAAATTGCTCTTAGGGGTAACTTTTGATTCTGAATTGGCCTTTGCCTTTTTTCGATCTGTCACGACGTCGAAATGGCCATATTCTTATTCCCCGATAAAAACTAGTCCAGAAAGGGTCCGATTTGCCACAAATCTCGGGTACCCGAGCAGAATTTAATTCTCTACAAAATGAACTTTGGGCGATGCTCTATCTTCATTCGTTTTCTAGCTATGATCGTTTATTTGATAGAAAGAGTGGCAGCCGAGTGGAGACTGTCAGTAGAAAGAGCATGTTTTTCTGATCATTTTAAGCCTATGGGTGATGAAATAAACATCTGTTTAGCAGAATCTCAGCGCCTTTCGTGCAGCCAACTCGCGTTTTTCGATTTTTTTAAGCACAACTTTTTTCTTTCGTTGTTTCTTGATCTCTAACATAAAAATTCGGGTTCTACATGCAAAAATACACCAGAAACTCCTATAGTCATGTATTTTTGAGAATTTGACTTTTTTGCATTCGACGTCGTCGTCGTGATCGAGATTTGGGTGAAAAAAGTCACATTCTCAAAAAAAATAGCTCACTATAGGAGTTTCAGGTGTATTTTTGCATGTAGAACCCGAATGCAAAAATACACCAAAAATTTCCTATAGTCATGTTTTTTCGAGACAAAAGTTTTTTTCGACTTTGTCCACTTTTTCACCATGTCATCCCCCCTTAGGAGTTTGCCTAAGAGTCAGCAAAAGTCCAACAAAGATTGGCACAGCAAAAAAAATGGAATATGATCAAAAGTTGGTCCTAGGGGTAACTTTTGATTCTGAATCGACTGGCGTTTTCCGTTTTTCGATCAGATGCTTCAGAATCCCGGTTAGACGATACAGGTGAACCTTGCGAATCTCCATGAAGTGACAGAGCGGGGAAAGTACGGTCTAGATCTATCATACGAATATGCATATGATATATTGCGTTACAACCAGTGCTATTCACAGGTCATGGTCTCAAACATCATAAACGAAGCTCTTTTCGGATATCGATACACGCACAGTTAGTAAGGTTCAACAAGTGGCTGGAATATTTTTTTTAAAAAGGTTTGCTCTCTGAAAATCTGGTGGTACCCTTTGATTCTTGTTTCCCGATAAACAAAATATCTTGTTCTAAATGGGTCGAAAGTCACGAATCTCGTCACCCGTCCAGAATGTTTACTCCTATCTAATGTATGTTTGGGTGAAGCTCTATCATCTATTTGATAAAGAGCAAAATATTGACTTCCTGATGACGTGAATAATAGACGAATACATGCGCTAGAAAGAGCAGACTTTGCTGATCATTTCAGATCAAGATACAGACCAACTTTTAGCATTCTGGATTTATGACTCTGACCCCCTTGAGCCGTGGTGGTTCCTTACGCTAGTCCGAAATCGAGAACCTAACCTGGAGGTTTTTTTCAGGAGTTGCGTTCACTCCGCTAATACTGCCACTATAATGATGTACCACAGCTTTCAATACTTATAGTGGAGCGAAAAACGAGAAATGTTACTCACACATGATTCCATTGCTCAACCAGAATAAAAATTTCATCCTCTCGGTCTACTCTCGACCAACTTTATGCCGAAACTTTGAATATTCGAAACATTTTTTTACAACTTTCTCGCCGAAAAGAGAGTGCTGTTCTTCTCTGTTCTCTCCAATTGTCGCCGTTTGAATTGGACACCCCTGGAAATGTATGTATACTAACTTTCGATGATTTCGAAAAAAAGTTAGTGACTTCAGGAAACTCAATACACTTAGCTCCGAATGTAAAAAAAATTATTTAGAATTACAATACAAATAGATTGATGAACCTGAATTGGGTGCAAAGGCTATCGCTTCCTGGAAAATTTTACTGGTAGGTCGTCCAACAAAGGCATCGCCTATCAGAAACAAATATTTTTTTGGAAGCTATAATGTGATATCTTGCAACTTAAACATACCTTGCTCAATGAATGCTTCCTTGATGCGCTGAAAGTCATTCAATTGTACGAAGGGAGTAGGAACGAAGACAGTGTAGATTCCATGATACTTCTTGCCCAGTCGATTGTACGTTGTGTGCAATTTGGACTTAGCCTCACATTTGATTCATTTCAAACCTATTTTCTTTCCCCGGCATGGGATCCACATGGGTCCTGGACCAGTACAGGCCAAATGAAAAGTCATTCCAAAATTTGGACTGGACCTCACATTTGATCCATGCCAAACCTATTTTCTTTCCCCACCATGGGATCCACATGGGTCCTGGGCCAGTACATGCCAAATGAAAAGTCGTTCCAAAATTTGGACTGGACCGCACATTTGATCCATGCCAAACCTATTTTCTTTCCAAGGCATGGGATCCACATGGATCCTGGACCAGAACATGCCAAATGAAAAGTCATTCCAAAATTGGCCTATGCAACGGCCATACCGTTGTGAAAAGCTCGTGAGGCTGAGAGCGTGGAGGCAAAGTTGCGATGTAGCCACGGAGCGAAGCGGAGTGGCTACATCACAACTTTTCCGGAGCGCTCGAAGCCTCACGAGCTTTTTGCAACGGTATACGCACCACTCGCAAGCAAGCAGTGTTCGGCTAATGTGTAAGGCGGCGAAACGCGAAAAAAAATCTCGCATCACTTTTTGGACCATGATACGGGGATCATGGTCAGTGATCGATCATCTCGCATCACCTTTTGGACCAGGATACGGGGGTCATGGTCATTGGTCGACGTCACTCATCACCTTTTGGACCATGATACGGGGGTCATGGTCATTGGTTGATCATCTCGCATCACCTTTTGGACCATGATACGGGGTTCATGGCCATTGGTCGACGTCACTCATCACTTTTTGGACCATGATACGGGGGTCATGGTCAGTGGTCGTAGCCCACATATGGTATCACAGTCGTGATCACGTTTTGAGATCGCTTCAAATCATCAGAAAACCTATACTCCGGCTATGCTATTGTGAAAAGCTCGTGAGGCTGAGAGCGTGGAGGAAAAATTGCAGATGTAGCCACGGAGTGGCTACATCGCAACTTTTCCGGAGCGATCGAAGCCTCACGAGCTTTTTGCAATGGCATACGCCCCGCTCGCAAACATGCGATCCTTGCTTAACATTAGAATTTGAGCAATATTACTTTCGCCCGTCCTAACGTGACACGAGCGGGACGTAGTTCCGCTAGTTCACTACGTTACCCAAACCCGTAAGGAAAATGGATTTGAATGCGCCCATCTGACTGATTTTTTGATAGAAGGTGTTGCAATAGATTTTGGGACGATCACGCAGAAAAAAACGGGAAAAAATCTGATATTTTTGAGAAAAGTTGAAGAAAGTGGTGTGTGTGCGTACGTCCGCACCTATATGGACAGTTCTTTTCAAACCACTCCTACTATTTGAACCCTCGCGCTTCGTAGAGGATAATTATCTTTCGAAGACAGAAACGAAAAAAAAACTGACGTGGTCGCCTCCGCATACACAGTTCCGCTGTTTAACGAATTCGAATCATGACACTAAAATGAAACTCCTTCAAAATCAAATCACTTCACGTTCACAACCGCATAGCCTATTCTTAACCCTGATCGTGTATAAGAAGACAGGTCCATTACATTTCGTCCTTTTTATACACAGAAAACAAACTACTTGATTTGATGTACATGATTAATTTGGCAACCCCTACTTGTATCCGCATCGAATCCGATCTAACACGGGTGTGAAGCTGATAGAGGAAGAATCGCTGTAGAACCATCTTAACAGAAGTATGGCACCATCACTCATCGCTCATCACTTCGTGAACGAAAATATCCCATAATTGTTGGTACCTGAGCGGATCAATTTGAACATATGACTGCGTTTCTTGAGAAAACAGCGATGCGGGAACAATAGACTCCGCCTTATCGCTATCAATATTCGGCTCCGACTTGATGGTAGGAATTACTTCAAGATTGGCCCGCTTCAAGATTCCGTCGATCAGATCGAAACGGCATCGTCGACATGACATCACATGACCTGAGATTGAGAGATGAGATTGGGAAATCAAGCGTATCGTACATCGTGATCAAAATGAACAAAAATCAATTTCTGCAAATTATGCGGTATATTTGGTTTTCTTTAGGAATGAGATGTCAAACCTATACTCACCACACTGGAAGCAACTTCCGGTTGTGCTCTTGCAATGGAACGGAAGCTTCGATCGACGTGCGCGCCTGTAGTTTTTTTTAGCTGATGGGTTAACTAATGTTTGTATTTCGACATACCGGTAAAACACAGTGCACGCTCTACACGCGTCGATACCCATTCGGATCTGTGAAATTTCGGCAGAGCAAATGAGTCAAATGAGACGCGTCTGAAAACATAAGTGACAAAATAACGTTTACAATAAAAAAAAAAAACAAAGATTAGAAGACATAAACTGAAAATCGTATGATAGAACCTATGTTTTCGGCGCTTACATTAAATAAGTATGTATTGAAAAAATAAGACAACGCTGCGGAAGATGAAATGGCAAACGGGTGAGGACAAATTGTGTCTCTTTTCATTTCGCCTCCCACTTCTCCCCTCTCTCTCTCTACATTCAAGAGAATAGTGACAATTAAACAGGGACACGCTGAGCACATTTCGGCACAGATTGCGCACGACAACGGGTTCCGATCGGTGAAAAGGACGAACAATCAAGTGAGAGAAAGAGGAGGATGGCAATAACGAGGAGATGGTAATTTTCGCTAAATTGAACTCAGTTGAGTGTCAATAAATTGAAATATCAAAGTTTAATTGAAACATTGTCACACATAGTTATAAAATAAGGGGAGACACGAACGGGCATACATATCGCAGAGCCTACAGGCACGCGCCGATTTGCATGCGTGCTCTCTCCATTATTCCCTCTTCTCCCCCACTCTCGGATTAGTACCTGACCGATCTTGATACACAGTCAATTGTTCATAGCTCGGTTCGAACGAAAATTGGCGACATGGGAGTGCCACCCCTCCTTCAAGGAATTTATCTCTTCTAAAATGTCTCCTATGGTCGAATTTTAGATCATCGATTATTCAATGTTTGTCGCCTCTGAGGTTTATGGAGGAATTCCTTTTGTTTGTGTGAGTAACAGGAGAGATTGGCCGATTGTTGGGTATATGAGAGAGATATTTATTTCCGAATGCCCACTTGCATGATAATAAACATTGTCAAGAGACCATAGTCCCTAGTTTATCGGCAGTCCCTGCTTTGAGACTGTAATCGTAGAGTTGCTTGCACGCAAGATCGTCGCATGCGAGAGAAACCTCAGCCTTTCTCGCACAATCCTGAAAAGCAGATGTCAGCACCTGGTCTAAGTGATCTGCAAAACACAAGAGCCCAAGTAAGATAGTATCTCTTCCGTAATACTTCTTACAATTATACGGGGATCGACAGGGACCCTCTTCCCTTCCCTCACTTTCTGACCAAGTTCCAAGAGCTCAATAGTTATTGCGCCAGGTTTCCATACCGAGAAGTACTGTCCGGACACTCCCTTGAGTTCAGAGGACAGAGCACAGTACAGAGACGTCTGAGCGCCCTCTTTCCACGATTTCAAGAAGAGTTTCCTGTAAATCTAATTCGAAAATGTGTATGTGATAATATTCATGTTCATGTTCAGTTTTAAGCAATATGCAAACATATTTTTCTATTGCAAGTGCAATATCTGCACCATGTTCAAATATTGGAAAATTTTCTTAATTCCTTGAACACGAAAAAACACCCAAAGATGTTACGAGATCGGACTGTATGGTAAAGAACAGCCTTATATCTGACTGGTTATCTCGAACCATGACACATGTGCATTGGCTCACAATATGACAAATGAGATCTTGTGGCCAAGGCCGATGTTACGGCCAAGCTCGGTAACGACCGCTCCTGAAAAAAAAGCTGTTTACTGGTAGATCTCGCGGTGTTTCTGTTGTACGGTGGACTCTTTTCAACAACGACCACCACTTTGATTTGACAGCAAAGGCATATAATTTCTACCGAACGGTCCATCGAACATCAAAAGCGGCAATTTCAGCTTAAGGAATACACTAATCTTCATTACTTCATGCCTCCATGCAATCTTGTGCATTCAGCTAGTTCTAAAAGATTAATGAACAAATTTCCGTTATTGTATTATTGCATCCCTTCTTCATCTCGTACATGCTGTACTTGCTGAAGCACCTTTACTGGTGTACGGTAAATACAAACACATAAATAAACACCGGGATGTAGTGCGTTGACCGTGACGGTCGCATAGCGCGCAGTCTACGCGTCAGCTCGTGAGCATGCATCACCTGCAGAGTTACAGCGATTCGAAGATTAATATTGCTGCCGTTTCGAATAGTTTATCTTTAGCTTTTTTCTTTACGGGATAGGATGCACACTTTCTTGGTAAGTTAGAGAGAGAGCACAATCTCTTGCAAATTTCGGATTCTGCAACGCACAGTAGCCAGTTTGGACTTAGAGTAGGCAAGCGTTGAAGTATTCCGTACACTCATCGATCGTAGAAAGGTCCAGAGCCGGACTCTAAATTGATCTTTCCTTGGGGAATCGAATCAGGATATTTTTGTTCAGGCGACATTTAATTGACGATGAGCTTACGTAAGCGTGAGCCAAACTTGAGACGTTGATGAATCTGCCTTCTGGAGCCTTCTCGAGACGAGGCATCAGCAGTTCGGTGAGCAGGAATGGACCTGAATCAGTGCAATCTTGGTACTTATTTTTCTTCCAATGAGCAGTATATGAGCAGTACTTGCATGTCTCACCAGCGAGAGACATTTCCGAATATCCTACCTGACCATCACGTCTGTACGTTAAATCATCAAACATTTTGTGTAATTTGACTAATCACCGAGATGATTTGTTCCCCAGGTCATTTCGTGCCCATCGGAAGTCTTCTGATAGTCGGGCATCCATACACCCGCATTGTTCACGAGAATGTCGATGCTAGATTCCACTGAAAAAGGTAAGTCGCTGTTGACTAGAACCTTCGAATCAATTCTGACTCTAATATCATTGTATATCAAGGAGCATGATGATATCCGAATGTTCACTTTTAAACGAAGATGAGCGAATGACTCACCCTGAATCATCTTCGCAGCGCACTTCCTGACGTTGTCCTTGCTTCCAAGATCGCAATTGAGGTAGATCAGCCGAGAGGCGTCGCAGCCGGCCTAAACTCGCACATTTATTCGTTCATTTACGCATTATATTAATTCTGCGTACTGACCTCCACCAACTCGGTCTTGGCCTCATTCGCTTCCGTTCCTGACTGCGACACAGCAAGTACACCTGAAATACAAATATGCCTTATACTGCCGTTATGGACTACGTGTCAACGAAACCAAATAATGAGGATATGTGAGGACCAAATCGTGACCTCTTTGTGTGCTTTCGAATGTGTTCTTTAGCTCGTCCGTTATTACCCTATATTGATGAAAAAGAAATGATTCAATTGCAATAACGAAATCATGCCTTGGCTCCTCTTAGATTGAGTTCTTTCACAGTCTCTAGTCCGATCCCCGTGTTTCCTCCCGTTACAACGGCCACTTGTCCTCTGGCAGAGACGTTCTCCGTGAAATTAGAGCCCTTGAATTACTTCCTTAAACAAAATTGTTTCTAGATATTTTTAACACAGTAGCTCGAGTAAATTCATCGACAAATGAATTATTTTGTCAGGCTCATATGTTTTCATTCTGTATTATTCGAGAGCCGTGCTTGTTTCCTTGGGAAGGATTTTTGTTGCGAGGAAATCACGAAATATAGTAGATATAATGTTTGTGAACGAACGTACCTCAGAAGGTACAGTCCAATCGCTCCCACTGCAGTCGTCGTGAGATAAGCGTTATTGTAATCTACCATGCTGAATTATCTGTTTTTTAAATGATTGATTCTCTACATTATTAAGATCGCTCACACAAATCTGATCACATATATCACATAATATTATAATTAGTCAATTTGAAGTATCAAAATCTGATTTTAGCATTAAAAAATGCAGAGCAGTTGACCGAAATAGTGCTCGGCCGTCCCTAAAGGCAATGCACCAGGGACACGACCGTAAGAGAGTTTACAGATGCATAACTCCAATGCCAGATACACGTCAAGTGGTGGTGAAGCTTGACACACCCCGCCATTGCAGTCATCGTGGAAGGAATCATGCAACTTTTGAGTACGCAAAACTGCTGTAGTCGGTGTAGTCGGATTGCATGCGAAAGATAAAGAAAGAGGAAAGGTGAGATAACAACAATAGGTGGGTACGCAAAACCGCCCATTCTGTAGTCGGCTTGAAAGCGAGATAGAGAGGGGGTGGAGCTAGATAATGAAACAAGGTGAGTACGCAAAACTGCTTAAACTGTGGTCGGATTGCATGCGAAAGATAGAGAGAGAGAGGAAGGGTGTGATAACAACAATAGGTGGGTCCGCAAAACCGTCCATTTTGTAGTCGGCTTGAATGCGAGATAGAGAGAGAGGTGGAGGGCGAGATAACTACACAAGATCAGTACGCAAAACTGCTAAAAATTTAGTCGGCATGTGTGCGAGAGAGAGAGGGGGTGGGGCTAGATAATAACACAAGATGAGTACGCACAACTGCCAAAATGTAGCCGACTTGTATGCGATAGAGAGAGAGTGGAGGGCGAGATTACAACAGAAGGTAAGTACGCCAAACCGACCAATCTTTAGTCGGTTTGTATGCAAGATAATTGTAAGGGGTAGCTTCAGAATACAAGTCAGTTTGACTATTCTACCGCAGACTTGACCCAACAACTCCGTCTATTTATCTCCTTCTTACACAGAGTGAAAGCATTCGGTAAAGATATGTGAACCCATTATTAGTACGCAATCACTTCTAACATAGGAGTTGTCATCCATCTGACTGAATAGGAGGTGTCGATAAAGAAAAAAAGCTGAGTACACAAAATCGCTCTAACTATACGCGATAGAAAGGGTAAGCACTCCAGAAATCTCATTGTGCTGATGATTGATGGATGGTGTGATCATTTAACACAACCATCACGAGAGAAGTCGCCAAGCCAGATCGTGATACTAACAGCCGGGTCTCAGGTCACCCAAGGGTACTAAAAGTCTGATGTCGACTCGCATCATATCGGGTTGAGGAATAAGTAACGCTCGTTTTTGAATTTTTTTTTCACTTTATCATAAAAACTTTACAAAGCACGATAGAATCTAAAAATATTCTCCATGCGCATCGATGACCTTCTGCCATCTACCAGGCAGCTTGTGGATGCCCTCGTGATAGAAGGACTGGGGCTGGTTATTGAAATAGTTGGTCAGTACGGTCTGGATAGTGGCTCGGTCTTTGAAGCTCTGTCCCTTGAGGAAACGCTGGAGGTCTGAGAAGAGGTGGTAATCGGAGGGGGCAAGGTCGGGTGAGTAGGGAGGGTGGGGGAGGACAGTCCAGCCATAGCCCGCCAGCTCAGCCTTGGTCTTTCTTGCGACATGCGGGCGGGCGTTGTCGTGCTGAAAGTAGATTTGAGCGTCCTTCCCGCGTGTTTGTTCGACAGCGCGTCTCAGCTTCCGTAGCTGAAGAGTGTAGACCTCTGCCGTGATAGTCGTCCCCTCGGGTAGGAGTTCCCAGAACTCCACTCCCCGCACTGACCACCAGATGCACAACATCACTTTTTTGGGGTGCAAATCGGGTTTGGGGACATCTGCTGGCTTTTGGTCCTCTCCGACCCACTGTCTCATGCGCTCATGGTTGTCGTAGAGCACCCACTTTTCATCACCTGTGATGACATTGTCCAGCCAATCAAACCGGCGATGCAGAGTGAGAAGAGTCGAAGCCATGTCCACTCGGCGATCCTTGTCATAGTCGGTCAGGTCATGGGGGATCCATCTCTCGAGTTTCCACTTCTTTCCAATCGCGTGAAGTCCATTCACGGCAGTTTTTTGGTCGACCCCAAGGAAGTCAGCAAGATCGCGCGTAATGAGATACGGGTCAGCCTCCACCTCAGAACGCAATCGATCGAGGTCCAACTCCATGGGGCGACCGGGTCGGTCTTCATCTTCGAGGGAAAAGTCGTGTTTCTCGAATTTGACTACCCACTTTCTCACGGTGGTTACATGCGGGGTATGTGTGGGGTAAACCTGCTCCAGTTGTTCATGAATGGCGGACGGTTTCAAGCCAGATAGAAAGAGAAAGAGCATCACGTTCCGAATGTGAATTCGGTCGGGGACGAAATTGTGCGGCATTCTCGCCTGGGAGACTAGGGAGAACTGAATCGAAAACATGTGTGGAATGCCCGAGGGGCCCTGAGAAAAACCATGTACCTAACAACACCTCCAATTTCAGAAAGATCGTTGTTGGGGAAAAAAGTGTTGTCAGGTCGCCAAAATACACCAGAATTTCCAATAGTCATATATTTTGGAAATAAAAATTTTTTCGACGCTGACCACTTTTTCACCATGTGTCCCCCCTTAGGTCCGATTTTGGTCGAAAACTTTTTGTCTCAGAATCATAAAGGATTTTCTGGCTTATTTTTGAGCTCAGAACACGAATTTGCTAACTAGAGCTCTTGAAATTTCGAAAGGAAAAAGTTATGGTCGAAAGAAAATTCTAAAAAAAATTGTTCTGGATTTTGGTCATAACTATTTTCTTTCGATGTTTTATGAGCTCTAGTTAGCAAATTCGTATTTTACGCTCAAAAATAAGCCAGAGGTTGGCCATGGTGAAAAAGTTGTCAGAGTCGAAAAAAATTTTTATTTCCAAATTATATGACTAGGAAATTTTGGTTTATTTTTGCACGCTGATTCCGAATTTCGATATGAAAGCTCATGAAAACATGAATGAAAAAAGTTATGCTTGAAAAACCTCGAAAAAATGCAAAAAGGTTTTTCGGTTTTTCGGACAAAAGTGCACGCCCATTTTTTTCACCACCTCCGGTCTTTCTGATATTGGGGGTGGTGTTAGGTACATTGTTTTTCTCTAATCATTTAGCGGGGATTGTTGCGGTAATTACGATTAGAAAAGTTAAATTGCTTTTTTGGAAAACCTACCGCCCCGCTCCAGAGCATAGACGTGGAATGATATCATCAACATAAGAAATGTTCCCCTCCACCTTCTCATTCGAATTCGTTTTTGGAATTTTCTCTAGCGCTGTCTTAAAGCAAGTTATGGCTGTTTTCGTGAGTCATATTTAATCTCAAATTTCGTAGTGTCCTTAATTTTACCTACCTATACTCGAAGATGAGACTTGATATCGAAAATCGGCAAACGCAGTTTGAAAGAGCATCATTCGAAGTACTTAAGTTTCACTTTTCAGCGTTTTCGGGGAATTTTTTTTCAACGTCCGCAGGGCTCTCGAAACTCTCGCGATTCCTCTCATAAAAACATGCGCATAACTACAATATATCACAAATTATCTCGTAAAGTGTTAGTTTTTAGAGTCTAACGTTTTTCTTTCGCAATGGGAAACATTTAAAGGGAGTCGGCAGCGAAAAATGATCGGGTCTCAAATAAGAAAGCTTCACTTGCTAAACAAGAAGAAAAAATATTAAAAAATAAAAATAATTAATTAAGGAGAAAAATGAAAAACAAATATGCGAGGAATACTGTATCTGCATCTAGTGTGAAGAGCGCGTGTACCCGGTGCGCCTTATCGGGCGAGAATCACCATCACCGCGAATTACGGTTTAAATTACGGTAGTCTGCTTGTTTTGATTTTTTTCACTCGCATTAAACATTTTCCGGTCGGTTTTCCATCATTTTATTTATTTTATCGGTGACTAATTTCACTTTCTCAGGCTTCATCAGAGCATCAGGCTTGGTGGGTTTCCTGCCTGAACCTGACGGAGGAAGGAACAGAACGCATGTTGGCTGTGATGCGGGAGGAGTTGGAGAGCAGGAGAGTGTATTGGTGCAGCGAACACTTCAACGGTGGCATTCCAAAAGACGTGAGATATTCTAGGATAGTTGAATTGGTTCTCGCTGATAGATAGGCACCTTTTCTCTTCTTTCCAGCACCGTGGTTCACCTCCTCGTGACCTCTCTACTACGTTCCCCACTGTAGAGAGACTCAGTCAAGTAAATAATCTTTTGCTTACGTATTTGAATGGGAAAGATGTCGAGGGAAAACCATGTCGAAGGGATTGAACACAATACAATGGAATGAAAACAACAGTGGTACGATAATAACGATACGCACTCAGTCATCACTGCACGATATGTCAGACTGTTCACCACCACCCATTTCTCGGATGGTGTCACTCTCCTCTCTCCCTGGTCCATCTCGAATCCAGTCAACGGTAGATCATTGTAGACAATTATTGAATCAATAATCTGTTTATACAGTCAACGATCAATGTGGATCGACATAATACACGAGGGACAGACCGTACATTCGAATTGGTTAGTGACTAAACTACAATTGGGATACTGTTTCTGTATTAGCGATCTCCATTTAGCACTCATTTTTGTCTGACCAGCTAGATAGTGTGATGATTGGAGAGAGCTACAACCGAAACTACATCCCTGTGAAACAATAATGACAATCTATACAGGAGAGCAATGGGCAAGCGTCACAAGATACAATGGTATCGATCGATGGCTACCGTACCCCCCCCCCCTCTCCCTGACTACTTGCTAGTCTCTTCATCTTCCCTACTCGAACTCTTCAATCGATGTCCCTCTTGTGGCACTGGATCGATCCTGTATGGATGAAGTCGCATCTGAATGGATCGGCTCTCACTCTCAAATGGGAATGTGAACAGTGCCAGGAGCAATCTTGGAGTTCGCAGCCTCGTTTGAGAGGGAGATATTTCGAGGGAAACGTCAAGTTTACAAGTGCGGCACACACGACTGGACTACCCTTCTCGGTTTGTGACTATATTTCTAATCTATTAATAGAAGTGAGGGAAGGGGACGAAAATAGTTTCACTACGGTAAGGCCCCATCAGTGGCTACTGTATTGATAAGTCATGACATGGATGATTGATCAGATATTTAGACTCAATAATAGCTTCTATGTTCGAGGCCTATATTTACATTGCATCTTGTACTAAATTCAATTGTAGAGAGTCTCGGACTTTGCTGATGTGATGGGTTTGGCTCTTCCTGCCCAGAGAACCATCCATGATCTACTGGTCAATCTGATTCTTCCCTCTGTCGATCATGTCTACGTCAACCACATGAGGGATATGCGGAGCACAGTGCGGAATGTAATGGACGTGAGTTAGAATTTATTATAATTTGCAATTTAAATATTGGCCTCGAATGTAGAAGCTAATAATGAGTGTAACATATCTGCACCATGCCATGACCTCTGCCTACAGTAACCACTTATGGGGTCTTACCATAGTGAAACTATTTTCGTTCCTCTACCTCCCCACTTACATCTTCGTGTTGCCCAGCACGAATCCGCCGCCGTGGATGAAGATAATGGCGCCGTACGACTCGGTCGAGTTGTTGCGAGGATGGTACACGCGCACCTCAAAATTGTCATTGAAAGCTACGCTCTGACCTATATTGTCCTTTCGCTTTTCAACTCGACCCATTCTGCATTCTATGGCTTGTCTTGCCGGATGCGAGAAGGAGAGAGCCGAACTGACCACTAATAATAAGGTCATTGAATAAGACCGACTACGGTATTGGTTACCGAACTACATCAGCAGTAACTTCGTCCCACCTTGACTCAGTCCCGTTGGGTCGGCTCCATGAGCAGATTCGAGTCCCAGTCGAAGAGTGGTCCGATCAGTCGACTCAGCGCGTGTCCACCACATCATGCAGTATGCATTTGGGCACAAACGAGACTGCAATCGATAGGGGTTACGGTAAGAATTGGCGTTGGGTCACATTCTTCACTTACCGGGTAGTAGTAGCTCAATTGATGCGACTCGATAATGTGCACCGCCACCTTGTCTATCGTCGACTTGGTCATCTGAAACAGCTTTGGGGGTTGGTGTTGTGGAGCGTGGTGCACATTCCCAACGGTCGCCGTGGTGTGGTTACCGTACCTTCTCAAGAGAAATCGATAGAGGGCGGCCGCCATCAGCAGCATCAGAACGCCCACTCGCACCATCGTCCCGCCTGCCATGAGATGAGCGCCCTTCTGCTTCTTGTCGCCCGCCATCTGCGAATTACATGGACTTTTTAAAAAAAATGAATATCGTAAAATATCTGTGAATCGAAAGGTGAGGAGTCTGCCTATTTACGCACTCTTTTCATCCTCGTGCCGCGCACTCACTTGTGCGCCTTGATGAACTCCTTGCCGAGGTGTTTCTGCACCGACTGGTGCACACGCTTCTCCACAAGGAAGCAGTCGTAGGCCGTGGCCAGCTTGCGCTTGTCACTGCAACAGACACATTTAAAAAATATATATATTAATTGAGATAATAATATATTTATATATAAATAAATAATAGTATGTATGATACATAATGTATCAATTAGAGCACGATGCTTTGCTTTTACATTTTCCCAAAGAACGATCCGACTCATTGCTCGTGCAAAATATTTTCAATGCAATATTCACTATGTGAAACTTCAAAGCGGCATTTCCCTGAGAAATATTTTCGATTTCATACAAATTTCAATAAATATTTATAAATAAATAAATCATAAATACTCACGCGAAAGTCCTGTACACTCTCTCCAGTTGCTGCTGCGTCATGATCTTGGCGATGTTGGCACTGATGATGGGATACGGTATTTGAAAAAATAATTTTGAAAATGCTGCAAGTGACACCGTATGGAGTAAAGCTCTCTCCATTCTGCACACTCTACCGTTGCTCTGATCGGTGAGAGTGTGACCAGGGGCCTATTCTTGATAAGCAAACAAATGGTTATGTCTAGGACTGTTCCTCAGCTTACTGTGATCGTGAAACGCACATTTATTGGTTTTTCCGCACAGAGAGTTGATATGTTTCATCGCCTTAATTCGCTACCCCGGACCCGGCGCATCAAAGATTCAGGAGCAACTCACATGTTCTTCTTGAGTGCCTTTCCATTGACGAGGTCTCTTGTACGTGACCATGACACTCAGACCGTGATCTGCCTCGGGGAACAGCGACTTCTCCCCCTTGTCGTGCACAAATTTGATCAGCGAGGAAACCGCGATGCGGGCCTGCACAAAGAATCCATTATTTAAATGTAAATGAATTTATTTATCAAGAGTAGGCGTTTGTAGGGAGTGAAATCAAAACGTTCATTCTATCTAAATATTTAAGAGATTGAAACCGCGCAGAATATATGATTTAAGGCCAACCCGCTCTTCCATTAAAGTCATCCAGTATCCAATTCGCATATATTCCTTCTGAAACCCCAATGCGACTGTCTTGGAATTGAAGGGGAATAATGGTAAAGTATTTGTTGGGCGGACCCTTGGCAGAAAGTAATGAGTTTCAATCGATCTACAAAAGTTAAATAGTCTGATCAACCAATAGTCCAGCACCTATAAATACTTCTATCCCGGCGAATATATATTTCAGACCCTCATTTTCCCTCACCTGCTCGTTGATCTTGGCGAGTGCCTCCTTGGGGGGAGGAGGGACGGCGTCCGGTTCTTCCTTCTTCACCTCCTTCTTCGGCTTAGACTCTTCCACCTGGCAAAGGGTAAAATTATACTTAAAATATTAGTTTTGTAATTGAAAAGCAGACGCCGTGCATGTTCCATTAAAAAAAATTCCAAACAGCGCCGTCTATCATTTAGATCAAAAAAGAAGCCTGGTGAAGAAATCATGTCACATCATGAACCATCCATTTCGATGTTTCACGAGCTGGCTATGCCCATCAATTCTTCACTATAAATATATTTTCGTTGCTAATATGCACTATAAAAAAACTAAATATTCCTGAATCTTTTGCTTCTTAGGCTTATGTTATCACTGTTCGATCCCGGTGACTTTGTGTTTCAGATGCCCTTGATAGCCTCACCTTCTGTTTCTTGGGCGTCTGTTGGATGTCCTCCACCTCGAGCAGCGGGCGCTTCTTCACCGGCCCCTTCACGGTCTCCACCACCTCGACTTCCTTCTCCTCCACAACCTGCAATTAAATTTTAAAAAATTTAAAAATTGACAGATCTTCCACGGTATTTTCCTATAAATATCCTTATTTGCGTCAATTTAACCACGGGTAAATTTTCACTATGGTCAAATTTTGGTATCCAAAAACTAGACGCATTCCTGAACAACCCCTTAAATTGTGTTACATAGTCCTCTGATAACCTAAGGTGACAGTCGACTAGCAATACACATATTGGTACTTCAAGCGCGTGATATTCATTTAAAAAAATAAAGCTTCAACATGATCGCGCGCCACTTTTGCGAAGCTGATCACGCAGCCGCGCGAAAGCTTTGCGAGTGGCGCGCATCGCGGAAAAGCGGATTATACTATTAATTATATTCAAAATAAATCCATTTAATAATTGGGAGCGGTAATATTACCTGGAGTGGCTGAATGGAGAAAGTGCTGGTGTAGGGCACCGGCTTCATGGGCGAGGGGACGCCAGCCCAATCTGAATGATGGTGAAAGTGAATACAAACAAATCGCACGAGGTTTTCAAACTAATAACGGATTGCCACATCGTTGTCTTATGTTTCAATGGAGAATAGTCTAATACAAAAAGTAAAGTAACCTGTTGAGGTCAAATTCTACAGAGCGAGAGGATATGCGACGTATCCCACTACACCCCCCTCACTCACCGCGTAGTACATCATCTGCTGCGGCTGCGAGCCCATAGCTTGCCCCTGCTCAACCACCGTTCCATTTTGCGCTTTCCTGGAAGTAAACAGATATACATACGATAAGGAAAGTCAAAGCAGGTGAATGGAGTACATAAAGTGAGTTAACAGTCGAGTAAAACGAGAACGAGTGACGATAGCGAAAATTACAGTGTAAAATGGATTTTTCTTGCGCAAAAAAGGTCCGTTGATGTGAATATCCTACGCGCCTTGCAACAGAGTGGTATTCTGACAGAACAAGCATTCCAATTATTATAAAATTGAGCTGAAACTCCGCAAAAGAAGCTCGAAACAAAGGAAATTGAACGAGAAGCGGAGTGGGGGCGGAGTCAAGGCGAACGCGCTCGTGCGCGGCAACTTGTTGCAGCGCATAAACGACGCAAGTCTTTCCGCAGCCAAAGGGAAGCGGATACAGTATACCGCTTACACCAGCGACTACACCACCTTTTTACTAGCTGCTTCAAACATTTTTACAATTTATAATTATTTTTTATTTTAATTTCAAGAGTGCCTCAGTAAACTCGAGAATAAAAATAATAAAAATTTAAAAATATAAATTTTCGACCGCCAACTCCCTTTAAAGCACATAGTTCTGAGATTTTGACTTTTTGACCAAAAAATGATCATGAACCTTTTAAAAGTTAAAAGTCGAAAAAATATTATTTTCACATAAATATGGCTATAGGTGTTTCAGACGTATTTCTGAGCGTAGAATACGAATTTCGCTATTACAGCTCATGGGAACAAGAACTAAGAAACTTATGTTCAAAAAACTCAATTGTGATTTTTTTTTGGATTTTATAAAATATATTCGGTTTCTGCATCCCTGAAACAACAGTTCGATTAGTGTTTACGATGCACACGGGCAAGAGCTACAAAACGCGCATAGTGACTACCTGTCGTTCGGCCAAAAAATAACAGCTCTATACGAAAATCTGACATTCGAAGTCAAAAACTCCATTTTGGAAACGACTAGAAATCAATCAGAAAAGGTTTTCCAGAATCTCAGGGCACCCCTAGAGTACCGCTAAAGAGAAATTGGGTAGATCTCGAATGGTTGAAAAAATATGATTTTTCGACCATTTTGCCTTGTAATTCACTTATCTCCTTCCTGCAAAGCAGTAACCACAAATAAGTGACCGTTTGTCAAATTCGGGACCAAGACCCTCCTAGTACCCAAGTATGAGCGTGTCGTTCTCATTCCTAGAGGAACGGTTCCGGGCAGGGGCCGAAATGCTCCAAAATAACCGAGCAGGTCTCTTAATGCTGTTGAAGTGCTCGGTGCTCAATACTCTCCTTCGGCAGGTAACATCTTGTACTTGAAACGATTTTTATGAACAAATGCGAATATTCGCACACGATTCATGATGGCTCATAATCAAAATACTCTATTTTACTTGAGGCGAGTAATAATAAATTGTCAGTAGGTCGTGTCACTTCCTATTAGTCACTTGCTACTGTTATTATCTCTGAAACTGAGAAAGCGGCTGCAGAGTCCACTGCTGCATTTTTGATCCTCATCACTCGTAGCAGGCCCTCCCTGCAATCGAGACCGCATCATACATCCTATTTCAGGTGGTGTAAGGGCGTTACCACCCCCCCCCCCCGTCTTCTTCTCAGATGCTCTGAGATGAAAAGGAAATGGGTACAGAAGGGTTATCAAAATCGCTCTCCTATTCAATTATTCTCACGATGTTTGATGTCCATTAATATTAGTTGCTTTCAAAAGTGTCAGAACAGCCCTCTCACCTGTAGTCTTTGATGAGCAAAATGATGACGATTGCGTCCCAAAGGGGGAAGAATGAGACGACTCTCGTCTCTCTGACCGGCGAGAGAGCAAGCCGGAGATTGTGGCACACTACCCGAAACTGTATCACCGGCGAGAGAGCAAGCCGGAGACCGAAACTGTATCGAGTATATGAGGCCGTTTGCGTAAGCTTCGAGCAAGGTCTGGCACATCAAAAAATAATGTATGTCCAAAAGTTGGCCCCGGGGGTAACTTTTGATTCTGAATCGACTGGACTCATTTCGCCACAGGATGCATCTGAATCCCTGTACGACACGACGTCGATTTGGCCAAATTCATATTCTACTCTACTATAAAAATTTTAAAAAACTGTCCCGAGGAGGGTCGAAATGGCCACAAATCTCGAGTACCCGACCAGAAGTAAATTCTCAACAAAATGAAAAAAGTGAGGCTCTATCTTTTTTCGTTTTCGAGAAAAAGTCGATTTTTGACAAGACCATTTATAAGATCGGAGACGCTCATAGTTTGTAGAGAATTCTTTTCTGATCATTTTAGTGTATGCGGTGAAGGGTTTCTCGAGCGTTGAAATGTTTTACATCGATTTTTCTGATTTTTTAACGATTTTTTGATCAAACTTTTTTCTTTTGCATTTTCATGAGCTCTAATGTAGAAAATCGGTTTCTACGTGCGAAAATACGCCAGAAACTCCTATAGTCAGGTTATTCTGAGAAAATGACATTTTGACCCGAAAATCGATCTCGACGACGACGTCAGGGTCGAAAAACTTATATTTTCAAAAATAGATTACTATAGGAGTTTCTGGCGAATTTTCGCACGTAGAAACGAGCATTTTCTACATTAGAGCTCATGAAAATGCAAAAGAAAAAAGTTTGACCAAAAAAATCGTCCAAAAATCAGAAAAATAAGTACCAACACGGCTATCGCCCTGGTGCTTCTGTGCTCACTAATGTTATTGACTCTGAGAACGATTGGACCCTTGCACACTCTCGTAATCAATTTACTGATGTGATCTACCAAGATTTTTCAGGTGCTTTTGATACTGTTCCTTTCACCAAATTGCTCTCTAAATGTTTGCATTATGGTATTCATGGACATCTTCTTGATTGGATCGCCTCATTCATCACGGATAGACATTTCTCAGTACGCCTCGGTGATTGTATTTCCCAACCCCTCCCCGTACTTTCAGGCGTCCCCCAAGATCAGTACTAGGTTCAATTCTATTCACATTGTATGTAACTGATATCACCCATGTACTGTCACAATTTCCGGATGTTCGTATTCAAGCATATGCCGATGATATCAAGTTGTACATTTCATACCCCCCTTCCTCCGTCCAATCCAAGTCCTTACAACTTCAGAATGCACTTGATGCAATTCATTATTGGTCTATTATCAACCAACTTTCTCTATCTGAATCTAAGTGTACTCACCTCCACATAGGTTCTTCTCCCCCCATTTATAAAATCAATAATGTCACTCTTCTTTGTAAATATCCTCAACGTGATCTAGGTCCAAATTCTTCCTTCCATTCTTAGGAAAGCTTCTATTGTTGATCGTACCAACAAAGCTAAGACTGCACTTTACGCTCCGTGCTGTATCTGTTAACTCTCCCGAAATCCTTATCAAATGCTACCGTACTTATGTACTTCCGCATCTTGACTTTGCTTGTCCCTTCTGGAATCCTTACATCAAGAAAGATAGTCAAACAATAGAGAAGGTCCAAGAACAATTCACTCGAATTCTATTCTATCGTTGCTTTCCTTACTCCTCATATCCACTCGGTCTTCCTTCCTGAACGTCTGTCTTCTCTTGGTCTTCAAGCTCTTTCGAAGAGGAGAGTCATATTTGATTTAGTTTTCGCCCGAAGGTTAATGAATGGCGATACGGTCCTTGATCGTAATAGATTCTTCATTTACAAACCCCACAGAGAAAGATCAAACACATTCGGAATACACATAGAGTTTACGAAATCTACCCCACGTTTCCATTGTTTTTCTAGGAGAATAGCTAGAATATTGAACGAGTTGCCCTCCTATGTTCATCGAGTATTTATGTATATAAGAAGAGATTACTCGAATTAGATCTTTCTAGGTTCATCATTTATCGTTAATCATTTTCTCATACTTGTTAATTACCTTCTGAGTCTATGCATCCTTCCCATGCATTGACAGTCGTTTTAGAAGCACATATTATTAAAATGTTCATTATTTCGTTGCGCCCCCGGACGTAGATAAAATAAATAATATAAAAATCGATGTAAAACCATTTCAGCATACTAAAATGATCAGAAAAGAATTCTCTACAAACTATGAGCGTCTCCGATCTTAGAAATGGTTTTGTCAAAAATCGACTTTTTCTCGAATTTTTTTTCATTTTGTAGAGAATTTAATTCTGGTCGGGTATGCGAGATTTGTGGCCATTTCGACCCTCCTCGGGACAGTTTTTATAGTAGAAAAAGAATTTGGCCAAATCGACGTCGCGTCGTACCGGGATTTAGATGCATCCTGTGGCGAAATGAGTGGCTCCAGTCGATTCAGAATCAAAAGTTACCCCCGGTGCCAACTTTTGGACATACATTATTTTTTGATGTGCCAGACCCCCCAAATTTTGCTCGATTCTTACGCGAACAGCCTCATATTTTGTTTGTGGTCTTGCTGCTCCGGAGTCGATATATCTCCATAGTTGTTATGCGAAACTTTGGCCGTCCATATGTGGATTCTGTGAAGAAAAAAACTCGATAAAAAAAATAAAAATAAAAAACTCGATATGCGCAAACAGCCTTGAGGATTTTCAACTGATATGCTCGAAATGCTTGCGATTTCGCCTGGGTTGTGTCGATGCCTCGGAACGTTTCCCATGCAAGCCAGATGCCAATGCAGAAGTGGACGAGCATTACAATTGAGCACGGAAAGAGAACCTTGAGCGGAGTGATGTTCAGACGGCCATCTTTCTAAACCATCGCATATTTCTATACACAGCATTAAGTCCAGACTCCGCTCCTTTTGGTTTGATTACCCAAGCTAGAGCTAAACAAAAATCCTCTCTCTCTCCGCCCCCTTTCAAAAATGTTGTCATGAGAAACCGTTTCGTCATCATTAATGCGTATCCAGAGATCCATCACTAGCCAGCCTTCTTTTGCGGTGTCATTGTAAACGCAAGAGAATGTCGCTCGGAGGACGGGCAGCACCGGATCATCCGGCGCCGGAATAATCGACGTAATAGCAAAGTGCCTGCGGAAATGTGTAATTAGCATAGACAAACAACAATTTGGTATCATTCAGCATGCTTTTTGTTCGATTACCAGAAAAGTCCCTGGACTATGGGGCATGCAGCGAAGAGGGCGATATATGCCGGTTTCGAGAAGAGGATGACAAGCGACGGACTACAAGAGAAGATTGCTTCGTTTCGACGAGCGTTCTAGTTGTAGATACGGACAATCGTCGCCTCATTTCGCACACTCTTTCTGATCAATCCAGTGATGAGAGATTGTGCGGAATGGCAATACGATTACCGTTTCTTAAATTCTTCGAAAAACACCGCTTCATCGTCCAGTATCGGTAGAGGAAATGAATATTGAGCAGTACAAAGGGAACACTGTAGCAAGAATAGTAGAAAGAGGTGAAATACTTAACATTCAACAAATCCGGTTGGTTCTCACTACACATGTATTTTGAAAATATAATACTTCAGAAAACTATCCGTGTCAACTCCACATACGGGACAGTATATTCGTATATTAAAAACTCCGTGAATTCACTGAAAATGAGTACAATAAGTTGAATGTTAAGTATTTGCTCATTGAAAACGAGCTAAAATACACAAATGTACGATACATGATAAAAAAAGCACATAGTCTAAGCTAAATTCGACAAATTATTCGTCACATCATACATTTCTATGGCTAGTATAATATACATTGATGTTTTTAAAACTAAATACTTTCAAATGTGATACAAATATGGAACGAATAAATGATATTCGCCAGTAAAATAAACGTCCATTCGATTTCTTTGTCTTCTCTCGCCTGTTTGCATACAAACCCATGATAGTTAGATGAGCATGATTGTGATTCAATCAAGCAGTACTCAATTTATTCATAAAGGCGAGTTAAAAGAAATATTCATCAAATAAACCACATCAAGTCATTCCTACGGCCTTGAGACTGTAATCGTACAGTTGCTTGCAAGCTAGATCGTCTTTCGCGAAAACTGCATTGTCCTTCTTTGCACAGTCCTGAAAATCAAATAAGTAGAACGAAAACTATCTCATCTTTTAATAATGTACGAGAAGAATTGAGAGGTGTACCATTTGTTGCTGTTACAATGATAAATGGTCGACGGTGGAAAGATTATAATCTATAAATAACACTGCCTAGAGGGATTGAATTGAAAAAAAAACACGTCCTAGATAATGTTGCCGGATTATTCAAGAAAATGCCATACTGAGAAGTACTGTCCGGACACGCCCTTGACTTCCGTTGAGAGGGCGCAGTACAAGGATGTTTGGGCGCCGTCCTTTCTCGATTTCAAGAAGAATGCACTGCAATGAATTCGTGCACACTGTATGGTTAATGAATAAATGCGTAGGTGAAGAAAAATGAAGGCCAAATTAACCTACATTGATGCAGAGTGAAAACAAACTCACAAAACGATCTGGAATATCTTGTAGCCGATACCCAAGTTGCGTAGCAGTTCGGTAGCGATGACTCCTGGTGTATTTGTTTGGTTATTGATCACATCAGCAGTATTCGTTATCGTCGAATGATTTATTGTGCATGATTTCATGTGAATCATGAATGATTCATTCACGTTATTTCGCAGAGAGGAATCCGTCTTTACAAAAGAAAAAAATTCAGCCAGATCTGACCTGGATGAAGTGAGTTCACGGTTACGTGGGCGCTGCCTCTCGACCTCAGTCGACGCGCGAGCTCTCGTGCATGCATCACCTGTGATGATGACGTTTTCGTAGCCTCATTAACTCAGTATGCAGTCAATACCACAAAAACCAATGTATACCTACATTAGCTAGCTTGGACTTGTCGTAGGCGATCGTGGAGTCGAATCCTTCCTTCGAATCGATGGTGGCGAGGTCGATTGCAGGGCTCTAGCATCGAATGTTTCGAGTGATCAAATGTATATTACATACATATCATTGAGCTATGGATAGCTAGAGAACTATTGACCAACATCGCTCAAGTGTTTAGCTAAATTAATAGTGCTTACTAGGAATTTAATTTAGGTTTTAGCTCTGACCATTCCGTATATTATTCCGCTGGTCAGAGACACGAGAGAGTTTGCAATTAGAGGAGAGTGGAAAACCGAAACGACATCACTAGTGCGTACCTGTGCATGGACCAAGCTGGAGACGTTGATGATTCTGCCTGCTGGTGCAGTTTCCACGAGCGGAAGCAGCAGTTCTGTCAGCAGGAAGTGGCCTGCGATTTGGAATGTCCAAACAACCCCCACAATTAGTGATGCCCTTTCGGGTAATTCCTCACAATCGTCTCTCTGACCGATGAAAGAGCGGCATTACTGGCGACGCCAGATCGTTACTTGCAAGCTTTCTGTCTAGTGATGAAGAATCGCAAATCGACTCTCATTTCTCTGACCGACTAGAGATTCCGATTTGACATCCCTACTCCTGTCAGTGAGTCGTTAAGCAATCATCATCATGCGGATAGGTTTACCAAGATGGTTTGTGGCCCAGGTGAGTTCGTGCCCGTCTTTCGTCTGCTGGTAGCCGCTAGTCCACACGCCCGCATTGTTCACCAGAATGTCGATGCGGGTCTCGACTGGAATTCCATCGCGTATCACACTCATGATTCCCAGAAGAGCGTCGATACAGTTCGGACTCACGTTTCGCCAACTTTGCCGCATAATCATGCAGACATCATCAACAGTACTCTACATTCGACGAACATAACAAATTGTTGCTCGGTTAGTTCTAAAACAAAGTAGCATGATAAAACACTCCATGTAAAACGTTATTTACATACTACATCCAATTCAGCCTTCGGTCTGTCCCGAAAGACAGATATATCATGTGTTAGTATACTAGATGGGTACAAGTCAGATAAATCACAAGCTGTGCTTTGCTCACTCACCTTCACCAGCTCTTGCTTCGCTACCGCACCGCGTTGGCCGCTGCGACACAGCATGTATACCTGCAAGAATTTTTTTTTAGCTAGATGCACGAATCCGAAGTCGCACAACCACTCGCATCAAACGTATTGGCGCCTCTCATGTCGATCTTATGAGATTTTCTGCTCGTCCATTATTGCTTTTTTGGACAAAAAAATATTCAATTACAATAATGGAAGCAAACCTTGGCGCCTCTCAGGTTGAGCTCCTTCACCGTCTCCAGGCCGATGCCGGTGTTGGCACCCGTCACCACCGCCACCTTCCCTCTGGCAGACACATTCTCCGTGAATTGGCCGCCCTTGAAGTGCTTCCTGCAAAAGAAGTTGCAATCTCGCAGAACTGGCTCGGAGCGCTCACCTGATGAGGTACATAAACCCAATGGATATGACTGCGAGAATAGCGATGTTGCTGCAGTTGCAATCGGACATGGTGGAGCACTAAACGCGCTCGAAGATCGCGATTTTCAAGAGCGCCTCACTTATATGCCACTCTCAGTGCAGAGATAGGTAGGGAAGGTAGCGATTATCCACATGTGTGCACAAAACATGTACAATCCGAAAACGAAATCGCGTGCGTTTCTTGCAATAGTGTGCGATACTCTGATAATTGACAGAGATGTTGACAAATCGAAGGTGGATCAGAGTTTGTGCGCCTTTCTGCGCACAAACAAATCGGCTGAGCAGAAACTACAAGATATGATATTACTCAATATTATCATTCATAGGCGAATTACGGAAAGCTACGCCTCGAACAAGCCCAATATGTTGAGGATAAGATAAGAGAGGAATCGCCAGATTTTCGAGAGCCCTGCGGCGGTAGGAATTTGTTTGTCCGATCTCGCTGTGAAAAAAAACAAGTACTTTCGATGATGCTCTTTCAAACTGCGTTTGCGGATTTTTGATATCTGGTCTCATCTTCGAGTATTGGTAGGTGAAAGTTGGTACACTATGAAATTTTCGTCCAAATTCGCATCATGTAAAGGACCATAACTCGCTTCAAAATTTTTTTTTGTGCCCATGGTCTGGGGATACTTCAGTTAAAAGGGCATCTTGATAACTCATCTGGGAGCAAAGTAACGGGTACCTCGATGTGTCCTTTTTGACCACGTGACCTATGTTCCATCACCCCCCCCCCCCCCCCGCATTTGAGATTGGCTTTCGAATTCCTGTCCATAAGCCTTTGGGGTGAATCTAAGGTTCACTTCTTCAAATGGAACCAATTAGTCAATCCTGCGCTGGTGAGCGGTCGCATGGAACCGAAAAACACGAATTTTCGTCAAAATCGACCTTCGATGGAATCACACGACTGTCCAACCCCCGCACTTCGATCAGGCTTGTCGAGAGAGAATAGGAAAACTAGTTGCAAGTGAATCGGATGTGTGGTTTTCGGAATGTGGCAGTTAGAAAGTGCAAAAAAAATGTTTTGCTGACGCAGCAATAGAGTTGCACCGGGGCGGAATCGAATCCGCGTCCTGCCGTATCTCAATCAAACATTCAACCACGGGGCTATAGGACGAATGGAAGCAGCTTGCGTGAGAGGCTACGCGAATGTGAGGATTGTGATAGCCCGTTACTGACTGCTTCAGAAAATGATAGAGTGTTATGATAAGGAAGACGTCCATTTATCTACCCAGCAATGTAAATGAAGAAAAAAACCGAACCATCGTGACAAGTCAATCAAATCAATTAAAGATGTAAATTTCTGACTAATTGCATCCCAAATACTATGATTATGTAATAAGTATGAATATGCCAATTGATAAAGTCAAAATTAATATATACTTTATCGCAACATTTAGAAGAAATGCGCGAAACACAATAACCAGTAGCTTGGAACTGGCAACAACGTGTCTTGACTGATATATTTTGAAGAGTAGAATAGCCGCCTCGAACCGACGACCCGAAGTGATTAAAAATATCATACTCCTAAATAAAGCGCAAAAATCTCTTTATGTGTGTGTGTTCAGACTCCGCCCACTTTTGAGATAAGGAGGGGTAAGGGACCCAGGGACCCTAAGTACAGAGATCAAAGATCAAACTACAGTAACCCGGTACCGTACCCCTACCGTAATCCTACAGTAACCCGGGTACCGTAATCCTACCGTAATCCTATAGTAACCCGGTACCGTACCCCTACCGTAATCCTACAGTAACCCGGGTACCGTAATCCTACAGTAACCCGGGTACCGTACCCCTACCGTAATCCGACAGTAACCCGGGTACCGTACCCCTACCGTATTCCAACAGTAACCCCGGTACCGTACCCCTACCGTAATCCTACAGTAACCCGGGTACCGTACCCCTACCGTAGTCCTACAGTAACCCGGTACCGTGCACCTACCGTAGAAAAAAAAACCCAGGGTATAGATCAAAGACCAAACTACAAAGATCAAACTACAAAGATCAAAAACCAAACTACAAAGATCAAAGACCAAACTACAAAGATCAAAGACCAAACTACAAACTATAATGACCAAACTACAAACTAGAAAGGCCAAACTACAATCTATAAAGACCAAACTACAAACTATAATGACCAAACTACAAACTAGAAAGACCAAACTACAACCTCCACACTACATACACTTCACGCTACAGACTACAAACAACACGATTTCGTCACAGAAACTTCCAGAACCTTCCAACGAGACGGGGAGGGGGGAGAGAGAGATTTCCTCATGGAACCTTCCAGAATCTTCCAGAAAAAGGGAGGAGGGAGGGGGAGAGAGATTTCATCATAGAAACTTCCAGAACCTTCCAACGAGACGGGGAGGGAGGGGGAGAGAGATTTCGTGATCGAACCTTCCAGAAAGAGAGAGGGGGGAGGGAAGAGAGATTTCGTCATCGAACCTTCCATAACCTTCCAGAAAGAGGGGGCAGGGAGGGGGAGAGAGATTTCGTGATCGAACCTTCCAGAAAGAGAGAGGGGGGAGGGAAGAGAGATTTCGTCATCGAACATTCCAGAACCTTCCAGAAAGAGAGAGGGGGGAGGGAAGAGAGATTTCGTCATCGAACCTTCCAGAACCTTCCAGAAAGAGAGAGGGGGGAGGGAAGAGAGATTTCGTCATCGAACCTTCCAGAACCTTCCATAAAGAGGGGGGAGGGAGGGGAAGAGAGATTTCGTCATCGAACATTCCAGAACCTTCCAGAAAGAGAGGGGAGGGAGGGAAGAGAGGTTTCGTCATCGAACCTTCCAGAAAGAGAGAGGGGGAGGGAGGGGAGAGAGATTTCATCATAGAAACTTCCAGAACCTTCCAACGAGACGGGGAGGGAGGGGGAGAGAGTTTTCGTCATCGAACCTTCCATAACCTTCCAGAAAGAGGGGGCAGGGAGGGGGAGAGAGATTTCGTCATCGAACCTTCCAGAACCTTCCAGAAAGAGGAGGGAGGGAGGGGAAGAGAGATTTCGTCATCGAACATTGCAGAACCTTCCAGAAAGAGAGGGGAGGGAGGGAAGAGAGGTTTCGTCATCGAACCTTCCAGAAAGAGAGAGGGGGAGGGAGGGGAGAGAGATTTCATCATAGAAACTTCCAGAACTTTCCAACGAGACGGGGAGGGAGGGGGAGAGAGTTTTCGTCATCGAACCTTCCATAACCTTCCAGAAAGAGGGGGCAGGGAGGGGGAGAGAGATTTCGTGATCGAACCTTCCAGAAAGAGAGAGGGGGGAGGGAAGAGAGATTTCGTCATCGAACATTCCAGAACCTTCCAGAAAGAGAGAGGGGGGAGGGAAGAGAGATTTCGTCATCGAACCTTCCAGAAAGAGGAGGGAGGGAGGGGAAGAGAGATTTCGTCATCGAACTTTCCAGAACCTTCCTGAAAGAGAGGGGAGGGAGGGAAGAGAGATTTCGTCATCGAACCTTCCAGAACCTTCCAGAAAGAGAGAGGGGGAGGGAAGAGAGATTTCGTCATCGAACCTTCCAGAACCTTCCATAAAGAGGGGGGAGGGAGGGGAAGAGAGATTTCGTCATCGAACATTCCAGAACCTTCCAGAAAGAGAGGGGAGGGAGGGAAGAGAGGTTTCGTCATCGAACCTTCCAGAAAGAGAGAGGGGGAGGGAGGGGAGAGAGATTTCATCATAGAAACTTCCAGAACCTTCCAACGAGACGGGGAGGGAGGGGGAGAGAGTTTTCGTCATCGAACCTTCCATAACCTTCCAGAAAGAGGGGGCAGGGAGGGGGAGAGAGATTTCGTCATCGAACCTTCCAGAACCTTCCAGAAAGAGGAGGGAGGGAGGGGAAGAGAGATTTCGTCATCGAACATTGCAGAACCTTCCAGAAAGAGAGGGGAGGGAGGGAAGAGAGGTTTCGTCATCGAACCTTCCAGAAAGAGAGAGGGGGAGGGAGGGGAGAGAGATTTCATCATAGAAACTTCCAGAACTTTCCAACGAGACGGGGAGGGAGGGGGAGAGAGTTTTCGTCATCGAACCTTCCATAACCTTCCAGAAAGAGGGGGCAGGGAGGGGGAGAGAGATTTCGTCATCGAACCTTCCAGAACCTTCCAGAAAGAGGAGGGAGGGAGGGGAAGAGAGATTTCGTCATCGAACAACCAGAACCTTCCAGAAAGAGGGGGCAGGGAGGGTAAGAGAGATTTCGTCATCGAACCTTCCAGAAAGAGAGAGGGGGAGGGAGGGGAGAGAGATTTCATCATAGAAACTTCCAGAACCTTCCAACGAGACGGGGAGGGAGGGGGAGAGAGTTTTCGTCATCGAACCTTCCATAACCTTCCAGAAAGAGGGGGCAGGGAGGGGGAGAGAGTTTTCGTCATCGAACCTTCCATAACCTTCCAGAAAGAGGGGGCAGGGAGGGGGAGAGAGATTTCGTCATCGAACCTTCCAGAACCTTCCAGAAAGAGGAGGGAGGGAGGGGAAGAGAGATTTCGTCATCGAACAACCAGAACCTTCCAGAAAGAGGGGCAGGGAGGGTAAGAGAGATTTCGTCATCGAACCTTCCAGAAAGAGAGAGGGGGAGGGAGGGGAGAGAGATTTCATCATAGAAACTTCCAGAACCTTCCAACGAGACGGGGAGGGAGGGGGAGAGAGTTTTCGTCATCGAACCTTCCATAACCTTCCAGAAAGAGGGGGCAGGGAGGGGGAGAGAGATTTCGTCATCGAACCTTCCAGAACCTTCCAGAAAGAGAGGGGAGGGAGGGAAGAGAGATTTCGTCATAGAAACTTCCAGAACCGTCCAGAAAGAGGGGGGGAGGGGGGGGAAGAGATTTCCTCATCGAACCTTCCCAAAAGAGGGGAAGGGAGGAAAGAGAGATTTCGTCATAGAAACTTCCAGAACCGTCCAGAAAGAGGGGGGGAGGGGGGGGGAGAGATTTCCTCATCGAACCTTCCCAAAAGAGGGGAAGGGAGGGGGGAGAGATTTCGTCATCGAAACCCGTCTGCCAGTGGTTTCCCCCGCCGTAGGCGGGGGAATGCCTCGGTGGATATTATGCACACAGAAAGCACAATAAACAGAGCCCAAACTAGCACACAACCCGGCGTACGCAAGCCGGAGCACGCGCCTTGGCGCGTGCGATCGGCTGGTGGATAGATAATAAATTTGAGGAGATAAGAGACAGGAATGTGCAGAGCGAGACATTTGAAGAATAATGTGGGTGAGAGGGAGAGGGTGCCTTTAGGCAATGAATTAAGAATAGTAAATGTACGATGAGAAATGAAGTTTTTAGACAAATTGTCAGAAGCACGGAATAAGGGAAAAGCTTACGAGTGGCACCTCGAGTTCGCGAGTGCCGAGACTCAAATAACAGAGAAGGGGTAACAGTGGATTGCGGTGAAAAAAGAGAGTGAGCAAATTTAAAGGATGACATTGTTCTAAGATCAAGAGGCTCTAACTGGAACCTCTCGCATGATAATGCATACGATATGAATGGGATTTTACATCTAAAATGTAATCTACGGAATGTAATTGGACTTTCTCAAGTAGTTTGCGATCCTTGAGAGTATGGGGTGAATATACGAGGGAACAATATTCAAGGATTGAGCGAACATAAATTTTGTAAGCGTGTACAAGTACGATGGGATTGGATGATTTGATAGCAACAAAGAGAAAATTAAGACGCTTGGAAGCTTTTTTAACAATATCAAGTATATGAGGGCGGAAAGACAGATTACTGGAAATAAGGACACCAAGATCTCTTACACAATCAATGGGAGAAATTGGAACAGAATTGAAGTAATAAGCTATTCGGGGATTCCTACTTCCAATGTGCAAAATGTGAGATTTAGTAGGGTTCACTGACATTTGCCAGGTTGAACACCAGTTTGAAAGGGCATTGAGGGCTGTTTGGAGAGGGGCGGGAGTAGGGGGAGATCGGTGGAGGAAAGAAAATACAAGCTTAAGATCGTCAGCAAAAAGATATGAATCAACAGAGCAAGAGTCAACAATATCATTGATAAATATAAGGAATAATAAGGGTCCGAGGACGCTCCCCTGGGGAACGCCTGAAGATACGTGGGAAGGTTGAGAGAGTGTGGAATCTACACGGACTTTTTGAGAACGGGCGCTAAGCCAATTCCCAATCCATCGATGAAGATTACCAGAAATACCATACGCAGAAAGCTTGAGGAGTAACTTGTTATGAGATACAGTATCAAACGCCTTGCGGAAGTCAATATAGGCAATATCACTGGACAATATAGAACAGCGGTTAGACATGAGCTGAGATAAAAAGAAGATTAGTTTATGCGTTGTTCTTCTACGTTTGCGGAATCCATATTGATTAGTAGTGATGAGATGTTGTGAATTAAGAAAGGAAGTGAGAGAGCTTTTGATAACTCGCTCGAAAAGCTTGGACACGTTACTGGTGAGTGAAATAGGCCGATAATCGGCTGCGGTCTCTCGTCTTCCACCATTTTTGAAAAGAGGACAGATAACTGCCTCAGTCCAATGGGATGGGACGGAGCCACTAAGAAGTGATGATTAAAAAATTAGGGAAAGGGGGAATGCGAGAGATGCACATTCTTTGAGGAAAATAGAAGGAATGTGATCTGGACCAAGGGAGCATTTACTAGGCATTTTAGAGATAAATTTTGCAACAAAAAACGGCGAAACGTCGATTGAATCAATAATTGCGTCGGTACGAGAAGGGAACGGGGGAAGGACATCATCATCGATAGTGAAAACGGATGTGAACTGACTAGAGAGCGCTTCGGCTTTTTCGGAACGAGATGAAGCGTATGTGCCATCGCTACGCCGAAGCGCAGCAACCGCTGATTTCTGCTTAGAGAGGCTTCTCATGTGAGAGAATAAACCTCCATTGGATGTTAATATACGCTTCCCCTCCTTCCTAATAGCCTCGCGGTGAATTGCTACTCGAACCTTCTTAGAAAAGGATTCATATGAAGGATCATTAGAGGAATAAAGATGGGATTGAATACGAAGAAGACGAAGAATATAGTTGGAATGAGTGGGTCGATTTGGAGTAATGGGGATGCAGTGCATCTATTATGGAATGCACGGTATTGATGAATCGATCGTACATTCGTTGAGCTGTATCTCCATTAAACAAAACGCTCATCCAATCGACCCCAGGGAGAAGGGAATTTTCCAGTGCGAAATTCCCTCTTCTCCAGCATCGAGAGGATGAATCATTCTGATCGGGAACGGAGATAACGGGCACAGAGAAGTGGACGTTGTAATGGTCCGCGAGACCAGGGGAAAGATAAAGGGAAGACAACAAATGAGAATCTGTAGAAAGAATCAAATCAAGAATATTGTCTTTGCGGGTAGGAGAATGAACGTTGAGTGAGTCCGTGAGAAGCACAGAAATCGATAAACATACTGCAGGTAGTGCAACTACGGGAGAGTTTGGAATGAGGCCAGTCAATGTGAGGGAGGTTGAAATCTCCCATAATAAAAGAAGGGAGAGAAGTGGAAACAACGAGATCGGAAATCGAAGAGAGGAGGGGACGGAGGTCACAATCATGGTTAGGATTATAGATGGAAATGATGCGAGATGGGATTGGTTTGACAATATCGATTGCAAGTAATTCAACTCCTGGGGGTAGAGCTACATCAAGATGGACAAAGTCAGTAGAATGAGAGAGGAAGAGGCAGACACCTCCATGAGAAGGTCTGTCAAGACGGACAATTGAATAAGAGGAATTTCGAGTGAGAAACGAATCAGGAAGAGATTCATCAAGCCAGGTTTCGCAAACAGAAGCAACATCAATTGAATGAAGGGATAGGAGAGGTAGGAATGAATCAACCTTATTGCGAATAGATTGAGTATTGCATTGCATGAAGTTAATGTCTTGAGAACGAAAACTGAATGAATGTGAAGGTAAAAAGGGGGATGATGAGACGGGAGGAGGAAGAGGAAAGACAGACGCAATACCAAAACTCACGCTCGGGTCGGTCGGTCTCTCTTCGTCCACGTTCCCGGCTTGTCCAGCTTGACAACCTTGAGATTCCGCACGACGTATTCCTTCTTGCCGGCCGCGTCGTTCTTTTCGCAGGCCTCGGCCCACGCAGCCTTGAAGATCTTCTCCTCCTCGACTGAGTAGTTCGGGCGTGCGACGAGCGACGGGTAGGGGGGATTGTCGCCTCTCTTGCTCTTCGCGAGTAGACGAATGAAGTCGATTGCCTCCTTGGCGGAGGAGAATGTCAGGATGAGGGGACGGATTCCTTCTTTCCCCGTCAGACGGAAGAACTTGGTAGGAGGAGATTTGGCACCGATCTTGTTGCAGATGTCCTCGATCGCATCTGTATCGCCCCTCTCCGTCTGAAGGTTCCGAAGAAAAATTTGGTGCTTGCGCAGTCGGTCAGTTGAATCAGACTTGATGGTCTTCTTGACGGCGGTCTTGACGGTGGAGACGGTCTTCTCGAGGGAGGCAGTGAGAGGAGGGAAGTGGGCTGGATCGAGGAGGTCCAATTTATCGCACTAACCAAACACTGTACCTAACGATTTCGGGATTCGAAAGACTGTCATGCCTCTTGTTAGCAATAACGTTATCTTGCTAGACAAAAAAAAACTGCGTTCGGCTGCATATGCTCACTATTATAAGTTCGCAACAATGCGGGTTTTCAGCACAATTCAATCTTTATCGTTCTCGCACTTTTTTCGGTCATTGTCCTTCTACAACGGGAATGGTCCGCCATCCTTGCTGTAGTACAGTCCATTCGACTCATCCGTCCACGTGTCGAACACTTTTGTCATCAGCGAGACAGATTCTTCCACCTAAGTGATAATCATTTGAGGAATGAAAAATAGGGTTAGTAATTCAAGAATTTACTCTTTTAATTTCGCGCTCTCTCTTTCTCTTGCTTCTCTGACATGTAAGAGCGTATGCAAAAAAAAAATGAGTAGAGTCTTCTTTGAATTGTCAATCCTAATGAGCAAGAAAAATAGAGTCCATCAAATATTTGTTTCGTCGGTAATGCGGTATAGCTCACGCTGAGACTTCCTTGGCCCTGACTGAGCCTCGTGCGCACAGCTCCAGGCAGAATGGCCACGCATAGAATACCGTCTTTGATGGAGTGATGAGCGAAGGTGCGTGTGATCGAGTTCAGGGCGGTCTGAACGAAACCTCTTGGATATTGTTCGCTTTACCAGATGGGTAGGGGGTCAAAGCATACTCTAAACCTTAGTTTGTTTATAGTCATAATTTTGAATATTATGTTGCTTAGGATCAGGCGTTTGTACAGCTCATTCGAGCACCTCAGTAGTTCGAAAATCGAATGGAGTTTTAGAAGTCCTTTAGAAAACAAAAGCGTAACGTTACGTG
The DNA here is from genome assembly GCA_036245825.1 of Pristionchus entomophagus. NCBI lineage: Eukaryota > Metazoa > Nematoda > Chromadorea > Rhabditida > Neodiplogasteridae > Pristionchus > Pristionchus entomophagus. The sequence goes on from BTSX01000002.1 coordinate 36,236,633, forward strand.
CCTTGCTGGCTCGGTACGACACCATTCCACCACTCGTGTTGTCAGTCATCGATGCCATTCCGCTCGAGATATTGACGATTGCAGCTCGATTGACTCCTATGGGCAGAAATGCGTTGGCGATCGAAGCCTTGCGGAGTAGAGGAAGGAAAACCTGAGCTGCTAATATGATGAGTTGTCACAGACGACTCGTCTAAGTTGAGTTCACATTACTAAATTTTGTGTTCGGAGATCAGCAAGCAAGGTACCTGTGACATTACGAGCGGACCAAACGTGTTAGTATTGAAGACGTTCATGATCTTCTCGCGATCGGGAGCCACATCAAGATCGTATCTAAACATACGTTCCTATTTTTACGGATTATGATAGATGAAAATAGTTTTTTTTTCCTCATAATTCTAGTATCATCGCGCATTTTCGTTCTCGTGTCGGGTAATGCCTCTCCTATTGGCACACTCTCTACCGCCTATCTGACAGGTGAGAATGCGTTGCAGAAAAGCAATACTCGAAATGCCATCACTAATTTGAAATACTCACAGATCACCGTAGCCGGCGTTGTTGATCAGTAGCGACAGTCCCGCGTCGCCGAGAATAGCGGCGACCTCAAAATTACCAGGTAGAACTTAATATTGTTAATTGCATCATCATCGGCATCGGTTATAAAGTAATCGTTATCGATATTCTAGGAATTATTCTTCCGGTCGCGACGAGGCGTTACCAAAACGTTTTTCAAGGCCAAGATACTTAGCTACGATGGATGATCGTCATGTGAGAGTCCAGATGCAATCACCGTCAACAGATTCTTTGTGACCAAAGCGACGGGAAAAACTACATACCTTCTTTTCTAGAGCGATGATGCTCTCATCCTCACGTACGTCTAATTCGAAAATGTGCAGTCGCGGATCGGATATTCCGTTGACCTCCTGCAAATAACTGCAATCAGACAAACGCTAGTAAAATGATCCACCAGTCTAAAATTGCCCACATGCACAATCTTCTGCAGCAACACTTATTCATATTCTTATGCTTGAGGATGATGAAAATTTGTGGCCAAAAAACAAAACAAAAAATTTTGATTTCGTTCAAAAAACTCAACGAAAGCGCATTGAGGCGAATTAATATATTATTTGTCATCGTTTCGAACTTTCAAAATTGTTTTTTTTTTGCTGAATTGAATATTTGAACATTATTTTGGTAATCGCATAAGCAGTAAAACTCGCCTCCTCCTTATCAACGTTTATCGAGGCGACGATGACATGCTCCACGCCGGGAAGGGCGAGGAAGTGCCGGATGAAGCCCAGCCCGATCCCACTCGCGCCCCCCGTCACCAGCACCGAGCGAGGAGCCATCGTCGAAAATAATATTAATACAAAATGATGCAATATTCTAAAATATGAGCAAGACACATTCGATTGTCAACAGCCAAATGGAGCAACACAAGGTCGGGAAATATAGAGAGCGAATAGTAGGTGCATTTATATCGGTTAGGAAGTGAGAGCGCATACACACGCAACTACAGAATGAGCGCTTTTGTGTACGCTCCCATTTGTCATCTTTTCTTGTACTGTGTTTTGCACATTATGTAGCACGCAAACGTGGGATGGGGACTTGAACAAAACATCAGCATGTTTTGACAATGATTTGATACGAGAGTAGATAATCAGAGGGAAGAGGATTGAGTGGTCGGTCCAGGAATACGCCCTAAATGTAGCCTATTACAAAATTGTGAACTTTGACATTTAACTTGAATGTCGTAGTCCACTCCCGAAGGCAATGCATCGCTCCGAGAATATAATTTTCAGCTCCAGGCAAGTCTGATGACATGCCTACTAGTGATGACAATACGGCTTTTAACTGCATGAACCCATCATTTTCAACAGTGAAGACGTCGTGAACCCGAGTCAAGGCCTGCTTGCATAAACATGAAATTTACTCAAAATAACTATGCCGGTTCGGTACGAACTTCAAAATTTATTCTTCATGCTTGTCGGTGCATTTATGTATCACTATTCTAGCCTGAACAATTCTTTTCGTTTAGTAGTCTGAACCTTTTTATCAAACATAATTATATTTTCAAGAAACGGAATTCCCTGTAATTATCAGGGTGATGCATAACTTTTGGACTTTTTTTCTTCAAGTGTTTACAAATTCTTTATAAATGGGAATTATCAAGTTAGTATAGGGGCGTTTTAAAGTGCATCTAATGTGCTTTCGATCGCACACTTTCATATTCTGACGGCACTCTGGACATGCACATTATGAGTCTTCAAATGCGGTCGATTCATGAAGGTAAGGATCGGGTTTCCATTACCCTTGCCAAAGTGGTTGATCTAATGGATCAATTTCAGTATTCATTTTGAAGATTGACCCTTTTGGCACATCTCACAGTAAGATTTCAGTACAGTTGTCGACGACATCGATCTGGCACAATTTCTTCAGACCACTATCCAGCGATTTTTATGCAATTTTCTTCATATTGTATGCTTTTCAGATTTTCAATTTGTTTGGCCTGTGAGTGACAATGAGTCAATTCTTTTCTATGATATTGTGGACGAAACATGTGAGAATACAGCGCCCCACATTAGACCCTTGCCACTATTTTTGTACACATTTGAGATCAAATGTTGAAAGCATCAATGCTATGCAATTCACGTCGGTTTGCGAGTCGCCACTACTAAAATAGTTATCATGGACCCTAGATCTCTAGCGAATTCGAAACAGAATTACACTAGGTATTCACTTACGTATGATAGATACCCAGCGAAAATTTCCCCGATGAGATTCCCCGATTGTAATGCCGACTTATGAAAATATCTCAAGTACCCAAGCTAAAGGAAACCATCTGAGTTGATGATTAATAACGCAAAGTCCATCCATAAACGATGTATTTGAAAGATGGCATTTGATTTGTATTTGATTTGTATAGATTTGTATTTGAAAGAAGAATGAAAGCTGAATGCCAGTATATCAAACTCACCAATTAGTCCAAAACTAAAAAAAAGTCCATAAGTTATGCATCAGCCTAGTAATTCGAAATGCAGTTATTGAGATGTAAATGCAAATAAAGCAAAAATAAAGATTCGCTTATGAGATTATCACAATAGAAAGATGCATACATTTGATTGATATAAATCATTGATAGAGTCAGAATCAGAATCTTTTTTGTTGATTGGCATCCATCAGTCCGAGAAGCTCGATGTATTCCAATAGCAGCGTGGAGATCTTCTGAAAGGAATGATTAAGCCGCTTCCCGTGGGGAAGTGCGATATTCAGTTTGGGACAAACTCAAAGCTCGGGTGAATTTGGGTCCCCCCTCGTACTCCTCCGACACATCTCTTGCGCCTTTCCCAATCCCGATCTCAATAAAAGTAGATGAAGCACACTCAGATCTGATTCAATAAAAGTGATGGAATCGCATCTTGACCCAAATTCGCGCATGGGTTTTCGAGCAAGCACACGACTGTGATTTTGATATTGGTTGAGCAAATTGCTGTCATGAACTCTCGTAAAGTAGAGGGTCTATGCCGATGTGTCATCACTAGCAGACACTAGGCCGCAACCGCGGAAGGTGAGCAAATTATTGGACGAGGGAACACAATTTATCTCTTCTCGCCTCTTTCTCTCGCAGTTCACAGTGTCTATCAAACAAGAACACGCTAAGCATATCGACAGCACAGTTTAGACACGCCATTGGTTTCTATTCATTACAAGTCATTTACGGTTTAAGGGAATACAAGGATGAGATAGATTGCCAAGGCGGGGAGATCAACGTCTCTTGAGCATAATCGGTAATGGCCACAATTTATTTTTAAAAAAGATTCTTTTTTTTTCTTTTTTTTTCTTATTGACCCAAAACCGACTAATTTGAGCAGAAGATGTTGACTTTAGCACAGTTCACCTCGTCACTGTGCCTTTGATACCATTCTACATACATGCCATAATACAAAACATGAAATATTGGTAGATACAATACTACGTACGATCGGCGACTAAAACACAAACGAAATTTCGAGAAAAATTTACATCAGTTGTGCAACGATCTTTTCTTCTCCGATCACGTTGAGAAGTTTCAGAATGCCGAATTTTAAGTGCGATTCGGCGAAAGAATTCTGCAAAAAATACAGTTCTATGGAGAAAACATAAACATTTGTGCTGTATTTTTGGGCATTGTCTCTTTCATATATGAGACGAATCGCGAGATATTCGAGAGCCCAGCGGCACAAGGAAATAAGAAAAAAAATCAAAATGATGCTACAGACAAATCGCAAAATGCATTCGAAAGAGGAGGCAGAGGGGAAGATTTCATATGCTGACGATATCATTCCTTGTCCATGCGCTGGAGCGGGGTGGTCGGTTTTCCAAAAAAGTTAGTTAAGACGTTAAGACGACCAGTCGGTTATTTTCGACCACCGTCCGGACATCGGTACATTATTTTCGATTCTGCCTCCAGACTCATAGGACCTAGGGTGCCTTGGACCTTGTTTACAATAATGGTATGGAAATTTGCCTGGCCGTGCAAAGCGACGCGCCAGGTGCTGGCACAGTGAAAAACGTAAATTTTTCATATTTTCTCAGCCAAATGAGATAGACTCGAAATTCCTTTTGCGTTATGTTTGGCATGTCCAAAGTGCACAGGAGCACTATTGGGAACGATTTCCGGGCGAATCTGTAATCGACTTTTTTTACTTAAATTCTTGAATTTTTGAAATTTTCTGTACTCTAGAGGAGTTTCCGAAACTATTGTCCTATCACTGGATGTAGTCCACTTACTGTTCCATCAAACCCTTTTTTAGTGACGACTTTCCAGGATTTCCGTTGGAGAGAAATGTTTCGAAATTCATCAAAAACTGGCGAATTTGAACATTTCCGTTGATAACTTTTTCTGCTCGAGGTATTATGAGCTCGCATACTTAAATTCGGATTCTACGCGCAAAAATACACCAAAAACTTCAATAGTCATATTCCTCCGAGATGAAAAATTTTCGACTTTTACCTTGGGGTCGAGGTCATTTTTGGTCGAAAAGTCGAATTCTCAGAATGAGGTGACTATAGGTGTTTAAGATGTATTTTCATGCGTAGAGAACGAATTTGCATACTAGAGCTCACGAAACAGCGAAAGAAAAAGTGATAGCAAAATAATAATTATAGAAAAAAGTTCAAAAAAAATGCGTTTTTCAAACTTTTTTCTTTCGCTGTTTCGTGAGCTCTAGTATACAAATTCGGTATCTACGCATGAAAATACATAGGAAAAACTTATAGTCATCTCATTCTGAGAATTCGACTTTTCGACCAAAAATGACCTCGAAAATGGTCATGGTAAAAGTCGAAAATTTTTCATCTCGGAGAAATATGACTATAGAAGTTTTTGGTGTATTTTTGCGAGTAGAATCCGAATTTCCGTATGCGAGCTCATAATACCTCGAGCAGAAAAAGTTATCAACGGAAATGTTCAAAATTCGCCAGTTTTTGATATATTTCGAAACATTTCTCGGCAACGGAAATCCTGGAAAGTCGCCACTATAAAGGAGTTTGATGAAACAGTAAGTGGAATACATCTAGTGATAGGACAATAGTTTCGGAGATCGTCTAGAGTACAGAAAATTTTAAAAATTCGAAAATTTGAGTAAAAAAGTCGATTACAGATTCTCCCGGAAATCGTTCCCAATAGTGCTCCTGTGCACTTTGGACATGCCGAACATAACGCAAAAGGAATTTCGAGTCTATCTCATTTGGCTGAGAAAATATGAAAAATTGATGTTTTTCATTGTGCCAGCACCTGGCGCGCCGCTTTGCACGGCCAGGCCAATTTCCATACCATTATTGTAAAAAAAGATCCAAGGCACCCTAGGTCCTATAAGTATGGAGGGCAGAATCGAAAATAATGTACCGATATCCGGGAAGGGGGTCAAATGGTAAAAAATAACCGACCGGTCGTCTTAATAGTTTATTCTCCAAAAAATTCTCGAGAGTGATTTTGCCTTATACTGGTACCTACTAAAGCTCATAAAATCAGGATAATCGGAGATGGGGAAAAAAAGGGGCGGCCTTTTGTCCGAAAAACCTGCGATTTTTGGAAATTTTGTCACTTTTTCAATCATAACTTTTTTCTTTCACGTTTTCATGAGCTCGCATGTCGAAATTTGGATTCAGCGTGCCGAAATACACCAGAAACTCTTAAAGACATTTTTTCGGGATGAAAAATTTTTCGACTTCGGCCACTTTTTCACCATGTGGTCCTCCCTTTGGTCCGTTTTTGAGTCAAAATTGAAAATCTCAGAATAAGGTCTCTATAGGAGTTTCTGGCGTATTTTTGGCGTACGTAGAATCCAAAAATGCATACTAGAGCTCACCAAAGTGCGAAAGAAAAAAGTTGTGATTCAAAAAGCGAGTTATCTTCGGAATTGTGATCATAACTTTTTTCTTTCGCACTTTGGTGAGCTATAGTATGCATTTTTTGGATTCTACGTGCTAAAATACGCCAGAAACTCCTATAGAGAAATTATTCTGAGATTTTCACTTTTTGACCCAAAAACGGACCACATGATGAAAAAGTGACCGAAGTCGAAAACTTTTTCATCCCGAAAAAATATGTCTTTAAGAGTTTCTGGTGTATTTCGGCACGCTGAATCCAAATTTCGACATGCGAGCTCATGAAAACGTGAAAGAAAAAAGTTATGATTGAAAAATTGACAAAATTTCGAAAAATCGCAGGGTTTTAGGACAAAAGGCCGTCTCTTTCGAATGCATTTTGCGATTTGTCTCTAGCATCATTTTTAAGCGAGTTATGGCCGTTTAGCTGAGGCCAAATTGGACCAAATTTTAATAAGGTACCCAATTCGACCTACCAATACTCGGAGATGAGGACCGATTTCAAAATTCGGTCAACGCAGTTTAATAGAGCACCATTCGAAGTACTTAAGTTATACTTTTCAGCAGTATCGGGTATACTAATTTCCTAGTACCGCGGGGGCGTCCATACTCTCGATTCTATCGCGATTCGTCTCATATATATCTACAACTGTCTGGTCTCTCTGAATGGTGGATATATTCAATACCCGAAAATATACTACATCGCTACGACCAGAAGGTTTAACAAAAATAGTGTTGATTGAATGGGAAAGTTGTTTGGAAGAATCGTATGATAATACATTCATGGTGATATGAGAAAATCGATTTCTGCAATTCACCTGAATAGCGCCTAGAAACAGCACCGCTTCGCCCATTCTGCATGCATATTCAGAGAGATGCAATTCTTCTTGGTACATTTTCTCCAATCCTTGAAAAATCATTCGTCGATATTTCTCGGCTGTACGGTGAATTTCTTCGGTCGGAGTTACCTTGTCTGGATTAAATCATTTGTTGCCAACTGCTGTCTAATTATAAGTGCAGATGGTATTATTGAGAAGACTATCAACACATTCAAAAAATATTTACCGAGTGTCCAGAAGCTGATACCGATAAATGCAATGAATTCATTCTCAGTTGGATTCCATCTTCTCATCTTTGCTCGCATTTTTCGTATTTCACCGTCGAGAAGGTCCGAAACTAGTCTAAATCGATTTTAATTTAAACTTTAATAGATCGCGAAAAAAAGATCGTTTATGCCTAAATATATCACATTTTTGCTGCATCTTTTTCGTCCTGGGTCATGTGGTCCGGCATGAATAGTGCGATTGTGTGATGGTCGTAATATGTGGCATAACTAGCCAAAGACCTGAATTGAGCCTCGATAATACTCAGATAATGAGAGAAAAAAACGAGTGCCCTTATAGTTAGTAAATGCCCTTATAGTTAGTAAACTTACATGGTTTCTTCATTGGAAAATAGTTTAAGCATTCGATATTCTGAATCCAGCATACAGATGAACGGATAGAAATTTCGAATGAGCTGCCACTAAATTTTCATCATTATTTTTTTAAAAAAACCTAATTTATAAAACCTGCTCGTTGCGTGTGAATGAATTAAACTCAGGGAATGCGGTATACGCGAATGCGTACATTGATGATACAAGAATGCGAGTTGTGCTTTCGATCAGCTCATGCGTTGTGGGAATGATGATCTGAATTTGTCAATACATGAGATATGAAAACGAAACATACCATATCATCAACATATATTTCGTGTGGGCCGGTATAGTTTGCACGAGAACTCAGTTCATTTGATCGTCTCATCGCGTTCATTAACCTTTAAATAATTCATCATAATTTTGTTCAACAAAAATATTTTTTTCATTCTGGATCACCATTGAACGGTTAACTTCAAAACTCACGTATAGCCTCTTCTTAAGGCCGCGATAGCTTGCAAGTCCGACGTACTATTTGTTTTAATCGTAGTAGGATCATCACTGAAAATATGCGAGTTATTTTTTCAGTTTCTCTCAACTAACTCTACTGTGGAAGAAGATGCATTCAGCTGTGGGCCTTCATTCGAGGGACCGCAACTGTTTTCGTCTTGTGGCTTCTGAAAGTGAGAATAGTGAGTAGATGAAACAGGATCGCACCGGGTTGGTGTTTCCAGATAATGTATCGGTAGAAGAACAGCTTGCTTTGAGTAGTGCTTCGAAACGGTCGAAACGGCATTTTCTGCAGCATTTTTTCCCACCTGAAGTAAACAAAGTAACTAACGGTAGGTAATAAGCAAACAGTTTGTTTTATATAGGGAAACGACAAAGCTATGCAATTGATGTGCAATCGAAATGACATTCAAATATTTGTCGTGTACCTTCCGAAATATCACACTTATTTGTTCCACTCCGGCAAACGAGCGGCTGTCCCTCCTCCTTGCGCCTACTGCAGACAACATGTGTTTCAAAAATAAATAATACAAGTCTAAGACATGACATTTCTGAGTCAAGAAGATGATCAATGATAGTAGATGCACTCACCCATAGAACACGGCACATGCTCGACAAGCGTCGACTTGTGAATGGGCGAAACGCGTCGGTTTTCCACACACGAGACATGCACGTGTCTGCAGTGCTAACATCAGATAGTGATAACATTGTTGTACCCCGAAGGGACACGCCCACTAATTCACAGATCTATTCAGTGGAGGAGGATAAAGATATGTGACCTAATATCGCGCTCTCTGGTCCAAACTCTCAGTTTAATCCACACCTAATTAGTCCGGCTCTTCCTACTAGTTACTCTCGATTCTACCCGCCAAGACTCTCTTCTGGTTGCTCTTATCAAGAAGCGCTAACACTAGGCTGGATTGGGAGCCTAGAGAATGGTATCGTAGACGACAAGATAGCAACATGATGATATCGCGGGATTCCATAAAGTACCATCAACAAGTGCTCTCTATCGGTACCATCAACAAGTGCTCTCAAACGTTGGAGAATGCGTCTTCGACGAATGGCTGACTCTGAATACGGGGATTTCAAAACAACGGAATGTGGAAACGAAAACCTGATCACATTTTGAAAACTCCTATTGTACCAACTTTCCTTTGAATCGAGTCGGGCCTATGCGCGTAGTCAATGATGCGAGAAAATGATGAAAAGAGACGAATCAAAAGACCAGGTGAAATATCTCATCATTCTGAATCGACCTGCAGAGTCGGTTTTGCGCATGAATGCGTTAATTCGGAAATGACACTATTTGACGTTCAATCCAAAACCGTGAAATGTGTTTAAATAAGCTGTGTAGGATTCGATTTTCACACATAACGTTGCAAAAGGAAACAGCTGAATGATATCTCTTCGACTCTATTGTGAGTAGGGTTCTTCTCATTACCTTATTTTCAACAAAGTGATTTCGTTTTCCCAGGATTCATATACTTTCGCCTAACGGAGTCTATAGGTCGATTATGAGTCAAATTACCCTTAAAACTTTCAAAAATGTTTGAGCGAGAGCACGTTGAACGCAAATGGTCTCATAGGACGCAACAGTAAACAAGAGAATGCGCTAAATCGCTCAATTCATAGACGTTTGTTTCGAAATTACTCACCATTTTTGGCCGAAGGCGAGCGTTGTTTCGAGTGTTCATTTCGCTGAGAATGATCTGAAAGAAAAACGCGAGAAACAAGTGTAACAATCAATAGAGCGCGTCACTACTATAGAAAGAGAGAGTGCACTGGTGTTTGCGTCTTCCGTCGCGTATGTCTCTCTCTCTAGCCACACTCTCTAACAGCCTCACACGTTGGCACAATTTCTTTCGAAAAACACGCACACTCTCATTCGCTGATACTCATGGATTGGCGTATCGTTGGCGGATTATCCAATGAATTTTTTCACAGTTGCTCTTTAGTTCCTTTGCCTGACCATTACCCTGAAATCCCTCCTTCCACTTCTATCCTAGACCTCACCTGACCTTATCACTCCTCCTTCCCGTCTCCTATGTGAGTAGTGGTAATCCAATGAAATGCAATGAGTGGTGACACGGTCAACATTCGAAACAATGCCCCGATTCTTTTTTATTAGAACCTCATTCAACCACCATCCCTATCTAGAACGATTCGGAATATCAGATGATATTGGGGATGTTCAACTTCTGAGAGAAACATTAACCCTCCATGTTATAACTCGTACATGATTAATAACCTTTTATTAAACACAACAATAATTTCATGAATAACACAATGGCCGGGGAATTCTGGGGTTAGACCCAAATTCATATTACACGCATTTCATTATTCACGGGGATCACTTTCTTCTAAAGGAAAATCAGCGACATCAATCTAGTCGATTTTGTGCTGTTTTCTAACACTCAACGTCACCTAGTATTTTTGAGCATCCCAACAATTGCGTTTCTCATCGTATGAGATTTACCCAAGTCAAACTTGCTGAACACTTCGGCGATCCCTACATGAGCGAGAGCTCCGGCGTTGTGGCTTTTCTACACAGAAGAAAGGCTATGATAAAAGACGGGTTAAGATATGATACACGATGAGCAAAAAATCGAAAATGGGAATGAGCAGAACTTGCACTCCGAAATGTGAGAGTTCATGGCACGAAGCCATGCCTCCGTGGGATATGAACAGAGTTAGTCGAGGGTCGGCTGGAATCATGTTTAGATTTAGAAATCTAGCACTGAGCGAACCAAGAACGTCCGATTGTGGCATCCATTCAGTCAAAATGACTTTCGCATATTAGGAAGCTTCGCGTTTCGCAAACTCATCCGACTTGTTCTTTTATTTCCAAATAAAGGTCGTGTGGGGAAAGGAAGCACATGCCTGTGAAATAGTATTTTGCGATTGTTACCATGACGGAGATCTCACCTTGAGAATCAAAGCTATGTAGCAGGCTTTATGTGGACACTCTTGGCACTCGAATGTGTCGAGGATGGTTTGTGAGCGAAGAGACAATAGACTACTCCAATACTGAATATTCATTGCTATTACGTGCAAAATATACATAAAGTTAATGGTAATGGTACCCATTTCTCTGGGCACATTCGTCCTGTGGGTCACACCGCAAGATCAGTGTATTTGTAACGGGAGTATTCATTCAGCAGCTCCCGATCCTGTTATTCGGCCCTACTTCGACACACCACATGTCTCTACCACAGTAGCTCTATTCACTACTCTAGTAGTTATAGAGAACTATTTTAGTTCATCATACATTTTCTCTTCCCATGTCTTCCTTGTACGTCCTTCCATGAAAAAGCTATACATCGAATACATTGATTAGGAAACTGTATCAGCCGAAAATTTACTATACAATGACTCGAGATGAAAGAATAAAACAATACTTGCAGAGTGTACAGATATACACTAATTGTGCTCAAAATTAGTGTGCTTGCACCAATCACATTCACACACTACAAGACAGGCATGATGATTAGAGCGAGATGCTAGGTTACTAATGTTTTTGATATGAAAAATTGTGCCTTTCCTCTTGCCAACCTTTGTGCCTATCCTCTTGCCAATTTATGGGCTACATCTCCTATCACGGAGGTTCTTTTGCTTTTAAGGGGGGCGTCTGTGCTCTTTAAGCAATCACAGTTCTTTCCTGATCGCTTTTTTTCTGATTTGTATCGACTAGGGTTACTATTTAGCATCGGCAATCGCTTAATCGCTCTTATAATGCGACTATAACTCCACTCGTGACACGCGACATGCTTTTTCGTGACAAAAATTAGCTAAGTAGCTACCGCTCTTGGACTGTTCATTCATTCATTTATTCCGTTCAAAAGTGCAGAAAAGTATCGTGAAGATTGCAAGATGTTGTTGATGCTGAGCGCCCTTATTGATTGGAAAAAATTGTCCGATTTCAGATGCGCGTCGTTCTGCTTTTATACGTATTTTCCTTCTGCGCTGATGCGCACAAAATCCTCGTGTACAACCTGAAATTCGCGCACTCACACGGCAATTTTCTCGGAAACATCGCGGATTTGCTGGTGGACGCTGGTCATGACGTGGTTAGTGATTTACAATACCAGAATATAGCTAAAACATCATTAATGTTACTTCAAACAAGAAACATAACTGTGAGATGTCGATATTTTGGTAACAATCTCGATAATTGCAGACATCTCTGATTCCCGAGATCGCTGTTCAGCTCAAGGACGGCACAACCAAGTCTAAGATCGTGCGTGTTCCTGCGGATCCTGATGCCGCGGAGGCGCATCGCACACTTGATACGGGTAAGAAGTGATGCGCATTCGAAACCGACCCTCGTCATTTCGCGCACGCTCTCTCTCTGATCAGACATCCTAGAGAATAGATGAGAGTCGATCTCCATTGAGAGAATGCGATTTTAACTAACCAAGAATAATGAGAAATTTATTAGACCGGATGGACTTCTTCGGTGTGAGCGAGCTAAATCCCTTCATGCTGCACGCAGTGGGTTATTTTGCATTTAAATTATGAATAGGATTCATTTTACATGCTTTCTCTCCAAAGGAACCAGTCAGGAATGTTCGGAACAACTTTTTTACCGGTTTTTTGAAAAATATTTTCGGAAAATCTCGTCTATCAATTGCCAATATTTGAAGATTTGCTGAATGGGGCAATCAACGCATTCAGATGAGCCAGAACACCGCGCCCATGTACGCAAAGCAGTGCGAGGCAAATCTCAATTCGGGAGTTGTGGAATTGCAGGTTTGTGACAGTCATTTTTATTTGCTGGTTTAGGCTTTGCTGTTACGATTGTTTCGCACCGAGAATCATTCAGAAGCAGGCGTTCGATGTCTACATCGTCGAGACATTCGACATCTGCGGGATGAGTGCGTTTTTTTTAAAAGAGGCATTGATCACATCAGATTGCGGAAAACGTTTTAACGTTTGCATAGTTTTAATTTTCTGAAACGTATATATAATTCTCCAGCAATCCTTTCAGTGCTCGCTCCTCTGCTCAAACCTCGCTCCACCATCATGACCTCCACTACGATCCTTCTCGGGGAACAGTTCGATGAGGTCGGAGTGCCGCTCGCTCTCAGCTCCAGTCCCAGTGAGTTGCACCGTTTTTTCGCACTTTCATTTCATTGATGCTCATTGCATGGGTGCTCAGTTCATTTTCGCAATGAGAAATGTAGCAACAGCAGTTATAATGAGGTCCGACTTAACACCTGCACTTCAGGTATGCTCACTCGTTCGCTGGACATTCACTCCATCACCTCGCGAGCCTGGAACATCTTCTCTGAACAGATGACTAGACTCATGTTCTCCGGCCCTAGAAGAGACGTCAGCAGGGTGTTCAGAGAGCGCTTCGGAGAGGATTACCCGACGCTGAAAGTGAGCAGACTGAACCCTTTTCGCGCAAGTTCCTGTTCGCTCGACAGAGGATGGCAGAACGAGAAGAGATTAGTCATACACATTCGAGATTTACTTTTTGTGATCGCGCTTTTTGGGAAGGGGGTTATCGGCCGAAAGCGTGAATAATGAGAAATGGGATTACGCGAAAACTTTCTCGAAAAATGATTAATTACCCACTTCTTGCGATACTGCTACGTTTTTTTGTCTTCCTGGTCCCGGGTAATGTAGCAAATTCTCTTCATTCCCCGAGATTCCCCCCCCCCCTTCTAAATCTTCATTCGTGGGTAGTCTCGGGTAGTGTTGGATTTTTGAGGGGTCTCTATTTCGCTATGGTTATGCATTCCAGGAAATTTCTTCTAACGTCGCGTACGTCTTCACTAACTCCGAACCGCTCATCGACATCGCTACTCCGACCCTCTCCAGAGTCGTTGATATCGGGGGATTGGGAGCGAAGGAACCGAGGCAACTGGATGAGGTATCGTTTTTTTGCAAATTTATATTTAAAAGATATAAAGAATAGCATGGGTGACAATTTTTATTTTTCCGCAATCATCATGTCAGATGTGTCATAAGAGAGGAATCGCGAGATTTTCGAGAGAAATGACCACCCCGCGGCAGTAGCAATTTGTATCTCCGATCCCGCTGTAAAGAAAAACTTAAGTACTTTCGATGATGCTCTTTCAAACTGCGTTTGCCGTTTTTCGATAACTGACCTCATCTTTGAGTATTGGTAACTTACCAAATAGTGACCCCCCCAAAAAATCCCCGAAAAAATTATTTGAGAACGTACTGTCAGCTAACTACAACACAAAAATCAGAATAATCGGAAGTGGGGGAAAAAAGCGTCGCCATATGTCCGAAAAACCTAAAAAAAAAACCCAAAAAATATGTCTATAATAGTTTCTGGTGTATTTTGGCGCGCTGATTCCGAATTTCCATACGAGAGCTCATGAAAAAGTTTTTGAAAGAAGTTACACTTGAAAAACTGCAAAAAAGTCGAAAAATCGCAGGTTTTTCGGACATATGGCGACGCTTTTTTCCCCCACTTCCGATTATTCTGATTTTTGTGTTGGAGTTAGCTGACAGTACGTTCTCAAATCACTTTTCGGGGATTTTTGGAGAGGTCACTATTTGGTAAGTTACATCACTTTTTTAAGTTACATCACTGATCCAGCGCATGGAAAAGGAATGACATCACCAACATATCGAATATAGCCCTCTGCCTCCTCATTCTAACTCCGTTTTGGAAATCTTGATTGCACTATTTTGAACCGAGTTATGGTCTTTTTCGTGAGTCGAATTTGACGTAAAATCTCAGAAGGTACCTACTTTGACCTACCAATACTCGAAGTTGAGGTCAGTTATCGAAAAACGGCAAACGCTGTTTGAAAGAGCATCATCGAAAGTATTTAAGTTTTACTTTACAACGGGATCGGAGATATAAATTCCTACCGCCGCAGGGCTCTCGAAAATGTGGCGATTCCTCTCATAATACAGAGGAAGCTGATCAGAATGACACCTCTGAGAAGGTCCTAGGGTTAATAGAAATTGAATTATGTCGGTTGCAGAAATGTCGTTTTGGTCGAGTTACGGAAATGTCGTTTGCTAAAAAAATAAAAATTGCGGAATTGTCACAAAGAACACATTTAGTACTGGTCATCCGTAATGAATCGACGGTCGAAAGTCGTGTTGATGTCTTTTGGATCAGTGGCAAAGAGCTACCTTCTGGCTCCTTCAGTCAAACGTGCTCTTCTGAAGGTAAGTGAGCAACACTATTTTTTTATCGACGCGTGTTAATGAGAAAATTAATTTTTGATTAAACGGAGATCCTAATTTGACAATTTTTTCAGGTAGGTTTGTTGTAATGTTGAGACATGTGAATTAAGTTTTAGGTGATTTCATCCTTCCCCTCAGTGACGTTCATTTGGAAGTACGAGAAGAAGGACGAATTCGCGCTCGGGGAGGCTGCACAACTGGAGAATCTTGTCATGGCAGATTGGACGCCGCAGAATGACCTACTCAGTGGGGTTTAGTGACCAAATCAATAATAATAAGACGACGCAAACAATAATGGAGAAAACATAATTTTAGATCACCCCAATCTCTCCGTATTTATCAGCCATGGCGGCATGGGTTCAGTGCAAGAACTCGCGCTCAGAGGGAAACCAGGTGAGATTTTTTTAAACCAAAATCTTTCTAAAATTAACTAATCAAGCGTAAATAATATGAAATAATTAGCATATTTTTATCATATTAAATACAATTTACTAAACATTGTGTTTTCAGCAATTCTCATCCCCATCTTCGGCGACCAACCGAGAAATGCTGCAATGATCGAGCATAATAGGCTGGGAAAGGTAAGGAATGGGATGGAGGAACAAAATAAAATCCTTTGAAGAATGCGTGGATCGTTTTCAACACAAAATACATTAAATGGATAAAATAAAAACGATTTTAGGTATTGAGCAAGGACGAGATCGGGAATTACGAGAAGATCATAGCTCTATTGAAGGAATTGATGGAAAATCCTGAGTGAGTTTTTACTACTGATGCTCCATCGATATCAGACTCTCCTCTAATCGAGTGCTCTCTCATTTCTCTAAACGGCGAGAGAACGTGCAAGTTGAGAAGAGTCGGTCTTGATTTGACATCACTATTTTCGACAGCGATTAGACAATATGTATCGCGTTTTCAGGTATGCTGACAATTCGAGACGAGTCGCTCGGATGCTTGCGAAGAAGCCATTCTCATCCAAGGAGAAGCTTTTGAAATACGTCGATTTCGCAGCTGAATCCGGTAATTAACAATGTTTATTCAAAGACTAAACATTAAACAATTATGGATTTGTTCGTGTTCATTGATGTTTCAGAATATTTTTTTAATAAACAGATCAATTTAGATCGAAGGATGTTACAGCTATCTCGTGGTTCAAAATCATATATTTTTCACATAATCAGTCAGCACATTACAGGTCCGTCTCATGCTCTCCGTCCCCAATCCCTCGACATGTCCTTCATTGAGTACCACAATCTCGATATTATCGTCCTCGTTATTTTTGTTTTTGTTGTGATCACTGTTCTCTTGTTGACAGCGGCTTCTAGAGTGTTCAGAAAAATTCATAGCTGGAAAATCAAGGTCGATTAATATGTTTAACAAATTATTATGAAGAAAAAAATAAATTTTTTTAAAAAAATATTTTTTGTTCGATTGCATCGATAAATCGACTAATTAATATATTATCAGGCTGACCCATATGAGACGAATCACGAGATTTTCGCGAGAAATTACAGTAAAACAAAGTTCGGGAAATAAAAGATTTGGAAAATTGCTTAGAGAAATCAGAGGGGATAACACGCGTGTCACCTAAGGTTCGAATAAACTCTGGCAATATGGACCCTCACAAGATAGCTTCGAGATTTGTTCATAACTATCGATGTCCATCATCAATTGTTGCTTCCGGTAGGCCAAGCTCTGGCTGGTTCCTTGTGGATCGTGGATATAACCGGCATCGAAATCGACGAACTTCCACAACGACAAATAATAATCGTGAGATCGTGTATCTTACTGTTGTTTTACGGAGGGTGTAGGGGATACTGGCTAAAGTGCCTTGCATATTCTGAAAAAGTCAATGTTGCATGGTGCTTCGTTTTTAATGTATAAATGTGCCCTCTATAATAACATATCAATACAGTAATGTTCATGCAGGTGAGCAGTTTCTTTGCTCTCGGTTCCCCACTGATAAATCTCACGTGTTTGCCGCCATACAGACGCGTGTCCACGGGCCTGAAAAAGACAACAGTTATGCAGTTAGTGTTGAGATTATGTCTCGATTCGACTAAAAAAATTTCAATATGGCATCTTATGCAGCTTCAAATCAATTGGCGTAACAAAGAGTATAACAAATACACAATGATCGTTATTCAAATAATTTCAAGATATTTTATCAATATATCATAACACATGTTTATCAAACAGAACGTCCGCAATTTTATGATTGTTGGGCAGCTTCATTCATGAGATTTCCGATATGTTTTTTGTTCCTGATGTCGATGGTAAGAACGTCCTCGAGAGATCCGACCAACTGCAATGAATAGATATAGACCGACGAACCCCACACTTTTAGATGGGTTCGACACCCTACATCATTCTCGGTTAACACAGTTGTACAAACTTTTGAAAAGAGCAAACTAGTTAAAGGAGTAGCTGCGTGGGAAACGGTACGATCCTTCTTACACGTGCGGACAAGAGTACGTGGAATTAACGACGACAACATCTTCGCGTTAAATTGATGTGCGACATAATTTTACCACCGATTTACAATCACCTTATCCATCATTATCGCCTTTCTAGTCGACTTTTCATCTTCGCTGATGTTGGGATCGGCAAGGACTTTCTGGAATAAAAAAAATCGGATTTGTACATGCAGAGTTGGAGCCTCCTACACACTCCTTTCGTATTTGCAAATGTGACACAAAATGTATCAAAACGAAGCATACTAGTGATGACAAAAAGGAGAAGCCTGCTGCAACTCGGATTCAAGTCCGCTTCACCGTTTAAAATGGCGGGTTGGATCTGGCATTTAGCCGGTACTACAGGCAATTTTGTTATGACTAAGACATACCGAGATGAGTGTAGGACACGGGCCAGCGAAGAATAGAGCGCAGTGTGGAAAGAGGATGTCCGAGAGCAGAAGAAGCTAGGAGATTCGATTACAGTCAGGCTATTACATAGTCTGTTTTTGTCTACTACACCGTTGTTTGATTGACCTTCAGCGATGAGAAAAAAAATCAAGCAATTGCAAGTCGATAAGTGAATACCGTATCCAGCAAGTAAGGCGGCTCGACTCCATCCAGATTCTCCACCATACTGTTGTACATTTCCTGTACGAGCATCGGGATTGATGAGCGTCTGAAATGCGGTTCGAGCTACGTTATCGGAAACGGTAGAATGGGTTACACTCAAGATATTCTATCGAGAAGTAATTTAGCGATTCCATTATTTCTTATGTGAACACTCTGCAATAGCAAGGACAGTGATCGACTTTGTACAAGATTTGAAAACATTGATTGATGAATGGAATATTGGATCTATTTAGCTCTGATTAGAGGAAGATTTATTGCGGTTAGGCGAGTATTATTTAATCAGACAAGCCAACCCGCCTCTGTTCCGCCGTCAATGCCGTCAGTGCGATTCGATGGAGATCCTCAACGCCGACGCCGAGGTGCGTGCCCTGTGCGAAAGCCAAATCAGTTCACATTGACCTCACCTTGAGTTTACCCATCAAATTGACCTCAAGTACATGAGAAGGCATTTGTAGCAGTTTAGATATTATTACACTGTTCCTTTGGCGCAAGGTAAAAGCAAGCATGAGAAGAACGGCCTGGTTATTTTCAGTTGAATCTTCAATTTCTAGTCAGTCTCGTCAGTTGAATCTTCAATTTCTAGTCAGTCTCCGTTTTGTATCAGCTATTGTATAACACGCGTGTCGCGTTAGGATCGAATAAACACTTGCACAATGAAGAAGTCGAAAATGGGTTGAAGACATTTTTTGATAGTCCATAGGGTCCCTCACAAGTTAACGTCGAGCTTAATTGCCTAGGGTCGCATTTAATGATTAATGTAAACTATGCAATACCTGCCAGTCGATGAGTGACGCGACCTGGCCGGTGTTTGTAGCGATGAGCACGTTGCCAGTGTGCAAGTCTGATAGAAGGGCAATGAAGAAGCAATCACTATACTTTTTTCAAGAAATAAACAACGTTTTCCGCACTTGCTGAACTATGATTGCTACTATGTCAGAGGTTTTGCCTTTTTTTTCAGTATAAATTATCCACATACGATAATCAGAAATCGCAACAGATTGAATTATCTCGGTACCTCCGTTCACTATTACTGGCCGAAAGCCCATCTGCTTATGGATCGTTGAACCAAGGTTGGAACCGTGGTAAACAGGCAAAAGGTCGTCAATCTTGTCCAGTAGCTGCTTCATCGAAACGGAATCGTCCAGAGTCGAGATACCTTTGACCATCGAACGGAAGGTCTGAAATGCTTAAAGAAAATCAACAAATTGATCAACAGTGCGAGAAGGTTAAATGATCTCATTTAGATGGAACATCGTAATGTATGAACAAATATGTACGCATGCGTGAGAAAATATGCAAAGTTGCTGTTCACCTCGAGTGGCCAGTGATTTGAAATCATTTCGAAGAAATCCTTATGGAGTTCTGGATCTTTCGGTTCTTTCTTGAGCGAGCAAGCCTGTAGTTTCCCGAGTGCACGGGCGATCTGCGAAGATAGACACGAATTTTTAAAAAAATGAATGTAATAACTATCTTACTCCTCACCTGTCTCACTTGATCAACCGTGTACATTTCATGAAAGCACATCATACGCGAGTTGGCAATGTATTCGAGACACAGCTGCCCGGCTCCTTCAGTCTCCTGTGAATGAAATTATTCATTTTAGGCGCTTAGCATATTTTATCCTTTTATATCCACTTGGAATAACTCCTCCTACTCTTCCTAAACATTTCAGAATATTAATCATGATTGGTGTTTCCATAAATGGTGTGTCTTACCCCTGGTTCTGCTCGTTTCCCATAGTACTTCCGCGGAATCGCCAGACCGTGAAATTCCTCGAAGAAATCGTATGTGGCAACCTCGGTGTTATGAAGCTGAAATTTTAATAAAATAAAATACAAAAATAACGAAATTTGCGATAATTTCTCTGGGAAGTATTCGGTTGAATGTGAAGTTACTGATGACAAAACGGTAACGACCCTCCTCATTTTGCGTGTTCTTTCGCTGGTCGGGGAAACGAGAGAAAAGGCGAAATTAAGAGAGTCGAATGCCGATCTGTCATCCCTCACTCACATCATTCATTTTCGCTTGCATCGACGCCCACTGTCCATCATCGTAGTCGAACATGCGCTGATTCGCAGGCACAGCGTCGTTCAACTTCTTCAGCGGCAGAAATGACGGAATCTCAACGCGAATTTGTCATATATTGTATATTTTCAGGAACAAGGACGACTGCAAACATTGTTTTAAGAGTCATTTCCAAATCAGGTCCACCTTGATCACGACAGTGTTCGGCAGTTGCTCTCCTTCTGCGGCTCCTTGCCAGTCGCAGGTCACGAGCCCGCAGCAAGACGTGAACCCCTGAGCAGCGCAAGACTCATTACAAGTCAATACTACGAAAAAGTCACACTTGCGAGTTGTCAATGTATTCAAGACAACTCGATTCTCCGACAATACTACGAAGTAAATGTGAGATCTGCCTCACATTCCCATCTCCAATATCGATCACGTACTTGCCCGCTCCGAATCTCGCGTCTGTGTCAAGAGCTGCTCTAAAATGATGGATCGGTGAAGACGAATCTACTATTCAAAAGTCAACCATCACCTGAGACGACTCTCAAACTCAGCCCAAGTGACCGAGGTGTTCAGCATCCCATCACGAGACATTATCTAGAAATTCGAAAAATAATTAAAATGTATTTGTGAGGGAACCACAGAATAGTTTTAAAAAATGAGAAATAAAAGCTCATTCGGAGTGCTTATCTAACATTTCGGGGAGTCCTTATCTTGGCATGACGGTGCGGAATCGTGTAGAATCCACACTCCAAGAACAGTCAATATCAGCACAGAAATAGATCATGTACTGCAAAAAGGGGATTATTTGCCCGATCGTAGTATAAAGAGTCGTAATTCTTCTATTTTCAACCGGATTTTCGCATCAGCATGAGTTCAGTTCTTGTCACTGGTGCGAATCGCGGAATCGGACTCGGACTGGCTCGTAATTTCCTCTCCCATCCCTCAGTCTCCACTGTCATTGCGACCGCAAGGGACGTTTACTCTGCGAAGGTTGGTTAACCGAAAATAAAAATAAAACTGAAATCGTCATCATTTCTATACAGACCATGACATCTTTGTGCAAAATACAAAATAATAACCATTGCAGGAGCTAAAGGCTATCAACAGCCCCAAACTGCATATCTTTCAACTTGAAGTAGTGAGCGAAGAATCCATCGCCAATGCCGTGAAAAAGGTGTGTTTATATTGACGTGAGGTCAATGAATTCGGCGTCCATCAGGTAGGTGAGATGGTTGGCGTGAAAGGCCTGGATTTCCTCATCCACAATGCTGGAGTTGGCTACGAAACGCCTTTGAACGGAGAGCTCTCTAAGGCGAAAATCAGCGAGATGTTCGAAGTGAATGCTATCGCTCCAATGATAATTTCAAACGTGGGTATTGTCATAATTTGCTTCGAAAACCCCATGAAGATACGAGAAAATACATTATTTAAGAAGTTCTGCCCATTGCTCAAGAAAGCAGCGGCAAATAAAGGATCTGCTCAAATCACCATGATCTCCTCTGGCGTCGGATCTCTTGAAAACGCAATAAACATGCCAAAAGAAATGCCATACACGGGGTCGGCTATGAGTAAGGTGAATTCCGCATACAAACAGTATGAACTTAATATTTACATAGTTCACGAGTTACATAACACGAGTAGTTCGCACTAGTTTTGTCGGATCGACAAGCACTCGCTTCATTCTGCTCACACTCTCGCCGATTAGAGAATCGAGATAATGGGCAGAATGGAGAGAGCTGTTATTATGATAGATCCGGCATGACATGTTTTCACTAACAATTAAATATACTCAGTGCGCCGTCAATATGCTCACGAGACGAATCGCCGTCGAGTGGAAGGATGACCACATCAGAGCGACTACTTTCTGTCCCGGATGGGTGAAGACTAACCTGGGATCGGACAACGGACTACTCACGGTGCATGGTTTGCAATTCGCTTTCGCTTTAATTATGTCAAAACGGTGATGAGGATCATGTGAAAATGAGAGAGTCTTATAAGAAATGATGATTTGCCATCACTTTTCGCATTGTCTGAATGTGCGAAATGCAGGTTGACGAGTCAACGATTCCCCTCACCAAGTTCATCTTGTCCCTTTCTGAGGAGCACAACGGTCAATACTACCAGCACACGGGAGAGAGGATTCCTTGGTGAAGCGAATTTCACGCAGAGTTACAATTGTAGTATGAGAAACGCGTGAATAAAAGAATTCGATAAATCGATAGTTTCTTCTGTAATTGATCTGCCACTTTCTCCATTCATAACACTGGACTTATCAAAGCCTTGATTCACACAATATAACACGCAATATAACAGGAACGAACATTGTCTTTTTGGCAAGATCATTTTTGGGTCGAAATCGTCCGAATTATCTATCTAGATAATTCGATCTTTCGAATCGAACAGTGTGGATCTCTGAGATAGGGACAACATGTTTCCTTCATATTAAACACATGTCACGTTTTCTTAAACATCCTCGAACTGCGACACACCAAGGTAAATCATCAGCACCGACGCTATCAATGTCACGAATCCAACGACAAGCTGAATGAGGCATATAGCAATACTGAAAGAAGTTGAGATGGTGTTCGTAATGGTCGAGTTAAAAGATGTGGACTATAGTGAGTGGTAAAACAGATTTTGTGGTATAATAGTCACACAGAAGTACTCTAGGCTGATTTTGGACTGCTTACACTCCATTTCACTCACATTCAAGGCGACTACAGATCAGGCGGTTTTTAAAAATTTTTTTTTACTGAATTTGCGTTGGTATCTCCCCCAAACCCTTTCTCTCTTAATCGAATACAAGCCGACTACAAATTTAGCTATTTTGCGTACTCAAATTGTTCCGTTATCTCGCAATCCTTTTCACTCGCATTCATGCCTACACAGATAGCGCGTGTTTGGGTGAGTACGACCTTTTTTCGTTTTCTCACACTCATCCTCTTGTTCTCTCGAATACAAGCCGACTATAGTTTTAGCATTTTTGTGTACTCATAATTTTTCATTATCTCGCTTCCCTATGAGAGTCATGTAATTAGACTACAGATTAAGCGGTTTTGAGTACTCAACTGCTGGCTTGATTTTTTCCCTGATGACTGACTTGTTGGAGTGGTTCAGGGTTCACCACCACATCATGACTCACAGGAA
Source organism: Pristionchus entomophagus (assembly GCA_036245825.1). Lineage (NCBI taxonomy): Eukaryota > Metazoa > Nematoda > Chromadorea > Rhabditida > Neodiplogasteridae > Pristionchus > Pristionchus entomophagus. Next base: position 36,260,351 of record BTSX01000002.1, read on the forward strand.
TTGAAGGACTTATCTATCTGCAATCATGTTCGATACCCTGAGAATTAACAGAGATGTTTACAAATCGTGTTTGCCAAAAATAGGGATGAGCTTGAGTCAACCCTATAATACAAAGAAGTAGCGAAATAGGTTTCGAGTGGAACAGCATAGCACAATTTGCACGAGAGAGTGCTGTGCGTCAGTATAAAGCTAGAAAGGTTGGAGAGATGAGAAACGACGTTCATTATGGCTCTCACCATCGAACGTATGTATTTGAACTATAATATCTTTTATAATAAACTTATGATTGCTTATGATTGTAAATTAGATATGAATTAAATTCAGAAGCGAAATCTCTTCTCGAACCGATTCATGCTGCCTATGCGGAGAATCTCGAAAAGGTGGTGTTCGACTCTTCATCCTCCTTTAAATTCATCAGTTATTCAGGGAAAACTAAAGGTCGTTGCGGGCTTTTACGCCCCCGACGGAGTTCTGATTCTCGGCTCTGTTCGGGTTTATGGGTTTTCTGAAACTTTATGGGTTCCATGAAACTTTATGGGTCCCACCATGACTTTATGGGTTCCATGAAATAAAAAAAAACGCCTCTCTTGAGACTTTATGGGTCCCACCATGACTTTATGGGTTCCATGAAATAAAAAAAAACGCATCTCTTGAGACTTTATGGGTCCCATCATGACTTTATCGGTTAAATGAAAAACTAAATTGTCTCGTTGAAACTTTATGGGTCCCATCACGACTTTGTGGGTTCCATAAAATACATAACGTATCATTTTGAAAAGTTAGAGGATTGATTGAAATTAGCGTAATGCACCCAGGAATGCTTCAAAAAAAACATCATGATAGTGTATGAAATATCTTGGGATCCGGATATCGGCTTGGAATAATTTTGGTATATGAGATGAAGGCATTATCAGTGAGTAGAGATGTTTTATGACTTATTTTCCGAGTCAAATTCGCTGTTTTTGCTGTTATTTACCGTATTCCCAAGTTTATTTTGAATTTTCCTATGAATTACTCTCGTTTTTTCTCAATTTTCTTGGAATATTCTACCATTAGCGAAGTAGTTCAGCCAATGCTGAAAAACAGTGGTGGACGAAAAAGGAAATACATTTGGAATTTATAATCGAATATTATCTGAATTTCAAAAAAAAATATTTCGGCTTTGTTCACCATGATTGATAAGTGTTGACCAAAAAGTAAATTACAGGAAAATTTACCGACTTGAAGTTTTTTTTTGCATATTTTGATGCGTTAAACCGAATTTCTGCTTTAGAACCCATGAAAAGGGTTGTCAGAATTAAGAAAGAAAATGAAGAGGACATTCGCATTCGCACGGGCGCGCTGATCGGTCTCATTCTTCATTGAAGAGGGGAGAGATCGGTGAGCTTTTCAATGAAGAGGGTCCTCGCCTCTTTGAAGAGTCCTTTTTTTTCAAGATGAATCTGGTTAGAAAAAAGTTATCTATCTAATTATTCGATATTAAGCCAGAAAAATATTATTGAGAGATTTCTGAAAAAAAAACTGGATTCTAAAATATCAAAATTGGCCAACTACAGTACTGGCTAATCGCATTGGGCATTCGCGGCCGCGGCGGACCGCGAATTGATTTAGCGCAAAGCGGAAACATTTTCTGACGTTGGGGTGTTGATTTTCGTAATCTACAGTCCATTTCCGATCGAAATCACTACAAGGTCATATTTTATACTTGGATTTAAAAGGAATTAAAAATATTCACAGAAAAGGCCTGACCCAGCGAACAATAGTTGCCCCACTTGAACAAATCGCCCCATAAGCCCAATCCTTGCTCAAACTCGCTGTAATCGATACCATACTCTAGTTTCTCGAAAAGGAATATCATGGCATGGTTAGGTCATTAGGTCAACAATTGTTCGCTGGGTCAGGCTTTTTCGATGAATATTTTCAAATCCCGTAAATCGACGAATAAAATATGATATTATATGATAGTGGTTTCGATCGAAAATGAACTGTACATCACGAAAATCAACACCCCGACGTCAGAAGATGTTTCCGTTTTGAGCTAAATCAATCCGCGGAAACGGCGGACCGTCGCGGCCGCGAATGCCCAATGCGATTAGCCAGTACTGTATAACAGTCTTTTTTTTCCTGGGTTCATTACGCTAATTTTAATGAATCCTCTGACTTTTCAATAGTGTCGTGATGAGACCCATAAAGTTTTCCAAGCCGATATCCGGATCCCAAGATATTTCATACACTATCATGATGTTTTTTTTGAAGCATTCCTGGGTGCATTACGCTAATTTCAATCAATCCTCTAACTTTTCATAATGATCCGTTATGTATTTTATGGAACCCACAAAGTCGTGATGGGACCCATAAAGTTTCAACGAGACAATTTAGTTTTTCATGGAACCGATAAAGTCATGATGGGACCCATAAAGTCTCAAGAGATGCGTTTTTTTTTATTTTATGGAACCCATAAAGTCATGGTGGGACCCATAAAGTTTCAGAAAATCCATAAACCCGTACAGAGCCCTAGTCTCAACCATTCAATTTCTCGACACCGAAGATTTTCCTTTTTACACTTCTTTAGAACTTTCATCATTGTTTGAAATTTCAAGAAAGACTCTTAATTCTTCACATTCTCATACAACTGTCTGAGAAAGATCAAAATAAAGCTAACGCCGATAATTTCACGAAATTTCGAGCAGACCTTTCGCACAGAGGGCAGCGAGTGGCTCATTATCTTCGATGAATTCGAGACATGACCTACTTGATCATGTTATAAATACGGGATAAATACATCGTTTTGATACAACTGTTCAATACTGTTTTTATGATTGATGAGTTATGGTACATAAATCATCATTGTTAGTCATAATTATGATTCGTCGAACGAATTGTCGTTCCAAACACTGGTTTGTCCTAACGCGAACGGTCTCGGATGTGTTTCAGCACTTGAGTACGGATATTGACTCGCGAACGTAATTGAATGAGCTAATAGCGTCTACTTATTGATATTTAATGATCCGGAGACCCGACTTTTAGTATCCTAAATTCCGCAAATATCTGGCTTGGTGATTTTTCTCGGGAGGGTTGCGGGAAAACATTACACGCTCAATCATCTGAACAATGAGATCACTGATTTGTTTTGACATTCTCTTGCGTATAAACTCGAGTATAGATTTAGCAATTTTGTGTAGTTAACATTTTTTTTTCATTTTCTCGCTCGAAGTTTTTTTTTGCATTCAAATATACTACATATTGAGTGGTTTTGTGTACTCTGCGTTTTTTGTTCTCGCAACCTCGAGTAACGTATGTATGATTACTCCTCCTTAGAAGAGGGCTACTAATGGGTTATCATATCTTCGTCGGATACATTCTCAACGAGAAGTAAGGGGACTATGATTAGTGGCGGGCCGATTTTGCAGTGTAATAGTCACGCATACCCGTTTTCTAGCCTAAGTTACCCCCCCCCCCCCTATACTCGCTACACTCCATTTCTCTCGCATACTAGCGAACTACAAAGAGAGCGCTTTTGCGTACTGACCTTGTGTTCTTATCTTGCACTCTCCCTCACTTTCAATAATGGAACAGCGTGTACGCCGACTATAATTTCAGCACGTTTTTACACTCACGTTATGTCGTCTGTCATCCCCACCCTCTCGTTCTCTCGCATACAAGCCGACTACAGTTTCAGCAGATTTGTGTACTCACCATTTGTCATTATCTCGCCCTCTCTCTCGCAAGATATCGGACTACAGATTGAGCGATCTCGCGTACTCAACTGTTGTCATGATTTATTGCGTGATGACTTATGTGTCGCAGTGGTTCAGGGTTCACCACCACATCATGTCTCACTGGAATTGAAGGACTTCTGTAATTGTTTGCTCTCTCACATAGTATTTGTGCAGGGACGCTTTGCCTGGCAGACATGTCATCTTGTTCACCTGCTCTATTTTTTCTTTCATTCAAAAATCAGATATCTTTACTTCAATTTGACTGATTCGTTTTTGACGTTTGCTAGATTTGTGTGCGCGTTTTGAATACTATAGAGAATCATTGCGTTTAGTGATTATCCGTTTCAAATTTGAGAACAAAACGATGTTTCAGCATGGTCGATAACGTTCACACGTATCTCGCGACGACTGCAGTGGGAGCGATTGGAGTGTGCCTTTTGAGGTGAGATCGTTACATATTGTATGTGATATGGTAGACAATGAGACAATCCATTGATAATGAGTCGTTTGTGGATCAATGTACACAAGATAGTGTATGTGTATTGCCACAGTAAGATTTTTCAAGTAGTTTAGAAACAATTATGTTTAAGGAAGTACTTCAAGGGCTCTAACTTCACGGAGATTGTCTCGGCCATTGGAAAAGTGGCCGTGGTAACGGGGGGAAACACGGGAATCGGACTAGAGACAGTAAAAGAACTCAATCTACGAGGAGCAAAGGTTTGCTTTTTTATTGTAATCAAAGTTTTTTCCTACACAAACTGTAATAATGGAACAGCTCACATCAGATCGAACGCAAAGACATGTGTCATACTATCTGTAGAGACATATCTGAATTTCAGGTGTACTTGTTGTGTCGCAGTCAGGAAAGGGCTAATGCGGCCAAGACCCAATTGGTGGAGGTCCGTACAGCGTTTTGTTGTTGTTGTGTTTTATGGTTAGAACAAGAACATTTTGTTTTTTTCTAAACCTTCTCATTGACCGTCAGAGAAAAGGGAAAGAGCAGAAACGAGAGTGTTCATGTTCTCCCCGTTATGGCATCTGAACGTTACTCAGATCCCTCGTGGGGTAAAAGCATACAAATGCGAGTTTAGGCCGGCTGCGACGCCTCTCGGCTGATCTACCTCAATTGTGATCTCGGAAGCATGGACAACATCAGGAAGTGCGCTGCGAATATGCCAAAGTGTGAGTCCTACGCTCAGCTTTGTTTCTAAGTGCATAATCGGGAACATTTCTCGGATTCCTCTTGATACGGTTAGTGTCTGTATTGACTCGAGAATTATCGTCAAAAGCGACTCACCTTTTAAGTGGAGCCTAGCATCGACATTCTCGTGAACAATGCGGGTGTATGGTTGTCCGACTATCAGAAGACTTCCGATGGACACGAAATGACGTGGGGAACAAACCATCTCGGTGAGTAGACAAATTGCACACAATAGTAGACAAATTGCACACAATTGTCTCCACAAGGTAGGGCCGATACTTTGCGCGAACTACTAGAACATCCGCAGTACTCTATTATCGATGGTAAGAAAGCCAATAGAGGGAGAACCACCCCTCTATTTATACACGTTGGTGAATCAGAATCGTACATGTTCAGGGTGAATCATATTCGAATGGTTGGGATGGGGAATGGTATCGATTGTGGACGTGATGAAACGGTCACAACACTCCCGAGGGCGAAAGGTGATATTTGGTCCTCAGAAACAAAAATACAGTACTTCGATAAAAAAGACCTCCGTGATCATTCTCTATTCACCCGTCTGCGAAAGCTTCAACCATGCGATCGAGACGGGAGAAATCTCCGTGCATTCTACCTGAAGCTCAACGTTATCGTCCATCAGCTTCTCCCCAATGGAGAAATTGATACGCCAGACATGCTCGTGCACTTGATCACTTCAAAGCTTCCCATCGGAATGCAGACGAGAATCATCAAGGAATCGGCACGAAAATCAGATTTCGGAGTCTTCAGCGTACTCGCAATCCTCGCCGATGCCGTTGAAGACGAGAAAATCGAAAATGAAATCATGGCAAACAATCGAACTGAACGACGCCACGAGAACGACCGGCGTGCCGAGAAGACATCGACTTCCAATCAATCCAATCCGAATCGATCAGAGACAACTCGTGATAGAGCACCTCGTTCAAACACAAAACCCAGTCGATTCTTCCCGGCACCGAGAAATTGCCGCCTATGCGATGGACTTCATCGAGAGAATGCTTGGGCCACCTACTCCACTCCGGAAGATCGAAGAACAGTGTTTTGTCCGAAGCCATCTTTGATGTGACTACAATGACGCTTCAATCGAGCGCTGTTCCACCCCTCGTCGCCGATCAGAATGCGTCTAGTCAACCACTACTCTGTCTCGAAGCTGTGCTCCATTCTCCCGTTGATGCCGCACGCACAGTCAAGACAACAGTGATATTCGACTCAGCCAGTACATGCTCCTACATCACTTCCGATCTTGCTACTGCTCTCGACCTCCCACTCATCGAATCACAGAGAATAGCGACTCAAGTGTTCGGAAAGAAGAGAGTCGATTACAAGACAGTCGGAATATTCCCAATCGGAGTGACACTCAGAGACGGCACTCAACGGAATCTCGCTACACTTTCTACACCTCTGATCTGCGGACAAGTGAAGTGGTTGAGAAAAGAGAATGAGTCAATCACACAGACACAGTCCACTCCCAGTCTTCTCATCGGAATGGATATTTTCCTCGAATTCTTCTTCGGAGAAAACTTCTCGATGACTCGATCTGAAGACGGAACACACATTCTGTCCACCCCTCTGGGAGATATCGCAACGAAGAAGCGAGTCAACAATCGGAATCTGTTTTCTACAATCCTCGTCAATCCTTCCGTCGAATCCGTTCCCGATCTCGCCAAGCTGACGGATATGGTCAAGAATTTCTTCTCTGTCGAGATGATCGGAGTAACAGATTCACCCGAAATCGACGATGATGACAACAAGGGACTCGCTCACTTCCTTGCCAACATACGATTCAACGAGAGCGAGCAGCGCTACTATGTAGCTCTACCGTTTCGTGACGAGAATCCGCAACTGCCCACTAATTTCGGCCTCGCTTTCCGTCGTCTTATCACCAATTCCACTGCGTTGGCTCAAAAACCCGAAAATCTGGCCAAATACAATGCAATCTTCGAGGAACAACTGAAAGAAGGAATACTGGAACGAGTCCCAGACGAGGAACTATTCAAGAAAGATGGAGTCCACTACCTCTCCCACTACGGAATAGTGAAGACGTGCAATACCACCAAACTGCGAGCAGTCCTCGACGGCAGCGCCCATACGAAAGAGAACCAATCACTGAATGATTGTCTCTACCGAGGCCCAGTGATATTGCCTGACTTATTCGGTAGAACTTGATCTGTCTCTGAAACTTATCCCCAATCCGAACTGGCTCGTGTTCCGATCTGGTTCGAGTCCATCCTCCCCTCTCTGCCTCGTGGGGTGCGGTCGTTCGCATCGCTTCGGACAGATCATCGATCTCTCGCCTCGCCATCCCTCTCTCAATCGACGGATGCACTCTGGAGCTCCATCTGTTCGTCGATGCATCACAGCACGCGTACGCCGCAGCAGCGTTCATGGTCTGTCGACAGCCCGACGGATTTGGCTCATCATCACTACTCGCCTCGAAGGCTCGAGTTGCACCTGTCAACTGCGTAGAACTTCTAGCCAATCTACTCGGAGCTCTACTCCGAAGCCACATACTCAAAGAGTTGAAAAGCTCTTCTGCCGACCGCGAAGTTCCACCACATCGACGGAACTCTCAATCCCGCAGATGTAGCCAGCAGAGGTTGCACTAGCGACGAGCTCGAGGATCATCCACTATGGTGGAAAGGACAAGCATTCCTAACCCAACCGCCTGCGACGTGGAATCCACAACCTCTACTCTCTTCTCCCACACTCAAGGAGGCAACTATGGCAGTTGCTGCATTATCAACTGATCCGATTCACCAGTCGATCCCTCCTCTCATCGATGCTTCACGATTCTCCACCTGGACGAAGATGGTGAACACGTTGATTCTGAATCTGATCTTCATCCAACGTCTGAAGAAGGTCCCGGCTTCTCTCTCCCGTATCTCGCTCCATTGCAGAGCTGAACAACTCCTCTTCAAGATGAGTCAAACGGAATATCCGCCCTCACCACATCTCATCAAGCAATTGCGAATGTACCAGTGCACTAGTACATCGCTCTGGAGATGCAGAGGAAGGATAGACAATGCAGAGATTCCAATTGAAGCCAAACATCCAGTCTTTCTCCCCAGAGAAAGCTCAATCACGAGACTCTACATCCTCTACATTCATCGTGACTTCAGTTGGCTTGCATGTAGTCAACTCTTTGAGTATGTGGCTTCGGAGTAGAGCTCCGAGTAGATTGGCTAGAAGTTCTACGCAGTTGACAGGTGCAACTCGAGCCTTCGAGGCGAGTAGTGATGATGAGCCAAATCCGTCGGGCTGTCGACAGACCATGAACGCTGCTGCGGCGTACGCGTGCTGTGATGCATCGACGAACAGATGGAGCTCCAGAGTGCATCCGTCGATTGAGAGAGGGATGGCGAGGCGAGAGATCGATGATCTGTCCGAAGCGATGCGAACGACCGCACCCCACGAGGCAGAGAGGGGAGGATGGACTCGAACCAGATCGGAACACGAGCCAGTTCGGATTGGGGATAAGTTTCAGAGACAGATCAAGTTCTACCGAATAAGTCAGGCAATATCACTGGGCCTCGGTAGAGACAATCATTCAGTGATTGGTTCTCTTTCGTATGGGCGCTGCCGTCGAGGACTGCTCGCAGTTTGGTGGTATTGCACGTCTTCACTATTCCGTAGTGGGAGAGGTAGTGGACTCCATCTTTCTTGAATAGTTCCTCGTCTGGGACTCGTTCCAGTATTCCTTCTTTCAGTTGTTCCTCGAAGATTGCATTGTATTTGGCCAGATTTTCGGGTTTTTGAGCCAACGCAGTGGAATTGGTGATAAGACGACGGAAAGCGAGGCCGAAATTAGTGGGCAGTTGCGGATTCTCGTCACGAAACGGTAGAGCTACATAGTAGCGCTGCTCGCTCTCGTTGAATCGTATGTTGGCAAGGAAGTGAGCGAGTCCCTTGTTGTCATCATCGTCGATTTCGGGTGAATCTGTTACTCCGATCATCTCGACAGAGAAGAAATTCTTGACCATATCCGTCAGCTTGGCGAGATCGGGAACGGATTCGACGGAAGGATTGACGAGGATTGTAGAAAACAGATTCCGATTGTTGACTCGCTTCTTCGTTGCGATATCTCCCAGAGGGGTGGACAGAATGTGTGTTCCGTCTTCAGATCGAGTCATCGAGAAGTTTTCTCCGAAGAAGAATTCGAGGAAAATATCCATTCCGATGAGAAGACTGGGAGTGGACTGTGTCTGTGTGATTGACTCATTCTCTTTTCTCAACCACTTCACTTGTCCGCAGATCAGAGGTGTAGAAAGTGTAGCGAGATTCCGTTGAGTGCCGTCTCTGAGTGTCACTCCGATTGGGAATATTCCGACTGTCTTGTAATCGACTCTCTTCTTTCCGAACACTTGAGTCGCTATTCTCTGTGATTCGATGAGTGGGAGGTCGAGAGCAGTAGCAAGATCGGAAGTGATGTAGGAGCATGTACTGGCTGAGTCGAATATCACTGTTGTCTTGACTGTGCGTGCGGCATCAACGGGAGAATGGAGCACAGCTTCGAGACAGAGTAGTGGTTGACTAGACGCATTCTGATCGGCGACGAGGGGTGGAACAGCGCTCGATTGAAGCGTCATTGTAGTCACATCAAAGATGGCTTCGGACAAAACACTGTTCTTCGATCTTCCGGAGTGGAGTAGGTGGAGGAGTGGAGGAGAGTGGAGTAGAGGAGTGAAGTCGAGGTCAGAATTGATAGCTGTGAGCGGGCGGGAGTTCAGTATCGCTTCGGCCTCCTTCAGAATCGTAGTGAACTCTTCGAAAGGAAGGATTCGTGTACCGGTGACCGCTTTGAGGGACGTCTTCGTGAGTCCAACGATTTTCTCGTAAATACCTCCATACCAGGGGAAATGTGGTGTCAGGAATTTGAATTGAATTCCCTTGCAGGCACAATTATCGACGATCTCGTTCTGCATTGGAGAGCGAAAGGCTTCTTGCAGACGATTGAGGGCGACGAATGAACTTGCATTGTCGCAAACGATAGTCGATGGTATTCCATGGGTGGCAACAAATCGTCGTATCCTTGAGAGGAGAGTCTTCAAGCTCATGTCTGTGATGAGATCGAGGAAAGTAGCTCGGATATGCAAGCAGGTCATGATGATGAGCCAGCATTTGGATTGTTTTCCTTCATCGGTTTTGTATTGCATGGGTCCTGCCAGGTCGAGTCCCACTGCAGAGAAGGGATGATCTGGTCGAACTGTGCGGATAGAAGGAAGATCTGGGTACTCCGGCAGCTTGAATTGCTTCGCTCGATCTCGTTTGCAGTGCATGCAATGACGGATGGATGATTTGACTGTTGCTCGACCTTTCGGTATCCATACTCTCTGCCTTAGTTCCGTCAATGTGTGCGGCATTCCGAAGTGATTGATTCGCCTTTCGCTCTCCAATGCAGAACGAGATCGTCGATAATTGTGCCAGCAAGGGAATTCAATTCAAATTCCTGACACCACATTTCCCCTGGTCCGGAGGTATTTACGAGAAAATCGTTGGACTCACGAAGACGTCCCTCAAAGCGGTCACCGGTACACGAATCCTTCCTCTCGAAGAGTTCACTACGATTCTGAAGGAGGCCGAAGCGATACTGAACTCCCGCCCGCTCACAGCTATCAATTCTGACCTCGACTTCACTCCTCTTCGCCCATCAGACTTCCTTCGTCCCCATGCATCACTTTCTCTTCCTCGTCTCCAGAACGAAATAGTAGAGGACGACGACTCTGAATGGAGACCCAGACAGACGCTGCGCGACTCTATCGTCGACTCATGGAATCAGTCGATGTCACTTCTCAATCGTTTCTGGATCAGATGACAGCGATAATATCTGACAAGTCTTTGAGAAAAATACAAACGAGAACACGACCAAGGACGACTAGTGAACAACTATCCTCCTCAATACGGAGACGTCGTAATTATCGCAGACCCCGGAATAGAAAGAGGTCAATGGAAGTTGGGACGAATCATCCAAGTCAAGAATGACCGATCAGCTATAGTAAAGACGGCTACTGGAACTCTCCATCGCCCTCTTTCTCTACTCTACAAACTGGAAATCGACGCAACAGATCGATCGATCAATCCAACTCTACACTCGCTCTTCTCTCAACAGTCTGTGCAACAAGGGATTCAAGATGTCCCGAGGCGACATCAGCTCATCTTCGAATGATCTACGTCACTCCTTGTATGCAACAAGGATTCGGAGTAGCGACTATTCAACTGACCAATACAAACACTCAGCAAGTGTGTTGGCTCAAGATGGAATGTCCGAATGGCCATCTCCGAATGCCCAATTCAACAGAAACCAATTCAAACTACTGTGGACCAATATGCAAATGCCCAGAATGGACAAGAACCTGCAGTTTCTACGACGGCAAGCATCGCGACATTTCGTCCATTAGTCATTTGCCTTCTGAATTGAAAACCTATGTCCCATCGCAAGTTTGCTCGTTCAAACAGGAAGGACATTGTGAAGCCAACGGTCTCTTCGGTATTTTCGCCCAAATACAGCTGATGGACGACAATCTGCTCATCGTTCCTGAACTGGACATAACTACTACGGATGTCTACTCCCCCGATGATCATCGCTGCTTTGGAAAGCACGGAGAGGAGTTACATCATTACACACTCTCATCACACAATCCAGTTTCCGGTTCCTCTTCGTTCTGCAGAGTTCATGCATGCTCAACACCAGAGGAAGCTACTGCCTTCTGCTTCTACGGTCAAAAAGTCACCTCCTACGTGTTCCTGGATCGAAATATCCCAATTCGAGCATGGGGAACAGTTCGGAAGCTCTACTATCCTCATTCCAAGAACACATCAAACTCGGATCAATCCCCAATTGCAATCCAATGTGCCTCTCTCGGCATAGAAGTTCGACCACGAGGAAAAGCGAAAGGCATCTCAGTTCGCGCCTGCGTCGGTATCTACTGCACATTCATACAAGAGCTTCAATCTGAGAACCCCATTCCTTTCCCATGGAGCCTCGTATCAGAAGACCACGAAATCGTTGTACAATCATGGATCGACGGTTCCTCCCATCCTGACGAGAAGATTCATTGCAAAGGTCGCATTCACTCCCTCATGCTGGAGTTACCTCGACGCTCTCTTATTCGTTCTCGGTACAATCTTCATCGGATACATCATATCTCGAGCTCTCGATATCTGCAAGATATCTTCCATTTTCTGTAATGGATTTCGCCGTTGCTGTTGCTTCTTCATTCGACGAACACCGATCAATGCAATCAATCCAATGTAAACTTCAAAGACAAACAGAACGAATCCAACTCAATTCTACCAGCCAAGACGAAATCGATGGAAACGAAACCAATTTTCTGCGACACTAATGGTGACCATCGCTGTCCTATCCATTTCAACGATTGGCCATGGTTGCTCGGAAGTTTCCTCGATTAGAGCAGAAGAACATGAGTGCACTCGATCACAAGAAGGGATCCTCCACTGCACTATTTCGAACTCTGCTGTTCTAACTCTCCGTCCGATTGGTCAGACTTCGTGTCTCGTACTCCGCGATGCAGACGGAGAGATCGGATCTGTCATCGAAATACGAGTTGATCGAATCAGCCACAAGTGTGACAAGCAGTCACTGTATTTCACTCGGTCACATGCATTCACGACACGAAGTCATCATGTTTGCGGAGAAGTATTTCACCCTGGAACCTGCGAAGATATTAAATGCAATTCCGTCGATCCATCCAAACCCCTCCCATTCTTCGAATCCAATACCCCCGGATTCAACTTCTGCGCCTCTTCATGTGGATGCTTCCCTTGTGGAGGATGCGTCAGTTGCTCACCTTCCTGCATCTTCTACCGAATTGCTGTGTCTCCAACAAGTTCAACGATCTACGAAGCATTCAGATGTCTTCAGTGGATCAATCACGTGGAGATTCATATCACAATTGAAACCAATGGCAATGAATGAACCAGCTACACAATGGACCTCGGACCAGGACAGACACATCGTTGGAACGACCTCACTGCCACTCTCATTTCAACAAGTGTTGCTCATTCACCAATCCTGAGCAACTTCCTCACCGACGGCACAAGATCCTGCATCATCGAGGACGCTCCTCCTTCTCTCTTCACACCTGGATCAGCTGGCCAACTACAATGTGGAACCAGAAAGGACACCAATGAATTTCGGTGTCAATTCCTTCCATCAACATGCACCTGTTCTACCAGTTCGACCTCTGCCTCATGTTCTTGCCCCGACGGAGATATGGAACGGTTTTTCAAGAAAGAACACCGAACCACTCGAGAGACAAGGACTCCAACTAACCTCCACTTCTACCGGAATCGAAGCATTCACAACTGACAATTAAGTGCTCTAGCTCAAAGTCAAGCTCGACATTCTCCTTCTCGATACAATGGTTGATTTCAATGAATGTACAATCTAAACTTCATCTGCAACGGGTTGTTACAATTGCATCGCGGGCAGTCAAATTGAAACCAACTGTATCTCATCTACATCGGATACTTCGACAACCTTTTCGTGTTCCGATACAAACAATGTGACTATCATCGACACCATCGTCAAGTGCAGCAAGAGCGGAGAACGCCAGAAGATCACTTTCTCCGCTAATACGAATTCAATCCAACTCGTCTGCATCTATCGCTGCCCGGGAGAGAAATCGCAAGCGAAAACTACTACAATTACAGGCGAGCTACAGTTCATTGACGAGGTCGAGAAGCGCCCATCCAACCTGGCCATCGAGACGAGAACCTCTGAGAAGAACCCAGCCAATGGATTTCCCTCGTTCGACTTCAATCTCTTCTCTCTCTTTTCCATCCCCATTACAATCATCATCATTATCATAATCGTAATAGCTTTCACCGTACTTTACCCCCGGGTGTGTGCTTACTATCGTAAAAAGAAACGCTAGCTCCAAATTCTCTTCCATTTCTCTTCCAACATGATTCACAAATAATTTCCCACTTCTGTCTAGACAAAAATTCTTATTAGTCAGACCTTTCCTCGACAACACATTACTCAGATAGCATCGCCTCTCCTATTTTCCCCGAATTCATTTCCATGCTTTTCCATGCTTGATTCCTGTTGTTTCTATGATACCTGGTTTAATTACCCAAGTTTGAGGATAAAACGACTTCCACGCTCTCGAACTTGTCTATAGATATACATAAATACGAGATAGTAAGGATAACATTGTGTGGAAATGCCTCTTGTCGGTCAGACAAACAAGAAAGCGTGCGACAAGATCAGAATCGAAATAACACCTTTTCTAGTATCCATGCTGCACTGTTTCAGGTCCTTTCCTGCTCACCGAACTGCTTCTGCCTCTTCTAGAGAAGGCTCCAGAAGGCAGAATCATCAACGTCTCAAGCTTGGCGCATGCCTACGTGAGTGCCTCATTATTGAGATGTTGATTGAAGTCGTGTCACTTTCGATATTTTCCTAACTCGATTCTCCAAACAGAGATACATTAAGAGTCCTGCTCTGGACCTTTCGACGATCGATGAGTGTTTGAAAGACTTCAACGCTTCGACTGCCTACTCGAAATCCAAACTGGCGAGTGTGAGTTTTCAAGACACCAACTTTATTTGAAGAATCACGTGCTGCTTACCATCATATTTTGACTCAGGATCGGATTGCGCTCTCGCAATTATGCGCGCTCTCTCTCTAGTTTTAGAAGAAGAAAAATGTGTAGCTTGTGTTCAAAACTTTAGCAAAATGCTTCAGTGAATCGCTCTTCAGGTGATGCATGCTCGCGAGCTCACGCGCAGATTTCGAGCGAGAGGCAACACGACCGTCACCGTCAACGCGCTTCATCCCGGTATTTTCTTTATCAAACTCCACTTTTTTTCTTCAACAAGTGCAGATTGTTCGTGATTTTTGAATGGAACAAATAATGAAAGTACACAAATTCGTCCATGCTTTTTCTGAGCTAGTTGAATGAACAATATTGAATGTGGGAAAAATTGTGTATTCACTGAAATTGACGCTTCTGATGTTCTTTGATGAACCGTTCGGTGGAAACAACATTCCTTTGGTCAAGAGTACAAGAAATTACAGAGATGGAGGGCGATGTTAAAAAGAGCCCATATCATAACAGAAAAACAACGAGATCTATGAGTAAAGAGATTTTTCAGGAGCAGTCGTCACCGACCTTGGCCGTAACCTTGGCCTCGGGTACAAGATCTCCTTTGTCGTATTGTAAGCCAATGCAAAATTGTTATGGATTGATATAATCCGTGTCCAATATCAATTACGCATTTATGCATTAAATTTACAGGTCACTCTTCTTGAAGTCGTGGAAGGACGGTGCTCAGACGTCTCTGTATTGTGCTCTGTCCTCCGAACTCAAGGGTGTGTCCGGACAGTACTTTGCGGTATGTTGCATTATTAATTGAGCTCATGAAAAAATTGTAGAGTGGAATAGTGAGAGAAAGGAAGAGGGTCACTCTCGATTGCTCACTATCTATCTGTCTCATTTTCCTATAACCAAATACAATCTCAATTGGTTTCACATGGCTGATTGAATTGTGAGATCTAGAATCTCACATCTCCCAGCACTTATCTGTATTAATCCTGTATAATAGGAAATCGTATTGCTGCCGAAAGAATATCTAATTTTTTTTAGTTTTGCGGATCGCTCAGATCCGGCCACAATCAGGTGTTGACATCTAATTTCCAGGATTGTGCGAGAAAGACTGAGGCTCCTCTCGCACGCGACGATCTTGCATGCAAGCAACTCTACGATTACAGTCTCAAAGCGGTCGGACTGCCGATGAACTAGGAACTGTGGTTTATTGACAATGTTCGATTTCATGCATGTAGCAATTTGCAAATAATTCATTTTTGTACATGCCCAAACTATGGAATAACCTTTCTCGATGCTCACATATACATCAGAGACCACAGATTTTGAATAAGCGATGATCTAGAAATCGACAATAGATGAACTATTCAAAGAGATTTATGACTATTCATCAATCATTACATTACGATATTTCAATTAACACTCAACTGCGTATCACTTAAAAATAACATCTCTCTCTCTCTCTTTATTGTCCCCATCTTTCTCTCACTCGATTGTTCGTCTTTTTCACCGAAGAGAACCCGTTGGTGCTTGTCTAATCTGTGCCGACGATGTGCTCAGTGTGTGCTTGTTTGATTTCACTTCTCACATGAGTACGGAGAGAGATAGGGCGAGGAGGGAGGCGAGAAGAAGAGAAACACTAGTTGCCCTCACCCTGTTGACATTTAAATTTCCATCGCGTTGCAACCTCCCGTCAAGAATGGTGAAAATCGCATCATTTATTTTGAATGTTTTTACGTGACTTGGTTTTCAGACCCTTTTGTGTCTCATTTGCTCTGCCCAAATACTACACATCCGAATGGGCATCGACGCGTGTAGAGC
Organism: Pristionchus entomophagus; assembly: GCA_036245825.1. Taxonomy (NCBI): domain Eukaryota; kingdom Metazoa; phylum Nematoda; class Chromadorea; order Rhabditida; family Neodiplogasteridae; genus Pristionchus; species Pristionchus entomophagus. The sequence goes on from BTSX01000002.1 coordinate 36,276,679, forward strand.
ATGCACCGTATTTTACAGGTGTGTTGAAATACAAAGTTTAAAAAATAATTACTAATTACAGACGCACACGTCGATTGGGACGGACGTTCCATTGTAACAATACTATAGGAAATTGCGTCAAGCGAGGTGAGAAAACCAAATAAAACTCAAGATTTATACAAACTGTTCTTTTGTTCGGTTTTGTTCACGAAGTACGTTAATTTTTATTTCCCAATCTCACCTCTGATTCAGGCCGAGTGCTTGCTTGCCGACGCTGCCGCTTCGATCTAATGGACGGAATCTTGAAGAGGGCCAATCTGGAAGTTATTCCATCATCCATCGATACCATCAAGCCGGAGCCGAAAACCGACAGCCATAACACGGAGTCTCCGATTCCCGCATCGGTGTCTTCTCACGAGATGCAATCGAATATTTGCATTGATCCGCTCAGGTACAGAAAATTCTGAAATTTTCTGTTCACGAAGTAATAAGCGATGAGTGGTAGTGCAGTACTTTTGTTCAGGTGTTTCTCCAGCGGTCCTACCATAAGCTCTACATCCATGCTAGATCGGATTCAATGCGGATACAAGTAGGCATTGCCAAATTGAACATGCATATCAAATTTAAAAGTAGTATCATTTCCTGCATTAAAAAGGAGGACAAGGTAAATGAGTCTTGTCTACATGTGTACTATTACTCGGAGTCAGGAATAAGTCGGAGAACTTACGTTGTCTGTTCATTTGAACTTTGGCTTTTCCAAATATGCGGTTTTCAACGTGAAGTGATTTGATATTGAAGGAGCTTCATTCTAGTGTTATGATTCGGATTCGTAAAACTGCCGAACTGTGCATACGCCCTCTCTCCAACTTCTTCCATTCAATCGTCGAAGATGACAACACAGTAAGTACTTTTTAAAATGTTGATATTGTGTTATGGATGAAAACTGTTGCATTACAGATATTCATAGCGGGAACTCACGGCTCGACCTTCCGAACCACACAAATTCTCATTTCCTCCCTCTACGACTTTGCATCTATCTCATTTCCAGAATTCGATAGACTATCTTCGAATGATAAAGTGAGATTTATTTGATTCTAAAATTGATTCTAATCATGATCTATACTGTACCATCAGTACTGCATTACAGTTCAATAAAACACAATTAACTCATATCAAATACCAGTGGCTCATCGTATCGAGCTGCTACGACCGAATTATCGTACTTGAATCACACTTTTGCGCTCAGAAGATATTTCCGGACGATAACAGAATGTGAGACGTTTCGGAGTTTATAGGGATAGAAAAAGTATCACAAAATGTTGAAGATATTTTACTTATGTTGTTCCACCATTGCGTTTTCCAGATTTATCTCGTACACAACGACTCTATCACCCGACACCGTCGACGTATACCTCAGCGATTATACGCACAAAAACAACATCGCGGAAGCGGCCTCGTCAGTTTTTTTGGTTCTCAAAAAATGGGAGGCGGCCATTTGCACAACGGCCAAAACCACAACGGGATATAGTCCGGAGGCGAATTGACCTAGCTCAATGAAAGTTGTCACATTGTAACTACAGTAGCCCAAGGAGTACGGTAACAAGGTCCATTAGGGCAGCAAAAAAAGTTTCTTTCGAAAACCATGATACGGGGCCTAATGGGCATGGTGTCTGACTGGCATGCCGACGCAGGCAAGTTCGACTCATGGTGAGAAAAAAACTGAAAATAAAAAAAAATCACAGAACTTCCTGATGATAGGTTTTTCTGGTGTAACTTTGCGCGCTGATTTCGAATATCGATATAAGCTCATCAAAAAAATAATGGAAAAAAAGTAAAAATTTAAAAATAGTCAGAATCTTCACTTTTTCGGACATAATATCGAGCAATTATTGTCTCCCACAACAGATTTTTTCCGGAATATAGCTAGGTACTAGTACGTACTCAAATCACTTTTCTGGGATTCTCGAAAAATTGCAGTTTTCGAAAGTTACATGTCAATTGTAAAAAAATTTTTTTTTTAATTTTGGATAAAAGTGCATAACTCGCTTCAAAAAAATGCTAGATAAATTCCGAATATATCATTCGAATCAGAAGAAAGAGAGGAACATTTCTTATGTTGATGATATCATTCCAAGATTTTTCGCTGGTGCTGGGTGGTCGCTTTTCCAAAAACTTTTCCTAAATGACATGTAACTTTCGAAAACTGCAATTTTTCGAGAATCCCAGAAAAGTGATTTGAGTACGTACTAGTACCTAGCTATATTCCGGAAAAAAATCTGTTGTGGGAGACAATAATTGCTCGATATTATGTCCGAAAAAGTGAAGATTTTGACTATTTTTAAATTTTAACTTTTTTTTCATTATTTTTTGATGAGCTCTTATATCGATATTCGAAATCAGCGCTTTTCAGATTTTTCTCACCATGACGGGTATTCTTGGGGCGACAAACAATGTTGGGAAATGAAGAAACAAAACAGAACATGACTGATTGCAGCACGATTCGCAACAATTTGGACACACTCGTGGGTAGTAGCAAGAGGACGATGCGGAGGATCGACCCAACCGACGAGGAATTGCTTGTCCTTCTCGCTCTATCTTTCTGGAACACTGGTCAGATTCTATCTTTACGATTCGCGATAAGGTCATATTATTACAGATAAGGTCATATTATTACAGTCTGAACCATACAGTCAAGCGAATTTTTGCCAATATGCCCAAACTAGTTTGCCGAAATGGTCCACTCGATATAATCGATTTTCACCATCCATTGCGCAGTTTTATCGATTACGCGATATTGGTCTGGACGAAGTGCCGACGTCCACTCTTCCTTTTTAGAGACACATTTGGCGCACGGCCTGAACCGTTCAGATACTCCCTCGGGCGACGATCGACTCTCTCTGATCGCTTCATCCAATCGGACAGCCATCATGCAGGAAATTCACGCGTACTACTCCAGTAAGGGAGTGACCGACTACGCGACACGGATTGGCGATTTGTTCTGTCTGCTCGTGACTACTGAGGTGAGCACTGGAATCCGAGACAAACAATTTAAGAAAGAATCGGAAAAGTTAAAATAATCGTTTATAGTTTGGTCGTAATATGGTGTATATTATTTAATGTTTAAAAAAATATTTTCAGAAGGTTTCATCGCTAATAGTAGAAGACATCGAGCTCCTCCGACTGATGGATGTCAATCATCAACCGAGATTCTGATTTCACCTCGCTCTCATTGTTATGTAGCATATTACTGTTTGTTTTTCCACCTTATTCCGATAACGATCTGCTACTTTCATCTGTTTTTTTTCTTCGAATTTCTCATTACTTGAGCCGATCACATCATTTTTTTTTGTTAATGCAAACTGATGCGTGTACTCATTAACGTTATGCATGTCCCACATCACATTTTTAAAGACAAATTCAAAAGTTTAAAAGTTCAAAAATTCCGTTTAGAACACCTTATGAATGGCTACATCTATAAATATAAATAATTCTGGTCAATACGAGAAGGTCTCAACTGCGTTTCTGCATTTTTATCGTTAATTAGTTTCTGTAGATATTTTGAGAAAATGGAGTAAACATTTTTCAGGTATTTAAAAAATATAGTCAAACTGTCTACGAGAGCAGATTGTCAGCATACTCTAAGTAAGGGACTCATATTGTACGAATCGTGTGAATCGTGCACAATTGTTCAACTACACAATGCAACTATTCGGTCTCAACCATGTCGTTGAGCATTGTGTATATTCACTGAAAGCACATACACACTCAAATCAGTAAACAATAGCAGAGAAATAGTGCAAACAGAGAATTGAGGAACGCATTTTACAGTTTTTGTATCCCACTAGGCGCTAAGCGTACCATGACACGGCTTGTGATTGTACGTGACATGAAGGATACAAAACCTGTAAAATGCGTCCCTCATTTATCTTCTTTTTCTGCAGATGTGTAGTGCTTTTTGTGGGTTCGCGCCCAATGTAGATGTGACGGGACAACGGCAAATCTTCAGCCAGAGTTCACAACGCTTGATTTCCTTAAATATCACTCACTCGTCGAATATTCCCTGACCACCTAACATACTGGCCCTACTTGTTATCGGAGCCGTCACGCTTCTGATCTACTCGATTGGCCGCTACTACCAGTACACTGCCAGATACCCGAAAGGACCCTTGCCGCTCCCGTTTATCGGAAATTTTTTCCATGTTTGCAAACATTCTGTTTTCGTGACTCGTGTTTTTTTTATCACCATGGTGTTTCGGTATTTTGAGACCACAAGTAGGAAACTTTTCTCTTGCAATTATTAGGCGCCCGGAAAAATAGCAACATGATTATCAGTAATACTCCTGTCTCAGTTCTAAAATCACGGGAGCCTTCTTCCGTCATCTACAATGAACACTCTACATCAAGTCCTATCGTCCTGGATGATCGCAACCCTTTCTCCAGCCAATCTCTTGGGTCTGTGAATGGAAAGAAGACCGATCCCTTGACCCCCACCCAGACGAAATGATTCTCTCGCGAACGAAGAAGCGACCCGAAACCTATCTGAAACCATCCATCCCCATCTGGCGTCAACTGCCTGACATGATAAATGTATGTATGTATGTATGTACTCCTGTCACTAGGTTGCAGTTTCACTAGGTCTCAACTCTTCATTTTCAGAGATGCTCCAGTTGTCGTGTGCATTCACAGTGTCAAGATTAGAATTAAAACAAAACGGAGAGGCATATTCTAACACTGATATTATATTTGTCTCTCTCGCACAGATTACAGGTACCTTCTCCTATGAACGAGCTTGGCCCCACAACGTACAGTTGAGATGGGCCATATCGGTCGAAGATCAGGAAGAAGAAAAAGTGGGGCCAAGAAAAAAAAAGTTCAACGTGATGTGTGGCAATAACATAGTAGAATTTTCAATAATTTTGCACAAATCAATATCTAGCAGTATTTGACCACCACTGTACTGGATTGCGTCACTATAGGACACTAGAAACAGTTGGAATGTGTGTAATCACGGTGCAGTATACGCCTGAATCGATCAATAATAGTAAGGAATTATTATCTAAAGAGTAACACTACAATAACACACAAAGGGGAGAGAGTGAAGAAGTAGGCGTCGGGGCTCGAAGGCGGTGGAAACCGATTTAGATGAGAAGAAGGGAAGATTGGGAAATGGTGATGAAATCGGGATGGGAAGTGGAGAGAACGCTAGTGGATTGAGTGGAAAAAACCAGTCCTTACTTCGGAATAGAAGAGCCGTCTAACAGTAAGAAATACCTGGATTCCTTGGATGGAATGATGACGTCGTCTTAAACAGTCATCGTTGAGTGACGTTGCCTCCGTTCAGCAACGTGTCGTGACGAGCGAAGAGAAGCAAGTGAAGGGGAAAAGGAGGGAAAAGTGCTCGTGGCCGGGGGAACCGCACGCGACCGCGTTGCAAGGCGTTCCCTGACTCAGGCGTTTGAAATGGTACAGTACGACTGGAGAGGAGATAAATGGCGATCGATAACTGGTTTATTTAATGGAAGTGGAATTTATTGATTGTTACGCCTTTGGGTAGCGTCTTGTAATCGGTACTCGATGGAAAGTCGGTACAACCACTAGAAAAATCTTTCAGGCATATCGATCGAAAACGATGACGAAAATCAATAGATAGTGAGCGCGCGGATTTTCTCTCTCAATATCATCCCTCTTTCTCAGCACATTTTCATCTTACAAACACGTATCGCACGTGAACATACACATGCATCTTCTATCATTGCTTACTGTACTTACCGAATTGTCATTGGATTGTTTTGCTTGAGAAATTTGCGCGTTATGCGATTTACACATGACAATCATAAAAACACAATTTTCGGAATAGGCAATGGATGGGGGGATGAGTCACCGTAAGGACAACCGTAAATTCAATAACTGATTATGTAATATGACTATGTGATCCCATATGTTCAGACTGGGATCATCTGTAGTTTGTTTGGTTTGGGAAGGAGAACCGTCGCCTCAACAGGGCTCAAATCGAGAGGAGCATCTTTGGGAGGAAGCAGTCGATATTGCTGGACGATCATCGACAAGCCCAAGAATATTTCCATCCTTGCTAGGCTCTCTCCCGGACACATTCTCTTGCCCAGCGAGAAGGGAATCACTTGCTCAAGGACCTCCTGAATGACCAGTGCATTAGTCTTCCTTCATTCGTTTTTACACTTTGTAAGATTAGCATTTTCGAATGATAGTCCAAATGAAGATGAATAGTACCGTCCCATGTTCAAATCAGATAGAATCCCCTTTCAATCACTTTATTAGGAGTCTTGCCATCCTCCATTAGGAATCGCTCGGGCTTGAAATCATCGGGATCTTCAAAAACCTCTCCTTTCTTCATCACATTATAAATCTGTGGCATAATGAGTGTATCAGCAGGGATCGAGTGTCCGTCAACCTGAAACAAAAGGGCATCATTTGTTGGACTACCGTAATCGACTCACACTGGACTCTTTGAGTGTTCTGTGGATTAGGTTGAGAGGAGATATATTGGCCACCCTCTGCAGTTCTGCCACTGCGGCATAAGTGTAGGGCAGTCGGCTTCGGTCACTCATCGTTATCTCACCGTATTTTCCCACTACGGAGTGAATCTCCGCTCGGATCTTGTCCTGAAAATAATTATAAACTTTACTAAACACGGCTTGAACAAAAGTGATGTGCTATCAGCATGCAATTTCATCACAAAATTAAAGATACGACAGTCGAATAAGAGTCGTAATTTCAAACATTTACCTGCACTACCAAATTGTTGGCCATATGCAGCATTCCCCATCGGAGGGTCGTCGATGTCGTCTCCATGCCAGCGATGAAGAAGTCGCTGCACACATTGACCATCTGTTCTTCGCTGAAACAGCCTCATTTGAGAAGTTGCTGTTTCGTTTTCTCTAACCGAAGAGTGTGCGCAAAGCAAGGAGAAAAGGTCAAGATTCGTCATCACGACACTAGGTCGGATGCGCACCTTCGGATGAGAACCAAACGGATGAGAACCGAAAAAAAATTCGTCTACCAGTATTCTCTCAATCAGTTGAATGTGGTTCAAAAACCATCTGAGGAAATACTGGGAGTAGAATTTCTTTTCGGTTCTCATCTGACGGTGCTCATCCAACGTAGTGCCGTCAGCACTAACTACACACAGCGATGAGAAATACGCTCACGTGAGATACTCATTCGTTCCCATTCGCTGCATGTACGCGTGGACGAAGCACGCGGGATCTTCACTGTCACTGAACGTCTTTACACACCGTCGGACATCGTCACGGACGTAATCATGGAGCTGTAGAGAAAGCAATATTAGGACGGATGAGCACAGAGAAGACAGATACATCCAAAGTGCAGGCATGAACTCACTACTTTCACATTCTTCTGGAACTTTCCCTTTCCCAACCATCCGATGATTGGAAGTCGAGAGAGAATAGGAAATTGCATGAACACAAAGACCAGAAGGCTCTGTCGGACGTCCTCGAACTGAATTGTCGACGTCAGTGTATTGCTCAGTAATGTATCGATGAGTATTGCATACATGTTTGGATAGTTGATCTGAATATCCCATTAATCTCGAGCAATCGTTGAAACTATAGTGATATCCGAAGAGGACTTCATTAACCACGTTAGCCACCAGAATCTGCAACAATCCAGAGCTTCACTTTATGAATAAATATAGTTTTCTTGTTTTACCTGCCATGAATTCACACTAACTATTGATAGCAAATCGGAACTCTGACCATCAACAGATCACGTCAAATGAGGACAATAGTTTCCCTTTTGTCGTCACTAATTCACATTTTCATCCCAGGTGAATTTTTGATCTACAGTATCGATAATAAGTCTTTGACCCCTTATTCAATCTTTCATAACTTTTGGCTCAAGAGAGATTTCTGGCCCAAACCTTGACATCTCCTAGTACACCCAACGAGTGTTCGGAATATGTCATTGAGTTATCACAGAACACCCTGATTGTTGCCTAGTGATGACGCAATCATTATATGTTTTTTCATAGCTGGTTTTAAGCTCGAAAAATGTTGTCCCAGACTTCCAACTTTTTTTGGCTATAGGCGACCTCAATACCTCTTGGATAAAACTAAGTACTCCTGGGAGGGTGACGTACAGTGACTTTGGACTGGCTCAAAGTAGGTTCCCAAAAAAAATGAATTTGTGTTCATTGACGTGCTAGAATTTCGTTCAAAAGCTCAAAATGATCCTTATGATAATTCCTGACGATCCCCAAAGTTTGATAACGAAAGCTCTTAATTTACCCTCAGGGCACGAAATTATCACTTTTTCAAATGACCAAATTTGGATGTTTACAGTTCCGAGGACAATTTTTGTTCAAATGTCATTCCAGCACACCATGGTTTCATGTCTATGGAACATATGATTCCCAACTTTGTATAGCATTTGGATAACTTTCCTAGCTGTGGCAACCGAAAATCCTAGGTCAAGCGATTTTCGACCCAAAAAATGACCATGATAGGGGTCATGGTTTACAAATTTTCGGTCAAAAAATTTTTATTCTCTGAACTTCCTGACTTTTTTTTTCTTGTGTATCGTGAAAGAAAAGTCGTAAAAATCAAAAACTGTCGAAAACTGTCTACATCGGGAGTTTTTCGACATGACTAATTTTAATATTTTTGATTACTGATATCATGGGCTCGCATATTGAAATTCGGATTCATCGAACTATGATACACCAGAAAAAATTTAGTCAGGAAGTTCAGAGATTCAAATTTTTTTGACCGAAAATTTTTCAAGCATTACCCCCGTATCATGGTCAGTTTTTGGGTCGAAAATCGATTGACCTAGGATTTTCGTTTGCCACAGCCAGGAAAGTTATCCAAATGCTATACAAAGTTGGGAATCATATGTTCCATAGATATGAAACCATGGTGTGCTGGAATGATATTTGAACAAAAATTGTCCTCGGAACTGTAAACATCCAAATTTGGTCATTTGAAAAAGTGATAATTTCGTGCCCTGAGGGCAAATTAAGAGCTTTCGTTATCAAACTTTGGGGATCGTCAGGAATTATCATAAGGATCATTTTGAGCTTTTGAACGAGATTCTAACACGTCAATGAACACAAATTCATTTTTGGGGAACCTACTTTGAGCCAGTCCAAAGTCACTGTACGTCACCCTCCCAGGAGTACTTAGTTTTATCCAAGAGGTGTTGAGGTCGCCTATAGCCCAAAAAAGTTGGAAGTCTGGGCAAATTTTTCGAGCTTAAAACCAGCTATGAAAAAAATATAATGATTGCGTCATCACTAGGCAACAAACAGGGTATTCTGTGATAACTCAATGAGATATTCCGAACCCTCGTTGGGTGTACTAGGACATGTCAAGGTTTGGGCCAGAAATCTCTCTTGAGTCAAAAGTTATGAAAGATTGAAAAAGTGGCCAAAGACTTATTATCGATACTGTATCTCACCTGGAGTGGCCATCTGAAATCGACAGCGCTCTTGTCATCGATGCTCTCCAGATGCTGCATGCACTCGGCCATCGATGATTTCACCTGAAATTCGATCATATCAGTGATGGCATTTGCACGCATGTTCATAAATGTGATGCTCATTAGGCACTCCTTCGCCTGTCAGAGAAACGAGAAAGTAAGCAGATACAGAAGAGGAAGATCTCAAATTTTAATGAAACAGGGTTCAGGAAAGGGAGGATTAGGAAGCTGCCTAGAGGAATCAAATGGAGAGTGCATAACTGTGCCTCCATCACATTCTTTCCCATTCCGAAGTCTCGCAGAATGGCGAGGGCTGTCCTCCTCTGTTCTCTCCAACTGTCCCCATCACTGAATGCTACTCCTCCGTTCGCCGTCGTCATCAAGATAGTGTCGGGGAACCGACCCATTCGTCCGGCAAAGTCCTCGCCTGCAATATTGTTGCAGTAGAAGCAAGGATTTGTCTAGACATTGTCTAGACAAAATGAGAAAATGATCCGAATCCATCTATTTACGTAATAACAACTTCATTATGTCTACATACCTAATTTTTTCAAAGCCCTCCCATTAAGACGACGTCTCGCTAATTTGAGACCATTCCCCGGACACGTTTCTCTAGCAATGAGAATCAGAAGCCCATGCTTGGGTGTTGCAAGGGTCTTGGTACCATAGTGCACAAACCATGACTTATTTGTTGTTACAGCCGTGTCACAGGGAGAAACATGATTTACAAGGTAAAATGGTCGAAAAATCAAATTTTCCCAAAAGATCGAGATAGACCCAATTTCTTTATTGCGTTAATTTAGGGGTGCCCTGAGGGTCTGAAATACCTGTTCTGATCGATTATTGCTCATTGTGAAATTCACTTTTTTAACATCATGTTTTGATTTTTTCGACCAGGTTGCCGATTTTCGCTAAAACTACCAATGACCACTATATACGTTTTGTAGCCCGTGCAATTCTACATCGAAAAATCCTAAAAAGGGATTCAGCGATCAATGATAAATTTGTCATTTATACGATTAACTCCAAAAAATTCTCGATTTCGACCGTTTTTCGAGCATAACCTTTTTCTTTCATGATCTGATGAGCTCTAACACCCAAATTCGAATTATACACAAAAAGTTACGTCGGAATAAAATATGATCAGATTTTTCCGAGATGCAAATTTGTCAACTTTTTTCGTGATCCCGGGGTCATGGTCATTTTTTGGTCAAAAAGTCGACATCTCAGAACTATCTGACTATAGATGTTTTCGACGTATTTTTACCCGTAGATGTCGAATTTTCATACTAGACATTACCAAAATTCAAAAGAAATAAGTTATGTTCTATATCTCAAAAATGTCAAGTTTTTTGAGTGTAACCTTTTTCTTTTGCATTTTGGTGAGCTCTAGTATGACAATTCGACATCTACGGGTAAAAATACGTCGAAAACATCTATAGTCAGATAGTTCTGAGATGTCGACTTTTTGACCAAAAATGACCATGACCCCGGGATCATGAAAAAAGTTGACAAATTTGCATCTCGGAAAAATCTGATCATATTTTATTCCGACGTAACTTTTTGTGTTTAATTCGAATTTGGGTGTTAGAGCTCATAAGATCACGAAAGAAAAAAGTTATTCTTGAAAAACGGTCGAAATCGAGGATTTTTTGAATTTGAGGCAAAATTGTAGAAAACTTCCATAATATATCGACCCGATTTTTAGGTGGATTAGATGCATAATTGCACGGGCTAAAAAACGTATATAGTGGTCACTGGTAGTTTTGGCGAAAATCGGCAACTTGGTCGAAAAAATCGAAACATGATGTAAAAAAAGTGAATTTCGCATTGAGCAATAATCGATCAGAACAGGTATTTCAGACCCTCAGGGCACCCCTAAATTAACGCAATAAAGAATTTGGGTCTATCTCGATCTTTTGGGAAAATTTGATTTTTCGACCATTTTAGCTTGTAAATCATGTTTCTCCCTGTGACACGGCTGTAACAACAAATAAGTCATGGTTTGTGCACTATGGTACCAAGACCCTTGCAGCACCCAAGCATGGGCTTCTGATTCTCATTGCTAGAGAAACGTGTCCGACCAGAGTCCAAAATGCTTGTAAATTACCGAGACGTCGTCTTAACAAAGGCGAAAGTGGTTACCTTTCGCGACTAGCGCCTCTTTGATTGTGGGGTAGCTCATTAGTACAACCATTGGGCGGGGAGTCCAGACGGTGAATACATCCCCGTATTTCGACTGATTCTCCTCGAGGAAGAGATAAAGACGATGGGATTCGAACTGAAACGTCAGTGACTGCTGCAGCGATAAAAAATCAAATATTTACCTGATGAAGGTTGCCAATGAGCGGAAGAGGAGTGGGGCCCTTTGGGTACTTTTTGACATTCTCATAATATTTGTAGATATATACAGCAATGAACACAAGCACACACGTGAGAAGAATTCAAATCATGTCGTCGGGAGAAGTCGGAAAGGTCGCCCTGTTATATACACTCACCTATTAGTCGGCCTGTTCGTGTCTATTGTGATATAATGGTCGAGTACTCAAATGTGCTCAATCTGGAGTGGCGCATAGAGTAGTGCTTATTGTGTACCCTTTGACATTACTCCATTCCGACGATATGCTCTTTTTTCATTTCTTCTCGAATAGTTTCGATATCGTACCAGTTTTAGTTTACTAGTTTTGAGTTTGATCGAAAGCATTTCAAGTTCAACATCGATAATGTGTTTCTGCGATATTCATTCGCAATAAAAGGCCTGAACTCAACCTAGGCTCAACTTTTGATTTCTTTTGATTGCAAAATAAATGTTTCGGCAACCCACTATCTCTTCTCGTTTCCAAGGCATAGTGTTTTGTTCACAGAAAGTCAGGCACGTGAACACGCTATCAGTAGGAAGATCAACGAGCTTTATCTCCAAGTGGCTGGTGATTTCACTGTGGCACCAAATTTGTTGAACACACTCGGTAATTCGATTCATTGATTATTTTTCGACTGTTGCTTCGACCGATTTATTGCACCATGCTTACAATGAACAGTTGACGTGTTTAAAGCTTTCTGGAACAAATGTATATTTGACAGTCAAAAGACGCAGATGTTGAATAGTGTTGCTATATATATATATATATATATATATTATCTACGCCCGGGGGCGCAACGAAATAATGAACATTTTAATAATATGTGCTAAAACGACTCTCAATGCATGGGAAGGAGGGAGAGGAAACGAGAAAAGAGTAGATCTAATAGTCTGGTCTCATCTTGTCTTCTTCCGGTCGTTATCTCATTGAGGAATTGAGAGTTGGGGGATATCCGAGGAGGAGGAACTCGGTGTAGACCAGCTTGACATGGCTCCGAGAACCAGACGATAAAGACCACTAATGGTGATAGGATGGAATTGAAGTGATAAGGGATAAGGAAAGGGTGTGGGGGAGGGGGTAGGTGAAGGGGGGGAGGGGGTAGACTAAGAAGGTAATTAACAAGTATGAGAAAATGACTAACGATAAATGATGAACCTAGAAAGATCTAATTCGAGTAATCTCTTCTTATATACATCAATACTCGATGAACAATGGATATAGGAGGGCAACTCGTTCAATATTCTAGCTATTCTCCTAGAAAAACAATGAAAACGTGCTTTCATTCATTAACCTTCGGGCGAAAACTAAATGAAATATGACTCTCCTCTCCGAAAGTGCTTGAAGACCAAGAGAAGACAGACGTTCAGGATAGGAAGGAAGACCGAGTGGATATGAGGAGGAAGGAAAGCAACGATAGAATAGAATTCGAGTGAATTGTTCTTGGACCTTCTCTATTGTTTGACTATCTTTCTTGATGTTAGGATTCTATTGCTATGTACGATATGTTCTTCAAAAATCTGTTCATGCTACAAAATGATATTCAACTATTACGATAATGACGATGAAAGTATGAATAACGACGGACATAATTTGGAACATTAACAAGCATTATCGTACTAGATACATGGAACGTTCGGAACAATTATTACTGAGTCTCGTCGATTGCATTGCATTTTTTCAGTATCTCGCTTCGGGTCTCTCTGCGACGTGCTTCTTAATAACAGGAAGAGCGAAGAACTGAAATATATTAGTTTTTAAAGTTTTTTTTGCACTTAAAAACTACACATTCTTGTTTCTCAAATTGCCCCTTTTCTATCGGCGTTGCGATAAGTTTCAAGCGTTCGATCTAGGCAATTATAAGTCATTGATTTAAAAAATATATATTTATACGAGAAAGATCAAAGATCACCGATAATCTCACTTTTTTGTAGTGTGCACTCATCAGTGGGTATCCATCGAAGAGTTTGTCTCCATTCTTGTCCAGCCTAATCAGCCACTCGAGACTCGCAGCGATGAAGACATCAACGAAAGTGAGATTGGGCGTGTTGGCGTACCAGCCGGTGGTTGACTAAATTATCGATTGATTTATGATATCGTGGCTTTCTTCTAAAGAGCCTGATATTAGTACGGTTAATGGTAAATTGAAAGTAAGAAACTTGTTGTTGTTGAGCGAAGTTGTTGACCACAATTAGACGGTGATTAGTTTTGCTATTCCCAAATTATCAATTTCCTGCGAGATACCTTCTCAAGTGCCGCCTCGAAGTACGGGAAGTTTTTCGTTTTGGCAGGGAGATAGAGCGACTGGTAGGCGTTCTCAAAGGAAATCTTTTTCGTCGAAAATATCTTAATAAACAACCTGCACTATTCTGACTTCATGCTGATTTTGAAAAAAATTGAGTAAAAAATATCGAGAACGTGAGTCTACCGACAGTCAATCGCATTCTCCTCAATTGAGGAAATATGAACCAACCTCGTCCTCCTGCACGTATCCGGACTTGACGACGAGCCACTTCTGCAGACTCATCACGAAGTTTGCGTACTGATCAGCCAGCGCGTCTCCAATGGCAGCAGTGAGGTTGTCGGGACAGGCGTATCCTGAGAGAGATATCAAATATCAAAGATCGAAGCAAATTATCATGTGATCTATGACATGCACTTCTCAGATCCACAGCTACGCATCAGTTTTTTTGTCTTTTGAAAAACAAATCTCACCAGACTCTCTTGCGATGTATCTGAGTATGGCGAGGGTCTGTGCGATCTTGACGCCATCAACCTCAAGCATGGGAAAACAGCCGAAGGGGGTATCTGAAAGAAGCATTTACAATTGCTGTTGAGAAGAAACGTTTAATTTCTTCATGTCAACCACTACTGAATATCTATGAAAAAGTAATGGTAACTGCAGAAATATCGGAGACAATAGTGGAATTCTTGAAAAAAAAATTAATCTCACGCGGCTTGATATCTGCCATCTCGTCCATCTGTATCCGTCTGTCCTCATATTCAATGTTGGCAATTGCGAACATCATGCGGATCGGCTCGCCACTGGAAAGTGGAGTATACTAGATCTGCAAGCAAAGATCAAGGATCAATCACGAACCGTCCGCGCAGGTCAAAGTAGGTCAGCCTGTACTGCGGCATCACTGGCGGCTTCAGACTGAACGGAAGCGAAATAGGCACGAAACAAAAAAAACAATGGAGGAAACGATATCACGCGTGTCACCTAATAATCGAGTAGAATCAATGGGGGTTGGCACATTTTTTGACCCTGATGTTTATATACATTTTTGGTTAGCCCACAGGGTCCCTCAAAAGATAGCGTCGTGCTTTGTTGTCTAAGGTCGATTTTAAAGGCAAGGTAGGTCATAGAACTTCTCGAGAGCCGAAAAATGCGATTTCCAGGGACCTGTAGCTCCCTCCAGAGAGGTCTGAGAGTTTGGCCGTTTTAATCGATTTACAAAAATGCAAATGCAAATATCGATGGGCCAATTGTGCACGCATATTCTTCATGACCTTGGGCACATTTTCTCTGTTGACGACCAAACTCTCAGACCTCTCTGGAGGGAGCTACAGGTCCCTAGAAATCGCATTTTTCGGCTCTCGAGAAGTTCTATGACCTACCTTGCCTTTAAAATCGACCTTAGACAACAAAGCTCGACGCTATCTTTTGAGGGACCCGGTGGGCTATCCAAAAATGGCTTCAACTCATTTTCGATTTTTTTTAACATGTGCCACGGTTTATTTGAGAATAAGGCGACACGCGTGATATAGCAGGCAATCTCAGCATTATCGAACTATCATAACAAAACGATGCGAACAGATCCAGAGACGAGGGATGATGTTCTCGGAGCGATAAATGAAGTGGCTAAATGAATCCCGATTCTCTTGGGCACGTGGAAGGAAAGAAGACAACATGAAACCTTCCACTCGTGCTGTTAAAGTACCGGAGAAAATATGAGAAAGAGTCGGGAAAGGGAGGGTACAAAAGAATATAGAGTGCTGTTTGGGTTCTCTCTCTTTTGCGCGATCTCTCTGCTTCTCTGCGTTCAATCCACTTACCCTGCATTCTCTCATACTCTCGATAGTTATAGACACACACGTCTCGTCCAATGACCAGATTACCTCACAAGAGTACGAGAGAAAAGGTGCAGATTGTGTGTTCCCCTGACAATAATTACACTAGAGACATTCTCTCGCCGCTTCCGATTTTGTTTTTATTTCGGAAAATACTAGCCTTACTTCGAAGTGCTTCATCCACTACAATATACCCTATCAGCGCTCCAAACACAATGAATCAAATCTTCGTGCTCACCTATCCGGTCAGTGCACAAACGTGATTAGATCTCGGCCAAAATGTCACTCTCGCTCGTTCGCTCCAAGATCACATACGTTTGGCGTATTCTCGCACACTCCGCACACATTTTGGCCCAGATCTCTACACGTTTGTGCACTAACCCAAAGATTGGAGTGGTCGGCGATAGGATGCGATGACAAATGGAGAGAATATACAAGGACGAGAGAGAGCGAGCAAAACAAGGCTCACCTCGACCACCCTCACATTTTGATGTGTATTGTTATTGCGCGGTAAACGACGATTTCACTGTTCAGAGAGATGGTGCCTGTTATTCCCTCTATTGCTCTCAACACTGGCTCGAAGCTACCACTGCTCGGACTGGGAACGTGGCAGGTGAGGGCTATTCACAGACGTCAAATGAGGTCTTTCATAGTATTTTCTGCCGATATGCCCAAAGAAGTTTGCCGATTTTTACCATAAATTGAGCTGATTCCTCGAATTGCCGATATGAGACTGACAGGTGTACCGACGTGCACTCACGCTTTTTCGAGACCCATTTGACGTATGGCTATTCGCCTTATAAAGCATTTTTTTGTATTTCAATAATTTGAAACACTAGGCGTGCCTGCTGGTCAGAAGTTCACGCAAATTCTCTTCTTCCGAAACTGCTAGTTTGTGTCCTTAGGAACCTCTAGGAATGATACGATCACTCGGCCATGCTGTTACATCAGATTAGAGATGGCTTCACAAGAAATGATATTTTCCTTTCCCACGAAACGAACAAATGCACCCTAATCCCTGCATCAAAAGCAGGCAATGAACGTGGAGCAGCTGCGCGTGGCTCTACGCGTGGCTTTGGACGCAGGCTATCGGCTGATCGACACCGCCGAGATGTACCACAACGAGCACGTCATCGGCGAGGTACCAGTTAGTGAAGGCAAATCGGCATCCTAAACTCCTCATTTCACATGCTCTCTCGTTTCTCTGACCGGCGAGATAGTGTGCGAAATGAGGAGTGTCAATGCTGAATAGGCATCACCAGTACCAGTGAATCACAGACAACAGGCGCTTTTGACAACAGGCAACAGGCGCACCACCCGTAATACACTGAAACATACGCATTTCTATAAATGAGATCATGGTAAATGTTTCGAAGAGAGCTTGGTCGAAAGTAGTTGTAGTTGAACTGGCTGAAGGCATGGCTTGATAGGATGGACAAGCTTGCAGGTTCTGGAGGAATATTTCACATCGGGGATGCTGATTCGAGAGGAGGTTTTCATCACTACTAAGGTTAGAGTGTCGAAGAATATAATCATTCCAATTATGCACATTCATTGGAGTGACTGTATGTCTCAGGAGTTACTTATTGAAATGCAAAACCACTGTTTTTCATTTTTTTAAAATGAGAATTATGATATTTTTATTACCTAAATATTTTTGTCCAATTTCGAAACCATTTCTGATGACCCTTGATCTCTCTCCTCTTCCAGCTTCCGTTCTATTCTATGCAACCAGCAGAAGCAGAGGCATCCATAAAGGTAAGATGTTCCATTAACATAATATTTTATGCGCGACTATGAAATGGATTGATACAGGAAAAAATGGGGAGAGGGAGGGAATATGACTCTCCAGAATCATTGCAGTTGAGATATTGCTGACATAATGTGGGTGGTTCTACGTTTGACGACCATTCTACGTTTGACGACTCTATATATCTTTATCTCACAGTGGTAATGCGCGAAACACAATAGCCAGTGCCTTGGAACGACTCTGCTGTATTAATGATGACAAAGCATGTTTTGCAGAAGCAACTCTCTTCTCTTCGTCTCGAGTACATCGATCTCTATCTCATTCACTGTCCGTGTGCCATGAAGACAACGTCGACGAACATCGTGAGCCTTTCCCTGTGCTTACACTGTAGATTGCTCTTTTCGGTTAGGCAGATATCCCTTCAAAAAGTTGCAAGACAAAACGATTATGCGTAGTATTAGGTTGGTCGGAAAGTCCTGTCGTATTTCGGGCTCAAAGTTTGAGCCCGTTTATTTTGGCTGTCTCAAATCCCCCCGGTCTGTCTTCCTAGTATTATTTAGAGGAATGTTCGGGCTTCAACATAATAGTTCTGAATTGTGCACAGCTTGCTGGATGTTCGAGAATTTTAAGTCTAGCCAAAAGCGTATTCTCGAAAAAAAATTAGAGTCAATTTCAAAAAGGCTGTGCTTTGCTATGAATCAATTTCACGGTTTCAAAAACAGTTAAATGAGAAAAAGGGTAATAGTCTCGTTCGACTGTGTGCTGATAACGACTAAGATCGTTTTTATGTAACACATTGGGAGGGGGAATTTTCACAAAATATCACGCGTGTCGCCTTAGGGTCGAATAAACGCTGGCACATTGGAAAAACTCGAAATTGGGTTGAATACGGTTTTCGATACTCCATATGGCCCCGCACAAGATAGCGTCAAGCTTTGTTCCAAAATCTCGATTTCAACGACGACAGACGTCGAAACTTTTTAAAAATCAGAAAAGGGCCTTTTTGAGAGGCATCTAGTTTCTTTCGGAGTAATGATAGAGAGATAAGTCCAACAGCTAAAATGTGCTAAATTACAAGGAGATTACGCCTGTATGATGGACCTGTCGATATTCGCTTTTATATTTTCATAAATCGATTTTTTGAATAACTTTTGCCACAATTTCGGGCCAAGAGCAGGCAAGGGCTCAATTGATCAGGCTCGACGAGACGAATCGATTGATATGCTGTTCATATGGTTTATTTCTGTGCGGCAAAAAAGTAGAGCCAGAATACGCTTTTTCGGTGCGCTCTTAACCAGGAATGCAGCCGTGGGAAAGTGCGAAGTCAGTACGGCTCCATCGCGCTCCCCGCTGGTTCAATCCCCCGCCGGTGCAGACATCTTTTGCTGCTTTTTTTTATCTTATTTGTATTGTATTCTGATGTCTTATTTTGTGTTGGAAAGCCATTATCACACTTTTTGCAATAAGAAATTGTCGCTTTTCTAAATATTAAGACGACGGCTCGGTTATTTCTGACCACCGCCCAGAAATACCTCCATGATTTTCGATTCCGGCATCCATACTCATTTGACCTAGGGTGCCTCGAGCCTTGTTTCAATAATATTATGGAAACTGGCGTGGCTGCGTAACGCGGATCGCCAGATGCGGGCACAGTGTAAAATATCGAATTTTCTCAACCGAACAAGCTAGACTCAAAATTCCTTTTGCATTATGTTTCGCATGTCCAAAGTGCTCAGGAACACTATTGGGAAAGATTTCGAGGCAGATCCGAAAATTAATTTTCAATCCAACTGTCGGATTTTCACAGTCCTCGAGAGGAGTTTCGGCACAGATTTAATTATATCAATTAAAAGGTAGTCCATACATACACACACACATATACACCTCCAGTAAATCCCCCTAAACTAGAAACGTTCCATTCAGTTCCACATCGAGAGATTTTGAACAATTGATCCAAAAAATGGCCGAATATATCCGTTTTCGACTATAACTTTTTTCGTTGATCGTTTCATGAACTCTTATACCGAAATTCGGATTTTGCGCATACAATTACGCCAGAAATAACTATAGTCATATAGTTCCGAGTAGAGCAATTTCCAACCTTTTCATGACCCTAATTTTTTGGGTCACGGCTATTTTTGGGCCAACGGGTTGAAATCTCAGTTGAAATCTCTGAATGATATTACTATAGAGATTTATGGTATATTTTCGCCTGCAGAAAACGATTTTCGATACTAGAGCTCGCCAAAGTACGAACGAAAAAGATTATGCTCGAAAAAAAGGGTCTTGGTGCCATAGTGCAGAAACCATGACTTATTTGTTGTTACAGAAGTGGCACAGGGAGAAACATGATTTTCAAGGTAAAATAGTCGAAAAATCAAATTTTCGCAATCGATCGAGATAGACCCAATTTCTTTTTTGCGTTAATTTAGGGGTGCCCTGGGAGGTCTGAAATAACTGCTCTGATCGATAACTCCCAGGAAAACATGACAAATAAATCGCGTCTTTCGCTCGTTTCTCTTACAAGCGAAAGATCACTAGAATCGAGGAGAGTCGCGTCTGTTTTGTGACAACAATGTAATACTCAGAGTAATACTTCTCTTCATTTATTTGCATAAAAACAAATCCTTCCCTCGTCGTGCATCAATATCACACCCACACCTCTCTATTCTGTGGAGTTCACCCCCGCATTGTTTCAGGAAATATCGTGTATGTTCGACTGAATCGTTTCTGATTTTTTTCTTTCTGGCCATTGTTCAATAGGCTCTGAGGACATTGATAATTTTGCAAGACAGCAAAGATGTGGCAGGGGATCGAACCCAGGGTCTGTCTGTATGCACGCCCCGTTATTCACGTGACAGTGGAATACCCAAAACCAGAGAGGCAATTTTAACTACTCGGGAGTTTTTACTATGCGCGCGCCACCATCCACTCACACTAGTTGTATACAGGCATGATGAGGTAACCGATGAGGTGAGGTCTGCCTACGTAGCGTTGAGTAAAGATGTCGGACTGGCGGCCGGCCGACCCGGGTTCGATACCCTTCGATTTTTTTATTGCAAAAATTGCTGATTTTGCTTCTGTTTGTCTCAATAGCTCAGAAATCACTTGATCGATTTCTCTGAAACTTGTTTTGCAGGGGTATCTTGAGCAGCTGAGTCGAACACGGGGGGTCGGAAATCAAAAGAACAATTTTTAGACCCGAATAAGCCGGAAAACAGCCTTTTATGCGCATTTTTGTCACAAAATGGTGATAGCTCATCTCGAAGTGGTGCGATTTGGCCAATTCGAAGAAGTGAACCTTAGAATTAGCCAAAAAGCTTAACCTCCAAAAATGGGGCGCTTGGCTCAACTCCCAGTAGACGTTGGAAAATAGGTCGACAGGGTTGTTTGTCACACCCAGGGGTACCTGCCATTTTGCTCCCCGATGAGGTATCGGGATGAAACTTTTTTTGGAGCATCTCCAGACCATGGGCACAACGTTTCCTGAGCTTGGACACACTTTGAAAATTTCGACCAGGCTGACCAATCAAAGAGCCGAAAATATGGAAGAAAAAAGTGAGGTCTAAACCCAAATTACGAAATTATTTCAATTAGCCTGCGGTATGCCATACAGTTTACGACGAAGCCCTATGCTTGCTCTCAATAACAGCTAAATGCGATTTCTGATAGGTTCGGAATAAAATACGGTCCATTCAAACGGAGGCTTGAAGAAAAAGTGTGGTACGGTTTTTTCGAAATTTCTGCTTCTAGAATCGGGCATGATGGACATTCCGTAAGTGCGCTTGAATAATCCACTAAGAAGTTTTATAACCATTATAAACATTTGAGCCTAATTCATCTTCACTTACAAACTAAATTTACTTGAAAAATTATTTTTAGGAAAATGCCTAAAATTAAAATTTTATCGTTCTTATCTTGGCTCACTTCCATCGTTCTTATCTTGGCTCATTAAAAGTAGCGACCTCCAAATTTAGCACGCTAAATTAGTGAATGGGAAACTGCTAATCATTCATTTGACAGCAAAGGATCAGCCCTTTCATTCATGGGTGAAGCAGGAAGTCTCAATATGTATCGATTTCGACGATCGAATGACGAGATAGTGCACCCCAACCTGTCATATTGGGCCAGCTATCAGGTCTATGTATGTGGACTTCACCCACCACTTATTGGCATAGGTTGCAAACAAGTGATCCGTGAATTAGCTGCAGAATAACGTGAAAAGTAGGTCAAAACTCGAATTTTTTTCTAAAAACGTTTTCTCGACCCACATGGGTCACACACACACACAAATTGAACCCCGTACGACTATTTTAAAGCAACTGTGCCACCTCACCTTCGATAGTACAGAGAATGCGTTTTAAGTTTTACTGTACATCGGGATCGGTGGAACTATTTCCTAAGTCCGCGGATCGTTGGATTCTCTCGAAAATCTGGCGATTCCTCTCATATGATTTTCTCAATTCCGCGACGTACGGCAGAATCCTCCTAGATTCCTCAGCGTTTTTCTTTTAAATAACCATAGTACTCTAACATTGTGTAGTTGTTTTAGCCTTATCTCTGCTTTGCATGGAACACTGAAACTTCATATTCGCTTTTGGAATACCGAAATCTCTGAATCACAGGTGCAACGCTGTCCGTCCTAGTAATGGGACTGAACGGGTAACGTCTGTGCTGTGAAGAGTATCCAAGTAGCCTTTGACTATGATAAGACATACGTTAATCAGATGGATATGAAAGAAAGGAAAGCTCAAAAAATGCGAACCTCGAAATTGCGATAAAAATTATGAATCAACCTGATAGATAAATCTTGGATGTGTAATAGTGTCATTGAGATACAATTAAAAACTCGACTAGTATTCGACCGAAAACGATTTTGTAGCATAGGGTAGTTTGAGTGTGGTCGGGATCAACGATGTAGGGTAAGATACTCGGACAGATAGACAGACTAGAGTTGAAGAAGATAGAGAATGAATCATCTCTCATTTCACATGACATTTACAAGGGGAAAGGGGGATCAGTGTGCTCGTTCCTTTTCATCCTTTTCCTCTCCGTACGAGATATCCTTCTAAAAATATAAGAGTGATAGCTCAGAATAGTTGAGAAACCGTGTAACGTTTGCGCGGGCCGATTGCATGTTCAAGCGCGATATAGGAAGAAGAACTCTCGAGCTTTCTGAGGAACTACTATGCAATCCTCCCTAACTCCGTTCACAGCTCCGGCCCTTTCTTTCGTTGAAGCTACGGATTCGAAATTATTCATTTAGCATCATTCATCTACCCGCGCGCATTCTCTATAATGTGTTTCTCTGGAGGAATTGAATTACTCAAAGGTGTGCGTAATCAATATCACATATACATTTATGATACAAATTAAAATCTTATTCAACGGCTCGATTTTATTCACAAAACACGCGTCAATTTTTTACAATAATGTCGAATACTAGATATGTGAGAATCCATTGTATAGATTCTCGTATTGTTGGGATCATAGAGAGCTAAGAGATGATTAGCTCGGCAACTATACTGTCGAGTTTCACATGCATTCGGTCGTCTACTGTCAGATAGTGACGAATTTCGAGAAATTTTAATTCGACCTCGTTTGCTTTGTCCAACATTTAGAGATATCCTTCATGACATTTTATTGATGAATACGAAAGCCTGCAAAGACGAAAGAAGACATAGTCATGTTGAAACTCCCAACAAAACAAACCTCGAATCTTACAGCGTTGAACTATTGCAAGAGAAGCGTAGTGGAATGGTCTCATCCATGAACCACTCATGGAATATCTATTTTGCTGTACTCGATGATTATTATCAGCAAATGCCGATTACGGTCTGGAAACTGAAACATGGGAGCTCTATTGAGATTGGAATGTGAAAGATAAGATGCGTCAAACCGATTATTCATTGAAATTTCTACGCGCCATCTATTGAAGGTCTTGATTCAATTAATTTCGGGCATTCTTCTAGGTAGAATTTGACGAGTCAGCGTAGATGACGGTAACAATATAAAACAATTAACGATATGATAAAGAAACAGAGTAACCAAAACGGAGAACGATCTTTCGAATGATTTGAATGCAACTGAAAGACGCTTAAATCTACCCACGCTGACTACAGTATCCTTTCCGCGCGGGACTATCTTCCTTGGCGTTGAGTCAGTAGACGCCATCATATCTAGATAGTAAAGTTCGAAATATGGTTCATTCCGCGTGCTATTTCACCACTCGTCAGATATATAGGGTGCATGAAATAAAGGTACGCGATTCGTATTCCGAACTTTTATAGAGAGAGCCCAACCAATAGAGTAAACCCCAATGCTGAAAGAATTACTGAGAGGGGAAACATAGAGAGAGAATTCTCTAATTGAATGTTTGTAGACAAGTTTTTTTTTTAAATTTCGTTATGCAGGGTACACCAATTAAAACAGATATTAACAAGATAATTAAAAAATCTTCTGATTGAACAAAAATTTGCCAAAATAAAGAGTTTTACTGATTAGAATGGCACCTCTGCCAGGGTCATTGGATGGCAACAAATCAAATTGTAGTTTTGAAAATATCGTTTGGGAAACAAAACTTAGTTAAAAATCGTCACACCTCCGATAATCAATCTGTGCAACTATTTGTTGTGAAAACAAGCATTTTATTTTAAAAAAAATTATTACAATCACGTCATACCAGATCTTGTAGTCTGTAATTATATTAACTATTTATTTTTAGAAATCTCGTCTGCAAATCTGCGATGAATTCCAGTGATCTCGGGCAGGATGAGAAGCTTAGCTCTCGCATCTTTGCAATACATTCCTAGAATCGAAAGCACAATGCAGTCGCTCTCAGCATCGTCATCGTACGTAATTCTAGAGGTGAGCACGAATCTTTTCTTCAAGAAACTTGTATTCCATGCTGCCAGACCGACCAGTGACAGCTTTCTCTGGGATATGGTAGTCAGCACCGACGGGGTGCTTATTAGGGCGTTCCACTCAGTTCTATTCTTGTTAGCAGAAGGAGATGAGTGGGCGTAGATGACTAGAAGAATAAATAATTACAGAAAATAATTTAAAACAATAAATTAGTATTAAAAAGAGAACACACGGAAGAGTGATTTAATTAGAAATGACAGCCCTCCTTTACCAACGCACTGATTACCGTAGCCTTGACTCGCGTGCTTTTTCCCGTCAAGACCAATCCTCTGGCAGTGTGGCGACTAATGAATGCGAAAATCGGCCACAGGGAAAATATAGAATACCCTGCATGTCTACATTGTGCCTACACATGTTTTACGCATTGAACGTGATCAAAAACAAACGTAGAGAAAAATTGTAGATAAAAGAAGATTCCGGTCACATGTCCCACATCCGGTTTCTAGGAAATTTTTCGTTTGCGGTTTCCTTCCCATCTATTTCCCTCATCGCACTGTTGTCTCTTTCTCTCTTTTGTAATCTATCAGCATATCTCGTTTATCCCTTTTGTAAAATGGACAAAGTGCATCCATTCAGCAGTATTTCTTTACTCGATCAACAGTTCACGTGAGAGACGCGACTGAACTACGATTGAAATGACTAGTCGTCGATTCAATCGAATGAGAAGTCCATAGACGAGTGAGACGAGAGAAACCAGTAAGACCAAAGAAGGTATGGCTGAATGGAAGAGTGATTGAGGGAGGGAGAAAAAGAGGGAAGACGGGGGACTGACCGATACTCAGTAATGGTGAGAATGAGAAGGAGTGGATCAAATAGAGGGTGAGTGGCACAAGCGGGAGGGACGATGATTGAGATGAAGGGAACAGTGATACCTGATGATGAGATAATGGGTACAAGAGGGATTGATCACTAACCAAATACAGGTAGAAGCACGGCTGTTCCAGCTGGATAATAGGCAGTGAAGAGAGGGACAAAAGACTGAAATGATGGAGATGGAAGGAAAGAGAGAGAGATGATGATCACTTGATAAATCAGAGATCGGAATAGTTGCTTATGGATTCGCATCGATTGGGCACTTTTCATTCGCTTTCTGAAGTGTCTCGAGATTTGTAGAATAAAAGTAGAAGAAGAAGTAAACTTGAGATATGTGTTGATGATATAACTGCAGTAGATGATGATTGCATAAGTGGAGATCATGGATGAGCATACCATCCCCGCTCCTACCAAATTTCTCCATCGAGGTCCTTCGAATGTCTTTCCACTCTGGAAGTTCAATAATTCACTCATTAGACCATTTTAATTCTAACCCAGTAAAGTGCTTGTGAATGTTTCTCAGCCGTATCCATAGTGTGAATTACGGGGAGGGTGATCGATCCATTGTAAATCGGGGTGAGAACATGGAGAATCTCATCATCCGGATGAAAGAACCAATAGAATATCGAGAACCTGAGAAGAACGAGTTGTGTTTGAGCATTTGTAGAGAGTGAGAGATACCACTCCTACCAAAGTGAATTATTAGCAAGAGTGGAAATAACTAATGCAATGAAAAAAATATGGAAGAATTGAAGAAATCGAGGACTGCAAAGCGTCGTTTCATCTTTATCTCACTCTTATACTCACTATTTGACTGCGATGAGTCGATAAAGAAAATGGAAGATTAGAATGGGAAACGCATGTCCGTATACCCCAGTGTATGCAGCCACCCCCAATAGTTCCGGAAAGATGCCGTGCCCGCGCATCATAAAGGCATTACCGTACATTTCGGGAATCTGAATGGAGAGTAGAGGAAAGACCGTTTTAAGAAAGGGAGAAAAAAGGAAGGAGGGGCGAGAACTCACTGGATAGACAATGAAATGCATCGTATTATAATATATATCGGAGAGAGCGAAGAATGTAATGAGAATGCGATATGTGCCTATCTCCCTTTTACTGGTGTGCACAATGAAAATGAGGAGGAGATTGAGAAGATACGCGAGAATGGTGATGACCATCTGAGAGACGAACGTGATCTCCTGAATAGAATAGATCAATGATCGAGTATGAAAGGGAACTCACGTTCACAAGTGGATTAATGTATTCATGATGGACCATATTAACTAAAGATGAAATATATCAACACAACCAGAACAAATGATACGATAAATGAGTAATATTGGAGAGTCTTCCGACGATTTTCCCAGTATCTGCCTAGAACAAAATATGAGAAAGACGAGAATTCCATCTCATCAGTCTCTATTCGTTGTCTGTCATCGAATTCCTTCTGAATGGACATGATCAACGAAATAACCGACGAAAGTACGCTTCTATCTAGCCATTATTCCATCACACTTCGAACATCAAGCAGTTAAAATGAAACTCAATTAATGTGTCTTGTCTTTTGTCCCTTAGACTGATGTGATGACGTGTACCAGGTGGTGTGCACCGTGATTCTGCGAAAAGTATGCGATAGTATAAGTATATTTCTTCAGTCTCTATTGGTTTTTGTGATGTAATGTAATGAATAAACATGATCAACGAAAGTTTGCTTTTATTCATTGCTTATTTCATAAGACTTCATGCGTCCAGCAAATGAAACGCAATTAAAGTGTCTTACAAGAAGGTTGCGTACTTACAATGGAGTTTTCCGAACAAAAACTAGCGGGGTCGGAAGGGAATCAAATTCTAATAAATGCTACATATTTCAAATCAGCTTCTGAAAATTTCTCGATTATTAGGGAGTTTTGCACATTTTCGGGACTGGTCGTAAAGGATGGGGAACGACTTTGAGCATTGGCAATGTTGTCAGCTATGAATCAGGATAGTGAAGAATTGCGGAGGAATTTTATGGGGTGTCTGACTCAAGGCTACGACGGAACGTCGGAGCACAAGGTTTCGATCGGAAACTCCACCTTAAGTACGCGACTTTCCCTGGTTCGATTGATGTGACGATGTATAGCAAGCCATGTGCATCGTGAATCTTTGATAAGGAGTGGGGATTATTGAATGATCGTGCCATAATCCCCCATCCATTTCATGATTGAATCTGATTTCAATGCTCCATCTACTCACTCTCCTCTCTGTCATCGTTGTTTCTTGTGAGTGAAAGTATTCCATAAATTCTCTATCTCTAATTCAGATTCTTGCCCTCCTAATTTCTTTCTCAATGGCACTCGTTGCAGAAGGAGAAGAACCTGACTACAGTCTAGTCATCACTCACAAGCAACAGTTTATATTCGCAGTTCAAATAACATCAGGACTGGTAGTTATCATGACTCCATCACTGACTGAGAGATATTCCGTCCCTCAGGAGTACATCTCTCATCGTGGATTCATTGATCGCGATATTTCCGCCAGGAATATTCTTGTTCAAGGCAACGACTCACTCAAGATTGGAGATTTCGGATTGTGCAGGAAATTAGAAGGAAATGATGGAATGTACATACCGAGGGTAAGAATGGATCACTCCCCCTCAAATCTCTCTCTTTCTCAAGGGAGATTACCCATCAAATGGATGGCCCCAGAGGCTCTCAAAGACTACGAAGCATCTCCTGCTACCGATGTGTCAGTATTTCCCTTCCCCATCAGCATCTCTCTCTATCTCTCAGTTGGTCATACGGCGTTCTTCTCTTCGAGATAGTCACTCTAGGCGGGTCTCCCTATGCAGAATGGAACATTGCCGAGGTTTGGAGAGAAGAGAGAAGGTATGATTCATCGAACGGGATTCAGATTCCTCTTAGACTGGAACGGGGAGAGAGAATGGAGAGACCCGATGAATGCACTGATCAAATGTGAGTTCGCCATCAATTGAGAAGAAAAGGCATGGTTACAGGTATGAAATAATGGAATCGTGTTGGATGTTCAATCCCACAGAACGACCTGATTTCACAGAATTGCGAATGAGAGTTTGAAGAGAATTAGAGAAGGTGGATACAATTGAATAATCATGATAATAGCACAAATTAAAGATGGACGATGACAACTATTATCTACAATTGGATGGAAAAAAAGGAGTACTATCTAGTGGAGAAGGAGAAGAAGGAAAGGGTGAGAGATACAGGAGAGTGGAAAGAGATGGAAGATTGACTCATCCATTACGAAACTCATATCATTCAGAATGACGAAGTAACATGCTGAATAATAACAGCGCTTGTCAAAGTTTTCGATTATAATCTATGTACGGTCTCTCAGGAATAAATGTAGATCTCGCATATAATTCGATAAATATTTATCGTATTCGCTCAATAATGTACAGACAATAGTGATAATTACAGCTATAGTTTTCCCTAATTATTGTAATTCTTCATCTTTCTATCGTCTACAGCATCCATTTCCACAAGGGAATAGTTGATAGGGCAAGAGCAAGGATAAGAGAGACAAGGGATGAAGTTGTTGCAAGAGTTCTGACAAGAATTGTAACACGAGTTACCACAGAAACCAGAGTTCTGAAAGAGAAAATATGAGTGAATTATATTGATGGTTTGGAACTTACGCAGTTATTGTTGCAGTTGTTGTAGCAGTTATTGTAGCAATTGTTGATGGGAGTAGCGATGATTGCGATAGACGGAGACTGAAAGGGATACTGTAATATTGAATGAATGGATTGGATCTTACCGATCCACAGTATCCTCCACACTGATTGTTGCAGGATGAGATACATCCATTGTTGGAGCAAGGAGAGTAGCATTGGTTGAGACAACTGTTGCAATTGTTACCGAAGAAGGGAGGGTAGACCTGAATTAGCGATTAGAATGAGAGATGAATGAGGTGGATTGAACTGACTGAACACTGATTCTGACAAGTTCCTTGGCATTGATTGATGCAGAAGGGAGAGGAGCAAGAGGAAGAGCATGTATTCATGAAGGAGGAAAAACAACGTCCAGACGAGAATCCACCACAATTGCAACCGCTCTGACGGGATAAGATAGACGAATGAGAGAAAGAGAAAGGAAGTAGGGGGGGGGGGAATGTTCAATCCACCTCATTCATCTCTCATTCTAATCGCTGATTCAGGTCTACCCTCCCTTCTTCGGTAACAATTGCAACAGTTGTCTCAACCAATGCTACTCTCCTTGCTCCAACAATGGATGTATCTCATCCTGCAACAATCAGTGTGGAGGATACTGTGGATCGGTAAGATCCAATCCATTCATTCAATCTTACAGTATCCCTTTCAGTCTCCGTCTATCGCAATCATCGCTACTCCCATCAACAATTGCTACAATAACTGCTACAACAACTGCAACAATAACTGCGTAAGTTCCAAACCATCAATATAATTCACTCATATTTTCTCTTTCAGAACTCTGGTTTCTGTGGTAACTCGTGTTACAATTCTTGTCAGAACTCTTGCAACAACTTCATCCCTTGTCTCTCTTATCCTTGCTCTTGCCCTATCAACTATTCCCCTTGTGGAAATGGATGCTGTAGACAATAGAAAGAAGAAGAATAACAATAATTAGGGAGAACTATAGCTGTAACTATCACTATTGTATGTACATAATTGGTTGAAAACGATGAATATTTATCGAATTAGTGGCATTTTTTATGACATTGCAAGATGGAGGCGGTCAGACATTTCGATCTGTCATCACTCAAGAACAAACGAGAGTGAGAGAAAGATGGCACTTTTTTTCATAAAACTGTGTTCATACTACTTCAACCACGGCGAAATAAATAGCCGAGTGATTTCCAATTTTGATCAGCGTCAAAAAGTGCTCTGATTCATTCTGATCTGTGTTCGGTATGGATTCTTTCCCGAGACATCTTCTAGAGGGCATTCCGTTCTTATGTATCGGTATAGATATTGCATGAATAAGGTGTACACAAATGCTGCGATTTTTACAATTTATTGTTCGTTTTGTTGAAATATATCTTCTTCTCCACGAACGTTCTCCAGTAGATAGAGACTCCTCGGAGATACTTGGTAGAGGGTCTGGAGATATTCCGGATATCCACGACGTGCCTTTCCTTGAAAGAAACGTCGACTAGAATATCGTCGAGGTAAACGACGTCTCGAAAGAACGAGTAATGCCTACAAGATCACTGGTTCTTCAATGATAACATTTCATATCTGAACAAATTTCGTCTTTCAGTTATTTCATGACTGCACTTTCTCATTTCTCTTCCACATTCTCACCCATTTCATTTCTAACTCTCAATCGCCTGTACTCACTCAAGTCACTCATGCCATCGACTGATTCTGCCGGTTCATCACAATGAAGCCCTCTTACCAAAAAACGACTTTCAACATTGACATGCAAAACAACTCACTTTGAAGTCAATCCATGAATCATTCCTCCATCCACAACGTTTATCGTAACAATCCCTTTGTTGAATAGTAAATCCGTAACAGTTGGGTATATCTGAAATACAATATATTGCTTATTTTGATTATTGAAAACATAAGATGTTCATAAAACGAGTGCCAACTATAGATGAAATAAATATATTGATCTTTATCATATCAGAGCGGGATTGATTGGTATCTTGATTTAGTGTCCATCTTTCCCTACCTCCAATATACGAACTCATACTGTCTTTCTTGTTATAATCAACAAAATCTTTTCATTATAATCGTTTCATAAGTCTCCAACTCTCTCTGACTGATCTTTTCTGATCGACCTGCTTGTCCACCTCACATATCCCGTTCACACTAGCATAGATTCGTTCACTTATTATCCTAAAACATCAGAATGGTGGCGATCTATCATATCTCGCAATCGACCAAATACTGTTCCGATCGATTCCCGTTGAAATATACTGAGAGCGAGGTCCAGGTCAGTCGATGATGTATCCAACGCTCAAGCAAATGCAATTTCAGAGGTCAGACCCAGTTCAAACCGCGATATTAAACGAGATTAAGACGTCATCAAGTGGTTTGCAAAATACTTCCCATTCACGACTACCTTAATTGTTGTGCTCTGAAGGACCTAACCGTACTCTTGTTGCAGGTCGTCTTCCTTATTTGCTTCGTTATGTCAGCTGCGGCTATCTTC
Source organism: Pristionchus entomophagus (assembly GCA_036245825.1). Classification (NCBI taxonomy): domain Eukaryota; kingdom Metazoa; phylum Nematoda; class Chromadorea; order Rhabditida; family Neodiplogasteridae; genus Pristionchus; species Pristionchus entomophagus. The sequence continues at coordinate 36,308,211 of BTSX01000002.1, forward strand.
CTTCATATCGTTTTATCCTTGGCTTTCCTTCAACTCCATCCTCCAATCTATAAATCATGGGGAGTCGCAGTGTACCATTTGAATGTGAGACTATTCGTACCGATGCAAAACATAGGACAAACTAAAAGCAATCCAATTTGATCAGCCACCCTAGGCTCACGTTGTCTAGGCTCACGACAGTGATGGCAAATCGGAATCCGACACTCCTCAATGCGCGTGCTCTCTCGTTGCTCTGATCAGGGAGATATCACTCGAATAGAGAAGAGTCGTGTCCAATTTTCCTTCACTAGTATCCTGATGACGCAACTCCAATGTGCGACGGGCCCACTCGAATCGTACGATTTACCCCGACGAATATAACGGAGGAACGATGGAGATGGTTCAGCTTCATTCATCTGCACTTTGACTACATAACGTCGGTTAGTGCAGAACGGATATCAACACTACTTTGTCGGTGCAGACAATACACATTTCAAGATACCGTGCCATATTGTAGATCGACAAAAACGCGAGTGTGTTTGGACTCAAGAGGGAGACGTGATTGAGAGAGTGAACGGCCATCGTGAACAAGGCTTTCCGTTCGACCCTTTCATCAGATGGTTTGCAAATTTTGATTGCATTCATTTCTTTGTCTATGCTAGTAAGTATGGTTGTCATAGCTATGAGTCAACTTTCTCATTCTGCAGTGCAGAATCTGCACGCCCTCTCAAAACTTGACCGGTTCTAATAAATATCCAATTTTCCGCAGGGAGAAGCATGCAACGAGTGCTGACGTGGAGGTCCGAGACTGTCTCGGAGCACTCGAAGCACTCGGAAGATGCGAGGCCAAGTATTTCAGCCAGCACTATTCACTGGCCTACAGTCACTATCCATACCGATACGATGACCTCCTGGATCGATGCGCGGAAGAGAACTACTATGATAATGCAACCTCAAGCTATTTCGAGGATACCTATCGATCAGTGATGCACTACATGCACCTAGAGTGGGCGCCTCTTATTAGCTTGTTTATAGTAACGCCTGGTCCGGTATGAAAAAGACTAATCCAATCCCACTTGCGCCGTGCAATTGTATTTATGTGACTTGTACAGTTTCTTAAGAGACACTCCACGATATTGTGGAAAGGGTCCACGGATGGCTGAAAATTATATTCTCTCCACATTTTTTTCTTGAAGTAAGGGTCCCGAGTGCTGATCGCCGCCACCAATAGCTAAGGTCTCAGGTCGACTTTGGCGGGCTTACAGTAACCCACAGTTTTTGGGATCGAAAAAGTCACTATCTCAGAAGTACATGACTAGTAGAGTTTCTGGCGTATTTTCACGCGTAGAGACCGAATTTCTATACTAGACATCATGAAAACGCGAAAGAAAAAAGTTCTGCTCGAAAAACGTAATTTTTCGATTCAAAAAGTGACATTAAAAATCATAACTAATTTTTTTTTAAATATGGTTTTGGGTTTTACTGCTTTTTGTAAAGTTCACATGTGGGTGAGTCTATGGTATTTTTTTCAGTATTTTAAAAATGTACTGTTTTCTTAAATTATATTCTGAACATAGCTCTATTAGGAGTATGATCAGTTTAGAACGCTCCGTAATGATCTAATGAGTGGACTAATTAGCTCGAACTGCACTCTTGTAATGGAAAATTGAGCAATTTTTGTGTTGACAGTGAGCAGTTAAAAGTGTAAATTTCCATGGAAATTCGAAAAGGAGAAAACCAACACTTCTGAATTCTGAAAATCTATGCCTTCGACAAGATAAGATATAGTGCTCCAAGAGCCATATTTCGCACTTTTCGTCACTTCACTAAGTCAGCTCAATGATTAAAGACACTTTCAGAACATTTGGCAAGAAAAAAAATTTCGACTAAAAATTTTTTTTTTCGAAAAATGATGAAAATATAAAGTCTTCTCAATCCGCCTAATACTTACTGAAATTGATCTGTCTGTGCATATATTCCATTTCTGGTTGAAAATTACGCTCTTGGAACATTTAATATCGATTTAATGAAATCTGAATTTTTGAGAATTCAGAAGTGTTGGGTTTCTCCTTTTCGAATTTCCATGGAAATTTACACCTTTAACTGCTCACAGTCAACACAAAAGTTGCTCATTTTTCCATGACAATACATTTAGAGTGCAGTTCGAGCTAATTAGTCCACTCATTGGAACATTACGGAGCTTTCTAATCTGAGCATACTCCTAATAGAGCTAAGTTCAGAACATAATTTAAGAAAACAGTACATTTTTAAAATTCTGAAAAAAATACCATAGACTCACCCACAAGTGAACTTTATAAAAAGTAGTAAAGCTCAAAACCATATTTTTTTGTAATTATTTATGATTTTTAATGTCACTTTTTGAATCGAAAAATTACGTTTTTCGAGCAGAACTTTTTTCTTTCGCGTTTTCATGATGTCTAGTATAGAAATTCGGTCTCTACGCGTGAAAATACGCCAGAAAATCTACTAGTCATGTACTTCTGAGATAGTGACTTTTTCGACCCCAAAAACTGTGGGTTGCTGTAAGTCCGCCAAAGTCAACCTGAGACCTTAGCTATTGGTGGCGGCGATCAGCACTCGGGACCCTTACTTCAAGAAAAAAGTAAGAAGAGAAAACATTTTTCAGCCGTCCGTGGACCTCTGCACAGATGTACCACTATACCGTGGACGGTCTCTTAAGAGAGGAATTGCCATATTTTCGAGAGCCACGCGGCAGTAGGAATTTGTTTCTCCGATCCCGATTTAAAGTAAAACTTAAGTACTTTCGATGACGCTCTTTCAAACTGCGTTGGCCGAATTTTGATATCTGTTCTCATGTCCGAATATTGGTAGGTCAAAGTAGGTACACTATGAAATTTTCGTCCAAATTTGACTCACGAAAATGATCATAACTCGCTTAAACATTATGCTAGAGACATTTCAAAAAAAGCGTTAGAATCAAGAAGCAGAGGGCTAAATTCGATATGTTGGTGATGTCATTCTTCGTCCATGGCTAGATCAGGCTGTCGGTTTTTCAAAAAAAGTGATGTAACTTTCCAAATACCGATTTCTCCCACAATCACCCGAGAGTGATTTGAGGGCATACTGGTACCTAATACCACCTCAAAAATCAGGATGATCGAAGGTGCAAAAAAAAAGCGTCGCCATATGTCCGGAAAACCTGCGATTTTTCGACATTTTTACAGTTTTTCAAGTGTATCGTTTCTCGAACACGTTTTCATGAGCTCTCATATTGAAATTCGGAATCAGCGTGCCAAAATACACCAGAAACTCCTATATACATATTTTTCGAGATGAAAATTTTTTCAACTTTTTCATTTTTTTCACCATGTGGTCCCCCTTTGGTCCGTTTTTGGGTGGAAAATTCACATTCTCAGAATAATGTTTCCATAGGATTTTCTGGCGTATTTTCGCACGTAGGATCCGAAAATACGTACTAGAAATCTCCAAAGTGCGAAAGAAAGAAGTTACGATACAAAAAACAAAAAGATAATGTTTTTCGGTCATAACTTTTTTCTTTCGCACTTTGGTGAGCTATAGTATATGAGGCCGTTTGCGATACGGTCAACAAGGTCAGAGAACAGGTAAATAATCGGGTATGTCTAAACGTTGGCCCCTGGGGTAACTTTCGATTCTGAATCGACCTGTGGAATCCGTTTTTCGATATGGGCCTTCTGAATCCCACTACGACGACGTCAATTTCTACCAAAATTTTGATTCCCATTAAAATCTCCTCGAGAAATGGTCGGAGTGGGGAAAATCTCGCGTACCCGACCAGAATTCAATTCTCTACAAAATGAAAAAAAATTCGATGCTCTATCTTTTTTCGTTGATCGTTTTTTGACAGAGGTCTATTCCCTGGGAAAGCCGGTACCATATGAATGAGCATACTCTCCTGATCATTTTGGTATATTAGGTTAAGGAATAAATTCAAGGCCCGATAGTTTTATATCGATTTTTGTGCCGCGAACTCGCGTTTTTTGGAGTTTTTCGACTCTAACTTTTTTCTTTCGGGTTTACATGATCTCGCATGCAGAAATTCGTTTTCTACGGGTAAAAATACGCCAGAAACTCCTATAGTTGGGTCATTCTGATTTTTCTTCCTGATTTTTTTATGTCTCTAGCATAATTTTTTAGCGAGTTATGATCATTTTCGTTAGTCAAATTTTGGCTAAAAGTTCATAGGGTACCTACTTTGACCAATCAATACTCGGAAATGAGACCAGTTGTCAAAAATCGGTTGAAAGAGTTGAAAGAGCGTTATCGAAAGCACTTAATTCTTACTTTACAGCAGGATTGGAGCTATAAATTCCTACCGCCGCGGGGTGGCCATTTCTCTCGAAAATCTCGCGATTCCTCTCTTAAATTAATACGTTTATCATATTTGAATAAAGATTTTTTGGAAATGAATTTCGATTGTCTTCTAGAAACGCAAGCCATGGGTTGGTACCCGTCATTTTGCTCACAGATTTTTCACTTTCACAAAACAATAAGGGACAAAAAATATTATATTAATATACAAAAAATACTACACATTAAACCGCTTGGTCATTGTCAGCGTAAACGTGAGAGAGAGAGAGAGAGAGAGAGAGAGAGAGAGAGAGAGAGAGAGTGTGTGTGTGTAACAGCCAATGCCTCCATAATACAAATTTTCTTGATTTCCGGAATGAATTCGTTTTTTAGACATCGGTTATTCTGTTTATAGATGCCTTGTTCATGCAAATGTCAGAAATCGAAAAATTAAAACGACCGGACAATCAACATAGCCAATAGTGCAGATTTCACCAATTTCATGGAGCTTCATGATCATCTCAATATTGTTAGGCGATCTCTTCACGTCTTGCGATAAGCAAAACAACAGCCAGAAAACCAATAACGCGACAGAAACACGTCGCGTGAAAGATAAGGGGGGACCATCCATCATCGCGCTCGCTACAGTATTCCGCCCACGCGAGAGGCTATTCCGTGTGAGACCCTCAGCACTCGCAGACTCTCTGCATGGCAGAGTGATCAGAGTGACCATGGCAAATATTAGGCGCATTGCGAGTGGTACTCTCCCTGGCTGGCAGAAGGTTAGTGGGGGATTAGAGATATCGACAGAAGAACGTGCTCTACCCTTTCTTTTCTAGAGACACCGTCGAGGGCTGCTATTCGTTTAGAAAGTGTGATATGGTTTCGACGAGAGTTTCACCGACTCGTTCATCGCTTATGCTAAATATTGAGGATGGTGGCGGTCCGTCGTATCTCGGTATCAGTCAAGGACCGTACCGATCGGGTCCCGTTGATGTCTACTGGCAGGGAAGTCGAGGTCAGTCGATGGCCGATCAAACGCTCGAGCAAATGTAATTGCAGATGTTAGCTCGAAGCGAGCTAGTTCGAAGCGTGATATCCAACGAGGGTAAAGACGTCATCTGGCGGTTTGCGAACGTCTTCCCATTCACAACTACCTGGCTGGTTGGGCACTGAAGGTACAACTCGTAATTCAAACTCATGTTCCAGATCGGCTTCTTCATTCTGCTTGTGCTTGTACTCATTTATCTCCTGCTTTCCTTGGCCTTTCTTATTCTCCATCCGCCAATGCAGACTTCACGCTGGCTAGAAGTACCCAGGCTGAATGTGAGGCTTTCTCTGAGCTAAAGATAGGGGGGCGTAATAGCCAGCCGATTCGATCTGAAACCTAATAGTTACGTTATCGATTGACGACAGCGGAAGCTTTTGTCATTATCTTATTGATGTTTCATTCATGTTTCATTCATTGATGGACATAATGGACAAAATGAATAGTCGCAAATAATCACAAAAACTGAGCCCGAATCTCTACAATTGGCTTGATTTCCAGCTTTTCTGAACGGAGAGAGAGCCAAAAAAAAACTGAAGAGACGAATCCTGATTTATCAACACAAATCTTCAGAAGCCTTCCCGGTTGTCTTGAACCCACTCGAATTGTGCGACTGGCCACGAATAATAAAGAGGAGGAACGATGGAGACGTTTCGGCATGCAGTTACACTTTCACTACATAACGTCGGTGAGCTCCACAATATGTATGAAATTTGACACAATGCTATCTTCCGTGTCTTATTTTGTATATTTATAATTATAAAAGTAAGCTTTTTCTAATTCAATTTTGTTGTGTCGAAATCTTGGTCATCAAACAAAGAAAAGATAGTGGCACTGTGCAGCTTCGAAATAGCTGTTAACTGTGCGAAAACGGTTGTAGATCGACAAGAGCAGGAGTGCTGTTGAGTACTAACTAAAAAGGGGAGACGCGATCGAAAGTGTGAACAGCTTTCATGACCAAGATCGTCCATTCGACGACTTCTTCTCTCCATGGTAAAAACAAATTAAATTTCTAATTCGTTGGAGAAATCCGTGATTCTCTATTTGATCATTTTGACTATTGATGCGATCTTCGCAGGAATGGGAATGAGACGCCAGCGGATGTGGAGGTCCGAGCCTGTCTCGGAGCACTGGAAGCACTCGAGAGATGCGAGGCCAAGTACATCAGACAAGGATATTCCACGGCCAACGGGCACGAACACTATCCTTACCGATACAAAGACTTGCTAAGAAGATGCGGAGAAGAGAACTACGATGCACGTGCAACCTCAAGCTATTTCGAGGATACCTATCGATCAGTGATACACTACATCCATCGAGAGTGGGCGCTCAGCATTAGGAGTTATATTCCGGTTTGAAAAATGCGTATTCCATCCCACTGGCGCCTCGGTATCGTCAAGCGGGAGAAAAATGAACGATTTGCAGTATTTTGCAATAAAAAAAACTGTAAAGCCTGGCATTTCGCCCACAGTTTATGACAAGGATTTGGACCTTACAAGACATTATCTAAAAAAACTCTTTTCGAGGGAATTGCACTTTTCAAAATATTTGAAATCGGAAACGCATTTTTTTCGGAGTTTTGTGGCAAAAATGCGCAGTGTTCATGGATTCTTTCAACATCGCGGCTCCAGTCTGAAATTGAAAGAATCCCTTAAATATTATTAACGTTAAATAAAATTTTAATGGTGCATGTTACCCCAACCTTTCGAAAATTCATGAACACCGAACTTGCTTGCCACAAATCTCAATCAAAACGGATCTCCGATTTTACATGTTTAGAAAAGTGCAATTTATGTTCCCTCAAAATGACTTTCAGATCCGAAAGATTGCAACTTTTCAACAACTCTGGGCGAAATGCCAGGCTTTACTATTATTATTGCAAAATACTGCAAAGTTTTCATTTTTCTCTCGCTTGACGATAATGCTCTGTATGTGTTTTGTATCGTTTCCTGAATGATTTGCCATTTGCTTAGAATGTCGGCAACGAGCAGATCAAGCTGAAAATGATTAAAACCTGAATTGGACCAATATCGAGTGGAATTACTGTTCGATAGAAGAAAGCAATATGAATCTTCGCTTTTCTCAATTAAAAGGAGATTGGGACTAACGAACCGGAAATTGCCTAAAAGCCGGTTCTGGGAGAAATCGTCGACGTCAAAGTTTTTATCGTCCCCAATATACTGTAGTATAATTATCTTATTATGATCATCCAAAGTTGGGGCTCCCAGTTCCTCAGGGGGGTCGGTTTTCTGCAATCTCTCAGAAAAAACGTGATATAGCATGATTGTGAATAATTTATTATGAACCAAATAGTAAGTGCTCATTTCCTTCAAATACCATACCATGACAAAAACCTCTCATTTTCACCAAAATACGTCTACGCCGGCATAAGTAAAATACACGCGCATGATGCCTTCATCCATATCAATAATGAGATTCGTCGAGGGATTCAATATCGGTTACTTTCGGTAATTATCTTTAGCAAATTCATTTATTGTAGTTACGGGACTCGTCTTGAATTTATTGCTATTGTATGCTATCAGACGATTCTCGGGTTCTAATTTGGGAAGCTACAAGTATTTACTTGCTTGTTTCACTTCGGCTGACTTGATTCTTGTTATTCTTCACGTTCTGATGCGGCCGGTTTGTAGAATTTGGAATGAACATTCATTGTTGAAGCTTCTCTTTTCACGCACACAATTTGCTCTTTCTATTCGCACATTCATAACAATTAAAAAATACTTGTTACATCGAGTTGTATTGGCTGGTTATATTCACGGAACTGTTACGGACACCGGCTTCAATGATCATGTATGCCAACCATGATCATTGATCTTTGGATGATTACATTATTCGTTATCTTGTGAAAATGTGCAGATATATTACTTGCTGATGACCACATTCGGAGAATCACGGCACTGTATATCGGGTGTCAATCGGTCCCATTCACACTTCTGACCATCCATTTTCTCTATCGATATTGGTTGGTTCGCAGTCCGCATCTCATCAGTCTCTTCTCGAGAAAGACGTTCATAACATTTCTCATGGCATCTACAGCGGGAATTGTTATCGCTTGGTTCGGTTCACTTCTATTATTTTATCCTTCTCTCTAATGGATTTGGCATTTTCTTCTCGATTACCCTTCTAAGGCTGAATATAATCAGCAGTACAGCTATTACGGTGTAATTCAGGTACTCAATCACTCTTCGGATCGAAGGGCGATGTGAACAGTGCAGGAATTTGATGAATATGAGAGGAAATACGGAAAACGCATCGAAAATTCGTGGATTGAGTTTGATCACTGTGTGAGATTTACTACGAACAATGTTTCATGTTTAAAGATTTATCATGTGGTCAGTCGAGAATATTTGCAGCGCAACAACATAATGGACATTAATCTCGTCATTATGATTTTTGTCATGGACACAATTATGATTACTTCACTCTTCCTTACTTCACTGCTAGCATTTCTCACGTTTCATCACATCAGGGTGTCTGTAAAATTATAAAAATAAAACAACAATGTTCAAAGGAAGTTGCTCATTGCTCTATGCGCTCAGGTACGAATTGAAATCATGAAATTAGCATGAGATCTCTTGAGAAATACAACATCAGAATTAAATATAACCATGAAAACAAATTTAAAATATTCAGACGGCTATTCCTTCGCTATTCGTGTATATTCCTTACCTCATTTGCATCAATCTTCCATTCTTACAAGTTTCCATCAGTATCATGTACGATTTGTGTGCGCCGATGTTCACGTGCTTTCCTGTCTGGGACGCCGCGATCATTCTGTTGCTCATTTCGGACTATCGACGAGGATTGATGGGAATGGTCAGACAAGAGAAGATCAGCCAGATTGAATCGACGATGGTGCAAACGATAACGACTATCTAGCACGAGATAGATTACGGGTTTCTGTATGATGCTTGGTGCGAACAGATGCTTCATCAATTAACGAAGAAATGTATCATATTTTCAAGATACAACATTTATTCTGCTTTCACTGTTTATCTGGAGTCAAAAATAAGAAAAATTCGAAAGAAGAAAAGAACAACTCTAGTAGAACATCTATCATAGAAGATCTCTGTCTTAACCTCTGATGTTCCATAATTTCACAGTATTTTCCCTTTGGGATATCAGCTCGGAACGATTTCCCCTCTCAACTATTCGACCTCCTTCATGAAGCAGATCTCATCTACAATCACTTGTTACGATTTTCGTAAATGCACTTGGCACAACAACGGAAAATTGCGTCCAATCGATCTGAGATCATCACTGGTATTCGACCGAGTGCGAACGATTCGAATAACCTGCAATTTAAGCGTCGGCTTCATAAGAGAGGAATCGAAAGATTTTCGAGAGAAATCAGTGATCCGCGGACTTAGGAAATAGTTTCACCGATTCCGCTATTAAGTAAAAATTAAGTACATTGAATGACGCTCTTTCAAACTGTGTTCAATGTGTGTTACGGTGTTAATAACTGATAATATTCCTCCAGGCACATACACTCCATTATTCCATTCTTTATGAATTTCTTCAATTTGAATCACTGTTGCGGAAACCTGAAGAAATCATGAAAAATACGATACGTTGAATGTTTAAAAATATTGTTGGACATAAATAAACCAATATTTCCATGTTCAATAATTTATGAGAGGAATCGCCAGATTTTAGAGAGCCCTGCGGATTTAGGAAATAGTTTCACCGATTGCCCGAAGCGATGGGAACGACCGCACCCCACGAGGCAGAGAGGGGAGAATGGACTCGAACCAGTTGGGAACACGAGCCAGTTCGGATTGGGGATAAAGCAAAAAATTAAGTACTTTGAATGACGCTCTTTCAAACTGCGTTTTCAGAATTTCGATATCTTGTCGCATCTCCGAATATTGGTAGGTCAGGAAATTAGGTACCCTCTGAAATTTCAGGTAAAATTCGACTTACGGAAAAGACTATGAGTTGCTCCAAAATTATGCTAGAGACCAACCGGAAGTTGCATTCGAATGAGGAGGCAGAGGGCTACATTTTCTATGTTGATGAAATCATTCCATATCCATGAGCTAGTGCGGGGTGGTCGGTTTTCCAAAAAACTTATGTAACTTTTCAAATACCGATTTCTCCAATTATCCCCCGAGTGATTTTGGTACATACTGGTGCCTAACATCACCCCAAAAAAAAAGATCGGAGGTGAGGAAAAAAAGCCCGCACTTTTGTCCGAAAAACATGCGATTTTCGTCATTTTCACAGTTTTTCGACCATAACTTTTCTCAAACACGTTTTGGTCCGTTTTTGAGTCGAAAAATCACATTCTCAGAATTATGTCTCTATAGGAGTTTTGGCGTATTTTTGCACGTAGAATCCGAAAATGCATACTAATGCATACTAAAACGTGACCTTTTTGGTTTTTTAATCATAACTTTTTTCTTTCGCATTTTGGTGAGCTCTAGTCCTATAGAGACATAATTCTGAGAATATGATTTTTCGACCCAAAAACGGACCAAAAAGGGCAGGGACCACATGGTGAAAAAGTGGTCATAGTCGAAATAGTTTTCATCTCGAAAAAATATTTCTATAGGAGTTTCTGGTGTATTTTGGCGCGCTGATTCCGAATTTCGATATGAGAGCACATGAAAACGTGTTTTAGAAAAGTTACGCTTGAAAAACTGTGAGAATGACAAAAAAATCGCATATTTTTCGGACAAAAGTGCGGGCTTTTTTTCTCACCTCCGATCTTTCTGATTTTTGGGGTGATGTTAGGCACCAGTATGTATCACTGGAGAAATCGATAATTAGAGAAATCGGTATTTGAAAAGTTACAAAACTTTTTTGGAAAACCGACTACCCCGCACTAGCGCATGAACATGGAATGATTTCATCAACATAACAAATGTAGCCCTCTGCCTCCTCATTCGAATGCATCTTCCGTTTGGTCTTTAGCATAATTTTGGAGCAAGTTATAGTCTTTTCCGTGAGTCGAATTTGACCTGAAATTTCAGAGGGTACCTAATTTCCTGACCCACCAATACTCGGAGATGCGACAAGATATCGAAATTCTGAAAACGCAGTTTGAAAGAGCTTCATTCAAAGTACTTAATTTTCTGCTTTATCCCCAATCCGAACTGGCTCGTGTTCCCAACTGGTTCGAGTCCATTCTCCCCTCTCTGCCTCGTGGGGTGCTGTCGTTCCCATCGCTTCGGGCAATCGGTGAAACTATTTCCTAAATCCGCAGGGCTCTCTAAAATCTGGCGATTCCTCTCATAAATTATTGAACATGGAAATATTGGTTTATTTATGTCCAACAATATTTTTAACCATTCAACGTATCGTATTTTTCATGATTTCTTCAGGTTTCCGCAACAGTGATTCAAATTGAAGAAATGCATAAAGAATGGAATAATGGAGTGTATGTGCCTGGAGGAATATTATCAGTTATTAACACCGTAACACACAGTGAATCACACTAAAAAAAATTTTAATACAGTAGAAATATGATCTCCCTTCATTCCTCTACTCACGCGCTCACTTCCGTACGCGTTCAACTTGTGGCACAGTCCGAGTCAGATCCTTGGCGCCGGGCCAAGGTCATAGGAGGATGACGAGGATAGGAAGTCATGAGAAGAAAACAGATAGTCCCGCCAGCAGAGGAGTGGTTCTGGGAGAAGAAGAGAGAGAAGAATGGTCTTATTGAGCGGAGAGGGAGAGACACTCGCGATCTAGCTGTCTGCATTTCATGTGTGCCAGTGAAGACAGAATGGCAGGCCTTTCCTCAAATGATCTCTCGCAACATATATAAACGATAGAACACACCCAAGGCTCGGCTTCTATTACGTGCACTATTGCTCTTCTGACAACTTTCTGGGTCTATCAAAATTCACAAATACATTTTTTTTGCATATTTATGGTATTAAATTTCAGCCATAATATTTTTATCGCTGGTTCTGGGTACAATCAACTTCTATATCAAAAGTATTCGACTTTCGCATCAATGGTCTTCCTCTCTCAGGCAACTTGATATTCGTGGAATGTTGGCTTTCCGATTCTCGATGGGTTCCTCGTTCAATAATTCGTGAACGACATCGAACAGTTCATCGAATGCCTGATAAGAAATTATGAAGAGAAGTGGGGGCTGAAGCATGCACACCTTTACGCCATCGGCTATTTTCTCATCCACACATTGAAGGTTCTGTCATCCGTGTTTAACCAACCGATTGATGATAAACCTCGCTTGTGATTCTTTCCAAGCCTCGTCAGCATTTCCTTCCTCTTGGAAGCACTGGAAACGTGGCATTATGAGTTTAAAATACACTCACAATGAGATAATGAGATCTTACCATGAGATACATTCTGTAAACCTCTGGGAAAAGCATTGCTTGTTGTTATCGATTTTCTACTTGATTGGAGAAGTGCATCATTTCATTCTACACATGATAATGTGTTGAGACAGTGTACGTGCCTAAACGAGATGCAACAATAAATAAATAAATGAATGGAAACAATAACATGTTACGACAGTAGTGTTACGACCCTACCCACACGCCAACTACCGTATACTTTCCGCACAGTATTCGATCCCTGCGTGACCCTTGGCGATGAGCCAACCTGAAGAGAGAAAGGGGAGGGGAGGAGGAGAGGAGTGAATGAGTAGGGAGAGGGGACATGATGTGGAGGCGGAATGACCTACCAGCCGATAAGATGAGGTTCACAGAAGAAAGAAACTCGATGTATCTAGAGATATTATTCAAATAGTTGACATTCATTAACATCACTCTTCTTCTTATCGCTCAAATTCAATTATCTGGTGCTTGCGATCGATTTGTTTAAAATCAATGTGTAGTCAAGTGATAAGTGCAGGTTTTTACAAGTTATATTTGCAAACATTAATTCCCGAACATGAAACAATTGTTTATTTACTTTTCAATAGCAATTACTTTTCTTCGATTCTCTTGACTGAGTCAGATACGAAAATCCCTTCTACGATGTTATTGCGTCTTGGTATTTCCATCTGAAAAAATAACAACTATCTTTTCACACAGTGGTCTAGAACAGTGATATCTCACTTTATCATTCGTCACTCCCTTTTCTTTGTTCATGCGCGGCCTCAATCGATTGACCTGGAAATTTCAGAGTCGTCTGAGTTCAAACCGCAAGAATGCATACCTCGGAATGATACTGCAGTGTATCACATCTCGTGCGTCTTCGCATCTGTACCGGGGTAGTACGAACCTGATATCAGACAATAATATGGTAAACAAAAATGTTGAATTAAACCCCGACTTCGAGACTGAACTTGATCGGCAGCACTGCTTGGCCATTGAAAAGAATACCATAATATTTTGCCTTGTTCTTGAATTTTCCCGTGCTAGTATCTGCTCATGTATTTAGTCGACGAAGATCTAATAATGCATTGTGGAATGCGAATTGAACGAGACAGAGTACACATGAAAAAGGTACAAGAAAATTGCAGGACTTTCTATTCCATTGACCTTTCCTTCTATTCCTCTACCCACACGCTGACTACAGCATCTTATTCAAACCGAACTCAAGCTCAGTCTAATTATTGAGGCCAGGCACATATGATAGAGAAAGAGAGCAATGGGATGAGATAGTCCAGCAGCATCTCGTCTTGACAGAGGAAAGAAGAGAGAGAAAAAGAATCATATTGAGGGAACGGAGGGGAGGGCCTGGACAGATGAGAGGTCATCCTCCTGTGAAAGAGAGAGAGAGAGAGAGAGAGAGAGAGAGAGAGAGAGACGCGTGATCTGGCAGTCTGCAGTTTACGTTTGCCTATGATGATGCTGAAGAGACAGAACTTTCATCAAAAGTCTCTCTCACCGGTCAGAAGAACGATAGAACAAGCGAAAACTATGAAGAGAATAGTCATAATCAGGCCGTGCAGGCATTAGGTATCTTGATACTTTTAGACAACATATTATTGATATTTTTTATTCACGGATTCATGAGAGCAGTTAGAGCGCGTCGACTGCATTGAAGCGAATCTGTAATCCATTCGGATTCCTCAGTTTGATCTTTGAACTCTTACTCTGTATCCTCTCCCGTTTCCTGATCCATTCGGATTCCAATTCACTCTCATCACATTTGATGTTGATGTAGTGTACTTCGTAGAAAAGACTGTTTTGTATTTACCATCCGTAGCAGATATCTCGAGCCATCTCCCGCTATCGAAATTCTGAACAATACAAGTAAAAATCAGAATTAACAAAATCCTGAGGAGAATGTCAACTTCAACAATTTTTATGGAACTTTTCTCATTTTTTTGGAAAAATCTTTTAAAAAAAAAATTTTTATGTACGTAAACCAAATACTGTGTGAAAGAACATGCAGAGTCGATGATGAAATTGTGTAACTTGCCATATCATCAACCACTGTATCCTCCGTGCTCACACAGTCAAAATCGAAATCAACGTTATGTGGCCCTCCGTAGGTCACAGACGTGCCATCAATCCATTCCAACCGGCGAGTAGCGGAGTTACAAATGAGATCTAAAAAAAAAGTAATGCAACTACTTTAAATTTGAGGAATAGCCCATACCGAGAACAATCCAGACGTATTTGCCATTTATTTCCGAAAATGTGTTAAAGATGCTTCTCAACGATTCGTTATCCTGAAACGAAAATCTTGTGAATTTGAGTTGCAACTTTCCTCTAACCTCGTCGTTTTTGATGATCGGCAAGTGGGCGCCGTTTTTTGCGCATTCCTTCCGAGCATTGTCCAAATCTTTTGCGATCACGAAGACTTGCTCCAGAAACAGCGGCCGAATACACCTATTTATTTCAAATTTGGAAAAAAACATCCAAAAAATCACGAATGAAAACCGGACGATCACATACTTTCCCTGTATAAACTGATACTGAACCGGGCATGACAGTGATAATACTGATCCGAAGAGAACTGAATTTCTAAAGTTGAACATTAGTGCTAAAAACGCGCAATGCAACTTGCAATTTTCAACATTTCAATGCTATACTTTATATTTCTGGTCTCTCCTCCCTTCAGTTGCCGACCGTGAATGAAGACTGACCAAAAAGTTGATGAAGGAAAATGTATTGAAATGTTTAGATGGATAATTGGGATGAACAAGTATTTCCGATGTACAAGCACGAGCGTTAAGGCCTATTTGTCATGGGTTATATGTATGCCTTTCTGAGAACATACTTATGCAATGATTCACCTCTAAGTGATTTGCCATTTCCGTTAATTTTTGTGAGTATGGCGTAGGATGAATTATATATATTATGCGAGAAAGCTGACTATGGCATTTTTGAGTCCTTCGAGCGCACTTTTGTGCTCTATTTACTCACGCCAAGATGTGGCTGTCGTTGGGTAATTGAGGTAGTATCCTGCACACTATAAAGCTAAACCTGTCCACTTGAGTCTGATGATGATCGCAATAACCAGCGTCTCCACCATTCTACTACTGGTAGTTTTTGACTAGAGTTTGAGATACGGGTCATCGTCTCTTCATTTCACACACTCGCGCCACCGGTTGGGCGACGAGGGATTGTGTGTGATGAAGAGGCGACCCGTATTTCAAACTCTATTTTTGACATAGGTTTTGTAATTATCGATTTTTAGAGTTCACTGGTGGGCATCGCTGTAAACCTGATCGCCCTGCTGACTGTTGCCAGGACTAAGTTAGATTCTAAAATTCGAAATACGGTTCGCTGTCTTTTCAAATCACACGCTCTCTCGACCAGTTGAGTGGTGAGTGAGTGTGGAGAATGAAGAGTCGATGAACCGTATTTTGAATAAAAATTGAGATTATGAGATTATCATTGTTGGTTATGGGCTTGTATGATGCATACGATTCTACGGTGATATTCTGATGCACGACGTTTTGAGAAAGATTAATTCTGACTGCGCTCACCAGGTACTTGTACAATACGTTCGGCGCGCTCTGCGTCTCTCTCGCTGTTTCCAATCTTGGAATCTGTCTCATCTTCTTCTTCTGGTGCTCGATACCCCCATACTTGTGAGTCAGTGAGAATCTTTTTAAAAGCTACATCAGACTAGAACGCAAGCCCTTCAATCAATTCTACGGCCAATTACTGGCCGAAAATTAGTGCAAATCAACATATTTTCCCAATGAGCAGTTCGACTGATCTCAATAACTCGGGAATTATGCTCAACGAACGTGGAAAATCCGTCGGACAGGTACTTGAAACCGATGGCAGATCGTCACGAATATTTAATCAGATTGCCCTGCTCTTTTTCTATAGCAGTGGCTTCGCGCACTTGGCAGTATCATTCAATCGAATGATGGCACTGCTATATCCACTGAGGGTGTGTAGCCGTCACTGCTGGTGCTACCAGATTTGCCTGCCACAGAGAAGGATCAAAATATCTCCTGTTGCGAACAACACAATGGCTAGCCGAACAGGGCGAGACGAAGTGAATTTATTCGTGCATACATATTGCAGTACCTGGCGATGTTCGACTTTCGCAAGAGTGTGATGCTAGTGCAATGCACATGGAGTTGCGCCATAGTAGGAGTTGTGCCGCTTTTTTGGAGTGAGTACGCGGACATGAACGCATCTCACTTATCGTCCACACAGGCGAGGAATGCTATTTCTTCTACGTGTGCGAATTGTCGCTTTGGCGATTCGCCGAGACTGAGTGCGGCGAATTCACTGGATAGTGAGTGCTTGAGGACAATGTGATGCCGGTTCGAATAGTTGCTCTCTCCTCTATGCGCCTGATGCGCACAATGAAGAGAGCACTATTTGATCCGGCAACACTGATGAGCATGCACTGTCGATCTCATCGTCGTCTAGTTATCTCGACTTCCTTCCCACCATCGGCACGGTGATTTGCATTCTCGCGATGGACGCGCTGGCGCTTGCAAGGCTACGAACCAATAATTCTGTAAGGATCGCCCTGACAAAACATGCACTCCCACATAGAGAATTACTACTCTTAATTCGTCATTCGCTACAACACATTTTAACAGCTATTTCGTCTATGCCGAATCCATTGAAAACAAAAAGTGAAAGAAATAACAGAGTTTCCGTAATTTCAGAGCGTTCAACAAGTTAATTTGAGCAATGAAATGCAAAAGAGGCGGAAACGCGAGTTCATATTCTTCGTGCAGGTGATACGTCCTGTCAAACGAATGTATCATACAAATGAGGAAATGAAAACATCCAAAATATAAATTGTTAACTTAAGTCGCTTTGCCAATCCGTGCCCTTTCTGCTGGCAGTGCTTAGCTTCCATGTTGTGTCCCGCTACTCAGAAACAGGTATGTGCATAATCTGTTAAAAAGTTGCGAGAAAATCTCGTGAGTTTTACAATAATGGAAAACAGCTCCTTTTGTTTACACACGCTATTTCTCTTTCTCTAACCAAACAACTTGTTTACTTCCTCTGCACCCTCTCTTTTGCGCGTGCTCTCTCGCTTTTCTCTTACTTTTCTTTCACTTGAGCTCCGAGCATTTCTCACAAGCTTTTCGACGACCTGGTAAGAGAAAGAGAAATAGCGTGTATAAACAAGAGGAGCAGTTTTCCAGCACTGTAAAAACTCACGAGATTTTCTCGCAACTTTTAAACAGATTAAACACGTCGATTGACGTATGGCTGTTGAATAAGCTGGTATGAGGCGTTTTAGGCTGTAATTGTTGTTTAGATGTGCAACTGTTCTTCTCGACGACCTTCGCTTGGATCTCGCTTCACACTTTCGACGGGTCCGTGAGCAAGCGATGCGGTAATCGAGATTGCTTTTTTCAGGCTTATCATCGACATTTTCCACACTCGGAAGATGGTTTTCGCGATGCCAAAGAAAACGCACAGCATGATCAGCTCGTTGCGGCCGGTTCTATCGCAAACGACTTCTGTTGCTGCGATTGCGTGAAATTGTTCATCACTGTGGTGCAGTACAAAGTAATTCACACTTTGTATTCAATTTGTTAAACCTCAAGCCATATTTTTCGATGCACCTCGAAAATAAAATACATTGTTTCTAAAAGAATATCTATTCTACATGTACACAATCGAACAGTCAGCCTACGTCTTCGCTAGCCCGACAGCTCTGCTCCAGTGCATCGGCCATGTTCTCAAGTGTTATTACTTCTTGATAACTTGACCAAAAATGCTTTTATATTCGAATTTATCACGGATTTTCTCTAATTTTGTAGGAAATTCGAGAGCTTTTACTACAGAAAAATAATTTATGACTTCGATTTCTACGAAACTAATGTTATTAACTAAAGTGAGGACGGGGAGAACACCTATCTACTTCATTTTGTCAAATTTGCATATTAAGCCGATCTGTGCCCTACCACTTGGAAACGCTAGATCTCGGTCGGTTATTGACCTACAGAGCCCGAATTTTTTTCAATCGACTCGTAATTCTGAGATCTACAAATAACTCAATTGTGATCACATGTGGAAGCGATGTCTTGAATGTGTTTCGCGCGTTAAAGTGTTTTTGTCAACCACATTATGCACATTATCTCGAAATTTTCCTCTTGTGATCACGAATTTTATTTTTGAATACGATTCTCCATGCATGAATTGAGGTAATCTCATATCCCATTAGTTATCAAACTGGCCCCCCGATAACGCTACTCAGATGGCAGAATCCGGACTTAGCCGAAATTTCTCTCAAAACCCGTTCCGGGGGTATTTCATCTTCAAATTATGCAAATTTACAAATTAGGGAGGTAAATCGATAGCTCTCATAAAGATAAAGCGAAAAGGTATAGTACTCAAAGTCATGAAAATCAACGGTTTTCGAGTAATCAGCAGAAAACATCTATAGTGGTGTGAGAAAAGAGAAAATTTTTCAACTTTTTCATGACCTTTTTCATCCCAATCCGAACTGGCTCGAACTTTTTTTCAACTTTTTATTGTCTATTTTTCAATTTTTTTTCAACTTTTTTTAAAATCCGAACTCCGAACTGCGGTCGTGAAAATCGACGGTTTTCGAGTAATCAGGTAAAAACGTCATGAACACGCTCTTTACGGGAAATGAGTGAGGACTTTTCTCACTCGTTCGAGTGCCGTTCGAGTCAGGACCATCCACAAGCTCCGTCCACCACCCCAGAGTGATGCTTCAGAACTTGATCTGTTTCTGAAGCATCACTCTGGAATAGACAATAAAAAGTTGAAAAAAAGTTCGAGCCAGTTCGGATTGGGATGAAAAAGGTCATGAAAAAGTTGAAAAATTTTCTCTTTTCTCACACCACTATAGATGTTTTCTTCTGATTACTCGAAAACCGTTGATTTTCATGACTTTGAGTACTATACCTTTTCGCTTTATCTTTATGAGAGCTATCGATTTACCTCCCTAATTTGTAAATTTGCATAATTTGAAGATGAAATACCCCCCGGAACGGGTTTTGAGAGAAATTTCGGCTAAGTCCGGATTCTGCCATCTGAGTAGCGTTATCGGGGGGCCAGTTTGATAACTAATGGGATATGAGATTACCTCAATTCATGCATGGAGAATCGTATTCAAAAATAAAATTCGTGATCACAAGAGGAAAATTTCGAGATAATGTGCATAATGTGGTTGACAAAAACACTTTAACGCGCGAAACACATTCAAGACATCGCTTCCACATGTGATCACAATTGAGTTATTTGTAGATCTCAGAATTACGAGTCGATTGAAAAAAATTCGGGCTCTGTAGGTCAATAACCGACCGAGATCTAGCGTTTCCAAGTGGTAGGGCACAGATCGGCTTAATATGCAAATTTGACAAAATGAAGTAGATAGGTGTTCTCCCCGTCCTCACTTTAGTTAATAACATTAGTTTCGTAGAAATCGAAGTCATAAAATTTTTTCTCTGTAGTCAGCGTTCCTACCAAATAAGAGAAAATCCGTGTTATGTCTAGTATCTATTTTACGTCTAGGCAGTCTCTTATCTCTCTCATCTTCAGATTGCGAACCGTGTTTTGTTATAATTACAAAATGATTGAAAACCGTGACTAATCGAGGAATGTCGGATCGATTAGTCAGACAGATTTGTGGCGTTAAAATGGATCAACAAGCATGTGATTATTCATATTTATTACGATTTTCAGTGCAACTCGGAAATAGTCGTTCAAAGATTGCTCGAGAGACGAATCGTTATCTGGCTCGGAATGACTCAGAGTACGAAGAAAATTTCCCAAACTCATGAAAACTTCCCAAACTTGATCTCCGGATAGGTGATTAATATAGAATTTTGAAATTGCTCTTCATCTCCGAGTACTGGTAGGTCAAAGTGGGAAACTTATTCAAATTTGGTCCAATTTGGCCTCAGCAAAACGACCATCACTCGCTTCAAAATGATGCTAGAGACAAATTGCAAATTGCATTCGAAAGAGGAGCCAGTGGGAAAGATTTCATATGTTGATGATATCATTTCTAGTCCATGCGCTGGAGCAGGTAGTCGGGTTTTTTTTTCTTCAAAAAACTAAAATAGCTTTATTAACATTATAGTTTATTCTTTAAAAAGTTCTCGAGAGGGATTTCCGATCACACATGTACCTACTAAGTGCCAAAAAATCAGAGGAATCGGAGATGTGAAATATGAGCTCGTTCGCCTAAGAGTCAGCAGAAGCTCGAGAACATCAAAAAATAATGTATGCTTAAAAGTTGGTTCCCGGGGTAACTTTCGATTCTGAATCGAATGGCTGATTTTGTTTTTCGATCTGAGCCTTCTGAATCCCGGTACGACGCGACATCGATTTAGCCACATTCTTGTTCTGCGAATAAAACTGCCACGGGAAGGGTCAAAATGGCCACAAATCTCGCGTACCCGACCATAACATTATTCTCAACAAAATGAGAAAAATCGACGTTCTACCTCTTTTCTGTTTCGAGTTATGGTCGTTTTTTGATCCAATGACGGCGGGGAAATTAAATCTATAAGTTTGTAGAGAATAATTTACTGATCATTTTCGTATATTTTTTCACTGTGGAAAGTATTTTTATCGAGAATTTTGAGAGATCAACAAGCTGTTTTTTTGGTGATTTTATCGCTGTATCCTTTTCAGTTCTTCGTTTCGTGAGCTCTAATACAGAAATTCGGATTCTACGCAACATTGATCGGCCATCTCCATCTTTAATCACACACGGTACAGTGAGCAGGTTCAGGTCACTCGACGAGACTACGGGGAAAAAATGTAATCAAGTGAGGATAACACGAGCATTCCCCTTCAACATCGGAAACTGAAGAGGGCAGGGCAAGTGAGGATAACACGAGCATTCCCCTTCAACATCGGAAACTGAAGAGGGCAGGGCAGAGGAGCAGAGGAGCATCGTGAGAACTGAAATTGGAAATTATTATTATTGTTATCGATTCATTTGATTTTTTAAAAAATGTCAAACCTGTGAGGCAACGAAGATAACGTATCTCGCTCTAGTAAAGGGACAACTCATGATAACTTGATCAGAAATGCTTCCTCGATGATAACGATACGACAGTGACTAATCGAGGAATGCCGTATCGATTAGTCAGACCTATTTGTGACGTTAAAATAGATCAAGAATCGTGACATTATTCATATTTATCACGATCTTCAGTGCACACAGTCCTTTGAAGATTGCTCGAGAGACGAATCGTTATCTGGTTCGGAATGACTCAGAGAACGATGGAACCGGAAAAATTCCCCAAAATTGTCTTGTTTTTATCTCTGGATAGGTGACTAACATGTATATATACTTCGTGTGAAAATTTGTATGGAAGCTTCACACTCCATATTTTTCTTCTTGAGTGATTTCTCCTTGGCGCTTCTAACGTAACCCGTCGTCCTTCCTCACTCTAATATCGTTGTAGCAAAGCGACGTGATCAACCACAGGTAACCGAAACAATTTCCTGAAGTACCGTATACCGTAGACTACCGTATTGTACAGTACTCCCTTCAGGTAGATCATGTGCTTTATCGTCGCGATCTGCTACGGTTTCTGGACGGTGCTCGCTGCCTCTCTGATCATCGTCCCCTTCGCTCTCCCAATCGCATTCGGTATATCGCCTAATGCTCATCAGTGATCGAGTCGAGACAGACTCTACTCAATTCACGTGCTCTCTTGCCGGTAAGAGAAACGAGAGAGTATGCAAGTTGAGAAGAGGCCGGTCTCGACCCGACATCACTACTGATCATTGTATCCTCCCTTCTCTTCAATTATTGTCCTCTTCTCGTTTCTTTCGTAGTCTTCAGCTACTAAAATTCTACCTCTCTAACTCCACTCTTCTTGCAGGATTGTCGGCAAAATATGGCAAGGTGCGCAAGCCCGATCTCGACCAACTCGAGCCCCTTCATTTGAAACGCCCAACTGCACCGTCTAGTAAGTTTTATAGCTTTCCCATTAGCTTTCTCGCATCAATACGTTCTTCTCCAACTGATCTCTTGTTGCAGGCGAGTCGTCAGTCGGACCCAGCAGCGCCGTCCTCTCATACGTCTCGAACATTAGCCTCTGGCAGGTGGCTTCCGCCATCGCCCACTCCCATGGTGTACGTCGTCTAGTACTGACGAATGGGAACTTATTCTCTTAGTTGGCTAGCAAGACAAAATTCTGACCCTTCAGTTCCAGTAGGTTCTTCAGATTGCTTGCCCTGCCCCACCGCCCTACCGTCGATCGCCCCGCAATCCCTCGTTATCGCAAGAGGAGTACGGAGTCCGATTGACCGCCTGGCTGTTGCAGATCGCTGCAAAACCTTCTCGTGTAAGTCGTAGACTCGTTTTTCGGCGTTCTTAGCTACTTCCCGCCTAGCAAAATTTTGCACTAGTTTCACAATAGGCGTCGCAACGAAAACCGAATAGCCACCATGGCAAGTCTCAGTCTACACGGGGCAGAATGCCACCCGAACTGTGTCTAGCTAGGGGGATTTGTCCCCGCCGTTTCCTCACCACCACGTGAAAATGTATTCAATGGCACGGTCTTCTCGCAACTTATAAATCAATCAATTATTGTGGAAATGGGACAATTGGTGTTCAGATGACCTTATTACAAAGGGATACCCTAAAAGGCGGCCCGCGGCCCAAAAAACCCTAAAAGGCGGCCCGAGCAATAACTCGCTTCAAAATGATGGTAGAAACAAACCGAAACCACTATTCGAAAGAGAATTTGGAGTAGAAAAAATGTCTGATTGATCATTTTATTGTGATCAATCAGACATTTGTGATCAATCAGAGATCACCGCATCTAATTTCCATCTCTTATTTTTCTCTCTTTCATTGCTGCTACAAGCCCGTCTGATTAAAAACTGTTCCAGAATATTGTTCTTTGATCATTCAAGGCAAATAGTTTATCGACAAAAATTAAATAAAGTCTTTATCAGTGTTAGCAGCACCCCTTGGAATGCGATGAACTCGAACGCACCTGCAAAAGGGTGATGATCACATTGAGTCTTAAATAGGGATCTCTTGTCGGAAAATTTTCCATTATCCAATAACTTCGAACAAATGGATTAAGCAACTCTGTTCGCGAGAGAGTGGGGCGAATGAGGATACTTTTGGAAATCCAATTAGCAAATGAACCGTTATTGGAAAATCGGTTTTCAATAATCGATCTCTAGTCGTAAATGAAATGACCATCGGCTTGCGAAATGGCCCAACACGCCGGTGAATTTAACAATCTAGTGCGCTTTTAAAAAAAAAACCCGAATCTCTCTCTTTCTCGTTTCGCAAGTTCACGAGAATTGAGAAGAGTCTTTTTTTCGATTTGACATCCTTGTGCAGCGACATTCATTTGGTCAGAGAGCCGAGATAGTGTGCAGAATGGAGAGGGAGCAGATATTCGAAATTCCCATTTTTTTTAAAATCATTCGCGTTACCGATGATAAATCGGAAAAGGAGAGTTTGATGCAGATTTGTCGTCACAAATTCCGGTCATCGACTCACTTAGCCGGGTCCGCCGCATGCACAGTCTCTAACGCCGTTCGGACGTCTTTTGCACAAACACTGAATAGAGAAATATTTAGTCAAATCAATAAAATCAGCAGACATTACAAGCTGATGCGAGCCGGCTTACATAACCGTATTCCGGTCAGCGGTGCAAGCATTCATTAGAATATTTGCTTCGGCATTTATCGAAAACAACCTATCTCGGTACTTTCGGTAGAGTAGTAATTGGAATTCATTCAATAATGAGGATGAAGAGCGAAGAGAGAGTTTTAGACTCGAAACCGTTCGGAACAATGGATAGGTTTCAGCAACAAATAAAGTTCAGATAATTGAACGATTCGGTTTGACATACAAATCTCACCGGTACGGGCTTTCGTTCGACGTAAGGCGCACGGCACATGCATTCACGCTGACCCTTCCGGTTCTTAGCGTCTTGTGGGCGGCGTACGCACATGAGCTCCTGGCCTAGTGGACACTGCAATAAGACAAGACGAATTTACGAGTAATAATGATCACTCTGTGCTTTTCTTTTTTTCCGAAATCTGTTTAATAATCTGGAAAAAAAATCTGGGAGATCGAGGTTTCGCAAACTCGACTGAACGGATTGGACAAAAACAGTTACGTGTCAAAGTCTGCACGATATCGCTCACTTTATCAGAATGACAATTGCAATCGGGGCTGGATTCTGGACGATATTGGCAGAAGTTCGTCTGGCCTTTTGGACACTGAAAGGATCTTGATAATTAAAATCATAATCAAAGATTGATAATCGAGAGCTCACATCTGGTTCGGATTCGGCTTGTACGACCCCGAGGAGGAGACAAGCGAAGAGATGGAAGATGAGAAGGCGCATCGTTTGTGTTGTTCAAACCGATTGCTGCAAATTTTGATAAATATAATTCGATCATGGGTTTTATGGAAATAATTTTATCGAAAAAATCAGCGGTGTTTCCGCATCCTGAAAGATGCTGATTTTTTCATAATGTGCAAACTGATCAAGATTGAGGAGAAGATGTTACAAGCATCGTGTTTCCTCCTTTCAACTACGCTCTCTTTTTTGATGGCATTACCATTTTCAAATATCTTTACCTTCGATTGAATGAGCATGTTATTTTTACTGTTAATTAAGTTTGCGATTGTTTTTTTACAATGTATTAATCGAGTTCTGTTCATGGGTTATTCATTTATACATTTGTTTTGTGCACACCAAACATCGATGAACAATCACGGGGAAGAATTCGCATTATTGCCTGATGGGAATGCATTCAAATGGGTAATACTCGAGGCGTTCGTAAATGAACGGGCATGGCTCCTTGGTCTAGCGGAGACCTGCAAAAACAATTTTTCATTCGTAACCAATTTCTTCCCCTTTTCAGCCCCCCCCCTTTCATTTCGCAAACCTAATAAGAAGCTAACACGATTAAAGACTCTACTGTCCCGCAATACTTTAAATACGAAACAAATAGTGTAGGAATTGGTTATGGGAGTGCCGGCAACGTACCACAGCGCCCTTGCGGCACATGCAGAATAAAATGAATGAGCAGTCGGACCAGTGACCAGATGGACACTGAAAGTGTCAAAAATTATAAAAGAAAAGGAGTTTCAATCTTTAATCTTTAATCTTTAATCGTTAATCTTTATCACCAACATAAATTCGATCGTATTAGTCTTGCCAAATCGGAATCAACTCTCCTTGATTTGCGTGATATCTCATCGGTCAGAGAAAAGAGAGAGATCATGCGAAATTAGGAGAGTCGTGTTCCGATTAGCAATCTCAAGATCGTACGTTCGTTCCGCCAGGAATGATAGGGACAGCGCCGCCCAAGAGAAGAAGAGAAGTGAGGAGGAGGAAGGTGAGAAGGCGCATCGTTTGTGATTATTCCTTACCGGGCGGACGTTTTATAGCAACACAAATTCTCAGGAGAATCAGCGGTGGTTCTGCAAAATGATTACTACAAATTTTGAATGTTGTTTCGCAAAATTGAAAGAGCCAATGCGAATTTCTTTTTTTTTTATCTCCAATTACTCCAAATCCCATCATTTATCACTGCTGAGTATGTCCTCGAGTGATTCGGTATATTTGATAGTGACTATAAGGACTGCAAAAGGGAGAGGGAGTTGGAATCATACTATTATAAATTTACAAAAAGTTGTTCCGGTAATGACGAATTCACAAATTATTAGTTTACGCTATCCGTTAATTCTATTTCCTTAGTGCGCTGGGCGTGTGAATCTCTTTAGAAGCAATTTAGCAATATAATAAATAAAGAAAATAAATTTAAATATGCAAAAAGGCGATTCCATTACTCAGAAAAGGAGAATAGTTAAGCGTGGTCTCATCTTTTGGTCACAATTATGATCGTATCATTTAAAAAATTTAATATGTTGTCGTCCATAGTATGCGATCGATAGCTGCCAGTCTTCACTGGTCCCATCTGCGCCAGAATATCTACTAGGCCTATGCAAGACGTCTTCGCCTCGTCAAACGACATCCTGAACGGAAAATCATTTGTTCCAACAAAATTTGCATCTCCTCCGACACCCCATGTGTAAGAGCTGCGTACATTCTAGCTGGGTGTGTTCATCTACGTCGTCTCCTTTTTTATAGCAAAAAAATATTATATAGAATATAATATTTTTTATAATAAAAATATTATTAAAAAATATTAATATGATAATCAGCGGTGAATACTAGCTGCGATTTTAGATATTTTTTTGCAAAATTGTGAGAGCCAATTCGAATCTCTTCGTCGCGATCTTCGATTGCTCCAGTCCCATCACTTTTCACTGCTGGTGTTATCTTCAAGTACTGTCTTAGATATCGATTAATTTATTACTACTACGAGTCAAACCTACTGTGTATAGCAATCACGTCATAAGCACGAATGTTGATTTCCGAATGCAAAATTTCGAGAGAAAAAATGCACAATCTAACTTCCTATCTGACAACCGCCCCTTCTTGTTCATGCATGCATTGAGAGACCCGCCCAGTCTCGAAAGCAGGTGATCCAGAGGGAAAGCTGGTGTAAGCGGATACTGTAAGTCGCCTGGAGATGAAGACAGGTCGACTTTCAATGAGAGACGCCATTGATCCCGTATTCATCAGGGTTTCTATTTTTTCGATGTCGCTCAATCTTCTATCTCGCAATGCCGTCGACAATATCTGCCGCTTCTCCGATGTCCGCGCTCTTCTTCAATTGAAAATGGTCAGCATAAAACACATACATTGTTCAAATCATAGCACTCTTAGATCTGCAAGTATATGAAGGAGGTGGGACTCCACTAATGACCGGTCTTGATTCCGATAATGTCGTTTTGACTCACACTTTGAATACTCTGCCTTTCTCTACCTCTTGCAAAACATCGCCTGCGGGCGGGAGTCGAACCTGCCTGTGTCGGCATGCCAGTCAGACACCATGCCCATTACAGACACCATGCCCGCCGACTTTTCGCTTCTCAAAACAATAAAATCAAATGTGTTATGCAAGTGGTTTTATCCAAAGGTTCGATTTTTTTTAAAATTTTAGTAATGTTCAATTGTATTTCAGGGAACGCACATCGAAATAACTTTGAAGTTGTGCGGCGGCCGGAATCTCGTGCTTTGGAAAACGAGCTGATAAACATGAAAAATCGCAGCCTCGAGATTTCTGAACGAGGATGGATAAAGGTAAATTTGCATATCTCTTTTTTCTTAGCATAAACAATTGTACACATCAAATCGCTGGAAGATTTTCAGCACATGGCTTCAGAGGAAATGGAAATATTAATGAAAAACCTTAAACCTTTCATCCATAATTCGCATTTCGATATCGTCTCTTTTCATTCAGCACTGAAAGATTTATTTTCCGCGATATCCGATTTCTTCGAAGGAGAAACAGTTCAGAAAATCACTGGCGTTAACGATGAAACAGATAGATCGGTGTTGTAAGTTACATAGTATTGTTCTGCGCTTCTATAATATCTGTAACTCAGCGACTCATATCTGCAAGTTATAAACACAGTGAATCCAGCAGAATTGGTTTTGACTTTCGAGAAAATCACTACAGGTATCATTTAAGAATTATTTACCCTGAATATATGTTTCAAGGGGCGAGGGACTTCATGTTTGAGCTGGCAAACATCGTTAAAACAATGGAAATATCTAATTGTGGGAAGATGCAATCGATATATCCATGGAGAGATAAATATTCAATCGAAAATGCGAAAAATTCTCATGGAGAAACTTCAATTCCCCTTTGCCACTTGAAGAAATCGAGAAACTGATGCAGGTGAACTTGCAGATTGCTCAATTTCATACGGATATATTTCGCGTCCAATGAAATATTATCATACTATTTCAGATTTTAAATCCCATTGATAAGAAAGTTGCGTTTACCGCGTATTCTGCAATAGAAAATCCAACAGATGTTCAAATCGTAGAATACAGGTTGCTAATTACCATCGGAAACGTATCGATCAAACATATTGATTTATCGTGAAGAACTCTTTTTTTCTTTTTAAAAATTTTTTTTAAAAACCTTGCCTACTGATACCTGCAAACAAATAAAGCCTGAATCACATTGATAATTAGAGGAATACGATTTGTTAATGATTCATATTCTTGTAACTGTAAGTCACTCTGAGAAAGCTCTCTTGAAATCGACGGTCGTTATGTTTTTCGGAAGGTTACAAAATGATTTATTTCGATTCTTGAGTTATAAATAATGCGAGTTCAGACAGTTCAGAGAGAGCTCGCACGATTGCTGCATAGTAGAGTTTAAAATGTAACCCTACCCGAGAGCCTTTTTTTATTATTTCAGAATCGATGCATCTCTATTTCCTTTGGGCCCGTATCTTACAACATAGCCATCTTTGTTAGAATCTGGATCTTCCTATCACAATCGGGACCCTTTTGGCATACTCGCTACCTCTCTGTTTTATAGGAACCCGTATTCTACAACAGAGCGCCTGCTTTGTCGGAACTACACGAAATCAGTTTATAGATGCATAATAGGGATAATGGTGAGATACGTGAGGAGGAGGAGGATGAAGTTGCATGGCTCTCTCCCCCAGAGCATGCATTCATGAGAAAAGTGTTGGTATATGATGTATCAGCTGCCAGTCTTCACTCGGCCATCTGTGCCAGAATATCCACAAGCGCCACGTAGGACGTCTTGGCGTCGTCCGAAGACATTCCTGAACGGAACATCCATGAATTACAGCACCGACAGTATCTCTAACGGTACTGCAATAGGGATGGCGAATGCAGAGGGCGCCCTCCTCATTCCGCTTACTCTCTCGCCGACCGACCTGCGTAGAGAGTGTGTGAAATGAGGAGGGCGCCCTCTGCATTCACTATCCCTATACTGCTACATGACTAATCGATAACTGTGTGGTAGAATAGATAACGATCGTTCAAAGTAGATGAAATGCCTAGGTATGAGAAAACGATCGCAACATCGCGAGGTCGACGGTAGGATGTCGCGATGCAACAAACCAGTCTCGTTTTCCTCACCCCTCTTTCCGTCCCAGGCTGTCCACTTGGCGTGGCCCTTCTCGTCCGTTTCTTCGGGCGCGGGAATGTCACAGTCGCCCACGACCGCCTGAATTAAGGAACTTGATTGTCTAAAATATCTTGTTTGTCTAAAATAGTTTATGAGAAAGTGGTTATCACTTGGTTAATTTAGAGCTCGTTTGTTTCGATGCCAAGAATTGGTCATGAGCACACCATTCTAAAGGGATACACTGCTCATAAAAAGCCTTACCTGCTTGTAGAGGGCATACACCTCGAGGAGTTCCTCGTTGGAAATATTAGTGATGCCCTTCACTTTCTCGCAGGCATCCTCGAACGACATGTCTTCACTGGAAAATCAGTCAGTCCAAATATCCAGTCCAAAAAACATTAATCCCTGCCCTAATCTCAGAACAAGGAGGAAGTGGTGAAAGAATGCGACGAATCTTATCGAACATCTACACTAATTTGGGCGGTTACAGAAAAGAAGAGAGGGAGGATAGAGAGATCGAAAGGGGAACAAAACTTTGAAATGTTACGGCAGATCGACTGCGCTATTTGATACGAGAGAACTGTTTACGTCCATCCACCACAACTCCACCCAAGAACAGTAAAAAGGGTGAGCGATTGGGAGAGTTCATTGTAGGGTTGTAAATTCGGTTTTTGCTCTCTCCATTCTGCACACTCTCTCAGTTCTCTGACCGGCGAGTGAGTGTATGGAATGGAGAGAGCCAAACCGAGATTAAATCCATTCAAGAACAGTAAAGAGATTGAGCTATTGGGAGAGTTCAGGGAGATTTGAGAAAAGCGAAAAATGCATGTCAATCACATGAATCGTAAATAAAATCGAGTGAGAAGAAGAAAAGCACGTGTTTCCTCCCATTGAATAGTGTTTGAGACACCAAACAACTTCCGGAGATAGAGAATCATTGATTTTTGATCGATTGTCTATTTATCATGTTGGAGGGACTCATATGTATCTTTGATTTATCTCAGGGCATGGAATATTCCTGAACCATCCCACAGGCAGCGCACATTGCCTCCTGATCATAGATTATTTCTGGAAAACAGTTTCAGTGCATTAAAAATTCTAAAGGCACGGATATGTTTTGTAGAAAGCTTACTAAAAGATAAACATGGTGCAAAACCCAAATATTAAAAATATCAATATAATGGTGAATAAATAAAATAGAACCTTCGACGGTAGGCAGTACAGCGCGAAGATTGTACAGAAGACGATGCAATCGTCGAATTGTCAGAACCGAAGAAGTGGCTCAATCCATTATCTGCCCATCATTCTTTCAGACTATTTTTGTATTTATCGTTCACCACTAAAGGTGCTTCAACGAGTACAGAATGTGAGGGATATGGGCAAGGAGGTGATAATACAACTACGTGAAGGATACGTGAGGAATAGGGGGTGGGGTCAGAGGGAGGGGGGGGGGAGAAGGGATCGATCTTCTCAGGATAGCAATTCATCAGCTGTCATTATGATCGCCATAGTCTTTTTTGCTCCTTCACTCCCCCCGTGTTTTGGAACAAGACGAATGAGATGCACATGTGAGCCTGGATCTCGAAAAGATTTCAGTCGAGAGTTTATCCTCTCTTCTCCTTACGCATATCCCTGCGTTGTAACATACTCGATGTTTCTGCAACTTTGCACTCTTCAAAAAATATGTCTGAAAAATGTGCTAGCAGTGATAATGGGGATGGATTCATAGGAAATTGTCTCTACATTCCACACACGCAGTCGGTTGACCATTTACCACGAAGGCATAAATCTCTGGTGTGATCGCCCAAGTTGGAAACAATCAGCAAAAGGCGTTTCCAAGTTGCCCCCAACCTTGTTTCTAACTTGGAAATCGCTGTGTTCTCTCCATACTATCTCGCTCGGTATTTTTTTCCCGATTTCTCCCTCTGGCTCTCGAAGTAGGAATCAACATGGATCCAGAAAGGATAACGAAAGATTTTTCGGTTTCCCATGTTGCCCACAAGGTTGATTCCAACTTATGCGCGCCCACAAGAGATATGTGATAGAGTGGAAGACGGCTGGCGCTAGCCGAACAAGACTTATAGACCCCTAGTGAGCTCTCACCCATGTGATCAGCAAGAATGGTCAACCGGAAACGGACGACTGACTGCGAGTCGACTGCTATCGCAAATCTCTAGACATATCAGAAAAATAGGAAAAGAAGGAAATTTAGCCAAAATCGCTTGAAAGCTCACAATAAACTTGAAAGTTTAGAAAGTTTCAGAAACGTTCGAAACTTTTGTTGAACAGCTGAAATTGAATGGTATGATATGTTCTCACCTTCTGCTCTTTCTCTCGGAACCTCAATACTCCTCCAGCTTTTTCTGTCAGAATGATTGAAGATTGAGCAATATGTTTCTCACAGGAAGTATTCTATGATCTTCACCATTTCCTATGTCCGTTTAGCACGTAATTCCAGATGTCTCACGTGGCAGTTGCCATTTCACTCCCTGCAATTTGGCCTTTCTCTACTAATCGCATGAAATAGAGTGTTACCCGCTTCTTTTCACTCTAATTTCTGAAGCGTTGCGAGTGCCTCTTTGAGAGGGAAATGCATTAACCAGTTGCAATGCGACTATTTTAGCTGGAATATTTGGAAGACTTCTCTCTGTCCCATCCCAAACCCCGTCAAACTATGCTTCAGAACTTGATGTGAGAATGAAATTTATCGCGTTTCTCTGAACTGCTTTGTGTTCTGAAAATCATCCCTGTTTTCCCCTCTCGTCACTGCCTTGTCAGCTAAGTATCATCCAGAATTTGAAAATCTTTTCTTACTACTGCGGACCGGGATGGTCCCTGTTGCTTGCGTTATAAACATTGCAACTGCACAAGCACTGACGTTTTTCATTACATTGTTTATTCGACTTTCCGATCCGCCCCCATCCAACCTCATTAGACAGAGGTGCTCCCAGAGGGGACGACGAGAAATTCCATTATCCTCGCCCCCTGTACCCGTATTGCATCGGGGCGCATTATCCCATGGATGCTCGCAGTCTGGAGGAGAGGAGCATCCATCTTTTGGATGCTTTTTTTGCTTTACTTTACCATCCTCTATTCACTGCAACCTCTATTCGCCTATCCCGTTAAAAAGCGTGCTAAGGGAAGTGACTTTATGCTGGAGTTTGACTACATTGCTTCTCATTTCACGCTGCATGAACCCCTTGTCAGAGACAGGAGCGAGAAGATCGTATCTAGATTGAACAGATTATCTCTTTTTTTCGCCACTCTAGAACGATCGATGAGCAGATTTTGTGTAATCCGAAGATTGGATCTTACATTATCTCCTCTCTTCCACTGTGCAGAGGACATGTGACACCAGGGTAGACTCTATTCCCGTATTGCCAGAGCGAATAATGCACTCACCATTCTGCACACTACGTCGCCGGTCAGCCAAACTAGAGGGTGTGCAGAATGTAGAGAGCAAATATTCGATCCGGCATCACTACTCTCTTCCCGCTCCACTCTCGCCATTTCCTCGTTTTTGAGGTCTTCTAGGATGCACCGAGAATCCATTATCTCACACTTAGGCAGGGAAACTCGTCTTCTTCTTGGGAGCCTCTCTTTTTTCTCGCTAACACACGTAATTCACTCTTTGTAATAGGTTCTCGATGCGCCTCCACCTCCTTTCATCAGGCTCCATAGAGCACAAATTGCTTTTCCACCACTCGAAGTCAGTATCTCACACTCTGGAGAGTTTGGCTAATTCAATTAACCAATTATCAAGGGCTTTTAGTCATCTCGATTCTCAATAACTCTTTCTCCCACCCACATGCCATCATTTCGCTGATTTTTCCTTCCGTTTCCTCATTGTCCATTCCTTGAAAATGAATCCAATTTAGCTTTCATTTGAGATGAGAAAGGCATAAAAATGCAAACAACAGCCCTTCAGGTTGCCTGCAAATGAATACGTGGAATTGAAAAGTTGAGCCTGCAGCTGAAATGTTTCTCTAGTAGAGAAGCAGCTTCGGTTTCCGACGCTCTCCATTCTGCACACTCTCTCGTCTGTCTGGCCGACGAGAGAGTGTGCGGAGTGGAGAGAGCCAAAACCGAATTTACATCCCTTCTCTCTAGTTTCTCTAGCGAATCTTATTTGTGGCCTTCGTCAGAATGAGTCATTCATTCAGCTTCTGCTCCTGCGTAGTTTTGTCTGAGTTTTTACCCACGCCTTCAATCAAGAGGAGGTATAAAACTTAGTGGGCAACGATGCTCTGCACTCATGATGGCAAATCAGCAACGACTCTCCTCAATTCGTCTGATCTCTCGTTTCTCTCACCGACGAGAGATCACGCTGAATGAGGAGAGTCGGTGACGATTTGCAATCACAACTCAGCACTCGTGCAGTCTCAATTCGTTTGGTAGGTGACCGCAACATTGTTGTGGCCCTTGTGAGTTTGTTTCCGGTGCCACTTCCACTTTCAGCATACACTCATGCGTTGTTTACACGAGTATCGGAATCATATCCAATGTCATGTTGTCTCTGCTCTAAAAGTCAAGAAAAATTCCGAGTTTTTACACTTTTTCACCACCTGAGCTGTCCTTCCTCTAGATGATTATCTTTGTAAAACCGGAAGTTTCTCTTTCTTGATTCTATGAGCAGTTCTCTATATCTTTCCGAACCATGTTTTTTTTATTTATAATTTATGACTTCCTGTTTGCCAAACTCTCTTATCTTCACAATGTTCATCGTTCGCATTTCGTACTCGTCTCTCCTCTGCTCAATTCCTCTGCGATTTAGCTTAGTTTCTTGTTTGAAAATATATATTTTTTAAATCACCAGTTGTAGCCCTTGCAGCCATGTCCGCACCGTACCCGGAGGACAAGCGGGAGTACGTGCATCATCAACAGCCTCACCTGCAGCAGCAGCCGCAGGAGCAGCAGCAGTGGGCGGAGCGTAGACAGCCTCCCACCTGCTGCAAGAATTGCGTGAGTGTTTTGGGAAATGTTAGGATCGATCTCCGGAAAGTCGGCTCGTCACTGATCATTGAAAGTATTATAACCAGAAAGAGATCACTATTGCCTCAGGCAATAAAATGCTCCGAAATCACAATTTGATCTTTGATCTCTTATCTCTATTCAGGGCGGCCCGATTACTTACGAGCGCGACATGTGCCAGCTGGTCTTCCTCATCATCTGCTGTGGTGATTTTTTCTCTCGTTTTCGCTCCTACCGGATGCTGAATTCCTTCTCCTACTGCTCAAACTATATTTATTTATTTATTTATTTTTTATTTATTTATCGAACACCACTGAAGGTGCTTCAACAAGTACAGGATGTATGAGATAGGAGACATGAAGCTATTATGATAATACGGGAAGGATTTGTGTGGATTTGGGGGAACGTGAAGGGAGAGATCGATCGATCATCTCATATCAGTCACACATTGAGGAATGACGAGGAGTAGGAGCCTCGCACGCGGGTATATCCAAATGCTGACAGCCGAACGTTTCCTTCTTTTAGGCCAGCTGAAACTCATATCGACACATTATTTGGAAACATTTCTGCTAACAATTGTGCATTTTTGTAATCAATTTTTGTAATTAATTTTTGTATTGAGGTATCTGCGCCCTCTGCTGCCTCCCGAAGCGCGAGGCCATCTGTGTGCAGTGTGGTCTCAATCAAGGGTATTCACTCGACTGAGCTACTCCCATTTCCGAGCGAAGACTATCCAAGCTACCAACAGACTATCACATAATTTGAACCGATTCATACTCCAATCATATTTATGCATCAATGATTCCAGCCTATCGTATTGTGACATTTATCTGATACACTATGCACCGATTTCGAATAAAGATTACATTGTTATTTTCGAAAATGAGATTAATATTTCGAACATGAAAGAACGAGACGAGAGCGCGTTCTGAAATATCGATGAGATATTTATGGAGCAGAATCAAATTGTTTCGTATTTCAAGTGTTGACCGTAAAAACTACTCAGGTTCCAGGACGGTTGATATTACACTCCGATGAGTATTCTGTTTTTCACACACTCGATTATCTATTAGCCCGATGAGTCTCTGGCATATTCATCGATGACCGGCCAGTTCAGCAAACATTCCCAAAAATTAGCGCAAACGAGATTGATTTTTTTCTTCATTCCCTTGATATTACAGAGATCCGAAGGAATTCTTTCTTGTTTCCCAGCTGAGCCTCACCTGACACTCTACTTTGAGATTCGAAACATAAAGAGTCCCACAGCCGAGGCATGTCGACTCTCTATTGCCGTTTGATTTACGTTATCCGCTCTAAATTATTATTTCACCACTGTCTTTTTCTCCATTCTAGCGCTCGTGACGGGCTGTCGGTTCGTCTCACTTTTTCATTTGGGAAGAGAAATTCCAGGAAAGTGTAAACAACAGCCCTTTTGGCAACTGAAAACGTTCTCATTCCGACCGAGTATGAAGAATCCTCACCTGTCATCTTGGCAGACAGGTGAGAATCGCCCACTTGGTACACTTCAAGAGGAGACCACGGAAGGGTATCACCGACTCAAGTGATCTACCGTTAAGAAAGACCCCGATCGTCAAGTCTGTTTCGTGAGCCCACCAATAGTCCACGTCATTCGTATTTGCAACGATCTTTCGGCCTTATCTCATACGAGGTTGATGCAAAGTGTTACCTTCGTATTAGGTGCTCTCATATGCGCGCGGTGTGCGGGCAAAAATACGATTCCAAAGCTCAAAACCGGAGAATAGTCAAGCGTTAAACGTGCTCGGTCTCATCCTTTGGTCACAATTATGATCGTATCATTATAAAAATGTAATATCCAGTGTCTGTAATAGGAATTCGGGGAGAGGAGGGGGGGGAGAGGCAGATTGCGAGATATTAATCAGTGACGTGTCTACCGACACATGCGGTTTTCTAAAATTATTTTTTCATCTTTCATCTTGTCACTCTTTCCATTACGTACGAGCAGAAAAACGTGTCGGATGTTCCTCCTTTTTCGGTGCTGTGGTGAATTTTTCATCTCATTTTCCGCAATAATAGTGAGATCCCTACTAATTCCGTCTTGTATCTCAATCCAAGCAAGTTTCGAAACATTATTTCTCGTGCATAAAACTTTCGAAACATTATTTCTCATGCAAAAAATTTTCGAAACATTATTTCCCAAACCGAAAAACTTTCGAAACATTATTTCTCATGCAAAAAACTTTCGAAACATTATTTCTCAAGCAAAAAAATTTTTAAACAATATTTTCTAAGAATTTCACATCATTCTGTGATGATTCTGGTCTATTTTTTGACGTCTGCATTTTCTTACATTATTCAATTTAAATATTTTAGGCATCTGGTGACTCTGCTGTCATCCGAAGTGTGAGGCTGTCTGTGTGCAGTGTGGTTTCATGCAAGAACACTCCCTCAACGGACAAGCATCACTCATTTCCGACCGATTACCCTGCAGAATCAACCGAATCAATTACCACTGATAATCGCAAAACTTCACTCATTCGTAAGCATTTAGCCTCGATCGATGCACTTGCACCTAAAATTGTGCAATGTTGCATGCTGAATTGGAAAAATATTGATTTAAGATTCCCTTGTCTCCCTTTGGGAGATTGGAATTTGTGAGGAAATTTCCGTGACATGGATCCCACAGAGAGAGAAAAAAATTGTTGGTTAATTATTCTCAACTCGAATATTTTCACGATAAATATTTCATGATTCCTTTGTCTGTCTTGCCTTTTCATTCACAGGATCGTTTCTAGCATTATCAGCGAGTTTACAATCAGGCACTACAAAAATTCAACATATGCAGGGTTATTCAACCTGCGCCGGAAATTTCCGGCGCTTCATTGCTTCGCCAGATCGGTTCATAATATCAGGTTGGTGCGAAAGTCTTGCTGTTTTTTGGGCATGAAGTTTGCACGCCAATATTTTTCTTCTCTTAAATCTTCAAGACTTGCATTCATATCATTATTTAGGGGCATGATCAAACATTATTACAATGAACTTAAATTACGACACGCTTCCGAAGCATGTGAGAAATCGAGATCTGACCAACTTTCAAATTTCGACGTTTTCTCAAATTGTTTTCGGATCATTTATACTTCGTTGAGATTTTATACTACGGATTTTCACTACGGTTTCTAATAAGCCCGGTCTGTGCTCTATCCTATGTCAAGACCGGAGAGGCCCTCGACTCCCTATGGCCATAGTTCCGGTGATGGAATCCAGATCCCAGAGAAAAAGTGCTGCCTATATGGCCTAATTCCCTGAATTTGCAACCAGAGTTATCGACCTGAACTGAAGTGCGCTTTATTCACACATCATGAGGTTATGTGATAATGAAAACCGTTCGAACCCTGTTCTCCTCCTCCTTCAGAAAATAGGAAAATTCCAAACCTGAAATTAGTTTTGAAAATATTGAAAATCGTGATTTTTAGGGTGTGAGGTTGAGGCAAACAGCATGAAAACTAGACATCTCAAAAATCTGTAATTTCGAGCAATAACTAGCTCTTTATTAAAACCTAATGAAATCTGTCCTTTCATTCGTAGAAGAATCAGAAAGTTTGCAAACGTGCTAATTTCGATGTACGAATTTCGATTACTAAAGTCTGGCAAATGGTACGCTTGAAGAGATGGTGGTATCATCTCCCAATTTAAATGTTAAATTGTCCAGTAGATCCCCTTCATAACAGAATATCATTGAGGTGTTAATCTCATTCGAGGCGAATACAAGGCAAAATAAAGTTCATTTGAGGGCTTGGTTGAGCTTTATCTTAAACTAAGCGCTTATCTCAAGAAAGTTTTTCGTGGTACAATTGTCCCACTAGCACCACTGCAAAGTATTACCATCATACTTTGCAACTGTGGTTTGGTTTTGGGCCTATCACTTTTCTCTACGAAACGCCAAGCAAATAAGTATGACCACGTCATGGTTAAAACCGCTGACATATCAGTTCAAATGTGGCCGTCTTTTCGATTGGCCAGATCTGAGTTAACGTGCGCTGAAGAGAGCATGGAAGCACCCAACGATTATAGAAAGTCTTAGGGTGATCGGTCTAAAACGAAAGATGGGAGGTGTCAGAAACTCCGAAGGTCAAAAAACAGCAAGACTTTCGCACAAACCTAATAGAGTGATGTGTAGCAAGCATCTCAGAGAGGTGAGAGACAGTGTCGAGTGAGGAGATTCCTCGTTCTGATAACCCCGGGCGATAACGACGATGAAAGGCAGCAAGAGTCGCTCAAAACTGAAGAGGTTTCAGCGTTAGCAACTCGTCTCTATTTCATCCATCGGTCGTCTTGCCTTGACGTATTTTTAAACAATTTTCATTCCAGAATCCACAACCAATATGGGAGATATGCAACCGCAAGTGCACATAGTTATGTAGCAGCCGCCGTCATGCTGCAAGTTTTGCGTGAGTTGTTTCGAAACAATCAATCAACCAATCAATAATTTGTTCAAACAAATGGGCTTGCAAATGGGCTCGTTTTGCACACTCAAACCCAATGCCCCTCGATGTCTGCAAGCGAATACCATTTCATACTAATCTATAAATAAATCATTCGAATGCAAAATCTGTGTTGGTCAGGGCCAGTGCGGGCCTCGGATCGAAACTTGATGCGTTCTTCCATCATCTTTGATCTCAATTCCGTTGTTGTTCGAAAAGGGAAAACATGCAGATCAATGGCCGAAAGGGAAACGGTTTTCCTATCCGAGTGGTCATCTCCAATTCATAAAGATACACTATAGCATTAGGCAATAATAAGTTCTGCCAAACGTACATTTTGATATTTGAATGAGTCTGTTTGAATATGTAACAACTTATTTAATTTTACTCTCTGTAATAAACCATGGAGAGAAAATAAAGCGTGGAGAAAATATTGAAAAAATGTGTCCTTATTTTAAAAAAAAATCATATTGATTACGAAATTCATGCAGGTCTCTTCGCGTTGTGCTGTCTTCCGAAGAAGGAGGCGATCTGTGTGAAATGCGGCGAGAAACAAGGATACGCAATCGACTGAGCCACTTCCTTCCTTCCAACCATTCCGTCTCCGATAATTTCCGGTGTGGTCTGAACTAGCTATAGTCATCGACTGAGCGTCCCCCATCTCAGTCGAATCGATAATCACCGTCACACATGAAACGTTACTTTATTCAATCATGTTTATTGATTAATTTGAATCGATTCCACATAAATAATTCACTGCGTTGTTTGTCTTTGTCGTCTCAGCGAAATCGAAAATTCGAGTGCGCCATTTTGGTGTGATAATTGCATGGCTCTTTCTTTCTCACATATCACCCCGTGCAAACAAAGACAATTGAAGATAGAGAGAAGATCACAAAACTGAAGAGTTTTCTCGATCTTTTGGAAAATTTTCAATGTTTAAAAATCTCTCTCCACTGTTGATTACATCCTGTTGGTGTAAAGTGCTTTACGATGCAGTGCTCGTGTTCGCCGAGCCGAAATGTTTGAAGCGATTAATATATTGCAGCGCCGGAAGAAGAAGTGCCGATAATCGGGAGTAAATCGTTCCATTTACGGCAAATTTCGGTATTTTACTCACATTTCCGTGAGAGTTCATAAATTTTAAATTCCACTTAGATTTGAGTACTTCACCGCATTGACTTCAGGGCTCACAGGAAATATAGAAGAGAAGTATGGGAGACTCGTCAAACAACACGCAGCCTCCTCAAGTCGTCGTCCATGTCGTACAACAACCGCGGCTCTGCTGCAGCTACTGCGTAGGCATATCGACTCTCCTCAATTCGCCAGATTTATCGTCGAGTAGAGAGGCGAGAGAGTACGCGAATTGAGGAGAGTCGGATTTCGATTTGCCATCACTAGTAGGCCTTTTGAAAACGTTAAAAACAATCGTTTCAAAACTTCATAACAATGGTCTTTGGTGACCGGCTACGCAACCGGAAACTACGCTGATAATTGTCCTAGAATCGTTATCCATCTCACATCCAGGGCAGATCAATCATATTCAAGCGGGATATGTGCGAGCTGGTGTGGTCTTTTGTGGTTAGCGGATTTGTTTCCTT
This sequence comes from Pristionchus entomophagus, assembly GCA_036245825.1. Taxonomy (NCBI): domain Eukaryota; kingdom Metazoa; phylum Nematoda; class Chromadorea; order Rhabditida; family Neodiplogasteridae; genus Pristionchus; species Pristionchus entomophagus. Next base: position 36,348,916 of record BTSX01000002.1, read on the forward strand.
TGCTGATAGTATAATATGGGTTCTACGGTATAAGAATGGGTGAAATATACGCATTGCATTCTCCTCATAACCGTGAACACATGTCCTAGAGTCTTAGTAGCTTCCTGGAACTCAGAATCATTGCAATGAACTCAATTAATTATAATCAAATTTATTGAGGCCTCTTCGCTCTGTGCTGTTTGCCGGAGAGAGAGAGGCGATTTGTGTGAGGTGCGGAAAGAAACAGGATATGTCTGTCTCCTCGAGTGAACAATGCTTTCCTTGACGGAGATTCCAAATAATCTCGACTAATACACTTGAAGCTAATGTATTGTAACATGTAGTGAGAAATATGCGCAGAATCCAAATAAATATTGAATAAAGACGACCTTGTTTTTTTTGGAAATTATCATGCATTCCACCGAAAAAATATGCCATTTTGATATGTATTCTCCACTTTTAAATAATATCACGTTAAATATCAATCTCCCATGGTGTCAGAATAAAGAGGAAGTTATGATGATCAGAATGACACCTCTGCCAGGATCCTAGATTGGCTAGAAATCGAATTATGTCGAGTTGCGGAAAATTCGTTTTGGTCGAGTTGCGGAAATGTCGTTTGCGGAAAAATTTCAAGTTGCGGAAACATAAAAGTTGCGGAATTGTCACTCATCCGGTTGTTTGTCTTGTCTTTTATTTTTTTCTTTCTCTTTTCTTTCTCTAGCTTCATCATCGGATTCACAGTCTGGCAAACATCACCACACACTAGATGAAGAGCAGGGTGACTAAACATACTTCGGAAATTGTGCATTTCCGAGACTTCATCACTTCGCCATTTCGGGCGCGTCTTGTTCAGCTTTGAGCGTACTGCTCTTTAGTGTTGAGAAATATTTACCGTTAATATAAATATTTACATTATATTCAAAGTAATTGAGGCCCCTGAGACCGACCAAGGAGATGATACCAAAAAGAGGATGTGGAGGATAGAAATAGTCGATATCCCGGCAAGTACCGATTCGAATAGAGAGTAAACTGTAATTGGCTGTCAGGATAAGAGCACAAACCGATAGTCAAATTCAGTTTACTTTCTAAGGCAGAGAGGCATCATGTGGTCTGACGAGATTTGAAGAGGGTCTGGGAGAGTAAGGAAGGCAGTCCGAATGGGTTGACTTGCTTACGAACTGACTGATGCACTAGTACATACATACTACTATCGGGATTGTGGGCGGAGTCCAAACTGAAGTCAGAGATGGGGTATAGCTGGGGTGCTCATTATCCACCTGAATCTGCACACAATTATCCCCCGGGCAGGGCTGGTAACTGATGAGCGCGGTCTCTTCATTTCACATTCGCTGTCACGCCCGCTCGCAGAATGAAGAGATAAACTCTTCATTTGTCAGCCCTACTAATGATACTGACTCGTGATGCCTTCTAGGTAGAGTAAATCTGCTCTCGAGGTGCTGAATCTGGGAATGACTCGAAGATACAATTTGCCGTTCGCCCATCTAAAAAAAAGGAAATGTCTAATGTCTCTAGGTTGGGAACTCAGTTAACAGAATCATTACTAGCTCATCCAAATCACATTAGATGAAAATTGTTTCAGCCTCATATTGAATGCGGTTTGATAGGGTGGGATGATTAGGAGAATGGAGTCAGGAAAAAACAGAATATTCTCGAAAGCGTTATTCTCTGTGCGGGGCGTTGACGATAAATTGCAGTCGACATCTCTACACTATCTACACTGAGAAACTATCATGGGAAAAGATCGGATGAATAAATTATATAATATATTTGAAAATTTGCATCGACTCTGAGTAAATGGGTCACTGTTATTGAACATTATAAGATCTATTATTGCGTCGTTATAGAAAATAAAAGGGGGAAATGATAACGTGTGTGTGTGTTCAGACTCGTCGATGATTCCTTCTGATCCGTATCAAATTTTACCGGACGGTTTTCACTCTGAGGACTATCATGTTTTCCTCTACTACCCCAATGAGTCTCTCGCCTTGTCATCGATGACCAGTCATACAGTATTTAAGCAAATATGCCTATAAATAGCGCTATCCAGAGGACGAAGTGACCAGTCAAAACTCTTCACTCTTATTTGTGGTTCTATTCTCTCATTCGAATTGTCCATCTTTCTTGCCATTTACATTTACATTTACATTTACATTTATCATGTCAGGCAGTTGACGCCAGATGGGGATGGATAGTTTCAGATAGGTTTCGGGTCGGTTCTTCGTTCGAGAGAGAATCATTTCGTCTGGGTGGGGGTCAAGGGATCGGTCTTCTTTCCATTCACAGACCCAAGAGATTGGCTGGAGAAAGGGTCATCCAGGACGATAGGACTTGATGTAGAGTGTTCATTGTTGATGATGGAAGAAGGCTCCCGTGATTTTAGAACTGAGTCCACCAAACTCGAGTCATCAATCACGAAACGAGACTCGACGAGAATGGTATCTGAGGGACCAAACATCAGAGTAGGTCATACCCATCACACGGTGACCAGAGTCCGGCTTGGATGGGGATTCCGATCTTGTTGAGTTGATGGAGTAGACGAGGGGAACTAGAGGGATTCCATTCTCTATCAGAGAGAAATGGAGAAGGACCGCTCGCGACGACTAACAAAAACGAGAATGATTCTGAATGATTGACGAATGATTGAGAATGATTGACGAAATGATTCTCTCTCGAACGAAGAACCGACCCGAAACCTATCTGAAACCATCCATCCCCATCTGGCGTCAACTGCCTTTTTTCTTGCCATACTGTGTTCAAATTTAATGCCTAAGAAATCGGTCGGCGTTCCTTTATCGTTCCCTCCCTTACTTCACCCGCATTTGTCAACTTATTGACTTGCTGTCACGCCCTTTTGGGTGTATTAAACAAACAAATAAATATACAAATGTTCGGTGCAGCACTCTCTTTCCGTCATGGCTGACGATATTGAGCCGCTTATGCCGCCAGCCAGCCGCCACGTGAACGTTGTCACTGCCTGCAAGGAATGTGTGAGTCGTAGTGATGACGATTTGAAATCGATTCTCTCCCACCCCACCCCCCCCCCCCCTTAGAACGCTCTCTCATTTTTCAAAACGTCATGGCTAATGATATCGATTCTCCACCATTAGCACACTCTCTCATTTGTCAAAACGACGAAAGATGTTGCGAAATCAAGAGCCATTTGCCAATACTATTCTGCAAAAAAAGTCATCAATCCATCAACCAAAATATCTGGGTTCATTCATTCAAGTACAAGAGTACACCTGGCGTCATTTTTTTAAAGTATTTTTCCGATATTTTACAATTATATTTGTCTTTGCCAGGGAGGTCCCGTCATCTACGAGCGCAACGAGTTAAAGAAGTGGCTGTTCCTCGTCTGCTGTGGTTGCTTCGCACTGCTGTGCTTGCCGGAGAGAGAGGTTAGTATTATTATTTAAATATTTTAACTTAATTTAAATATTTCCAGGCCGAATGCGCCGCCTGCGGAGCTAAGCAGGGCTACTCCATTCCGAACACGCATCTTCCGGCCTCGGTTCCGAACACGCGTCTCGAAATATAATGGCAAACATGGTCATCGGTCTTGTTCGTATCTTCAATCATCCAATGTGCACTTAGTAAAATCATGCATTCATTCATCTATCGCTATTGGAAGTTGATAGGTGCTATCGTTTCTTTGCATCTAGGAGCTTGTTCAGTTGATACCATCGTTTGTTTGTACTAGCATGATTTATGATCATGATAATCCATTTTTTCGGCTTGGAGTATCGCGATCGCGAAAGATCGATATTGTTGTTTTAGATTAGCTATCTTTTCTCATCTGCGAGGAACCCCTTCTTGTTTGAGCAGTTGTTCTATGCCCCTCCCCTGCCATGTGTTACATACATCCCGCGATAAACTCAGTTTCCCCTCAATCCAGGGTAGTGGCACGAGAGGATAAGGTTTCAAGGACAAGGGTGTGGGGAGACGGCGAAGGGAACCAGGGACGTTGAAGAACAGCAGCTGCTTATCCCCGCAAGTACCGATTCCCAAAAGTTGTCTCAAATAGAGAGTAAACTGTTTGAGAGTATCAGGATAAGCGCACGAGCTGATTCTCGTATACAGTATACTTTCTAAGACAGAGAGGCATCACGTGGTCCGAGGCGTTTCGAAGAAGGGTTTGGGAGACTAACAAGGATGGAAAGGACATGTTTGGGATGGGTAGAACAAGGTTGTTGGCATGGATTTTGGATAAGTAGGGCAATGGGGTGGGGAGACGGAGAGGGAAACCAAGGATGTTGAAGAACAGCAGCTGCTTATCCCCGCAAGCACCGATTCCCAAAAGTTGTCTCTAATAGAGAGTAAACTGTGGCCACTGTCAGGATAAGCGCACAAACTGATAGCGGCCTACAGTGTACTTTCTACGGCAGAGAGCTACACTCGTCTGATGAGGTTCGATGAGGGATTTGGGAGACTAGAGAAGGTAGTCCGAACGTGTTGACTTGCTTACAAACTGTCTGGGCACTAGTGCATATCTCCTACTACAACGACTATGGGCGGAGTCGAAACTGAAGTTTAGACTCCGCCCATAGACGATCTCGTATAGCTGAGGTAGCTCATATGCCACCTGAATCTGCTCTCAAGGGCGACACACAGCTAATGACTAGGGATGGCAAATGATGAGCGCCGCCTCTTCATTTCACACACTCTCTACACCCCCTCGGCCGGTGAGAGAGCGGGCGAAATATAGAGAGTCATCATTGAATGGTTAGCCCTACTAATGAGACTGACTCGTGATGCCTACTAGGTAGAGCAAAACTGCTCTTGAGATGCTGAATCTGGGAATGAATCGATAGATTCGAAATTGATTCAATGACAAAGGGTACAATTGAGCCAATCTAAAGAAGGAAATGTCTAATCACCCATAGTTGAGAACTCGGTTAGCGGTTTCGTCATTACTAATACATCTAAATGGTTTCAGATGAGATGAGAAGGGTTTCGGATACAGATTGAATGCGGTTTGATAGGGTGGGATGTTAGGGAAATGGAGTCAGGGAAACTCCGAATATTCTCGAACGTGTTATTCTCTGAAGGAGCGTTGACGATGAATCGTGCTATGATTGAGATCTATGTGCCATTATCTACATATACCGAGAGATTCAGTTGGAAAACGATCGGTTAAATTGATTTTATCTTTTATTTGAATATATAAAAAAAAACTATGAGTAAATGCGCCACTCTTGTGATTGAATATCAGACGATCTATTATTGATTGAATATCAGAAGCTCTATACCATTTTAGAGATGAAAAGTAATAAACAGAAAAAGAGTGCGTTTTCAAATTTGTCGATGGTACGTACGGATGTATTACTGGCTTAGCAGTGATTTCACGCAAACCCAGTCTCAAATTCTGGATGTACCTTTACCTTTACCTTCACCTCTACTTTTAAAAACAAATAATGTGTTCATTCCGATTACTCAGATGTTCACTCATGTTTTTATCGGCTACTTTCCGATGAGTCTCTACCATAGTCATCGATGACCAGTCAGACAGTAGAGCAAATATTCATATAAATAGCGATGTCCAGAGGGCGAAAAAACTCCATGCCTAGAATCTTCACTTCATTTATCGCGTTCTATTGCGCTACGGTGACTGGCAGACTTTCTACTAACCAGACTACCTCACCTTAGAAATCGCGCTTTTTTAAAATCTTTTTCTAATGATGATAAAATGGTTTTTCATGCCAGCTTGAACCCTAGTCCTAGCCGACTTGCCGAGGTCGTTTTGTCATCGCTACTTTTCACGGTCGTTGCAACACTCTCTTCCAGCCATGGACGATATCGTGCAGCAGCAGCCGCGCCCCCGTAACGTGAACGTTGTCACCGCCTGCAAGGACTGCGTGAGGAGAAAGGCTTTGAAAATCAAATTCTAAAGCCTAGAAACCGAGGCCTGAGCATACTCGGATATGGCCAGAATTTGCTCAGAAACGATTCAGTGGAAACCTAATCAAACTATCCTCCCTTGGTCTAGTTCTTTCATTAACTTATAGTTTTTTTTGGAATGAGGCCAAGTTATCTTCCGTTAGGGCAACACAAATCGCTTTGTATCAGCTGCCATTCACCCGTTCAAATTCACATAGTGGTGACACAAATCGTCAAATTCCCTCATTATTTCGCATCCGATCACGTCATTCAAAGGAACGAAAGAGCATAGGAAATTTTTTTTAAAAGTATGCCGATTTGTCCTCACTATTTCACATATTTCGTTCAGGGAGGTCCCGTCATCTACGAGCGCAACGAGTGCAAGAAATGGCTGTTCCAAATCTGCTGTGGTTGCTTCGCACTGCTCTGCTTGCCGGAGAGAGAGGTCTGTATTTGATCTTTGATCTTTTGTACGATTCGGCCGATTTCCTTACAAAATCATACATATTTCAAGATTTGCATGTTCAATTTGTAATTAGTTGGTAAATGTAATATCAGGCCGAATGCGCCGCTTGCGGAGCCAAGCAGGGCTACTCCATTCCGAACACGCATCTTCCGGCCTCGGTTCCGAGCACGCGTCTCGAAATATAATGCCTAACATGGTTATCGCTCTTGTTGGTATCATCCAATGAGCACGTTGTCAATATATTGTATAATAAAGAATAAATTATTTATTCGATTTGCTCTAATTTATCGGTGAACATGGAACGTTGTTTGATAAGCAGAGAGTGATTTGTGCAATTTGGAAGGGAGAATGAATGGATTATTACGCAGCAATACTTCCAAAAGTATTCTGTCTAGAGCCGGTTAGGGATCCATTCTTGGCAAGAGTCAGCATGTCTTCTTCTCCTTATTTCTCAATATTCCAGTGACATGAGAAAGGTAGTTTTTTGTTGTTGAGATAATTTGAAATGGGCGTTTCAAATGAATTTTTAAAAATATATATATTTCATTGAATGTGTACTTGGCAACAGCGAGACCTGAATATGTTTTTATGAATTTTATAGAACTGATTTTTCCAGTTATCTATCCCTCTGGCTCCCCTATATCACGAAATGGAAAGAGTGTACTGAAAACAATTTGATACCGCGTGAGAGAAGGAGAGAAAGAGAGTCAGCTCGTATCGAATTCACTCTCTTTCTCTAATCGTCCTTACTCCATTTTCGCTCGAAATGTCCAATTCAGAAACTATTGGGATACATTATGGATAAACTTCGAAATGCTTTTCATCGAGACAAGAAGCAGGTATTTCTTCACCAATTTGCTGTGATTTTATCTGTCTTTTCAGTATGTGTACGCATTATACGATTATACTCCGGCCGATACGCAAGGTTTTATGCTGAAATTTGCCAAGGACGATGAATTTCTGCTCAGCGGATCGAGATGGATCAGCGGATCGAAATTGGTGGTGAGTGAACAAATGTTTAATTGAATCGGTGAAAAAAGATTAAATCAACATTATTTCAGTAATGTCATAAACATATTGCTTACAGGAAAGTAAAACAAAATGACAAGCTTATCTGCAAAACAGGCTACGTACCTTCGAATTTCGTTGCGAAAGATGAGAAACGGGTTGACCACGGAGCGATTTTGATGTACAATTTGTACCCAGAAATGGTGGGATTCTAATCTTGACAGGAAATGTTGATATTTTTGAAATTATCATCTGTTATCTTTCTTCACATTTTTTCTCTCTAATTCTTCCATCCATTATAAATTGCACGTGCACTATACACTAGACCCCCTCTGCATACCACAATTTCCTTACTCCGTTGTACCTGCAACACGTATCGAGAGCTTTCTTTAATTTCATGTTCAATTATACATGTGTGATCGCTGGTATTTGGTTATAAAGGAGTCGATTCGAGAGAGACAACTCAATAATTCGAGAAGATAAATAAATCTCGGTTCTAGAATAATACCGAGATCACAGACAAAATATGCCATATGACATTCTGAATTAGTAAATATTGGGGTGTCCCAAAAGTCCTGTCGTTTTTTTTTGAAAAATATTTTTTCAACTGTAAAGAGCCTTATCGAATCCTGCTAAGCGGCGATTGATGAATAAACTATTGACCTTCTGTTTCAATACTTGAGCCAGTGAAATCATTACAATTCCGAGGAGCTACGGTATGTAGAACTGACCACACTAAAAACACCCACGTTCAGTTTTCGTTCAAAAAATCCGTTCTCCTTTTTTTGAATAGATAAAAATCAGTTTAATGTTTGCCACAAATAGGAAGTGATCTATACTCAATATGCGCACCATTCCGACTTCCTTTCTCGATCATCACTATGAAACTTGCCATTTCCCACACATTATTCTAAAAATTTTCAAAAATCTAAAAAAAAATTTGATTCCGGAAATCGATCAAAATATTTACAAATAAATCAAAACGTTGAAAAATTGACATTAGAGCGCAATCGAAGGGGGTAAAAATAGATAACTCAAAATTCGACCTGAAAAATGGTCATGATTTTCACATATTCTTGATTATTTCTGAGTTCTCAAGTGATATTTTTAGTTCGAAAATTGCATTTACAAGTTTGATTCCTACTACTATTATGGTATTTGTTTGGGCTTCGGAATGTCAACCGCCTCTGTTTTATGAATATTTTAAAACAAGGTCGAAAAACATACATTTTATATTATTGTTTCACCATTAGGTAAACTCATGATCTAATAGAAGTCGAATAAATTAGTGCAGGAGTACTTGCACTTATTAACAACGAGTGAGAGATATTGCGACCTACGGTTCTTTTGAAATAATAAAAAGAAAAACGGCGACAAGACTTTTGGGACACCCTAATAGTGGAAGCACGTGCTCTCCAAATACGACTGCGACCGGGGACTAATGTGGCAGTATTGCATCAAAACACTGACCAGGACACCTCCAGCTGGTATCTCTGATCTTTTTGTTGTAAAACTTTTGCAATTCACTTCGTGAAAAATGTTTCTGAACCCCCCCCCCCTCTCATTTTACCTACAATTCCCGATGATACTGTACGGTCAACTTAAGAATTAATTATCTTTAGACCGATGCTCAACCCCCGTTCTTCTTGACTGGAATCGAACTCGATCCTGGACCCTTCTTATCCGCTCTACCATCATTTCTGGCCAACCCTGCCTGTCCATGGACGATTCGAGTCTCACGCTGATCTGTCAGGAAAATACATGCGAGTGTGGAAGCTGGCAAAATTGCTCGTTGAATCTTAGAATGTTGAACTTTTCTCCCTCCAGGATTCGAAGTTGGACGAGGATATTGAGAAGTGCGTCGAGAGGTACTCTAGGGGGCTCGTGCAGTACATAGAAAGACCAGAAGGATGGAGGAAAGATGAGGTAAGAGGTCGACTTCCATTTTATGATGCCATTGCTCATTCGCCTCACGTAGGGCATTCTTATCAGCAAGCACACAGTTATTGCTGTGGATTCTTGTGACGTGAGCGGCAGACCCATGTATTCTACTTTTGATATCAAATACCGACTATTTCGGTGTCTTAACAGGTCGGCAGTGAGACAGACCAACTCTTCGACACGCGCACCCTCTCTACTCTATCACTGCTAGCTCTTCTCCTCATCCTTCCTCTTCTCGCCCTGCAGCTTGTAGGAACGTGCAGAAACGCCGTGAGAATGGAGGTAATCAATATATCGGTAATTCGTACATTACAGTATACAGTGAACCAATCGATAATTGCAGAAGGCGCATCATGAACTGTGCCTGAGCGCGCCCGTCCCTCCAACGCCCCGTCATAAATCGGAAGTGGGAGCCGAGTATGAAACATTGCAGAATACACAATAAAAAAAATTTCGCACGATAAATCGCTAAGAAATATGTCCTTATCCACTGTCCGATTTTTCGATAGGTTGTCCTTCTGACGTGTCTACCCCGAACTTTCCCGAGCTGAGCTGAGAACCTGACGCTTTTACTTGTTATTCATTTGCGCAATTGGTATGTGAATGAGTGAGGTATCGATTCACCCTGTCAGAAACGATTAGCGCAAGCGCGTCACGCTGAACTTGATAATCGCTCTACCGCTTTGCGTATCAACAGACGCAAAAAAAAGCTATAACTTTAAGATCACAACTGAAACGCATTTACGCCATAGAACATTTATTCAATAATGAGTTATCTGGAACCGGGCAGGGATCGATTCTTGGCAAGAGTCAACACTTCTTCTTATCGTCATCACTCCAATTTGCCAGTGCCTCGAGAGAGGAAATTCTTCTGAGAATATTTCAATTTTAATTATTATTAATTTTGAAAATACATTGAATGCGCTGCACTTGACGTCGGCCTTGAGGAGAGCTTCATCTGAACAATTCAAATAATTATTTTGGTTCTGAACCAATAGCCATTACATCAGAATCGCGTTGTCTATATAAATATTTATTTATTACTAACTTCCTAAATCGACTAAAAGTCTGGTTTATTGATATTTTGTCGAAACTTTTGTGACACTATCGTAACCCACTCAGCAGCGCCTCCGCAACACCGCCTCCATTGCACATGATATGGGTAGGCATGGAGGGATCGTGGCCGGCTTCGCGCTGCAAGATTTCTCACATTTCGCAGCGCTGCTAACCACAGTAAGATCGCGCTTACCAGCACTTCCCGAATTCGCTCGGCGCTCCTGAGCTCGCCATTGGGGTAGATCACGTCGGAGAGGAGCACGCGATTCGTGCCCGGGGATTCTGAATATTTTTTTGAATATTTCTTTAAATTCTAGGGAATATAATTATTCAGAAACCTTCTGCAGTTGCGAAGCACTTAGATTTGAAGTCGGATAGAGACCGACTCTCCTGATTCTACGTGTTCTCTCGCTCGTCAGAGATAAATGAAAGCGCAGGAATTCCGGAGAGTCGGATTCCAACAAATCTAACCTATCCATTCATGCAGCGCGGGCTGCTTCGTGTGGATGGCCAGCATGTTCGCCTGGAGTCAGTATTTTATAATCATCAAGACATATTGAGCTCAATCCGAGATCGACAAATGCATTCTAAACGAGTTAGAATGCATTTGTCGCTTAGACTAAACCATTCTATAAAGCGAACAAGGAAACCACACTACTCAGAATGAGGGATACACTTCGAAAGAAGTTGAGTTAGTCCGATCCTAGTGATGGAAAATCGGCATCGACTCTCCTCATTTTGCATGGTCTTTCGTCTGTTAGAGAAACGAGAGAGCAGGCGAGTTGAGGAGAGTCAGATTTGTCATCACTATCCGATACTACTGCCGTAAACCAGCGTTAGATTCCTATCTATCCTCAGTCCATCGAACTATGGTACAAGAGGAGAGAAAAGACCCCACTGCCCGCCTCATCGAATCGCTCGTATACCGCGGCCTTCACGAAGAACTGCGCGTAGTGCACGATCACACCCTGCCAGCGGTCTCCGAGCGGCTGCAAACTAGTGATAGCAAATGAGCATCCGACTCTCCTCAATTCGCTTACTCTCTCGCCTATGTAATCGACGAGAGATCACGCAAAATGATGACAGTCGGATTCTGATTAGCCCTCACTGCATATCGAATGAAATACCGGAATATCTTGGAAATAAAAACAATGACAAATTCATCGCGAAAGAAAGTTTTGACGAGTTATCCACAAAAGATCACGGATGAATCAGATATCAGAGAAGAAAAACGCCGAAAAATTTGTTCTTGATATCCTGAGTTGCCTACCGTACTCTGCTCCTCTCCGCAGGCCATCTCTCCACACACATCCGCCCACTTCGCCAGTCCACCCTTCGCGACCTCCTCGACACCGCTTTCCGTCTGAATGGTAGATCAAAGATCGGTTATCGATTAGAGCTACAGTAACCCGCCTACCTTAAACCAGGTGCGCGCCGCGAACAACACGCCCGCCGAGTTCCCGATACCGTATGAGAACGCCGGTATCGGGAATGTGGGCTCTGTCAGCAAGACCGGCTCGTATCTGACAATAATCAATAAATACCGTAATCCCTGACTACCGTACTTCTCCAGGCACGTCGCAAGGTCGAGAACGCAGTAGACAGCAGTGGGCAGAGCGCGTTTCTCGATCATTTCCGGATTGCGCTGAAATGGTCATAATTATTAGAATTAGGCTCAGTAACGAACTAGTTTTAACGGATCTAATGATGGTATCACATGCTTTAGTCTACTTCCGGGAATCTTGCTAGAGACTCGCAAGAGTGCAGAAAGGAGAGGTCTACTATTACTAAATCTCTAGAAACGAACCCTCTCCTCGTACCGCTGAAACTTGGCGTGTTTATGCTCGAAGAAGACGTCGAGCGAGCGTCGATCGGCCGGGCTTTCGAGCGGCTTTCTGATAGCGTAAACGACATCGAGAATCACACGCTTCGTACAGGAAATTGTGATGTTCTGCAGAATAAAGTTGTAAATAAATTTCTTCAGATCAACGATCAAAGATCAAACTCCTACCTGATCGGCGAGTAACTGCATCAATTGACGCGCGCGAATGGAGGGTCCGCGCAGCATAGCGACCGCCCGAGAGGAGAGCACGGGACGAGAATGGATGGAGGAGGGAGTGGTTTCTCTCCTATTTGAATTTCGATGTCATTTTGGGAAGGATATTATGTATGCATTCCCACTAAATTTACTAATTAAATGAGCCACAGCGTTCAGACTAGGAATGGAAAAAAAAGGAATGGCGAATCAATTTCCCGCTATTGTATCTCTCGACTCAACTACTTTTGTTGCACGAAGGAATTGAACTCAAGTACTTGAGGTTCTGTGAGGAATTGAGAATTGATTTCGTACAGACGAATTACATTCTAGAAACGGATCATAGTCATAGCATTTCTTTTCTCTTAGAGTTCAACGATATTCACTATGACTTTTTCTCCGTTATACGAAGGGAAATTCTGAAACATATCTCAGTCTGTTCATTCTGATCGATCAAAGCTGGGTAAGGATTGGGAAGCAATGTACATGTGAAAAATTAGATTTGAAAGTGAAAATGGAGTGAGGAACTCTCTAAACAATTTAATTATGATTTCCTCGAAGCGCAAGCTCAACAAAACGAAGTGAGATACCAAGATACGTTTCACAACAACGCCCCTCGTCGTGAACCAATGAGATAGTCCGCTTTGCCACGCTGTGTTGGCATGGTCCCCGATTTTTGCAAATAAATGTTCTCAACTTTCAAGAGTTGCCACGTTCAATATCTCATGATTATTTTGTTTGACTTGCCTTTCCTTTCACAAGTATCTAGCGTTATCACCGAGCGAGTTCACATTTGGGCAAGAAAAGCAAACAATGCGATAAAAACCAGCGAAGAGTGACTAAATTCAGGGCGGCAAGTATCGCAACCTTCGCATTGTGTATTTCCGTCTCGCATCATCACTTCGCCATTGGTCGGGCGCCTCTTGTTAAGATTAGAGTAGAAATGCGCTCCGTTTGATGTTCTCTCCTTTCTCTCTAAGCAAGTCTTACCGACGAAAGAGTGTGCAGAGTGGAGAGAGCTGAGAACCGAAATTATTGAGCCTTCGAATGTGTCTACAACGTTTCTAACAGTATTGCAACATGTATGAAGCATATTTTTTCCCTTTTACAATCCAGTTTCCTAATCTTCCATTGCCGAACCATGTTTTCCTCATATAATTAATCCATCACAGAACCAACAACCGCCAGTATGGGCGATCCGACGCAATTTGTCCTCACTATCCTCGCATTCATTGTTCGTCTGTGATCTTTTCAGTAGCATAATTGTTGATGAATTCGCGTCTCCTGAAATTTTCAAAGGTACATCTAAGTGTATTGCAGAAAAAAAACAGCCAGTATGGGCAATCCAGTGACGCAGCAGCCTCAGGGTCAGCATGCCTTGCAGCAACTAAGCACCTGCTGCAAGGAATGCGTGAGTGAATTAGCTTGATTGTAGTGATGAGAAATATTCTCCTCAATTCGCACACTCTCTCACCGGTAAGAGCAATGAGAGAGCACGCGAATTGAAGAGAGGGGGTACTTACCTTGAGCTAACCAGTTTTTTTTTACTCATTTATTTCGACTCATTCGAGAAATTTGCAAGCCTCAAAAGAGGAGATTCTGGGGTATACAGGTTCAGAACGTTAGGATTTCGAAATTTCATGATCGCTTCGCCGTATCAGACTTCTTTCTATCATAATATATACTGATCTTAGATCTTCAGGGCTCACCGAGCATCATCTACGAGCGCAACATGTGCTCGATGGTTTGGTTGCTGGTCTGCTGCGGGTGCTGGTCTCTCTTGTGCCTCCCGAAAAGAGAGGTTGATCTTTGATCATCGATTCTTACTTTCTATTTGTATCGATTCTAATCAATATTATTAATATCTTACTATTTTAAAAATCTATTTAACATATTTTAGGCCGAATGCGCAGCATGCGGAGCCAAGCAGGGCTACTCGATTCCCAACAGCCATTCTTGCTGAATGATTTACTGAACCGGCACTACCTCTACACTTCGCAACGACGCAATGCTACTCAACTTCGTCACTTTTATGTATTACAAATCAACTATTCCTTACCGTTCTAATGATGAATTTGATAAAGAGCTTTATTTTGAAGAAAAAAAGTAACCCCTAGGACCAACTTCTGAGCCTCTGTTAGTTTTTACCTGTTCCCAACCCACGTTGAATTATTGTTGATCCTAACACAACCGGCCTCATATTCATCCATGCGCGCTTTCCCGACGCTGAAAAAACATGGCGTTGATAGCCTAAGGGTTGTCATAATAGGTCATTCTAGGGTCACTCTTGCCTATTATTTTATTCCGGTAAGACACCAATGCGAAATGCGAAGAAACAGATGACATAATGATGACTCTGAGTGATATCCTTCTGACGATAAAAGTCGGAGGATTGGTGGATGCTTAGTGATCTTCGAGATCTCGAATGAGCATTGGTCATCATCTCGAACATCTGGCTGTTTTTGAACTTCTTTGGTTAGCTGAACTGTACAACTTTTCATAATGCAGGATCGTTCGATCGTATCTGTAAACATTTCCGATTTCCGTTTTTAACTGATAAAACTGAATTAAAGGTAAATTCAGACACAATAGCCATGGACGATTCGGAGCGCAAACTGCAGGAGAGCAGTACGCTCCCTACTAGCTGCAGGATTTGCGTGAGTCAATGATGAGTTCTCATTTGGACACCTATTTTACCACCAAACATTTGGATATTTTGTAATTCATCAGAAATGAGTACATGTCAGACCTCAGTTTGGTGCTGTTTTCATTAATTTTGACCTGAATATATCCCTGATAATTAGTCTTTGTTCTCTCCAGGGCGGTCAGATCATCTACGAGCGTAGCATGTGCTCATTCGTGTGTTGTGGCATCTTCACCCTGTGTTGTCTGCCGAAATGACAGGTTGATCTTTGGTCTTTTACTGGCCACTTGCACAGTTCCGAGTTGAGTCGCAAATTTTCTTCTGAAAATAATTCTTTCACTAATAAGCGACAGGTTGATCTTTGATCTTTCTCTGATCTCTTCCTCGTCTCAGTGTAGAACACATTCCTCGAATAGACAACTCTCAAAAATTATAGTGCTCAAAAAAATTTAACTCCGTTCATTTACCTCGAAATATCTTCTGTTTCTGTTTACAGTCATGGTTCAGGTCGCTTTTTTTTAAATAATTTTAATTTCTAATTAAAATAATATTTTACAGGCCGAGTGCGCGGCGTGTGGAGCCAAGCAGGGCTACACGATCCGGAACACGCGACTGCATGTGGCTTTTCGAAATTATCACTGATGAACACCGTTTATCGCGAATTCACTTACTATTTTTTTTGAAAATGATTCTCCGTAATTCCCTTGTTCCCCGACTTCATCACATCACGTGACGCAATAGATGTTCTCAGACATGTTTAATCCGTTCTATCCTTAGTCAGGCCCATGATGTTTACACCATGTTTCATTTGGAATTCGAGATATGTTAATGGGCATGGTGTCTGACTGGCATGCCGACGCAGGCAGGTTCGACTCTGTCAATTCTTGCGGGCGCAGGTGATGTTTTGCAAGAGGTAGAGAAAGAGCGTAGCTAATGGGCATGGTGTCTGACTGGCATGCCGACGCAGGCAGGTTCGACTCCCGCCCGCAGGTGATGCAGGTGTGCTCACAAGTTCGATCAGATCGTTTTTGAGTAATTTTGTCAAACAGAAACTTATCAGTGTCGCTTTCTGGGCGCTGATCAAGATGGGCATCAGATTTGGTTCGGTCTTTACATTTCAAGCACGGAGGTTCAGAAGGAGTAACTAAAAATGGCTTCCCAAACAAATCAAATTGAAAAGCGCGCGTTTTAAGTAATTCCAATAACCGACGAGAGAATGTGTGAAAAGAGGAGAGGGGACCGCGACGCCAGGACCTCGCGTCGCGGTCCCTATGGAGGCGATCCTATCGCATTTTAGATGTTTGTAGAGGACGACTTTGAGCACCCGTGTTAAGATAGCCATCTCGCCTGGGTCGGGGCAAAGCATATGTCTTCTTTCTTTAGCACAGACCGAATGAATCGCTGTAGACAGTCTTTAAAAACACACCTTCGATAAGCGTGTCGGATACAAATCATATTGCCTTCGTTCCGTTATCGCGTGGAGCTGGAGCTCGAATATCAATTTTATGTGAGAATTGACGTCACCTGAATAAATACAGTAAGGGGAAATTAAACGAAAACTGACCAGGGTTCTCTTATTGGAATCATTTTCCAATTGAACTTCAATGGAATTCCATAATCTCTTCATTTTCCACGTTCTCTCGCGAACAGTCTCTTTGTTCTCGATAATGGAATTCCGGAATTGGTTCCATCAAGAGAACCCTGAAACTGACCCTTTACCCGCTACAGGGTCTAAATATGAATGCATTTGAGCAGACTTTGAGTTACTTGAGGATATCGAATTGGTGAGAAGTTGTGCCTATTGAGAAGATGAATTCCAACGTAAACTTTAGCGAGTCTCATTCAATCCCATTGCGCCGCGCTCGAAATACATCGCGTCTCATGTCTCT
This sequence comes from Pristionchus entomophagus, assembly GCA_036245825.1. Lineage (NCBI taxonomy): Eukaryota > Metazoa > Nematoda > Chromadorea > Rhabditida > Neodiplogasteridae > Pristionchus > Pristionchus entomophagus. Next base: position 36,365,835 of record BTSX01000002.1, read on the forward strand.
GAGCTTGTATCTCTAGCGTGGTATTTTCAGATTGAGCATGGCCGTGTTCTCTGATCATGTCCGAAAAGTGGATGTTAGTGCCGTTCGTTGGATCTTGGTAATACCAACCTCCCTGAACCATATATTGTGGAACACAAACACATCCTTCTCACCATTTCCTTAAGCGAGTCTAAGAGCTCATCCAATTGTAGAGCAGGGTGTTCAATATGAGGACTAGAAAGTGATAATGTTGCAAACTTAGCGCACCTTGGTTAATCCGGCAACGCTTGCGTGTTGCAGTATCGTGCGAATTTCTCTCCACCCCCCCCCCCCCTTTCTGAGATTAAATCTGGCGGAATTCGCAGTTAGAGGTGGCAATTCAAGGAACACCACCTGGTGTGTATGTGTATAGTCTGGTTGGACTCATACTTTTTCTAACTACCGGTCGTCGAGATATGGAAACATTGGCATGGGTGATAATTTGTCGCGCTTTTTTTGATGTGGAGCACACGTTTTCATGCTCACCGCGCGTTTCGATCATTTCCTCGTTCCTTTTTTTGCAGTTTGATTGCACTCGATATGCCGAATGCAACAGAACTACCGTCTCAAGTATTTATCGACATAAGCTGTACAATCAGAAATATAGCGGACGCCATTTTCTTTGTTTCTACTGCGATCTACTTTCGAGTCATGCTCAAGAGAAAGGTAAGTCAGTCCAAATAATTCCAGCCCAAATTTGAATGTTATTTTCGACCTCTATTTCATTCTAGTCGCGGCTGTGTAGTCTAGTTTCTCACCGTTTTTAAACAATTTCACACCTTTTTCAGGTATTCCACTCGAATCTCTACACTATTCTGCTGTTTTCTCCCCTTTCGTTCATCGTCATTTTAGTGCCGAACATAGTTAAGTAAGACCTTGCTCAATAGAGAGAATGATGATGTCTGATGCTTGCAGGGACGTGATTCAATGGTTCACGCGGCTCTCCGACAAGCAGGCTCTGCATATTATGATGGTCGTAGACTTTGGTGAGGATTGGGACTAGGCAAATGACTAAAGAGTGTGCAGAATGGAGAGAGCTCGAACCGGAATCGCTAGTTTTGCCGTTTCCAAACCACTCCGAGGGGTGAAATTTATCCTTTTGTTGTGTTTCGTACTAGTGATGACAAAACGGGCCGGCTTGAAGCCGGCTTTCAGGCCGGCTTGAAGCCAGCTTCAATTTTGTTATTCCGTTTTGTCCGTTTTGTTTTGTCTGTTTTGTTATCACTATTTCGTACCATATCGGTGCACCGCGAATTCGCCCACGCCTTGCATTTTCCCATGCTAGAGATCAAACGCTTTCCAGTCCAGTTCTCAGAAAGGTACAACCGGCTAGTGCTAGTATTGCCGGATCGCGAAGCCCTCTCTCAATTCTGCACACGCTCTCACTTGTCAGAGAGTGTGCTGATTGGTGAGGGGCGATTTCCGAATTGACAGCACACTCCATTTCAGGCCAATTCTCAGCCGGGTACAATCTGCTTGTGCTAGTGAGCGAACGCGCGATAGCTACCGTATACGTGGCCTCGTACGAGAATATGTGCGCAAAAGTGAGTGCGTTTTGACAAGTGATGATCGCTATTCGAATAGTGCACTCTCCATTGTGCACACTCTCTCTCGCAAGTCAGACAGACTAAAGGGCGTGCAGAATGGAGAGAGCTACTATGCGAACCGGCAGTTCTAGTTTTTACGTTTGCAAACAAGTCTGAGAAAATACGATGGATATCGGACGTGGGATTGACTAATGTCATAACTAGAATGTTAACAACACTCATGCAGAAGCAACTTTATTTTATTTTGAGAAAACAACCAAATCTCAATTTCCAGATGCCCTGGTTCGCCATTGGTCTCGTCTCACTCCAGGTGGGACTTTAAAAAAAGTATTTTCACCTGCTCAAGGAATTTCAGTGGGCAGCAAGCGTCATCCTGCTATTTTTGAACTATAATGGTGAGACTTTGCTCGAATGAGTCATGAAATGTCATTCGAAATGTGGAGAAATGTCGTTATTCTCGCGTGCAATCTTACTAGGAATAAGCTACGTTATTGAGACTCCGAAATGCGTCACAAATACTTCCGAAAAGTTAATGAAGTGTCATCATTCGGGAATTGTACCGCGTCAAACAGGAAACACTAGAGAAACTAGGAAACGTGACTTCCCGTGGGAAACACCTCCGAGAAATGGCGGGATATCATGGGAACTAGCGCGATGCAATTTCGTTTGTGTAACTCTCGTTCTGCCCACACTTTCACCAGTCACATCGACTACAGTGTGCAGAATGGAGAGAAAGACTATCCTAAGGCTAATTGTGCGCAATCTTGCAGGAGAGGTAGTCTCATCTATCACCCTCGTCATTTCTATCCTAATCGGCTGCATGCTGTCCGCAACAGTAAGAAATCCTCAAAAATCGATAATTTTGATGAAAAATCGATAATTGAGGTGTTCACAATGCTCCCCGCAATCAGCAAGAAGGCGTACAATCGAGAGTTGCGAAGGCAAGTCATCTCAATCGGCCGGTACCAAGCGGTCGAGAACGTTCGTTCGGCAAAGGTTTGAAGAGAATGATTGAAAAGTCAGTTACCGATAGCCTCAGGTTCTGCGCCGACTGGTGCTGAGTACGGTAGCCGCCGTGCTTCTTATGCTGGCTATTTACTCCTACATTCGATTCTTCATCGAACCGAACCTCCGACCGCCGCTCTACAACCTTCATTTCGCGATCGTCTCAGGATGTGTACTGTAGTTTCAAATTTGTTCACGGATTACGATCTCTCCATTTTGCACACTCTTACCGAGAAAGACGCGTTTTCCGTAATTTCCAGCAAAAAAACGTAAAGTTGTGTTTAGGCGACGTTCCTGAATCTCATCGTCCTCTTCTCGCATGATGCTCTACGCAAGGAGCTGTTGCAATTAACACGAACAGAGCGATTCCTTAATCGAAAGGTGAGCGCAAAGATCAAAGTTCAATGATCAAAGATCAGAGATCAAAAATCAGAGATCAAAGATCAATTCCTTTCGTTGAAGGTCAGCGAGGTGATGGTTCGCTCAGTTAGCGGGAGTCGGCTGGACGTTCCGACCGCTCAGCACACCTCTACTTATTTCCAAACTTATGCGAACATCTGGAACCAGTGATATCAATTGATCTACCGTAACCATTGATCTACCGTATCACCCTCTCTCGGTCATATCGGCTTATCGTGATCTACCTCATCTATTGTCAGATTTTTCAATTGCTCTGTCTCAGGTTGAACTTTGATCTTTCTATTGTATCCTTGCTCGTGTTGAAAGAAAATGAACACAGTGCTGCCATCAGAATCTTTATCGATCAGTCATCTCTATCCGAGTAAGGGCGGGGCTTGAAGGGGGCGGGGCTGGGAAGGGGGCGGAGCATCAGAAGGTCATGTCCCAGTCCGATCGCTCATCGTTGGCGTGCGTCGTGCGGTACTCGAGCACCGTCAGCGAGCGCACCAGATTGCGTCGGAGCACCTGACAAAGGTCAAATTAGTTACGAAAGATGTTCTCCCAATGTCAAACACAACTACAGTAACCCTAAGAATGGGATGAGTTTCAGCATTGAAGTTCACCATCACCCTCAAACTGAAGAGCACCCACGGATCCGGTGAGGCTGGGCGGTGAATACCGTATCCCAGACTCTTTCCAAAAGGAGGCAACGGAAATACATGCTAGGTGTTTTGGTTACTGTATGGAATCATTCCTTCTCTCGACTTCATCCAACCTTTCCTTGCAGCAAGGCAGCAGCTAGACCTCTATCATGCCCAATAGCATATTTCCGGGTCGGCTGGGGCATACTGTAGCTCACCCTCACCCTCAGCGGCACCTCCACTTCCGTACCCAACATCGCCAACAGGTCCGGCCAGTCTTGGTGGATACTGTACTCACACACACTCCTGCCGTACCCAAGATCACCACCAGGTTCGTCCAGGCCGGAGAGATACCGTATGCTCACCCTCTCCCTCAGCGGCACCTCCACCTTCCTGCGGGAGCGCTCCGATCGCCGCGTCTCGCCGTAGTACGTGGACACCAGCCGCTCGGCCACGCGCATCTCGCCCAGCGTGAACATCTCCTGGAGTACGGTAATACAGTATCCGATCGAGAACTGATCGGAGATTACGGTATTAGTGGTACGGTAATCCCGAGCAACTACGGTAATGGCACATTTCGCCATATTGCCCGTGTGCGGATCGTTCTACTTCGGGTTACGGTAGTAACGTCCTAAGACCCAAACCACCTAGGGTTACGGTATCGCCTTGTTACCGTACCATCGGGCTACAGTATACCTTGGGCGGGTCTCGGCCGTGGAAGTATCTTCTGAAGCTGGTCGTGACTTGCTTGATCGGAGCGGGCGCCGGGACGACCGCGGGATCCGGTCCGTCTGTAAGAGCGATCGATTCGATACCGTAGTCTCGCGGGCTACCGTATACCTCCGCCCTCCTGCCCCTCCTTCTCCTCTCGGCGCGTGTCCTCGGCGAGCTCGCTGCAATGGGTCGCGGTATTGGCAATGAGATTACGGTATCATGCTCGGGGTACGGTACGGCGCCAGATACCACGGTATTTAGTGCGGCCGGTCAGTTTCATTTAGACTCATTCCCACCCTCGCGAGCTGTCGGTTGTTTACTTGAGGGACGCGAAATGACTACGACACGTCATCATTTGCTACATCATCTCTGCTTGCGGGTACGGTATCAGCGCGGGACCCTCTGTATACCTGAGATCCTCCTTGAGAGCGGCTTTTCTTGCGCGGCGCCGCTCGCGCGCGGACGACGCGTGCGTTGCGGGCGCGGGCGCGCTGCGGTCGACGAGCACCGCGACGGGGCCTAAGCGCCCGACGCTCAGCACCGCGAAGCGGTTGCGCGTGAAGAAGGCCGAGGTGCTGGAAGAAAGCCAGTTGTCGATCAATCAGGGATACTGTAGGCGCGGGTTGCTGTAGTCGATGCTCACACAGTCATCGCGGCGCTGCTGCTGCGTCCGGGACTGCTACGTGGCGAGGCGGCGGCGGATGCTGGAATCGATAATAGATTAGTTACCGTAATCCGGAGGCACCGTAGCCCTACAGTATACCTGATCGAGGGATGCTGGAGGCGGCGGGGGTGGGGGTCATAGTCAGTCGAGTAGGAGGAGAGGGGGTCGGGCGACCAGTCAGTACGAAGGGAAGGAGGGTGAATGAGGGGAGGAGGAGGAGGGGAGAGAGGGAGGAGAGGAGAGGGAGAGGGCGAGGGGAGGGAGACGAATAAGGAGAGGAATTGCATTGCGCTTTGTTCGCGCACAGTCAAATGTGTTTGCGACCAAATTTGACTGCGATCGATAACGAAATTGAGAGTTAATGCAATTGGGAAGCTCAAAACACGTTTTTTTTTGTTGTTGTATTTTTCGCCATTTCGCATTTATTCGCAGTTTCGAAGAGGTTGACATGCTATTGCTGTGGATGCTCGGACTACTCGTGACTGTTTGTGAGATATTATATTATGTATTTATTTACATTTTCCAACTCCAGGTTACGGTAATACCAATAATTTATCAACGACTATGAAGTGGGAAGAGCTTGGCGATGGAGGTGAGTTCAAAGTAGGATAAGGCACTCCACGCACGGTGGGCTTCGCCACCCCCGAGCCGCTTCAGCGTTCAGTCTGTCCTGAGAAACTCGGCGACCTATGCGATGTTTCGCTATTCCATCCGTGTTGTGTGCACGTGGTGGGGGATTTCTCACCATTTCTACAACCCCCTCCCCCTAAGTCTGGGTGGATTTGTGGGAGTTCATCCAGCAAGCATAGTGATCTATCCATTCCGCAACGCTCTTTCGGTCAGGCAGAGAGTGTGCAGAATGGAGAGAGCTACTATCCGCGCTAATTGACAGTGTGTTTCCAGAGCTGGAAACGCATGAGGGAGACGCGTACTCGGTATTCCAGCTCAATCAGCGATTCCCGACAGACAGATTGGCAGCGTGCAAGCCCGAATCGGACGCGGTTGGTAGCATATTAGCCCGTTCCGCTCAACGCTCTTGCTTCATCAAAACAATGTGGTTTCAGCACTGTTTCTTCGACGCGACTTGCGACGGGAAGGAGCAGTTAAAAGGACTTTCAATAATGCATGAGATGAACTACCAAGACACACTGAAGTGGAGGGGCAAACAGGGTTCGAACCTGATTTATTTGACATTTTATTCGGCATTTATAATACTATACCTTTCGTGCGCAGAATGCAGAAAATACTTATTTGATTCTATTTTGCACTACTTTGCATTGTAAAGTAAGTATTTCCAATTGCAGCAACCCCCCCCCCCCCCCATGCGACCAAAGGATGCGAGAATATTGTGATAATAATGTAAGTTCCACACTTCACTTGAGATCTTACAGTTCCTCTTCCATCTCGTGAATCGATTACTTCTTGCGTCTTCAGTGGTGTAAATAAAATAAATAAATAAATAAAATTTTACGAGAAATATTCGCATTTCAGCAGGAAGATGATAGGCAACGGCAACTATTACCTACTTGAGTTTGTCGTTGTTCGTCTAAAAAAAAAAGCAGTGCGTTGGGGTGAGCGAGAGAAGAGGGAACGGTCAGAGGAATGGCGAGACAGTACGCGAAAGCGAGAGATCACGAGCGAGTTCTCGACGGGAATTAGATTTTGGCGCGTTGCCAGCAAAACGCCGTAAAAAATAGGAAAGTTTGCTCAGAATCTAAGGAGATAGTTTTGTCTTGACACAGCGGTGTAGATTTAGTTACTAGTCTACATTATTACAATCTTACAACATCTTTTCAGTTTTCCAACAGGAATTGGCGTCCAAATGGCTCTCGGTCACGTTTCTCGGACGCGATTTGATCGCACATCATGGATACGACGAGGATACGGACAGTAATTACGGTATTTATTAAAACTATTTTCTATTAAATTCTTAATTGTTTGTAATATTATGTAGAGCCATTATATCTCACACTCAGTGAGAATGTTTTTGTTGAATGATGATTTTTACAGTAACTAGCACAATTTTGTGATTGCAAGCCATTTCAGTATTCTGCTCGCCCGAATGCTCGTTCTCACTGAAAGAGAAGGTCGAGGGGAAGCAGAACAGGGGAGTGACCTACGTTGGAGGATCACTCAAGCTGGAGAGACTGGAAAGAGCTATTTTTCTGTTATTTTGATCTAGAAAGCTAACTCAAGAATAGTGATGTCGTTTCGTGTTTGAACGCTCTCCATTCTGCACACACTCTCTCTCTGATCGGTGAGATAGTGTGCAGAATGGAGAGAGCAATTTCACCCCTACTCAAGAATATGCGTTACTGCACCGTTTGAACGACTCTAGTCCTACCAGATTATGATATTTCAGCTTTTCAATAGTTTTCATTAGGGTTCCCGATTTGGGCCAGGCGGCTCAGGCGGCCTGGCCCAGATTGAAGAAATAGTGTGCGAAAATGAGAGAGTCAGGCCGAATTGCGACCGCTTTTCGTGCCCCAATGGGTAGGAATGACTCGTTTCGGGAACCCTAGTTTTCATCTGCTTTCTTACAGGAAAACACTGATCGACGCCCAAAACATCGAATGCCCGGAAATCCCCAGCCGGAATCGCTAAAGGACGGAGACAATGATTTGATGGAGGCGACAACTGGAAAAGAGATAAAGAAGGACGAGCCGTGGTCGACTACAGTGAGTATTTGCTGTATTTGTTCCTTTTTGAATCGTAACAATAATCATTATAGATCGTAATCAGAGACGATAATTATAAAATGAAATAAATATATACAGTATCGACAATAAGTCACCGTCCAAAAATTAAAAGTGCTATAACTTTTGAACTAGATGGGATATCTTTCTCATATTTTGGCAGGTGGTAGTAAGTGTACTCCTACATACGCTCACAATGTCAGACCATAGGGCGATTTCGCAATATTGCATAGCGATGACGCAATCTTTCAATAGTAGCTCAGTACGAATTATTTGCTCAATGAATTTTTTCTCATCCTATATATTTCATGTGATGAGAGAAGACCTCATTACCTCTTCGATAAACATGAGTACTCATGGGGGTGTATAGTACAGAGGATTTGGATTGGCTCAAAGATAGGTCCTGAAAAAGTGGATTTTCGTTCAAAGACGTGCTAGGGACTCGTTCAAAAGCTCAAAATGATCCTTACCACAATTTCTGAAGATTCCCAAAGTTTGATAATGATAGCTCTCAATTTGCCCTCAGGGCACCAATTTTACACTTTTTCATATTTTTTTCTCTCCCTATTTTGGATGATCACAGTTCCAGGGCCGATTTTTGTTAAAATGTCTTTCATGGACAGGTTAGTTGCAAATCCATGGAATATCCGATTCCTAACTTTATAGAGCATTTGGATAACTTTCCCGCCCGCGGCAACCGAAAATCCGAGGTACTTCGATTTTCAACTCATAAAATGACCCCCATCATTAGTCGAAAAAAAATTTCTCTCAGACCTTCCTGACTAAATTTTTTTTCTGGTATATCTTTGTGTGCTGAATCTGAATCTCGATATGAGAACTCATGATATCATTATTGAAAAAAGTTAAAATTCAATATGTCGAAAAATAGCTTATTTTGAAAATCGATTGACATCAGATTTTCTGTTGCCGCGGGCGGGAAAGTTATCCAAATGCTCCAAAAGTTGGGGATGATATATTCCATGGATTTGTAACTAACCTGTCTAGGAAAGACATTTGAACGAAAATCGGCCTTGGAACTGTGATCATCCAAAATAGGGAGAAAAAAATAATGTTAAAAAGGTGTAAAATTGGTGCCCTGAGGGCAAATTGAGAGCAATCGTTATCAAACTTTGGGGATCTTCAGGAAATGTTGTAAGAATAATTATGAGCTTTTGAACGAGTCTCTAGCACGTCTTTGAACGAAAATCCACTTTTTCGGGACCTATCTTTGAGCCAATCCAAATCCTCTGTACTATACACCCCCATGAGTACTCATGTTTATCGAAGAGGTAATGAGGTCTTCTCTCACCACATGAAATATAAAGGATGAGAAAAAATTCATTGAGCAAATAATACGTACTGAACTACTGTTGAAAGATTGCGACATCGCTATGCAATATTGCGAAATCGTCCTATGGTCTGACATAGTGAGCGTATGTAGGAGTACACCTACTACCACCTGCCAAAATATCAGAAAGATATCCCAACTAGTTCAAAAGTTATAGCACTTTTAATTTTTGGACGATGACTTATTGTCGATACTGTATATATATTTTTTAATAATAAAATATTCAGTCGATCATTTTTCTCGTCGGAGGGATACTTCTGCTGCTGATCATCGTGGGCATGCTGGTATTTGGAGTGGTGGTCAGTAATTTTCTAAATTCGGATAATCGCTCTCTCCATTCTGCACACTATCTTGTTTCGATGTATGGAGTGAGTGTGTGGAGAATAGTGTGTTCGCTCGAGCGTTTCTCGCGAGCGCTCGTCGCTCGAGCGGTCCCTCTCATTGCGCTGATAAACGAAGAATCGCTCGCGAGCGATTTTCGCTCGAGAGCGAAGAGGAGACCAGCGCTCGCGAGCGCTCGAACGCAGAATGAGTGCAGACAACGAGGCGTACGTGGTTCGATCGAATTCCAACCAATTGATTGCCCATTGTCTGGACTTATTCTATGTTCGAGCGCTCGCGAGCGCTGGTCTCCTCTTCGCTTTCGAGCGAAAATCGCTCGCGAGCGATTCTTCGTTTATCGCTCGCGAGCGCGCGGCGTTCGAGGGCGGAATTAGGGGGACCGCTCGCGAGCGACGAGCGCTCGAAATAACATCACTACTGGAGAATGCAGAAAAAATCTACTCAGTGCAACTGAAAAACGAATCATTGTATCGTATTCAGTACCAACGCATTGCCGTGCGGCGTCCGCCTCAAGTGCGCCCGCCGGAAGTGAAGCGTGAACAGAAGCGCACTCCCAGGTTGCTTACTATGCCCCCGACTTGGTGTTTCGAATTTTATTCAATTAAATTAAAGATAATTAATTAATTAATTAATTAATAATTGACAAAAAAACACAACTCTTTTTTGTTATTTCTACCTAAATGCTGCTTCTGAAACTTATCCGAACACTGCGATAAAAAGTCATGTTTATCCAGTCTTCAGCTGATTTGTGAGAAATATGGGAAGTAAACAGCAATACTTTATCACAGGACACAGTCGTTCGTACTCGTGCTGTCGTAGGGGAGCCAATCGATATTCAAGAAATCGATTAATCGATAATCAAACCATTCGATAAACTGGGAGAAATCAATCGATAAAAGGACAAAGGGGGCCAATTTATACCAAAGGAATCAGTCAATAGTTGGGTCAAAGGAATCCGTCAATCAATAGTCGGGACAATCAATCGATAATCGGGTAGATCATCCGGGTCGGTGGCAGACGACGCATCTCCGCGTGTTCGTGCATGGCACGCAGCATCTGAAATGAATATATTAATATATTTTCAAATATATTTTCAATTCATTGACATCGAATAGTTATTCTACTGATTTTTCTGATCGTGTTAGATGGAGAGAACGTGTGAGGAGACTAGAGAATACTCTGCTCTTCGCACAGTAGGGGGGGGGGTTAATTTCAGCTTTGTGTCTCTCTATTCTGCACACTATCTCCTGATCAGAAATACGAGAGAGTGCGCAGAATGGAGATACTCGAAATCCGAAATGACCTCACTAACGCACAGTCAAACTAACGGAAGAGAGGTCGCTTAGATGCGTCCTCTCGCCGGCCAGAGTGCCAATAGAGTGTGCAGATTGGAGAGAGCTAATACTCGAATCAACGTCCATAATAGTCTCAACTCGGGTGGTACCAAGTTTCTCTAACCGACGAGGGAACATGCGAATTCCGGAGAGTAATCGAGTCAACTCACAGCATGAAGATGCCAATCGGACAGCAGAAAACGAGACAGAGGATGATGAAGACGAGCATGGCCGTGTCACGGTGCATCTCGAGGGGGCCGGACTGAACAATCACTAATTATTCATATTGAAATATCGATTTTATGTACATTTTAGTACTCGAGATTGATATCATTGGGGTAATACTAGACTGGATCTCGAGGGGGCCGGATTGGAACAATTCTTTTCTCCCCGAAAATAAAACACCATCACTTTTTGAATACTTTCTGTAATAAATACTGCCTCTGAAACGTGTCCCGACGCTGTGGGGGGATAACTCTGATCATATTTCAATATTGTTGTAGCTACGATCTATCTACGCAGTGCATAGGCTATGCTATTCCGAATGAAAAAGTGTGGCTACTAATAGAATTGTTTTTGATAGGTCACTTCCCATTGTATCTTGTTTGTGTTCATCTATCATTTGGCGTTTGGCTCTCTCTATTCTGCACTCTATTTCTCCGGTCAGACAATGAGGCAGTGTGCAGAATGGAGAGAGCATCATGACTCACGCAGTGCTCGCATCTGGGCAGCCCATTCGTGCCATTCGTGATGATGATGGTGGTCGGCGGAGGCTGCTCGTGAGGAGGCTGCGGCAGCTGCGTGGGCATCGGCATCTGGTCGAGCAATCTTTAGTATTTTTAGGGAAAAGTTTCGAATTTTAACGGAGCAGCTTTTCGCATACGCTTCACAAGTCGTATTTATTGTGAAATATTTCACACTTTTTGATTGCTCAGTGACAGTATCGAAGGATCAAAATAATAATTAGTTCGCTCAAAAACAATAAATTACGATAAGATCGAACCGGCGGGAAGTGCGAGCCGTTAGTCTGCGTGGTCCAGTCTGCGGCAGCCTGTAATTTCAATAATAAAATATAATAAATCACGGCCACTAGTGATGTGGAATCGACTCTCTCCTCAATTCGCGAGGTTTCTCTACAGTATTCTATCGTTTTCCATAGAATACCCTAATAAAAACCCATCATACAGAAGGGATGTAAATCCATCTTTGAGCCCTCTCCATTCTGCACACTATCTCGTTTACCTGATCAGAGAAATAGTACGCAGAGGTTAGAGAGCCAAAAGCGGAATAGTATTCTACAGTAACCCATCCTCTACCGTAACCCATCCACTACAGTAACCCACTCCTTACAGTAACCCATCCTCTACCGTAACCCATCCACTACAGTAACCCACTCGTTACAGTAACCCGTACCTGCGGGGCCTGCTGCGGCATCGACAGCGCCGCATCGTAGGCGGGCGGAGGCGGCACTGTAATTTACAAAATTATTTATTTAATGTTATTTTAAAATACTGGACTTCAATCATCGGCATATTTTAAAATAAATGACTTCAAACAAAAATATGTTTGACAAATTGGTTTATTCTGAAACAGGTTTATTCTGAAACAACCTTGCCTATGTGGTTCCTTCTTTATCCGCCCTTGCCAATAAAAACAGCTAATGTGATCTAATCCGACTGCACATTCTGTTTTGAGGAAAACATTTCGATTTTTTTAAATGCTTACTGGATGAGAAGCCCTGTTGTTGGTAGGAGGAGGAGGGCTAAAAAGAGTCAATATATACGATTTTCGTTCTTGAAGGTCAGATACTGGGAAGTTTCGAGGGCATCATGATAGATAGCAGAACTCTCTCCATTCTGCACACCCTCTCGTTCCTCTGACTGGAGAGTCAGTGTGCAGAAAGGAAGTAACTACTATTCTATCCGCAACACTAGTAGACAGATCATATTCTTTCAATCAATTACTGCCCGGCAAACCACCGATTGGACACTATCGACGGACCTCCGTTTCTTGCACTCTTCTCGATACTTTCTTGTACTTTCTCCTACGAATGGAATAAATGAATTAATTAATGAAATGAATTATCGATTACCTGCTCCTCCACCGGCATCTGTGGGTACATTGGAGCTGGGCGGAACGAGTCTAAAATATTTTTTTAAATAATTTAATTTATTTTCATTGTTTGAAACATGACGCGTGTAATCCAGCATATATTCATGACACTTCACAGGTTTCATCTTCATTTCACAACAGCTTATTCTCATAGTCATGTCACTTTTTCACTAGAAACTGTTGCGCATTTGAAGGATGACTTTTCTGACTCATCGATGAATATCTCTATTCTCTCCCTTTCTACTTTCTCAACGTCAACCGCAAACCGATAAATGCCTGAGTCAGCTTCAGTGGATACATGTTTGCGCACGATCTCGGCTAGAATGCGATAAAGAAGTCGTTTCGGATCTCAGCTCTCTCCATTCTGCACACTCTCTTGTCGTCTGTCTGACCGGCGAGATAGTGTGCAAATGGATAGTGCCGGAACCGGATGCGAGATACTGTTCTCCTTCGATTTTCAAGTCGCCTTTTAGTAGCTTATATATCACTATTTTGCAACGCAGTTAGATCGACCGACTGAAAATGGGAACCCGAAGAAGTGAGGTATTTCTCATCGCCGTACCAATCTGATCAGACAAAGCGACTGTCTTACTCCATAAACACCCATAAATATTTCCCGGTACACCAGCACTCAACCATCTCAGAAGACGACGAGTGAAAAGGCGAAAAAGATAGAGATTAAATCTAAATCGAGACTAAATCATCAAGTTGACTCACTCTGCGGTGCGTCAGAGGCGCTCTGCTGTAGAGGAGTCACGCTGGAAGATTATCGATTGATTGATGATCGATTTCGAAACAGAAAATGTAGTCTTTCGCTCGATGCTTGTATGCTTTTGCACTTTCAGTGTTCGGAGCGAGGACAACTATGATATTTTAATTTAAATATTGAAAAAAAAATTAATTAATTAATTAACCAAAACAACTGACTATTCGATCGGCGGGGCGCTGGGCGCGCGTGTTTGCCTGGTGGAATCTTCATCATCTTGCAGAGGGACCTTCTCCATCTCTGACTGTGCAGAATGAAGAGAGCCAAAACTTTCTGAGATTCTCCCTTCCGTGCCTCCCACTCACTGTGGATCTCTGAAATCACGTATTTTTGTATTTGGGGAAGAGAAGAGACGATAGAGCACGTGAAAGTGTGAGAGCACGAGCGATATCTCACTGAGAAAGCTTGCTTTTGGAGTTATGCCAAGAACGAAAGAACAGTGTTGCCGGGAAGTAGCTGTATCTCCATTCAGCACACTAACTCGGCGATCAGATAGACGGGTTCACACTCTACACACACCTGTATGCATAGAAACATCCACGAACGAGTGAACAAAAGACCAAAACAACCCGAAATCGGGATGGAAAAGTGTGAGGGAAGTGCGTTCCTACTTTATCTTTAGATCACTTGTACTCCGTCCTCAACTCAACGTTTTCGTGTAACTCTCTCACCTCCCTCACGTGCCACTCACTGTTTCGATGGATCTCGGAAGATTCGCAAACAACACAATCGACACAGTCTAAATCCATCAGTAAAACATGGTAATGAAGACTCTCTTCAGTTCACACAGTCTATCGCTCCTCTGATCGGCAAGTGAGTGGAATGAGTAGAGTCTAGGAAAAGTATTTCAGATTTAAGCTCTCTCTCCATTCTGCACACTCTTTCACCGGTCAGACAGACGAGGCAATGAAATGCGTAAAGTCGTGCCGAAATCACCAACTAGTAAGTGAACACGCGCCGCAAAAACAATCCAAGGACGAGAGGGGTAATGCGCCCTTTTTCGATGGGGAAGGAGGAAGATTCCCCCCTCAACAATTGTCAACAAAGGAGGAAAGGGTAGAGAGGCAATTGTGACTCTTCTCATTTCGCCCCCGGCTTCCTCTCCAAAGTGTAGAGATCAAGTGAAATGAGGAGAGTGGGTCCTTGAATTACCACTAATATTGGGCAGATTTCAAGAGGGTTTGACCCCTTAGCGTTTCTCGAAAATAACGCAACTATTAGGGATTTAGCCTCGTTTTTCAGCTTACAGAAAGAGTGTGCAGAATGGAGAGAGACTAATCCGAACTGACATCCCTAATCGGCATCAATGGCACACAATAAGTGAGGAGACACAATAACTGTGCGAGGAACGGGGAAAGAGTGTTTAGAGTGAGACGAAAAGGGGAGAGGAAACGCGAAAGAAACTGGTCTGGGCGACCAATTAAGAGATTTAGAGACCAGCACGCGAGCCCTCGTTTGGAGCCGCGAAAACAAACACAAGGCGAGTGAAACAATAACAAAAGGCTGGGAAAGGGATAGATTTGAGATACCCACTATGTAACTGAATAGTAGTGATGCCGCATCGAACTGTTGCTCACTCCATTAGGCACACTCTCTCGCCGGTCAAACAGACGAAAGAGTGTGCAGAGTAGAGAGAGAGTCAAACGGCATAGACGAAGTCTCTAGATGGATAAAGTCAGAGAAACTAGAGACTGTGAGAGAAGGAGAGTATGCAGAATGGAGATCCTACATAACCGAAACAATGGCTAGCTCTTAGTGAACTGTTCTCGGTTAGAGAAACGAGCCTTAGTAATCAGTAGACACGCCGAAATTGAGAGAGTGTGCAGAATGGAGAGCGACGCATCTCTACTCATGAGTAACCTCCAAGTGGTGGCCTTATCAGATGTTTGCTAAGAGCATGATAAGCAAGGGCGAGAGGAAAGGGGCGGCTAGTGTTTGGGATAGCACCCCCTCCCCATTCGTCCTACTTTCTTGCTGATCAGAGAAACGAAAGGGTGCGTATGAAGGAGAGTTTGATCCGGCAACGCTGGAGTGGGCGTCGTTTCAAAAAAGGAGGAAAGGGGGATGATTGAGAAAGGGGGAAAAGATTGTCTGAATTGTTGTTCACTCTAACGCGCAATCGATCTGTGGCCGAAGTGAATCACCAAGACAATGAGCAATCGGGAATAGAAGGGTGAAATGGAGGATGCCTATCTTCATTTCGCCGAGCTCCCTTGCCTAATTGAGAGAAATTGGAATACTAGGAATTAACACTTGGAAGGAGGCAAGAGATGATGAAAGAAGGAATAAATGAAGAGGCGACTAGTGGTGTTCTAATAGTCATTCCTATCGTTGTCAATTCGTTTCCGTTCGGCGAAGGAAATGAAGATAGTCATCCTTAATTTCATCCCACTCTATTCATTTCCTGATCACTTTGTGATTCTTTCTCATTTATCCGTAAATCACCATTCGAATGGGCAAGTCGACACGCGTTGTTCTAACATTCTTTCATTTCTTTCTTGCATTGTTTCCCCCCGATCGCTCATTTTCGTGATTCACTCGAGCGCATATAAAAAATCGATGGTGCTGGATCGAATGGCTGCTCTCTCCATTCTGCACACTTTCTTGTCGGCGAGAGAATGCGCGGAATAAAAAAATACTATTCGATGATATCACTAATGAAGAGTAGAATATTGAAGAACAAGTGGATCGTGAAGAACGTCGAAACCACAGGTCAGACAGACAGTGTGCAGAATGGAGAGAGTTGGGAATCGAAACACTACTCCCCCCTCTCCATTGATCTACCCTCTTGTTGTTTGTTCTCACTGGTCTCACGGCCAATTCGCGCAACTCTTTCTCTTAGAGAACATTCATCTATGAGCAATTGTCGATAAACAGTCGATCTATGATCAATTTTATCGTGTAAATAGAGGGCACGGAAAAGAAGAGTAGGCTTCATTAAAATATTTATCTTCTTCGACTTAGAAGTCAATCACAAAATGATAGAACATCGACAGCGAGACGCTGTGATGAAAGTAATAACAGACAATTACGCGGATCAGGAAGACAAATGCCGGATCGAATACTGCTCTCTCCATTATGCACAGTCTCTAAACGATCGGAGAATCTAAACAGTGTGCAAAATGGAGAGAGTAACTACTCAACGGACCCTATAAGAGCCGCAACACATACGAGATCGATCTATGATCAATTTTCTCTCGTGTTTTAGGGTATGGAAAAAGAGCGTATGCTCGATAAAAATATTGATTGACCAGGTCGGGGGAAACACACAACAAAAAGAAGAACAATGAAATCGACGAGGTCGGAAGTGAACTGTAAATAACGGACTTTTCAGGAATAAAATGCGTTTGTGCTTTAGAAGACGAATGAAAACGAGAAATGGAAACACAAACCACTGAGGAAGAAAAGGGAAATAAATAGCTTTTTGAATCAGGAATCTTTGACAAAACACGGTGAATTGGGAATGCAACTGGGGTGGGATAGGGGCGGGACTTGACACGTTATCATCTCCTCCTCATCAATTGGTGCCGGAAGGGCCGGGTCGCTGGTCCTCCTCATCTGATATGATATGTTTAGCGGTTATTTTCTCCTGCGGTTGGCCAAAAGGCCTGAATTACGGCGCCGTAATTCCCTCCCCTTCGCGTATTGCGAAATTTGGCTAGGGGGAGGGAATTACGGCGCCGTAATTCAGGCCGTTTGGCCAACACTACTACCTATGTGAGCTACCGATAAACCAGTGATTCTGCCCACGCATCACAGACGAGGTAAAACAGTTCCCTACTTGTTCGCGCCGTGAAGCCTAAGTCTAACTGTCGGATACTCACCCATCATCTCCTCCTGCCCCGACTCCTCCTCCTCTACAGCAGCTGCAGCCGGCTGCTGCTGCTGCCGGAACATCTCGAACTGCAGGCACTGAGCGGCGGTCGCGCGGCTGCGCGGATCGAGGACGAGAGCCGCATCCAGGAAGTCCATGATCTGCGCGATCTGAGAAAACAATAAGTAAACGATAAATTTTCGGAAAATAGGCATTTATAAATAATTCTCCGCTCTCAATATAAAATACAACATAAGAACAATACTTCAGGAAAACTACTGAGATACGGCAGCAAAATTCGATTGTCTAACGATGTAGAAAGGTGAATGATTCAATTTAATAAATAACAAACAAAGCGCTTCTTCCCAAACTTCCGTCTCTGCTCCGCCAGCGAGAAAGTACTCTTGCCCACGTGCAGCAACTCGCCATTCTGCAATAACAAATATCGTAAATTGTATTCACAAATCAATAATGACAGTAACCCAGTTCAAGCTACAGTACCGCCTTTCGCCATAAAGCTACCGTACCTCGTTGAAGAAATTGTTCCAGTGCGTGCCCGACTTGTAGACACCAGATGGAATCAGGCCCACCGCCTTCGTGATGAGTGCAACATGATCCGCTTCGCACGTGTAATTCGGGCCTGTAGCGAATACTTTTTTTCTCTTCTTCGAAAAATGTATTGATCTTTCGTATGAGTAGGACACCGTTTCAGTATTACCGTACTATTTTGCATTTGGATTGCTTCAACTCATACATCTTAGTCGCGTAAGAAAATATCATAAGAATAAGGTTAAGTATCCGATTTATGCATGCACCTCTAGACCACAATCGGCCCACCCTCCCTTCCTCGCCTTCCTTCGGAGCGAAGAGATAGGATTCCGTGATCATCTCATACGTCACGCAGGCGATGCTCCAAATGTCGACAGAGGTACCGTAATCAACGCCGATGAGGACCTCAGGCGCCCTGTAATCAATAATTAAGCAATTTTAATATTGGCCATGTAAGACCTTTTTTCGAGTAGAAGTATATTAGTGACTGCTCTCTTCATTTTGCGTGATCTCTCATCAGTCAGAGAAATTAGAGAGCACGCGAATTGAAGAGAATGAATTGCCGATGTGGCATCACTAATACAATCGCTTTCATGATAGGATTTCGGGGGTAAACACTAAATTCCAAACTCCTCACTTGTACTCCTTAGTCTGAATTTCATCCGAGAAATGTTGGTGAGTCCAGCACGCATTTCCCAGATCCGCGATCTTGGCCTACAATTTGAGCAAATCAATAAATGCTACCATTATCATTCCAAATGCTTATTCAAATTCAAAATAATCTCCCTATTCGAAAAATATGGGAATTTTAGAACTTAGCTTACAACTAAGTTTGGAAATTTCTTCAGACTGCCATAACAACGCACAACCCCTTAGGCAACCGTACCTGTTTGACCTCGTCGTTTTCCAGCGTCACCAGAATATTCTCCGGCTTGATATCCGTATGAATAATCTGGCACTTGGTGTGCAGGTAGTTCAGGCCTTCCAGCACCTCAAGAAGCAGGAACTATTAGAAACAGATTTATCAAATTATTAAGGAAAAAATAATTAGCCCGAATAATCAATATTTAAGAACAGTATCATTGTTGCTTCAAATCGTCATTACAAGATATTGTAGCATAATTCGCCTATAGATAAAAGAACGTTGTCCGGCAAATTGACTGGTCAAAGTAGTTGGGTCGTGGTGGGCCGGGATGTCCATGGCCAAGTTCGGTATAAACTGGTTTAGGGTATTTGGGATGGTTCCGGATCGAATGGCACTAGTGCTGAGCCGATCAGATGATGTTGGGTAGGCCAAAGATGACGTCAAAGTTGGGACACTCGAATTTTTCCGTTTTTCGACGCTTCAAATGACTGTCCAGCTCGCCCCCGTGAACCAAACACCCTACATATAGGGGTGTCCCATAAGTCTTGAGAATTGCTCCGTAAATCATTGTTGCGCAATCGAATGCCCCGATTTCGAAATGCAAATTGTAAACAAACTATTGCAGCATGCTGACGTCGACGGGGTATTGGCATTGCATCAGTTTAGAATTTGCCGCAGTCATTCTAGTGATGGAGACTTATCACGATAAATGCGCTGTCTTACTTCATTCCTTTCGCCTTGGTCGTACATCCAAAGAAGCTCATGCGGACCTGGTGCTTACGGATGGAGAGAATGCCCCTTCCCTTGCTACATGCCATCGTTGGTACACCCGCTTCAAGAAAGGAGGTTATAACCTCGAAGACCAACCCCGATCCGGTCGCCCAATTTCTCGCAAACCCACTCGAGTTCTCACTGCGCTGAAGAAGGATCCGAAGAAGAGTGTGCGCATGTTGGCGGCAGAGAGTGGCAATCCCGAGACCATCGTGTGTCGTACCCTCCATCGGGTTTGAATGACAGCGAAGCTCCCCCAAGTCATTCCCCATGACCTCTCCCAGGTACAACTCAAAAAGCGAGTTGAGGAGTGTCGAGAATTGCTCTCTCGTAGATCGAATCTGCGATGGGTAAATTCCATCATCGCAGCAGATGAGAATTGGATCACCTATGATAATCCGGAGAGGAGACTGCAGTGGTGCGACGTGGACGAAAAGCCCCAGCCCACCCCGAAGAAGGAGCAACACGAAAAGAGGGAAATGCTGTGCTTCTTCTTCTGCTCCCTCGGTCCCCTCTATTGGGAGATCCTCGCCCCTAACACCTCGGTCACTGCCGACCTCTTCACTCAACAACTGGAAGAGGTCGCCATCAGGGTCCCTCCCGAACTCATGAGCGAGGGAAAAATCCTGATGTTGCTGGACAATGCGCGCCCCAATCACGCGAAAATCACCCAGACCAAACTGGACGAGCTTGATATGGAATGGCTTCCCCATCTACTATATTCCCCTGACATTAGCCCTTGCGACTACCATTGTTTCCGCTCACTGTCTGACTTCTGCAGGGGAAGGAAGTTCAAGGACCGAGACTCACTCGTTCGGGAATTCACCGAATGGATCACCTCTAAGCCTCCCGAGTTTTGGAAGAGAGGTGTTAACACCCTGCCCGAAAGATGGAGACAGGTCGAGGGTTCGAAGGGGGCATACATTGATTATTGATTATTGTAAACTGTTGAAGAAATAAAAAATTAATTTTAATTTTAAAAAATTATCAAGACCTATGGGATACCCCTATATGTGTCGTTCCTGAAAGCTCTCGACGAGCGCTACACGAAACAAAAGTCAGCAAAGCTGAGTATCGACCCTGTAGGACCACCGTGAAGCGAGATATGGCCGGGTAAAGGTTTGGTGTTTGGAGCAATCGCTATTCAGGCTGTTGACATTCATAGAAGCAGGGGAGGAAAGGACTAATGAATGCAAGTAGGAGGTGCGGAAAACATCGGGAAATCGATGGATGCGTTCGTTGAGTCGATTAGTGCAAAGGCGGCTAAGTACGGTCCGTTCCCGTGAGGTACTATTGTGCGGAATACGCCGGTTTTCTGAGAAATTCTCCGAGTTCAGTCTCCTTTCTTGGTTCTACGAAGGGGAGCGCTAAATGGAGTTGAGAGCCGTGTAGAGTGACCCGTGACAGTAAGAACACAGTTTTGATTGAATGGTTTCATTAAGTTTAAAGCGTGGTGTAGTGGTTGCAAGACGGGGCTTCGGATCGTGACAGCGCGGGTTCGAATCCCCGCCGGTGCAAAGTATTTGCAATAATTTTTGCTTGCACAGATCGTGTCCGGGAGAGGTCGGGGGTTGTCAATCCCGGCGTGGTCGTGTTTCAGACTGAAAGTTTATCAGAACTAGGCCGAATTGCGCCGTTCCGCCAGGATATCGATGGGACCTCTAGCCGTGCAAGAGAGGGGTGACAGTCACCTCATTTTTTTGTCAGACACCGATGACTGTCAGAAGAATTACCAAAAAATTTTCCACAGAGGAACTGTATCAGAGAATTTGCCACAGATTTTTTTGACGCTGATCAGAGTGGTAATATTTCTCACAGTCTTGTGGCATACAGCGAGGCTAGACAACTCAAATTTTTTTAAACTTACGGCGTACCCCTAGCGAGCGTAGCTCGGCTAGTTTTCAGGATAACAAGTACTGGTGTTGCCGTATCGAATAGTAAACTCTATCCGGCCCAATCCGGTCAGACTCGAGAGAGTGTGCAAAATGGAGAGAGCAATTATTCGATCCTGCCAAAACTACTAAGTATGCACCTGTCGAGTGATGGTCTTCGTTTTGCGGATACCGAGTCCATGAGCGGTAATGGGCAACTGTCTGATCAGCTGTAGAACATTGCAATGGAGCGGCTGAAAAATATATACGTGTGCAATATTTAAATGCAATTAAATTGATTTATATTAGGCAAAGCACGATTCTCTCACCTCGAATACCATGCACGTGTGCTTTCCGTTTACTCCCAAGATGGCGAAATAATCAAGCAGTTGGACGATCTTGAAAATAAAAGTAAAAATAGTGCTTATTGAATTTTTTTTTCAAAATTGGAAATTTTTTAAATAAAAAAAATTTTTAAAAATATAACCTTGCTCCTATGAGGATCGGACGTGTTGGCGTATCTGACTCTCCGCAGCAACTGAAATTTTTAGTGATATAAATAGGAGGAAATCGTTACTGAATTAAGAAAATAAATTTTTAATATCTTGTTCTCATATTCCAGTGAATTCTGAAGATCATGCGTTTACAGATTTTCAAAAATGCTCATATGGATAAATGTAAGTAACCTCGATCTCAGCACTATGAGAGTAATCCGACTTTACAACCTTGAGCGCGACCGACCGATTCTGAAATGGTTTATGGGACGGAGTGTGCAAAAAATTTCGCACACTATTCATTTTTCATGCTCCTTCGCCGGTCAGAGAGACGAGAGAGCATAGGGAACGGGGAGAGCGTGAATTTATTGCCCACTTTTTTCGCACACGACGGATGATAGCGAACTCGCCCATCATTGTGAGACCGTGTGGATCTAGATTGTAACCCAAATACTACCGTATCCTGACTCAATCGACAACCACCCGGCGCGCTACCGTACCTTAGTCGCATCCTGGCACAGCCACACAGTGGAGAATATGCCGTAGCCGAGCTTGCGGGTCACGTGGTACCTATAAATAGGAGGATATGGTGAGAAAGCCTCACTATTGCTATTTAAAAAATTCAAATTGTCTGCTCTTGAGCGCTATTCCACTAAAGTTCCAGGCTACTTAATTTATCCATCACCAACTTATCATTGAAGACATCTCCGATGTTGACTGGATGATATCCGCCCTTCTTATAGCCTTCTTGCTTCTCTTGATCGACGAAAATCTATAATGAATAATTAATCATGATGATGTTATTCCGTAGAAAGAACGGTGATGAATAATACAAATTGTTTATCACTCCGAACTATTCTATACACTAGGGTTGTCTAATCAACCCTCATTGCGACCTCGCCACCTCCCTCCTCCTTCGCCTATTGCGAAATTGAGCGAGGGGGAGGAGGTTGCGACGTCGCAATGAGATAGCCACCCCTACTATACACCTCACCGCCTCTGCCATCTGTGCATTCTCTTCGACCCTTTCTGCTTCACCCTCAGCCGCTACCGTATCCTCACCATCATTCTACAATTAAACATATTATGATATTTAAGACGAAATTGTATAATGAATTAGTGATGCAATTCCAGAGACCGAACGGTGATGAAGAGTCGAATCATCCTCAGCCGGAACCGTATACAAATTACGCTATTTCGGTGCTTACCTGAACCTCTTCCTGTTCCTCGTCATCATCATTATCCTCCTCCTCTTCTTCATCGATATCACTGAATCCTTCACGTTCCCTGACTACCGAGCGGGTTCGAATGGCTGGAGCGGAACGGAGGGAACGTCTCTGAAATATATATATATATATATTTAAAATTTACATTTAAGTTTGATGTTGAATTAAAATAGATTAAAATCTTACAGGGAGTTTACCACTTGGCGTGTCCAACTTGTGGAGGGAAAATCGGAAGCCATCGCACTGAAAATGTTCGACTAGAGAAGACAAACTATTGTGGTTTGGCAGTTACGGCTGAATAACACTCGATAGAAATGATATGGCAATGATCGCTCAGGATCTAGGTCTCTCCATTCTGCACACTCTCCCTACGATCAGCTAAGTTAGAGAGTGTGCAAAATGGGGAGAATCTAGTTCGGATTTTTTTTTTAGCCTTACTGTGATCAGAAGCCAACAAGCTCACCTTTTTGTGATTGGGATCGTAAGTAATAGAGCGAATTTCCTTGCCACAGGCACACAGCAGAAAGATGCCATTCTAAAAAAAAATAATAACAAAAATAAAAATAATAATAATAAAAATAAAAATAATAAAAATAAAAATAATAAAAATAAAAATAAAAATAAAAATAATAATAATAATAATAATAATAATAATAATAATAATAAGCATTTAAGGCGTGAGAAAGCGAAAAAAGGATCCCACATATCGGACCTATAACGCTGAGAAAAATGAACCTAGAAATTACCTCTTTCAGAGTAGAATTGTGCTGCCTCTTCAGATGATGTGCAAAGCCGGCCGGGGTAGATGGATAAGTCTAAGCAAATATATTATATTTATATATAATTTAATGGATACACATTCTGCAGTGGTACCCCGATAGGTAGCCCTCCAAAAGCCCTTTTGATTTCGCGAATCAGACCCTTTCTGATAAATTAGAATATCCAGATCTCCGATACTGTGAAGGATTACTAGCACACCTCGCACATAGTACACTTCGGAGTGCCCTTCTCGTCTTTGTGAAGCGTGAAAGTACGGCTGACACACTGAAACGATAGGAGTAAAGGAAGCAATTTGCTCTCCCCATTATGCACACTTTCTTGTGTCTCTGACCGACGAGAGTGTGCAGAATGGAGAGAGCACGGTAATACTACAAGAAGACAGAGGATATAAATTCACCTTGGTGTGATTGGGATTGGCAGTTCGACTGCGAACTTCGGTGCCACAGCCGCAGACAAGATAGATACCTCTCTGAAGATAAGCAGATCACTCGAGGCCAAAACCCGAGAGACAACAGTACCGCTATCAGAGTTGTATTGTGAGATTTAGCGAGATGATGGACATATCCCGTCGCCGTAGAGGAATGGGACTGGAAAATAGCAAATAAAAAATATTTTGTAAATTAAAAAATATTAAAACTTACCTCACACAAGGCACATTGGGGATTCAAATGGGCCTTCTTATCCCGTTTGCGGATGGAGAACTGACGGCCAGCACACTGAAAAGAATACTTAGACCGACTTCTTCTTCGATTTAAAAAAAAATAAATAAAAAATATCCGTTAACTGTAATCGGTTCCAGTATTTATTGCCTGAGAAGCGTTTGTTTATTGCCGTCAACGCTCACTTTAACATTCGCCTTAGCCCTCTTCACCGATTTCTTCACCGATGGAGACTTGCTGAACAAACTGAGCATGAGATCACGGCTATGATCCTGAAAAGAGGGAAAAGATAGAGCAATTTAATGCCAACACGCTCAATTCAGCATTCTAACACTCACACTATCATAATCCTCATCATTCGTCGTCTTTGACTTCTCCACCGAAGGCTCGACTTCACCATCAGATTCCTCCAAGTCTACTCTGGCCGCTCTTCTCTTCTTCTCCATTTCTACAGTCCCGGAGTCCATACTGAAAAGATTAAATGGTCGAAATGAGGACATGGCACAAATAAGCGAACGAGAATCTCCATTACGATTTTCGAACTCACATTCTAACGTGCATTTTATATTTTTCAGATATATTTCATGGCCAGTTAAACCACTTTCAGAACACTCGGCTACTATTACTTTTTCTTCCTCATTATTTATCAACAACTCACTCTAAAAATTAGCCAACATCGAGCAACATATCATTAACATCGAATAAATCGATTGATTAATAGCTTGGCTAATGTGGTTGAGACAATGTGATTGGCCAGTGGTCAAATGAAATAGGGGTTGAGGAGGGTTGTAAAACAATTTGGGTAAAATATCCAACGTGTTTTAGCATGAAACAATAACAAACGACACCACAATTTTAAACAAAAAAAGATGATCAGTGTTGGGGATTGGGGAAGAAGTGGATTAGAGAGAGCTGTCGGGCAGTTTCCGATGGAACCAGAGAAATGGTAAATCACTCAATAGCGAATAATACCATGGATCGGCGCATTAATCTGGAGCAATGAGTAATTTTGTCTCTAGAATTAGAATAAATTCGGAAAAAAGACAACTTGGCTATTGAAAACAGGAAAACACGCAAATTATAGAGAGAAAAGTCGATAGGGATCCTAAAAACTCGGGACAACTGAAAGAAGGTGTCAAGTCAAGAGGGGAAGGAAAGGTCTACTCTGCAGCAGCTGTAGCAGTTTCGTCTCCCTCTGCTGCAGCGGGGGCGGGGCCTCCGACCGGCTGCAGACACTCGTGCTGCAAGCACTGTGCAGCAGTCACGCGGTTCGTCTGGTCGAGTTCCAGCATCGGAGCGAGGAAGGATGAGAATTGCGTCGCCTGCG
This sequence comes from Pristionchus entomophagus, assembly GCA_036245825.1. NCBI lineage: Eukaryota > Metazoa > Nematoda > Chromadorea > Rhabditida > Neodiplogasteridae > Pristionchus > Pristionchus entomophagus. Next base: position 36,391,777 of record BTSX01000002.1, read on the forward strand.
ATAAAATATTGTAAGAATATTCGCGTATCCCTGAGTTCCAGGAAAAAAGGATGAATTGAGGTTTTCTACGCGCAGTAATGATTTGTCGAAATGTAAATTTCATTAAATACAAATAAATAAACGCACTTCATCGAGGTCCATCTCAAAGTCCATTATTTTGTCCAGGAGTGAGACTGGCTCGAGATCGGTTGTGTGCAGCAAATTATCGTTCTGAAATCGAACTTATGAAGTTATTTAGGTGCAGCCATTCTCCATTCTGCACACTTTTTTCACATGTTTCTCAATAATTAGTCTCCTTACAGTAACACGCCATAAATTTTTGATCCAGCGACCGTATTTTGATGAAGTTGTCGTTCCAATGCAATAATGTGTACAGTGAGGTAGGCCAACCAAACACAGTTTTCGCAAATCAAGGACAACAGTATACTTCCCCTTAAAGCCACCGTACCTCGTCGAAGTACTCATCCCAATTAGCGCCCGTCTTGTAGGCATTAGCCGGAATCGGACCGAGTACCTTGGTGATTTTCTCCAGAAGATCCTCATCCTGTGTGTAATTCGGTCCTGAAAATAAATTTGGTGAGCTCCAGCTCCCATTTCTCCCTTCCTCACCTTCCTTCGCCATGAATAGATATTCTCCCGTGGCCAACTCGAATGCCACACAAGCCGTGCTCCAAATGTCCGCAGCGGTACCGTAACCATTGCGAACCACTACCTCGGGTGACCTGTAATGAATCATAAAATAGTTTAAAATATTAGAAAGCTACCGTACACCTCACCTGTACTCCGGGGTCTGAATATAATCCACGTAACGATTATTGATATAGCATGCATTTCCCAGATCCGCGATCTTGACCTACAATGGGAAAGCTCTGCAAATATGCAACCAACAGGTTACTGATTGGAAATAATTCTAGAGAAGTCAAATCTATATCTTACTTGGGTAATGTTATCGCCGACCACCGTCACCAGAATGTTCTCCGGTTTGATATCCGTGTGAATGATCTTGCATTTGGTGTGTAGGTAGTCCAGACCCTCCAGCACCTCAAACAGCAATTTAAAAAAAATTCATATGTTAAGTTTAATATCTCGTTTTGGCATAAACAGATATTATTTTTACAGTGATACATTTTAAATTAATTTTTAAGTGCTCATCACCTGCCGAATGACCCTCTTCACGCTCTCGATATCGAGTCCATTGAACTGTTGAATCAGCTGGAGAAGATTCATATCTAGCGGCTTAAAAATAAATAATTTATGAAAACAATAAACCGCATCTTTCACCTCGAATGCCATGCACGCATGAGTTCCGTTTACTCCAGAGACAGAGAATGAGTCCAGAAGTTTCACCAACTATAAAAACAAAATTTAACCAATATTAGTATACAATTTAAATATATATTTATATATATATATATAATATGGTAATTTCCAACAAAAATTAACAGACTCTATTCCTGTGAGGGTCTGACGAGTCCCTTTTTCTAATGAACTTCAGCATCTGAAAAAACGAATATTAACTGGAATTGATAACCCTTGATCTATTTGTATGCATACAATTTCAGAATTGTCGAAGCGAAAATGACGATTAAAAAATGCATTTAACCTCGATCTCATCTACGGCAGTCTCAGTGTTGATCTCATCCGACTTGAGGATCTTGAGTGCGACGGACCGTTTCTGAAGTACAATATTAAACAGTAATTAAAATATCATACAGTAATTATAACAGTGAATTAAAATATCATACAGTAATTATAACAGTGAACATTTGCGTAATGCTGCAGCATAATCACACAAAATTGAAATATATTCTACTAAAGTAATCATTCATATTGATCAAAACGGGCGGAGTCTCAGATTTGAAATTATCAGAAAACAGATCTAGAGATATAACTATATATATTTTATTATCTCGCGTCTCAATCGATAATAACACAACGCTACCGTACCTCACGCACTTCTTTGCACAGCCACACAGTGGAGGAGAAACCCCAGCCGAGTTTGTCGGTTACCCGGTACCTGTGAATCAGCAAATATCAAATTGGTAGCACAGGCATTCCTAGATATTTCCTTGTTAATTATGCAATCCACTAACTTCCCATCGAAGACATCTCCGATTCTGACAGGATGATATCCACCCTTCTTGTAATCCCTCTTAGGCTCCACTTCATCATCTCCGTTACTCTATAAAATGGACAATTTTCAAAGGAAGAACAGTGACGAATAAGAACAGATGTTATGTCACTGTTACAAGCTCTCCCAATCCCTCACCTCATCCTCCTCGACATTTTCCACTTCATCTTCCATCTCCTCCTCATTTTCTTCCTCCTCCTCCTCTTCATCTTCATCAGCATTGACTTCTTCGAGAATCTGTCGAGTGGATTGAGTCGCACGACGGGGAGGTCGCTGAAAAATTGGCACTTGCCAGAACGCCACAAGCCCCGCCCCTTTTAAGATCACGCCCCCTACTCCTCCTCAATCAGTCCCAAATTAATTTAACTAAACGTTGGATAATTGATATTCCGTGGAGATGGATTGCAATCTCACCTGACGGACAGCAACTTCTGAGTCCTTAGTGCCTTTAGCGACAGCAATTTTAGTAGTTTCGTCCAAGTTTTTCAAGGTGAATTGACGACCTCTGCACTGAAAAGAAGAGACTAAAGAAAGATAATTAAAGTAAAATAGTTATTGTAACAATATGCGATACGAAACAAATTAATGAAATTAAAATATATTAGTAAGAAGCTCACGTTCTTGGAGTGGTTAGCAACGTTACAAGAGCGAACTTCGAATAGACAACTGCACAGCAGAAAGATGCCACTCTAAAAGGTTTAGATCAATCTAAAATTTGAATCGAAATGCCATACCGCTTTCAGAGTAGTTTTGTGATGTATCTTGAGATGCTGAGAATATCCACATATAGTGGAAGGAAATGTCTGAAATTAAATCCGTCTAATACAATGGAATAATATGCGACGTCATCAGGGCATCTACACCCACCGAAATTTTGAAGGAAAAAAGAAGACGTTAGCACTGATGATGTATACGAATTGGATGGACATATATAGATAAAACTTCGACTACAAACGCTCACCTCACACAGTATGCATTGTCTAGTACGAATAATCGGCTTTTGATGTTTCACATCAGAACTAAGATGCTGAAAATATTATTCATGATGTATTACAGGAAGGGTATAATTCGCCAAAGTTTCCACGTCTCCCCCTTAACAATTCTCGTTATTAACACTCACATTATCATCCATCGTCCTCGTGTTCTTCACCGATGGCTCGACTTCACCATCAGATTCCTCCAAATCTACTCTGCCCAATCTTCTCTTCTTATCCACTTCGACAGTCCCGGAGTCTGACTGGTCAATACTGAAAAGATTTAGTGGTCGAAATAACGAGATGAGCCCAAGCAAGTGCAAGAATGAGCACAGTTAAGCGAACGAGAATCTCCATTACGATTTTCGAACACACACTTTAAAGCGCATTTTACATTTTTCAGATATATTTCATGGCCAGTTAAACCACTTTCAGAACACTCGGCCACTACAGCTTTTTCTTCTTCATTATTTATCAACAACTAATTTTTTTGAAATTTGTTCATACTAACTTCGAATAAATCGATTGATTAATAACTACGGTTATGTGATTGAGACAATATGATTGGACAGTGGTCAAATGAAATAAGGGTTCTAAACCAACTTCGGTAAAGTAACCAACGTGTTTTAACATGAAACAATAACAAACGACAACAAAATTTGTTCCTCATGATCTTCTTTGATGAAATTGATTGATTAATAACAAGGCGAACACAGGGGGAAAACAGTAAAGATGATCAGTGTATTAGTGTATTAGTATTAGGGGAGAAGTGGAGTAGAGAGAGCAAAAGGCCAGTTTCGGATGGAACTAGAGAAATGGTAAGTCACTCAATAGCGAATAAATACCAATGGGTCGCCTCATTAACCTGAAACAATGTGTAATTTTGTCTCTAGAATTGGAATAAATTCGGGAAAAATAGACAGCTTGGCTATTGAAAACAGGAAAACACGCAAATTATAGAGAGAAATGTCGAGAGGGATTCTAAAACTCGGGATTCATATACAACAGAAAGTAGAGGGTGCAAAGTCAAGGAGGGAAGGAAGGGTCTACTCTGCAGCACCCGCAGCAGCCTCCTCTCCCTCTGCTGCAGCGGGGTCGGAGCCTCCTACCGGCTGTAGCAACTCGTGCTGCAGGCACTGGGCAGCACTCGCGCGTTTTCTATGGTCGAGTTCCAGCATCGGAGCGAGGAAGGATGAGAATTGCGTCGCCTGCAATAAAATTCGGTAAGAAAAATCGAATATTTCTGAATTACAGGAGAAATTAATGCAATTTGCACAGTAATGATTTGTCGAAATGCAAATTTCATTAAATACAAATAAATAAACGCACTTCGTCGAGGTCCATCTCAAGGTTCATCATTTTGTCCAGCAGTGAGGCTGGCTCGTTGTCGGTTGTATGCAGCAAATTAACGTACTGCAATCAAACTAACCAAGTTATTTAGGTTCAGCCGCTCTCCATTCTGCACACCCTTTTCACAGGTTTCCCAATAATTAGTTGATTTAGCAAACGCCTTGCGATTCCAAATGCTAACAGTGAAATGCCATAAATGTTTGGCCCTGCGACCGTATCTTGTTCAAAGAAGTCGTTCCCATTCTGTAATTTGCATAGCGAGGCCAACCATGCACATCGCCTCAGTTTTCGCAAATCAAGGACTACAGTATACTTCCTCTTAAAGCCACCGTACCTAGTCGAAGTACTCATCATAGCGTTCGCCCGTCCAGTAAAAATTGGCCGGAATCGGACCGAGCATCTTGGTGATTTTCTCCAGAAGATCAGCATCCTGTGTGTAATTCGGTCCTGCAAATATTTGGTGAGCTCCAGCGAGAAACTGCGCGTTTTTATTCGTCACTTCGTCTTGCGTCTAAGTAATGACTATTTACTTGAACTTGGTTTGGCAAAAAAAAAATAGAAAAACAGTATACCTCGCAACATCATTCATATCTAAAAAAAAAAATAACAAGCTCCTTATTATCCCTTCCTCACCTTTCTCCGGCATGAATGGATATTCTCCAGTGGCCAACTCGAATGCCACACAAGCCGTGCTCCAAATGTCCGCAGCGGTACCGTAACCCTTGCGAACCACTACCTCGGGTGACCTGTGAATTAGTGATGTCGTTTCGATTATCGATTAATCGAAATTTTTCTACAGATTAATCGAAAAAAATTTCACTAAGTGCACATTTTTCGATTAATCGAAAATCTGTACAAATTTTTCGATTATTTTCGATTAGTTGCTCATAACTCGCTTCAAACTCATCGGAGAGCATTGGGAAAAGTGTCAGTCCACCTCCCATGGAAAGATTTACAAATTTGAGATTTCGTCATCACTATGTATTTTTTACATTTTCGCTCATATCTCGCTTCAAACTCATCGCCTGAGGCCAAATCATGTGCCAATCGAATCCCCTCGACGAGCTTTACAAAATGAAATACATATTTCGTCATACCTACTCAAAATTTCATCATCATGCTCGAAAAACGGCTTATTACGTAAGGATGACGAAATTTTGAGTAGGGAGGCCGCAATTTGTATTTCATCTTGAAAAGCTCGTCGAGGGGGTTCGATTGGAACTCGAGTTTACCTCAGGCGATGAGTTTGAAGCGAGATATGGGCGAAAATGTGAAAAATTACATAGTGATGACGAAATCTCAAATTTGTAAATCTTTCCATATGAGGTGGACTGACACTTCTCCTAAGGCTCTCCGATGAGTTTGAAGCGAGTTATGAGCAACTAATCGAAAATAATCGAAATTCGCGCACGCTCTGTAGAAAATTTTTCGATTAATCGAAAATCGAAATCGAACTGACAACCCTACTGTGAATAATCATGAAATGGTTTTAAATATTTTCTCGAAGCTACCGTACACCTCACCTGTACTCCGGGGTCTGGATATTATCCATCTGATGATTATTGATATAGCATGCATTTCCCAGATCCGCGATCTTGACCTACAATGGGAAAGCTCTGCAAATATGCAACCAACAGGTTACTGATTGGAAATAATTCTAGAGAAGTCGATCTATATCTTACTTGGGTGATGTTATCGCCGACCACCGTCAAAAAAAATTAACAGACTCTTTTCCTGTGAGGATCTGACGAATCCCTGTTTCCAATGAATTCCAGCATCTGAAAGAACGGATATTAACTGGAATTTATGCATACATTTTCAGAATCCGCAAAGCCAAAATAACGATTTAAAAATGTGTAACCTCGATCTCATCTAAGGCAGTCTCAGTGTTGATCTCATCCGGCTTGAGGATCTTGAGTGCGACGGACCGTTTCTGAAGTCGGTATATAGTAAAATATTATACTATTATAACTACTAATTTATAGATCTAACTACAAATTTATCTTACTATCTCGAGACTGAATTCGATAATCGATAATCAAACGATGCTACCTCACGCACTTCCTTGCACAGCCACACAGTGGAGGAGAAACCCCAGCCGAGTTTGTCGGTTACCCGGTACCTGTGAATCAGCCAATATCAAATTGGTAGCACAGCCATTCCTAGATATTTCCTTAATTATGCAATCCACTAACTTCCCATCGAAGACATCTCCGATTCTGACAGGATGATATCCACCCTTCTTGTAATCCCTCTTAGGCTCCACTTCATCATCTCCGTCACTCTATAAAATGAACAATTTCCAAAGGAACAACAGTGGCCAATAAGTACAGATTTCGTTTCACTATGGCAATTTCTCCTAATTTCTCACCTCATCCTCCTCGGCCTTTTCATTTTCATCTTTCATCTCTTCCTATTTTCTTCCTCATCCTCCTCATTTTCTTCCTCCTCCTCCTCTTCATCTTCATCAGCATTGACTTCTTCGGGAATCTGTCGAGTGGATTGAGTCGCACGACGGGGAGGTCGCTGAAAAATCGGAACTTGTCCAGAACGGCCCAAGCCCCGCCCCTTTTAGACCACGCCCCCTGCTCAAAACGTTTGGATAATTGACACTCGGTGAAGAGATGCGTTTTAAAAACTCGCCTGACGGACAGCAAGTTTAGCAGCCTTAGTGACAACTACAGTGGCTTTAGCGACATCAACTTTAGTAGTTTCATCCAAACATTTCACGGTGAATTGATGGCCATTGCACTGAAAAGAATAGGCTGAGAAAAAGATATTTAAATTTAAATAATTACTGTAACAATATATGATACATTCCAATTTGGCACTAAAAATAATGAAATGGACCAATATTAATAAGAAGCTCACGATCTTGGAGTGCTTAGGATTGTATTTTGAAGACCGAACTTCGAATCCACAACTGCACAGCAGAAAGATGCCACTCTAAAAGGTTTAGATCTTTCTAGAATTTGAATCGATATGTTATACCGCTTTCAGAGTAGTTTTGTGATGTATCTTAAGATATCGAGCGTAGGCATATGTGGAAGAAAGATATGCCTAAATTTGACTCCATTAAATACTATGGAACAATATACCGAATCATCAGGAGATCTCCACCCACCGAAATTTTGAAAGGGAAAAAAACAAGACGCTATCACTGATGATGTAAACGAATTGGATGAACATATATTGATAAAACTTTGACTACAAAAAGCCCACCTCACACAGTAGACATTGTGTAGTACGAATAATCGGCTCTTGATGTTTGACATCAGAGCTAGTATGCTGAAAATATTATTTTATTTATAATGTATTACAGGAAGGGAATAATTCGCCAAAAGCTTAACTATAAAGTCGTCCTCTTGAATAGTCTCGTTATTAACACTCACACTATCATTCATCGTCTTCGATTTCTTCACCGATGGTCCGACATCATTAGAGCCCCTCAGAGCCAGTCTAGCCGATTTTCTTTTCTTCTCCATTTCGACGGTTCCGGAATCTGACTTGTTCATACTGAAAAGAAGATGATTAAATGATGAAGAGAAGAAAGATATTAGAAATATTTGGTAGGATGAGAACACAGAGAAAATATATTTCATGGTCAGATAAACCAATTTCACTGAAGATTCGTCTGCTACCTTTTGATCATTATTTATCGACAACGAACGAGGACACAATTTGCATAAACTGTCCAGTAATTAACTATACCTGAAGGTTAAAAACTCCAAGACGAAAGGACGGTCGGAAAAATATTAAACAATTAGCTTAGACAACGACAACGCGGATACATCGAGAACTTCAAAGGGATCGCATGGATTTGTGAGTAACTAGATGAATAATGATGAGATGGACCGACTAACTAGAAGAGACGATTTAACACCTCAAAAGAGACAAATATAAAACAGACGGGGCGATCAGAATTACTGGAAAAGAAAGTTATTCTCTGCAGCAGCTGCAGCAATCTCATCTCCCTCTGCAGCAACCTCCTCTTCCTCTGCAGCAGCAGCAATCGCCTCTTGCTCTGCAGCTGCAGCAGTCTCATCTCCCTCTGCAGCAGCTGCAGCAGGCCCGCCGTGCAGCTGCAGCCACTCCTCCTGCAGGCACTGAGCAGCGGTCGCTCGCTTGTTCTGGTCCAGTTCCAGCATCGGAGCGAGGAAGAAGGCGAATTGGTCCGCCTGAGATCAATTATTGGAATTATTACAAATTTATCACAGCATTTTGCAAGACAGTAGTGTACACAAAGTCAAGCGCGGAACGGTTTCTATAGTAATATATGAGCTTATTTTTCGGAACGGTAATCTTTATTTTTCAAAATAGAAGACAATTAAATAAATATTTTTAAAAATACGTCATCATCGCTCCAGTCGCGCCACAGCAGCTCCTCAATCAGTGAGAACGGCTCCAGACTGGTGAGATGCAGCAAATCACCGTCCTGCAGTGAGCTCATAAGTGGGGTTCTATTGATGGAATTATAATTGAATCCTCATATCGCACACTCTCTCGCGAACAGAGCGACCCAATTCCTTTGTTCGTGCTATTGGAATTCATACACATATATTTTGGCCCATAAAAGGTACGTCCATTTACCAGACATCTTGCAACTCAGCCTACCGTACCTCGTTGAAGAAATCGTTCCAGTAAGCGCCTCTATTGTAGACATCGGGTGGAATCGGACCCAGCAACTTGGCAATTTTCTCCAGATGATCTGCATCACTCGCGTAATTCGGCCCTGCAACGACATTCGGTACCAGTGTTGCCGGATCGAATAATGGCACTCTCCAATTTTCACACTCTCTTGTTTCTCGGACCGATGAGATGTGTACACAACGGGCAGCGTACTAGTCTAGCCGGTAACACTAATGTATGTTTCCTTTATTTCTATTCCCAACAGAAATATTTCAAATCCCTTTGGGAATCAACAGATTGTGCCGGTAGAACTAGGTGTATTTAATTGATAAAATAACAGCTATTTCGATTTAATTTAACTTTCCGGTATTACTGCTAAACCGTTATCGAAAAGTGCCCTCTCCATTGTGCACACTCACTATCGCTCAGAGAAACGAAATAGTGGACATAAAGGTCAGAGTAACAATTAGGGGTCTCCTGATGAAAATAATTCCGGAACCCCAATAACGCGAACGAAGGAAATGGGCCGTGGGGGAATGAGGAGGTAATGATATTCCAATGGAGTTTCATTGGATTTCAATTCTAACCAGAAACACCTGATCACTATTCGATCCGGCAACCAACCTAAAGCTCATCAACCACCAGTCCCTCTAATCCCTTCCTCACCTTCCTTTGGCGCGAAGAGGCAATCGCCCGTGGCCAATTCGAATGCCAAACAGGCGGCGCTCCAAATGTCCGCAGCCGTACCGTAATCTAGGCCAATCAGCACCTCAGGCGCCCTGCAATTGCAATTTTTTTTAAAACCCACTGATATTGGGGTGTCCCAAAAGTCTTGTCGTTTTTTGTTGAAAAATATTTCTTCAACTGTCAAGAACCTTATTGAATCCTGCTAAGCTGTGATTGATGAAGTAACTATGGACCTTCTGTTGTGATACTTTAACCAATGAAATCATAGCAATTCCGAAGAACTACGGTATGTATGACAGAGCACACAAAACACAAAAATGCCGTTCTCCTTTTTGTGAATAGATAAAAATCAGTTTATTGTCTCAAGTAAATAGGGCGTGGTCATCAAATAATATGCGCGCCATTCCGGCTTCCCATCTCGAATAGCATCATCACTACCAAACTTGCCATTTCCCACACATTTTTCAATTTTTTTCCGATATTGATGTCGGAAATTGATCAAAATATTTTAAAATAAATCAAAACGTTCAACCATCTACATTTGAGCGCAATCGAAGGGGATACAAATAGTAAAATAAAAAAAAATTAAAAATCGACCTCCAAAATGTCCCTGATTTTCAAATTTTCTGGCTTATTTCGGAGATCGCAAAATATATTTCTGGTTTAAAAATTTTATTTAAAAGTATAATACATAGTACTACTACAGTATTTGTTTGGGCTTCGGAATCTCAACCGCATCTGATTTATGAAAATTCAAAAACTAGGTCGAAAAACATACATTTTCTTATATTGCGTCACCACTAGGTAAGCTCACGATCTAATCAAAGTCGAATAAATTAGTGCAGGAGTACTTGCATCTATTAAGAATGAGTGAGTGATATTACGACTTGCGGTTCTCTTGAAATAATAAAAAATAAAAACAGCGACAAGACTTTTGGGACACCCTAATATTTTAAAAATATTTTTTCTCAAGACAATTCTCAAATCACGAAAAATCAACAACAACAAAACCATCACAATATCTCCATGCTTACCGCACACCTCAGGTGGTAGGACAAGATGTAAAAAATTTCTTGGAAAAGCCCATCTTGTAAATATTTGAACAATGAGTCGGCGTAAACATCCTTTGAATAAAAATTTACGAGATTGGCTTTTCCAAGAAAATTTTTACATCTTATCCTATCACCACACCTCACCTGTACTCCTTAGTCTGTATTTCGTCCATGAAGTGGTTGGTGGTCCAGCACGCACTTCCCAGATCCGCGATCTTGACCTACAATATTGCTAAAGAAGGCAATAATTCGGCGTGTCGCACTTGTCACAACCGCAACCTCGCGATACCAGGCTTATCTACTACAGTAACCTCGCATACTACCGTACCTCATAAGTCTCATGGTCGATCATCGTCACCAGAATATTCTCCGGCTTGATGTCCGAATGAATGATCTGGCATTTGGTGTGCATGTAGTCGAGGCCTTCGAGCACCTCAAAGATCAATTAAAAACATCGTTTTAACGCATAATAAAATAGAGAAATATTGTTGTATAGTAATTATATTCCATATTAATTATATACCAGAATAGTAAATACCCTACGTAAATAATAGTCGTGCCCCAGAGCGCGCGCCCCTTGAACTCGTGACCCGTTTATATCCCAAGTATACTGTAAGACATCGTATAACTGCGACGCCAATTCAAATTGCGCGTCCTTTGTCTTGTCACGATTTCCGATTAAGGGAAATACCGTATTGTATTTTCCCTCGTTTATTTCGAGGAGACTCCCGGTCTCTCTCTCTCCCGTCGTCTCGCTTCCACGTTCCCCTCACCCGGCTAGTCTATGTTTCTCCGATAAACGTCGTTGTTTATCACTCTGGCACTTCTCCCTTCACACTACAAGGACACAAGCACATCAGTATCGATCGAGATACACTTCAAATATCATAACAGCCAAACAACATATTTACACTGGACAGTAGTTGCGAAAAGGAGATCAACTTGGTATTTAAAGGATTTTTTCCAAAATTAAAGAAATTGTCACCTGACGAATGATGACCTTCACTTCTCCCGTCTCGATTCCAGTGTTGTGGGCCTGGATCAGCTTGAGCAGATTCCATTCGAGCGGCTTTAAATATTTATATTAATTTATTTTTAATAAATCAAAAATAATAATATTACGTCTGCTTAGTATCCCTCACCTCGAATACCATGCACACGTGGTCTCCGTTTACTCCCGACGTGGAGAATGAGTCGAGCAGTTGGACGACCTTAAAAAGACGTTTACCATTTCGAATAATAATACATATATAACGATATTTTAAAATTATTTTCAAAAATAACCTTGTTCCTGTGCGGATCGGACGTGTCGCTACTTCTGATGGTGAGAAGCAACTGGAAAGAGCAAGTATCGTTACAGGACCATGAAAACAAAAGTTTAAAATCAAATGAGCGACTGAGTATGGCCCAAACCACTGTCCGATCCGCAAAAAAGCACTTTTTTCTAAAAAAAAAAATTACTAATAAATTTAATTAACCTCAATCTCATCCTTAGCAGTCGCTGTGTAATTCGCCTTTACAATCTTGAGCGCTACGGATCGATTCTGAACTCAATAGTTTGTTTACCCATCCTCCAGCAACAATGTTGGAGCGAATAGTCACTCTCTCCATTCTGCACACTCGATCTCTCTTCCAGAGTGTGCACAATGGAGCACTATTTGATCCGGCAACACTAATAGACAATCAATCTCCACAACAGTGAGCGACCATAAAGATGTGGCTCAAGCGATAAAATCACTACGCTACCGTACCATATGCGCTTCATCGCACAGCCACACAGTGGAGAATCGACCCCAGCCGAGCTTGCGAACCACCTGGTACCTGAAAATACACGCATGTAAAATATTGAGCCAAGGATGTCTTGTGATTGAACAATATCTCAATAGGGAATGGTCAAAGTCCACGGAAACGTATCTGAAATCGGTTGTCATACGCAGTTTAGGCGTCGCGAGGGATGCACGAATCGACTTTCAAAACTTAAAAAAAGCCAGTGATTTAGAAAGACTCAAAAATCGATGTCCCAAAAACAAAATAAAATTCAGTTAAATGATCGGACATGGTTAGTTCACTTAGAAAAAGAAAGACATTTCAATGAACAAAACCCAATCAACTGAGATTACAAATCGGCATCTACTCTCTCCATTTTGCATTATCTTTCGTCGGTTAGAGGCGAGAGAGTACGCGATTTGAGGAGAGTCGGATGCTAATATGTTTCCTCTTCCACTGACTTCTCATTGAAGACATCTCCGATGCGCACCGGATGATATCCGCCCTTCTTGTAATCACCGCGATTTTCCTCCTTTTCGCCGTTCTATAATATTAATGATATTAATCAGAGAGATAAAGACTGCGAATACTACTCAGGTTTTCTCTACTCTCAACAGGTTGTTGCACACTCACTCAACAGACAGTGAAAAAAGAAAATGTGCCGAATGGAGAGCAGAAAACCGAAAAGTCATCACTACTAGGGATATCTAAACGGAAAACTGCGGTCCGCTATTCTTATTGAGGAAATCTTAACCCGTTTCGAGGTCGGAATGGTTCATCACCAATGCGTGATGAAAAAAGGCTCTCCGTAATGGGGCTATCCATAAGGACCATTCGACCGGATTCTCTGTGAGATGATCGGTTGCTCCTACCACTCACCTCATTCTCCATCTCTTCCTTATCGTCCTCATTCTCCTCCTTATCTACATCCACTTCTTCTTCATCTTCCTCATTTTCTTCTTCTTCTTGATCACTATAAACTGCCTCCTCTTCATCGTCATCTTCATTTTCCTCCGCCTTTCCTTCTGTATCTTCCACCTTCTCCCTTCCTTCCTCTTCATCCTCCATCTCCTCCTTCTCTTCATCTTCCTCATTGCCGAGCTTCTTTTCAGTGGGTTCAGAACGCCTCCGAGCGTAGTGAGCGGAACGACCGGGGACGCACGGGATCTTCAAAAGGTTATTACTCATTATTGATTTTATGAAAGAGTGTAGTGACTACAACAACAGCTAGGTGTTCTGGCAATACTCTCGCTTCACAGTTGATACGAGAGCTATAGTTAAGAAGGCCTGGACAAAGCGAAAATAGTTTCTTACTGTCTAAACTCTAAATAATACTGGAAATTTCAAATAAATTCGCAGGTGGTGGAAATTCAACATTCTGTGAAGAAACGGGGGAAAAGCGTACCTGACGGGCAACAGCGTTGGCATTAGAGGATCTAGTGACCATTTTCGAAACGACAACAACTTCGGTATCCTCATCCAAGATTTGCACCGTGAATTCGTGCCCACTGCACTGAAAAATTAGGTTGAGTAATGACATTTAGAGCTTAAATAAGTATTTGAACAAAACGTAATACTTTCCAATTTGGCATTAAAAATAAATAAAATGGAATCCAAGACTATCAAAGCTCACGTTCTTGGTGTGGTTGGGATAGTATTTTGTAGAGCGAACTTCGAAACCACAACTGCACAGCAGAAAGATGCCACTCTAAAAGGATTAAACCGTTCGAGAATGTGGATCTACATTAGCGATGACAAATCGGCATCGGCTCTCCTCAATTTGCGTGATCTGTAATCAGTTAGAGAGGCGAGAGAGCACGCAAATTGAGGAAAGTCGGGCGCCGAAGTGAAACCACTAATCTGAATTTTATACCGCTTTCAGAGTAGTTTTGTGGCGCCTCTGGAGATGCTGAGCGTAGCCACATGTAGAAGCAGGATATGTCTAGAATTTAAAAAAAAAAATTTTTCCTATTGGAATATTATGCAAAATATATGCAAAATACCTCTTTCGATATTTTAAGACCAAACGGAGCAATTACCTCATGTAAACGAATTGGAATAGCATATACACTTACAACCCATAACTTTACCATAATTAGCTCACCTCACAGAATAAGCACTGTGTAGTACGAATTATCGGCCTTTGAAACATGAAATCAGGGATAACATGCTGAAAAGACATAATATAATTAATATTAATTTAGTTCTTAACACTCACACTATCATTCATCGTCTTCGATTTCTTCACCGATGGTCGCATATCAGAGTCCTCCATATTCTCAATGAATTTCGCATGATTGGCGGATAGTCTGGCCGATTTTCTTGTCTTCCCGACTTCAACAGTATCTGTCTCTTCCATACTGAAGAAAATTAGATTGAAATAGATCAAAATACGCAATATTAGAAACAATCACAGTAACAGACATGGCCCTGAAACGTCACACTATATAGGTAAAAAGATATTTTTCAAGGCCACATAAACCCTTTTCACAACAGTTAGTTACGACACTATCTTCATTATTTATCAGCAACGCGATCGAGAAAATAATTAGCAAATATTATTATTTTTATTATATTCTGGTTAACTACGACGAACTGATTAACAACTAGACGAATGAATGTGCTTGGCATGTGTTAAAAATCAGAGAGTGATAATTGTAGCTCGAGGCTCACAACAAACCGAACAGGCATTTCATTTATTGATAGATCGCCTAAGGCACAATGGCAAAACTTACGGAGAGAAAAAGGGCGGAATAAATAACCAACATAGACTATTAATGTATAGCGTGTGC
This sequence comes from Pristionchus entomophagus, assembly GCA_036245825.1. Lineage (NCBI taxonomy): Eukaryota > Metazoa > Nematoda > Chromadorea > Rhabditida > Neodiplogasteridae > Pristionchus > Pristionchus entomophagus. The sequence continues at coordinate 36,407,159 of BTSX01000002.1, forward strand.
TAGAGGGAGCTAGATGCGCATTAGCAAGTACAGTAGTGCAGGGAAGAATGGGTCTACTCGGTCTTTGCAGCCTTTGTAGCCGCCTCCTCTCCTTCTATCTCTTCTTCCTTTACAGCAGCTGCAGCAGTCTTTTCTTCCTTTACAGCAGCTGCAGCAGCCTCTTCTACCTTTACAACATCTGCAGCAGTCTTTACTTCCTTTACAGCAGCTGCAGCATCTGCGAGTACTGGTGCGTCTTGGAAAGGTATTCCGGTCACTCGAAATTTTAGCAACAGCCCTTCGGGTGGTAAGACGTTTGGGAAATTCCATTTGGGAATATGCCATTTGGGTAGAGAGGGAATAGTGGGTTCCAGAGTGCAAAACGCGATACCAGTTTCTGTATTTTCAAGATTGTCAGAATCCCCGACCACACCACGCTGCGGATCGAGAACTGAAACTCGAACCAAGTTTTTCATTTTCGTTGTATTGCTTGTTCTTTTGATAAAACTTTTATTTTTCTTATTCAATCACTTATTTAAACGCGTATCTACCCCCTAAGTATGTTTCATTTAAGTGGCGTGGTTGAATTCAGTGATTTTCGCTCCTTTTCAAAACTGACACGTCACCATAAATTACATTGCTCCACCCTCGTTACAAATGGTTTGCCCGTTTTACAAGACCAATCAGCTATTGTTGCCCCGACTCTCCGCTACACGCTGATTGCCTAGAATAGCCGTAATTATCAGTCGGAAGTATTCAAATTCTCGTTTGAACGTTGCAATTCTGCCCGAAACGCTGATTTGGCCTGATTTTTATCAACCTTCGCTACCAATGCTTTGCCCGTTTTACAAGACCAATCAGCTATTGTTGCCCCGACTCTCCGCTACACGCTGATTGCCTAGAATAGCCGTAATTATCAGTCGGAAGTATTCAAATTCTCGTTTGAACGTTGCAATTCTGACCGAAACGCTGATTTGGCCTGATTTTTGTCAACCTTCGCTGCCAATGCTTTGCCCTCGATTTTATTGGTCGTTATACCTTACCAAACCACTCTGATCGTTTAAACAATGTCCTTAGCTACACGCTGCGTACCTGGAATAGTCTTGGGTATCAGTCGGAAATATTGAAATCCTCGTTTGAATGGTCTCAATTCACTCCTTATTCAATCAATGCCACCACTCGCGTTCTTTCTATTGATTTATTTGCTTACTTATTCATCATTTTTATTTGAACATGATTGCAGATCACCTCAAAAAGAAGGCGCCGACAATCCCGAGGTCGCTCAAGAAGAAGGGCCAACTCAATTTGATTATTGTAATGCCTCTGTAGATAAAAAAAATCCTTCTGCTTTAAAAAATGTTCAAACACACGCACAGGTTGTATAAATAAGTTTCACCCCAGTCTTTGATTTATAATAACTAGAAAATGTGAAATAAAAGCGAAAGAAAAAATAATATAAACAGGAATATTAAATCTGACACAAGTCAACGACTCAGTTCCAAATGAGATATACTGTAGAAGTGCGTCGCCCTGCTATTTTCTCGAAATAGCTGTGTTATTGTTATTTCGCTTTTTTCGCTCTTTTATTTGTTCTGATGTATTCAGCACCACCGATAGCATTAGTTAAAATAAGCAAAATATTTATTCGACGCCGTTGAAATATAGCCGTTGCCCTCTCTACATTTGGGAAACTTTTCACGCGGAGCACAGAGCGCGCACATCACTTCAGAATCTATTTTCGCACGATTAAATTATTTTTTAAATGTTCTTTCTTATTAATTACATTACAAATCAAGTAGAAGAACACGATAATCACAAGGAAATTGCGCGAAAATTTATATCAAGCGTGAAGTTTCCCAAATGGCACTTTTCCAGGTGGCATCTTCCCAAATGGAATTTCCCAAATGTCTTACCACCGCCCTTCGAGCAACCTAATCATCGAAACTTAAACTCGTCCTCACCATCAGCTGCAGCATCTTCCTCCTCCTTTACAGCAGCTTCAGCAGTCTCTTTTACCTTTACAGCAGCTGCAGCAGCGCGGCGTTCGTCGCGCGGCTGCAGCCACTCGTGTTGCAGGCACTGAGCAGCGGTCGCGCGATTCTGCTGATCGAGAGCTAGCATCGACTCGAGGAAGGAGGAGAACAGCGTCGCATTACGATTTTTCGTCATTAGTATATTTATCGTTGTAAATTTTAATTATTTTTAAACGATAAACGTACATCATTGAAGTCCCAACCGTGCGCAGGACCAAGAAGGGTGTCCAGCAAGGAGGCTGGCTGGAGGCGGGTTGTGTGCAGCAAATTCCCGTCCTGCAATCAACACAACAACTGCCATTTAGAGTTTGCCGCTCTCCATTCTGCACACTTTTCACCGGCCTGGCAGACTCTAGCGCGTCAAACTTGTCAAGCCATCGTAAGTCGTTGGGGTAGTCGATGATATAACCACAATATTCGCACATCAAGGACTACAGTGTGCTTCCCCTTCAAGCTTCCTCTCCATTCTGCACACTCTCCATGCGACCAGTCAGACAAGAGAGTGTGCCGAATGGAGAGAGCTGCTATTCCATTCGGCAGCAGTTAGCATTGTTTACTTTGCGCGATAAATAAATAGGATATTTTATTTCAATGATTAGATAATCCAATTTCAAGCCGTACCTCGTTGAAGTAGTCGTTCCAACGAGATCCCGTCTGGAAGACATCAGAAGGCATCGGCCCCAGTAACTCGATGATTTGCGCCAGATGATCAGCATCATGAGTGTAATTAGGTCCTGAAACGAAATTCAGTGTGATAAACAAATAAAATACATTTTAAAAAAGAGATTCTTTGATTCTCAAGTGAAAAATCCCACCAAGACTTTCCAAATTACTAGGTTCTTTTAACTTGATCCGGCATCATTACTAAACGGCGTAATCGGTGAGCCCCCTCCTCACCATCTCTCGGCACGAATAGGTAATCTCCCGTGGCCAATTCGAATGCCAAACAAGCCGTGCTCCAAATGTCCGCAGCGGTATCGTACCCCATGCGAACCAGTACCTCGGGTGACCTGTAAGTAATCATGAAATAGTTTTAAATATTTGCTCGAAGCTACCGTAACGGCACATGCTATCATAATCACTGGAAGCTACCGTACACCTCAACTGTACTCCAGAGTCTGTATTTCATTGCTAAAGTGCTGGTGAGTCCAACAGGCATTACCCAGATCCGCGATCTTGACCTAAAAAGCGACAAAATCAATAAATGAGAAAGTCGAACCATAATTCTTCCGAAACTATTCAGTGTTATCGTTTCGGCTTTGGATTCAGTACTATACGCAATTATCGGGCGAGCCTATCAAAGCTGCCACCTCGCGTGCTATGGCGAGAGGAGAATGTTTCATATACTGGCGTCAAAATAAGAATGTAAAAAATTATAACCTTGCAAACAACCGTACCAAGCAATCAGCCAGCGCCACCGTACCTTTGTAATTTTGCCTTGTGCTCGCGTCACCAGAATATTCTCCGGCTTGATATCCGTGATGGCATTTGGTGTGAAGGTAATTGAGACCTTCGAGCACCTCAATAGGCAAAATTTTTAGAGTTGAGATAATGCGTTTTTGGCATAAAGAGTATTTTAGAAACATTATTCGTAAAGTAATGTAATTAATTTAATTTAAAAGAAATGATTGTCACCTGTCGAGTGATGATCTTCACTTTATCGATCGTAACTCCGGCGTTGTAGACTCGGATCAGCTTGTCAAGATTACATTCAAGCGGCTATAAAAAATATTTAAAAAAAAATTGTTTAATGAATCCTAACAGTCGCTGGTTCTCTGATAGAAAAAAAGTGCGGCCAAATCGAGAAAATTTCCATAAATATTCTTCAAAATAAATAATTTAGAAAAAATATCAAACCGCTTCTCTGACCTCGAATGCCATGCACACATGGGTTCCGTTGATTCCGGAAATGGTGAATGAATCGAGAAGTTGGATGATCTAAAAATTTAATTAACATATACTGTTTATTCATCGCGCAAAGTACAACAAAAATTCTAACTGTTGCCGAATAAAATAAATGCTCTCTCCATTCGAACACACTCTTGTCTGACTGGTCGCATGGAGAGTGTGCAGAATGGAGAGAGCACAATTCGATCCGGCAACACCAGTGATAACGTGCCTTGTCCCTGTGTGGATCGGACGAGTCCCCGTCTTTGATGGAGTGCAGCAACTGAAAAAAGCAATAATTTAATGATATAAATAGTAATTATATATAATTATTATTTTAATATATTAAAATTGGTAATGATAGTAAACAAAAAACCTCAATTTCATCATCAGCCGTCTCAATGCATACTTGTGCTGATTTGACAATCTTGAGCGCGACCTTCCGCTTCTGAAACCGCAAATTATTAGCGAAAATAACGAGGATAGCGACCTATGTGCTGCACACGTTCCTTTCCTATCATTCAATCATAGGTGGAAAAGCTAATTCGGAGGTAAATTTAAATTTTCCCAGAAATTTCCCCTTTGAGAAAAGTCTGCCCTCCTTTGGTGTTTCTACCTCGGTGTCCTCTACCCAATTTTATTTTTGAGGTAAGGGTAGAACATATGCCTTAGGTAGAATCACCAAAGCACGTCAGACTTTTCTTAAAGAAGAAAGTCTGGGATTTAAAAAAAATGTGTACCTCATACGTAGCTTTTCGATCTATGCATTCAATCAATAACCAATCAACGTTATCGTACCGTATCCACCTGCTTGCACAACCACACAGTGGAGAACACACCCCAGCCGAGCTTGCGGACAACCTCGTACCTGAAAATTAATGTAGATAAAAATTTCGAAAAAAATACGCATTTATGGTTTATATCTAAATCAGCAATTAACTAACTTCTGGTTGTATACATCTCTGATGTTGACTGGATGATATCCGCCATTCATGTACTCCTCAATATTCTCCTGATCCCCCTCATCATCGTTCTGTAATGCAAACTGTTGATGTTGTTTCGGTATTGGCTCTCTCCATTTTCCACACTCTCGACGAAAGAGTGTGCGGAATGAGGAGAGTGGAAAACTTAAACCACCCTAATGTATACAATTATGCTATAATACTGTAGAGAAATATCGCTATTTTATCAAAACTATTTTCATAAACTTCTCACATCACATGGCGTAGACTCCATCTCCACCACTTCATTATCTGGTCCATCACTCTTCTCTTCATCCTCCTTTTCAGCCTCCTTCTCCACATTTTCCTCGTCCTCCATCCTCTCATTCTCCTCATCATTGATAGCGGTGACTTCGATTTCCTTCGCCGCCATATGCTTCTGCAATTATCGAAATGTTTCATTCCATCTAATGAGTTGCGGTCTACCACTAGCTCAGAATCTATGCATTAATCTTTTTTTTGACACGATCGATTTAAAAAATCGCTGTAATTAAATTAGCATTTTGTGATAAATCAACAGACAACAATCTCACCCATCGCGGAGTAAGAACGGACTGTACGAGCTTTTGAAGGGTATACTGCTCGCCATTGCACTGAAAGTTTTTTCTCTTAAATTAGCGTTAACAAATTGTCGGTTATATAAATATTATAACAACATACGACACGATTCAATGGGGTAAAATAATTCAAAATTGAACAAATCATGAGCAGAAAGACCTTCTTTTTGTGGTTCGGGTCGATTCTCTTAGATCGTATCACGAGGCCACAAGCACAGACAGCATAGAGTCCATTCTGGAAAGGTTTACGTAATTCCACAATATAAAAAAAGTTGATACCATGAAGTGATAGAACGAGTCCGAACTCACGTTTCACAACCAACGTTTGGGAACCATGCGAACAAAGGACAATGGAACTAATCCCGTTGTCCTCTTGGTTCCCAAACGTCGGTTGTGAAACGTAGGTTCGAACTCGTACCTACCATGAGCAGTGACGACTTGTGTTTGTGCCGAAGGTGGTGGACATGAGCAGTCACCGAAGGAGGATATTCCTGAAATTGCATAAAACTACAATAAATGAGTATTTTGTGTAGGGGATCACCTCGCAGAGAACACATTTGGGACCAGTCTTGATCTTCTCTTCCACTTCGTGCAGGGTGAATCGTTGTGACGGGCACTGAAAAGATTGAAAGATTGGACTGATCTGAAAAGATTGGAATGAGTCAAATGCATGACGGCTGGTACAACTATGCACTTCTGCATACCCATTTGAAAACGAAATGCTGTTACACTGAAAGGAGTAGTAACTTCGCGGATTAGCATCAATCATCACGCCTATGGGTGCTAGGTCGGATGAGCACCGGCGGATGAGAACCAACCGGATAAGAGAGAACACAAAAAATGCCGACTCCTAGTATTTTCTCTGATGGTTCTCTGTACCAAATTGAATTTACTGACAGAATACTGGAAGACAAACAATTTTTGCTTCTCATCCGACGGTGCTCATCCGACCTAATTCCCCCGTACGCTAACTCACCTCTCCGTGCTTGCGATATTTGTAGTGAGAACGGACTTCGAAGCCACACGAGCATTTTAGAAAAATATTATTCTGAAAAGTATTAGACAACTAGCGATTAGGAAGACAAATGTACCGCAATCAGTGACGACTTGTGCTTTGGTGTGCAGTATATTGGTACGTCGATGGAGGATACGCCTAAAGGAACTCTTATTAATAAATTCGAGCAATCCCTTGGAAAATATAATTTCAGTTTAAATATCATTGATCTCGCAAAAGGACTCGAATAGACGCTCACTTTACACTGCACACACTGTGGCGTTGACTGCTTGATATGGATCTTGTGAAGGGAGAAGTAATGACAATTGCACTGAGAAGACAGAATTAGTTAGAAAACTTTAAACAGGTAAATTATTTAAATTCTAATAAGTTCTAATATAGACTCTTCTAGTCCACAAGTATAGAAGAAACCAAATTTCGTGGAAACAACCAGGAAATACAATATTCTAATAAATAAATAAATGAATAAAAACTGAACACACCCCCTTGTTGTGGTAAGGATTGTAATGAGATCGAATCGCTTCGTTACAACCACAGAGTAGGTAGATTTCATTCTGGAAAGAAACGGACTGGCATAGTCATGAACGGAATAAACGTACCGCTCTCAGAGTGGAATTGTGCTGTCTCTCGAGGTGTGCCGCATAGCCAACTGCGGTAGAGGGATACGCTTGGAATTGAATTAAAATGTAATTCAATTTTAAATTAAGGGATCTATTGGGGTGTCCCAAAAGTCTTGTCGCCGTTTTTCTTTTTATTATTTAAAGAGAACCGTAGGTCGCAATATGTCTCACTCGTTGTTAATAAGTGCAAGTACTCCTGCACTAATTTATTCGACTTCGATTAGATCATGAGATTGCCTAATGGTGAAGCAATAATATAAAATGTTTGTTTTTCGACCTTGTTTTAAAATATTCATAAAACAGAGGCGGTTGACATTCCGAAGCCCAAACAAATACCATAGTAGTAGTAGGAATCAGACTTGTAAATGCAATTTTCGAACTAAAAATATCGCTTGAGAACTCAGAAATAATCAAGAATATGTGAAAATCATGACCATTTTTTAGGTCGATTTTTGAGTTATCTATTTTTACCCCCCATCAATTGCGCTCTAATGTTAATTTTTCAACGTTTCGATTTCCGGAATCAAATTCGAAAATTTTTAGAATAATGTGTGGGAAATGGCAAGTTTCATAGTGATGATGCAATTCGAGAAGGGAAGTCGGAATGGTGCGCATATTGAGTATGGATCACTTCCTATTTGTGGCAAACATTAAACTGATTTTTATCTATTCAAAAAAAGGAGAACGGATTTTTTGAACGAAAACTGAACGTGGGTGTTTTTAGTGTGGTCAGTTCTACATACCGTAGCTCCTCGGAACTGTAATGATTTCACTGGCTCAAGTATTGAAACAGAAGGTCAATAGTTACTTCATCAATCGCCACTTAGCAGGATTCGATAAGGCTCTTTACAGTTGAAAAAATATTTTTCAAAAAAAAACGACAGGACTTTTGGGACACCACAATAGTTCGAGCTCACCTCACACAGGATGCACTGAGGAGTCCTCTGCAATGAGCAAAATCTTCATTGTGAAATAATCGATAGTACAATTCTCACCGGAAACTGGAGGCGCAGAGCTTCTTGAGGATCCAACTTGTGAATGGCGAATTGGTGGCCATCACACTGATAGAAAGAAATACTGAATACGAAATTTGGTAAATAGAGTAAACAATCATATTTTTGAATATTCGCACTTGAGATTTAAATAACAGAACTAAGTGAAAGAAGAGAGCACACTTTTAGAGTAAACTAACCTTCAGAATATGTCCGGGATTGTGTGAGAAAGAGCGAATTTCCAAGCCACACTTGCAGACAAGATACATTTCATTCTAAAAAAATAAATATAACTTCGAAGCTGCTAAGCGCATACCTCAAGCAGAGTAGTACTGTGGTTCCTGTAGAGATGTTGAGCATAGGCAGATGCAGTTGAGGGATAGGTCTATGATCGAATCGAATTATTGGAATTTAAGAGAAAACAATGTGAAGGAACAAGCGATGGCAAAGCTTATTCTCCCAAAGTAACGCGTTCTTTGGCCGATCAGAGAAACGAGGAGGAACCGGCCCCGATTCGCCATAACTAGAAGGAACGGATCGCACGTCTTACCTCGCACTGAATGCACTTCGGTGTCGTCGTCTGAAATGAATCAAATTCGTGTATTAGCCTCGTATACGACCTAATGGACCGAAACATCCAGCCGATCCATCTAGGAAGCATTATAGCCCCTCCCCCCTTCCGTTCTTAGTTTTCCCATTCACCTTTCATATATTCATATTCATATTCTTTATTCACCAACGCATTAGGGAGCGGGAGGGAAGTGTAGGGTAGGGTAGGTGGTATTTTGGTAGCTCGGGCGAGCTTGTACAGGTGAAATTGTGTGGCAGTTTCCGTGTTACAATTTGATAAGGGAGGAGTCAATAGTATAAGAAGGGGTTTTCTTTATGGAGTTACGGTAAGAAAGACGGGGCATGGTGACTACTGGGTTGTGAAGGGAGTTCCAGATTGTTAGGGATCGGGATGTACAAGAGGATAAAGAAACAGGCATGCCGTAGGGAAGTGCGATGCGTAAACTGTGAGCGGAACGGAGACTACGAGTAAGTGGAGAGATCGAGTAGAGATCAGAAGTGTCAAGGTCCGTGCACAGAATCATAAATAAAGAACATATCATTCGTCGCACGACGATACTCTAATGTCTCCAGGTGGAAACACTCGAGCCGTTCAGGATAGGATTAGTACGGTAAACCTGAGCGCCTTAGCACACGTTTAGTAAACTCACGCTGAACCGACTCTAGCTTGTTCGTTAATCCGACAGCTGTGGGGTTCCAGATAATAGTGGACGATTCAAGAAGGGGACGAATGTAAATCTTGTATGCTTTCAACAAAATACTGGGAGAAGTGGTGAGGAAAGAGCGAAGCATTAGATTGCACATTGATCTCGCTTTCCTTGTTATCTGATTTATGTGGTGCTCAAAATGTAAATTCTCAGTAAAGAAAATACCGAGATCACGAACTATTTACTTGGGAGTAATAATGGAATCATTAAAAACATATTGAGAACGTGTTTTAAGGCGTCCAAGATGCAATACTGTGCACTTAGGAGCGCTAATAGTCATATTCCAAATGCGAGACCAGTTCTCAATATTTTCAATGGCAATTTGAAGGTCAGCACTGTGTTCTGGAACAGTAGCGTAAATTTTGAGATCATCCGCAAATACATTGTACTTAACGGAGTCAGGAATACAAGAGCATAGGTCATTGATATAAATTATGAATAAGAGCGGACCGATAGCCGACCCTTGAGGCACCCCAGATTTAATAGGAACGGGTGGGGGAAAAGTAGTTACCAATGAATACGCGTTGTGATCTACCTAGGAGCTCCGCCCCCTTTTATTAGGGGACGGAGCTTACCCCCCAAAGTAAAGAAGTGGTAAAGTTTCGGTCAAGTAACGAAGTTTCGGTGATGTAAAGAAGCCCCCCTTTCACTGACCTATTTTCTATTATAATTTCGGTACTTGAATACGGCACTAAGCACCCACATTAATGCTTTTCCTCTTCGAAAACGGCTTCGAATTCTTCACCGACGGAGACTTGCTGCACAAACTGAGCGTGAGATCACGGCTATGATGCTGAAAGGAGAAAACATTTTAAAGGATATTAATAAAAAAAGAATCAAATATCACCACCCTTTACTCACATCATCATCCTCCTCTTCATTCATCGTCTTCGATTTCTTCACCACTGCTATCATTGTATCACTATCCGAGTCCTCCCCATTCTCGATGGGCTTCGCATGCTTGGCTGATAGTCTGGCCGATCTTCTCTTCTTCTTCTTCACTTCGACGGTTCCTGACTGATACATGCTGAAGAGAAGGCTAGATGGGCGACTTTTGCAGCGATTATAGCTCACAAAACTCTCAAAATTGCGATTTTGCTAATTATCTATTAAAAAATTATCTCAAATATCAGGTTCATGGTCAGTTAAACCCATTTCAGAAAACTCGGCTACTACCATTTCTCTTCTATAGCATTTATCAACAAAAACAATTTGGAAATTGGCAAACAACGATCGATAACACCATTAGCAACTTTGGAAAAATCGATTGATTATTAGCTAAAAGCCTGATATGATAAATTTATTGATTGATTGATTGGGGTAATGTGGTTGAGAAAATGCGATTGGCCAATGGTGAAAGGATATTGGAGAGGGTTGTAAGCCAACTTCTGGTGGGACATCGTTGAAACGATGTAAGGATGGGGGAGGGTTTGAACCCAACGTCGGATGAAACAGTATTGAAATGTGATAGGGATTGGGACGGGTTGATAGCCAACTTCGGAAGGGATAACAGGAAAAAAGTATCGATTGATAACGATCTGGGGTAAAATATCGATTGATATCGATCTGGAGTACTGAGTGATTATGAGGGATAGAGTGAACAAAAAAGACAGAATTCTTGTTCAAGAAAAAAGGGAGAGCATAGTCGTGAGCAATGACGAAACTTCACGCAAGGAAAATCGTAAATGAACCAGGAAAATCTAGAACCTGGGGGAAAATGGGTTTGGGAATTAGCGAACATTAATGATGTATAACAACGAACTGACGAACTGAACAGGGTAAAAGGGGCGGAATAAATAACCAAGATAGACTATCAATGTAGAGCGTGTGCTAGAGGGGAGCTAGATGCGCATTAGCAAGTACAGTAGTGCAGGGAAGAATGGGTCTACTCGGTCTTTGCAGCCTTTGCAGCCGTCTCCTCTCCTTCTGAAGCAGCTGCAGCAGTCTCTTCTTCCTTTACAGCAGCTGCAGCATCTGCGGGTGCCGGTGTGCCTTGAAAAGATATTCCGGTCATTCAGGAGACTTCTAACAACAGCCCATCGAACAACATAATCATCCAAACCTAAACTCGTCCTCACCATCAACTGCAGCATCTTCCTCCTCCTTTACAGCAGCTGCAGCATCTTCCTCCTCCTTTACAGCAGCTGCAGCATCTTCCTCCTCCTTTACAGCAGCTGCAGCAGCCTCTTCTTCCTTTACAGCAGCAGCAGGGGCGGAGCGTTCGTCGAGCGGCTGCAGCCACTCGTGCTGCAGGCACGCAGCGGCGGTCGCACGCTTCTGGTGGTCGAGTTCGAGCATCGGTTCGAGGAGGGAGGCGAACTGCACGGCCTGGAGTGCAATTTCGGGTTTCGGATCTCAGTCTCTCTCTCTCTCTCTATTCTGCACACTCTATCGCCGGTCGGTGAAAGGGACGAGCGTGTGCCGAATAGAGAGGGAGGGAGAGAGGGAGAGAGAGGGAGAGAGAGGGAGAGAGAGGGAGAGAGAGGGAGAGAGAGAGGGAGAGATCTAATATTCGATCTGGCAGCTCTATTGGCCATTCTTTCCGATGGTTTAGCGCATATTTTCGAGAAATCAGCATATCGAGCATATGTTAACGCCACCCACATCGTCGACGCTCCAGCCGTAGCCCCGCACCAGCAGTTCCTCACTCAACGGGCGCGACTCCACGCTGTCGACGTGCAGCAACCCACCCTCCTGCAGTATACCCATGAATTTTGCTCATTGTAACACACCGTTTTCGCCGCAAATTTGTAAGGCATACAGCAGTGATGACAAAACGTCTTCTCGTGCTCGCTTCAACCCGGAATTCTCAACGGTGAAGCGTACTGTATACTGTCCCCCGTTCGAGCCAGCGTACCTCGTCGAAGAATTCGGCCCAGTGCGCGCCCGTCTTGTAGACATCCGAGGGGATGGGGCCGAGCATCCTGGTGATGAGCGCCAGATGATCAGCGTCCATCGAGTACGGCTCTCCTGCAACAATGGACTCCGACTAGTTATGGCAAATCGGAATCGACGCTCCTCATTTTGCGTGATCTCTCGTCGGTTAGAGAGGCGAGAGAGTACGCGAAATGAGGATAGTCGGATGCCATTTTGTCATCACCCCGCTGCCCGCACGTACCATTCTCATCCGTGCCTTCGCTCGGCTTGAAGAGGTAGTCTCCAGTGGCACACTCGAATGCCATGCAGGCCGCGCTCCAGATATCCGCGCTCGAATTGTAATCCGCGAGAAGCATCACCTCAGGCGACCTGAAATTAATTAATTAATCAATTATACTAATTAATATAAATTTGCGCTATCGTAATCTACGGCAGGCTACCGTACTCCTCACCTGTACTCCCTCGTCTGGATTTGATCCATGTAGTGGTGGTACGTGTAGCAGCCATTACCCAAATCCGCTATCTTGACCTACAATGCGGAAAAATCAATAAACGATGAATTCGAGCCCACAATCTTTCAGAAACTCCCTCAGACTAATCAAAGGGCGACAATTCAGCAACCGACATTTCGACAACGGGGCAAAACTTGATTTGTAGGACGGACTTTCGCCGTCTGGTAGGTGTCAAATATGCGATATGGTAGGGGAATTAATAAGCAGCACAATGAAAGTCATGGAGCTAGGACTCCTAGATATCCAAGTTTTGCAACGTTGCCCAAATGCAGGTTGCAAAATTGCCATCCACCAACTGAAAGCAGTAAACTGCCATATAGTGATGCCGTTTTGGGTTTCTGCTCTCTCCATTCTGCACACACTCACGTTGCTCTGATGGGCGAGACAGTGGGAAGAATGGAGAGAGCTGAAACCCGAAACAACATCCCTACCGCCATACCTGTTTGACCTCGTCGTTTTCCATCGCCACCAGAATGTTCTCCGGCTTGATATCCGTGTGGATGATCTGGCACTTGGTGTGCAGGAAGTCCAGACCTTGCAGCACCTCAAAAACAGCGCATTGTATTATTTTTTTTTTTTTGTTGCCAATTTTAAGAGATAAAAAAGTGTATGTGCCATTGAGGGATATGGTTTCTCGGGCGACCAACTCGATGTGAAACTCGAAAACTACGCGCTTGAAAACACTTGAATCTTCACCTGACGAACGACCGTCTTCACTTTCTCGACTCCGATTCCAGTGTAGTTGGACTTTCGGATTAGCTTGAGCAGATTGCATTCGAGCGGCTTAAAAATAGACAAATACAACATCGAATTTGCATCGCCCGTTTTATGAATTTTGTCTAGGGTAGGGTTGGCAATGCGATCGAAAAAATGGCGAGCTGCACGCATCCTCTCTCGTATTGCCAACCCCAATCTCAACTATCCATCAAGCGAGAGTGTGCAGAATGGAGAGAGAGCCAAGAGCGAAAATTATCCCTAATTTCGCTGCTCTCACCTCAAAAACGAAGCAGAGGTGGTCTCCGGTCGCTCGTGATGAGTAGGTGAATGAATTGAGCAGTTGGACGACCTTCAAAATAGGAATAACAAAATAAACTTAATTAAATAAACTTGAATTAATAAGATAAATAAATAAGAAAACCTACCTTGTCCCTGTGCGGATCGGATGCGTCCGCGTTGCTGATGCAGTTGAGCAACTAAAACGAGCAGTTATGATGGCTAGACGTATTATTATCATATGCATCGCAAAACTAACTAGAAGACAACTGTTGAAAAGAAGACAGGACAAGAAAATAATTAAATATAATAAAGAATTTAATTAACCGATATCTCATCCATGGCAGCAACTTGCATGTCCTCATTAGAACATCCGATCTTGATAGCGACGCTCCGATTCTGGAATAATCGATAATGATCACTTTCACAGATGAAAATGCACCGTCAAACATCCACGACAGAGTGGTCGATTGATGAACCTACCGTACCGTGCACCACATACTACCGTATGCTATTCTCTCGTGGGGCTGAATCGATATTCACGCGCGACGCTACCGTACCATAGCCGCCTCCTCGCACAGCCACACAATGGAGAAGCGACCGCTGCCGAGCTTGCGCTTCACTTTGTACCTGAAATATTAAATGTATTTAACCAACAAAAAATAGAGGCTCACAATCTCCCATTCCCTCTCCCCTTCATGACTATGACCGTATCATAAACCTCTCTCTATATCATTGACACTTGGTGCATTGAGACATCCCCGATGGGCACAAGGATGGCATGATTGTATGGGCCTGGCGCTCACTGGTGAGCTTGAAAAGGTCTACGGTTCGAGTTGGAGGGGTTCCGGACTTCTGAAAGGCCGTTTATGGGGTGTCGGGAGGGCTAAGCCCGTGCTAGCCAACCGATTTTTGAGGGGGTCAAGCTCTAATTTTTCGAAAAATGTGTATGGATCAGGACTTTTCACCCTTTTAAGCTCACCAGTACTGGCCCTCTTATTCCACTCACTTCTTGTCGATGACAGCTCCGATGGTGGCGGCGTAGTGGACGGGCACGAACTCGGGATCCACGTGAACATCATCCTGTAATATTAATATTATTTTCTTGTTGCGCCAAGTGCGTAGATAAATTATTATATTATAATTATTCAAAATATTATTTATATTTCAACGAAAGAACAATAATGAATAATATATTTTTGTTTCTTCTGCATACACCAGTATTACTTCCCCCCGTACCTCCTCATCGCTATGCGGTTCCGCGGATCCCACAGTTTCCACGTCGACATCTTCATCCTCATTCAATCTTTCTTCCGATTCCTCATCCATCGACTCCTCTCCGTGTCCCTCTCCATCTTCCATCTCCACCGTATCATCCGCCGCTTCCATTTCCTTAATCAGGATATATTTAAATTTAAAAGATCCTGCGAAGTTCACGGGCTCATCGCATTGTCTTCTGATCGTGAATCTATTTGCATTCAATTTCCGCTCTATACTCAGCTTTTACTGTACCCTCAACATCTTCTGTCCATACCTCGTCATTCTCTCCTTCCTCCTCCTCCTCATCGATATCTTCATGCCCATTCTGAGAAACAATTATTTATATATATGCCCATTCTGAGAAACAATTATTTATATATATATATATATATATTTAAATAATGGTATTTCAGAGACAAAATGGCGGTGAAAAATACTATATTTTATTGTATACTACCCTCACCTCAGCACGCTCTTCTTCTTCATCCTCCACGCCCATCTGCTCCTCATCATCCCCTGCCGCCTCTTTGACATCGTTCTGGAATTAAAATATTATTTTGTTAAACAATATTTATTTGTAAATAAGAAAAATATGCAAATTTAAATGAAACTCCAACGAGGAAAGATACTAGTTTTTCAGCAAATCGCATTAAACAACTTTCGTACCTCATCCTCAATCTCTTCTTCACCCTCATTCTCCTCCTCCTCTTCATCATCGGCCAAGTTATGAAGGGTGAACTTCAGGCCATTGCACTGGAAAAAATATAAAATATACAACAATAAATATAAAAATCTAATATAATATAAATATAAATATTTAATTCTAGAATCACTAGACGAACCCGTAACAACAACAACAAAAACTAAAATAAACTAATTATACTCGCCTGATTGGTGTGTTTGTACTTCATTCTATGGGAGCAGACTTTCTTGCCACAAGCACAGACCAGATAGAGGTTCAACTGCGAAGAAATGGTAAATTTTTTGAGAATCTATTGTAGAAACTTCATATTATATATTCATTCATTTTCCTGTTGCGCCAAGTACGTAGATAAATTATTATTATTATTATTATTATTATTAGAAATACATACCAATGTGAGAGACGACTTGTGAGCCCTCACCATATGATTGGCATATCCAGTACAGGTAGACGGATACGACTGCAATTGACTGATATTAGTGAGGCATGGGCATTTTGAAGTGGCACTCAACGCTAGAGCCCTTAACAAATCTCAAAATCACAACAAAAACAGTAGTATCTCGCGAATGCTTACATCAAGGAGGCACTAAATTTAGTAGAACCACTGAATGCGTTTAAAAAATAGTATAACGAGCTCACCGAACAGATCGTACACTGCGGAGTGTCCTTCGTCTCGTGGTGAAGCGTGAAAGTGGCATTGTCACACTGAAACATCGAGTTCTGTAACAAAATATCGATCGAGCAGCAATAATTCACCAGAGTGACTTTTAATGAACGGAAATAAACCATTCAGATATAGGAGACAATCAATATTGCCAAATCGGTACCGACCCTTCTCCATTCGCACATTTTCTCGCAAAAACGAAAACTAAAGAGTCGAGGAGAGTCGGTTTCCGATTTGTAATCACTAAAACGTACGTCTTTGTGGTTGGGATCGACAGAGCGAGTGCGAACCTCGGTTCCACAGCCACAGACAAGATAGATGCCATTCTGAAGATAAGTAGATCAATCAATCAATAATTTTTTTAACAGAGAAAAAGGGGGTTATATGACGCCGTTTGCCTTATTTTCGAGCAATTTCGGATGAATCTGGCACAGCTCAGAAAGGTCGATTTTCTGAAACTATGTGATTTGGGGTTATCGAGGGTGCTGAAGACGATGGGCGTATCCATTTTGTTCATAGAAGCCTCGTTGGCTCCAGACGGCGTCACGTCGAAATCACAGTTTTACGTGCTACTCGGCTGTCGAGAGGGCTAATTTTAGGTGAAAATGTTCCCTAGGGTAGAATTGCATGGCGAACATGCCTGTCTCGTTCATTTTTCATGATTTTCAAAAATAATTTTTAAATTATCAAATTTTCGTATACTGAAAACAGCGTAATCCCATGTGCACCACGCGATCGGACGTCACGTGAGGATTCCATATCTCTAATTTCAGCCAATTCTGTGGTCGGAACAGCGAGCTAGTCGACTTATAGTGTATTGAGATTGTAAGAAAGAGAGGCTTTCCTCCCTTCCCTCTCCCTCCTCTATCGTGCGCTCTCTCGTCGCGCGGGGTCAGGGAAGCGAGAGTGGGGGTAGAGGAAGGGGCAAGGGAGCCCCTTTCACTTACAATCTCAACACACTATAAGTCGACTAGCTCGCTGTCCCGACCACCGAATTGGCTGAAATTCGAGATATGGAATCCTCTCGTGACGCTCGATCGCGTAGTGCACATGGGATTACGCTGTTTTCAGTATACGAAAAGTTGATAATTTAAAAATTGTTTTTGGCGTGTTCGCCATGCAATTCTACCCTAGGGAACATTTTCACCTAAAATTAGCCCTCTCTACAGCCGAGTAGCACGTAAAACTGTGATTTCGACGTGACGCCGTCTGGAGCCAATGACGCTTCTATGAACAAAATGGATGTGTCCATCGTCTTCAGCACCCTCGATAACCCCAAATCACCCGGTTTCAGAAAATCGACCTTTTTGAGCTGTGCCAGACTTTGCTCGAAAATAAGGCAAACGGCGTCATATCATTTTAGAACTGGCCATTGTAGAAATCGGAATATTTAATGTAACCTTAACCTAAGGTGTTTAATGTCGAACATAAAGTTCTTAAGGTACTCGCTCTATTCTAACAGTCAGAACAGAGCACGTTAGAATCGCCATAAAGCCTTAGGGATAAGGTTGGCGAAGCTTACTCCAGTTCTAAAATGACCAGTGCTAAAACGACAATTCCAAAATGATACATCCTCTTGAACAATACCTTTTTCAGAGTCGTGTTGTGATATTTGGATAGATGGTGGGCATATCCAGTGGCGGTCGTGAGCTGATTCGACTGAAATAATAATAATAATCTTAATTTATCTACGCCCGAGGCGCGCAAATCGAGCCAAAAACTCTCAACGCCAAAGTCGAACAACTCCTGCTTTTTTTTCGTTCGATTTCAAGATGGGTCACCAAATATTCGTAAAATGATCTAGTAATTCCGGAAAATGATTGATAGCTCACTTGGCAGAAAATGCACGCAGGGTTGCTCGAATTACCGCTGCTCCTCCTCTTCGATGCTGATTTCTGCGCTTTCGGGATCGACTTCCTCTTCGGAAGAACCTTCGGGGTCGATTTCTTCATCGGTTCCGCCTTCGGGGTCGATTTCTTCTTCGGTGTCGATTTGTTCACCGGTTCCGCTTTCGGGGTCGATTTCTTCATCGGTTCCGCCTTCGCGGTCGATTTCTTCTTCGGGGTCGACTTCTTCTTCGATTGCGCCTTCGCGGTCGACTTCTTCGGTTCCCGCTTCGCTTTCTTAGCCGATGGCTGACCTTTTGGGGCCGATTGGCTGCTCGCTCCTCTTTTCTTCGCCATTTTGACAGTACCTGACATACTGAAAGGAGAGCCATTAAGTGAAACAGGGACCAGGGATGGCAGGTATCATTCATGGTTAGGCAAACCAAGTGGGGATTGAAGGTTCGACCACCATTTCCTCATAGCTTCTTTAACAAGTTATAATTAACGAAAAAGCTAGCGACAATACAAATAGCGAAAGATAGTGTGCTTAAATTCGATAAAATCGATTAACGAACTGAACAAAAATCAACTGCTATTCACTGTGAATATGAAATAAAGTAAAAACACAGCGAGTAAACAGAAGAACCAGAGATAAGAATAGCGCTTAATTTGTAATGCGGATAATAGTTTAAAATAAAGACGGAACATAAAATTAGAAGGGTAGAAAGGCAGGAAAGGAATAACAAGGATTCTATAGCTCACAGGAAACTAAATATCAAGAATAGGAGAGAGAAGTGCTATAAATTACAACACTTCACTATTTTGGGGACTACAGTATCCGGAGATTGAGCGGAAAGGACTGCCGAGGAGAAGGCAGTATGGTATTACGATCGAATCGATTGGCGCTCCCACAAAAGTCAGCAGAAACAAGAGGGAAGAAATGATTACCTAAACTCGCCTGGTGACGATTTCGTAACAGAACTGTGTTCTATCGATTGGGAAAATTGCAAAAGATTATCGGGATAAAAGTAGAAAACAGGAGCGGGACAACTGAAAACGTGAGCTAAAGTCATCGAAAACCTATCAGGAAGTGTGTGATGAATGGTTAACATCGGGATCAGAATGGGGGGAGGGGGGATAATGTGAATCAATGAATGGGAGGGGGGGCGGAGTCAATGACGTCATCAGAATCCCACCGACTCCTCTTCTACCTCAATCTCTCCGAAAATGCCGTTGACGGGCTCCTGATTGTCGTCCACCAAACGAACCTCTGAAAATTGGTAATTATCTCTCATATTTTTGTCTACACTTGCACATTTATCCTCACCGTGAAACATTTAACTGCCTGGACCGCATCGAAGTAAAAAGAAAGGTTCCAACACATTATCCCCACTCACTAGCCTTGTTGGATCAGCTCTAGCTCTCTCCATTCTGCAGCCTCTCTTGCAGAGCAGAGCAACGAGAGTATGCAGAATAGAGAGAGTACTGAGAATCGGCATCCCTTCCACTCACCTATCATTTCCTTCTCCATCTCAGCCACGTGCCGTCCATTCGATCCCTCCTCCATCATCTCCTCCCCCTCTCTCCTCGTCTCCTCGCCATCTGCAGCAGCAGCAGCTGCTGCGGACACTGGGGCGGCTGAAAGCGAATGTTATAAATAATTAACATTCATATACAAATCCATGAATCTCGAAACCGCCTTAAGATCTTTTAAACACTCCAAAAACAAATAAAAATTGAATAGCCATCACAGTTCACACGCAATCTAGTCTCAACCCTCTCCATTCGGCACACTCTATAATTTGTCTGAATGGCTACACAGTGACCGTAGTAGAAAGAGCTAAACCAGTACTGGCATCCATAGAGCTCACCATCATTTGCAGCAGTCTCTTCTGTCTCTTCTGCCTCTGCAGCAGCTACTAGTGCCGGTGCGCCTTAAAAAATCGCGTAGACCGGGCATCAAAATTTTTAACAAAATAATAATGCAAACCGGGTAGTTTCCCAGAACGCTGGAAGCACCCGCCTAGAGGTCACGCCACCTGGGAACGGAAGCCCCCCCCCCCCCCCCAATATACTCCGCGCCCCCTGGGAATCCTTGGGATTGAAAGATGAACGCGGACAGAGAACACACGAAAATAAGGCTCTTAGACGGAGAAAAAAATTAATATAGGGTTTGACGGATAAGGGGAGTGGCCTAATATGATGCAGGGCTTCCAGCGTTCTGGTTAAGTGCCCCAACCCGAAACTCGTTCACGCTCACCATATCCTGCAGCAGCCTTCTCCTCCTCTGCAGCAGCTGCAGAAGTAGCAGCAACGACGGGAGCGGGGCGTGCGACCGGCGGATGCAGCAGCCAATCCTCCTGTAGGCACTGTGCAGCGGTGCCGCGATTGTCCTGGTCGATCTCGAGCATCGGCTCGAGGAAGGCACAGAACTGTTCCACCTACAACCATAGTATTTTAATAATTAAAATTAGTTGTCCCGAAATGTGTTATATTTAGCAGTGGAAAATGTACACAATAATATTTATTGCCAAAAAAGATTCCAACTATTATAAACGCAAGTCTGAATGTCCTACACTAGGAATAAACGTTCCGTTCCGCGACAGAGGTGTGTGCTCCGCGAGCGCGCACATGCACTTTCAAGGTGTTTTCTACTAGTTTATATTATTTATTTCTTATTTTAAAGTTGATAAGTTGGCATAGAATCATCAGGAGAATTGAATAAAACAATGTGCGCAGAGTGAAATGGAATTTCGCG
Source organism: Pristionchus entomophagus (assembly GCA_036245825.1). Taxonomy (NCBI): domain Eukaryota; kingdom Metazoa; phylum Nematoda; class Chromadorea; order Rhabditida; family Neodiplogasteridae; genus Pristionchus; species Pristionchus entomophagus. The sequence goes on from BTSX01000002.1 coordinate 36,428,113, forward strand.
CGCCGCCGCATATTTTTCACTGCCGCGCGGCTCTCGTCACAGTGCTGTATTTTGCACGGAACCTTTTGTTTATGTAATAATCATTGACTGCTATAACTGCTTAGATTAATCAAAACCAGTCGAAGCCCGAACCAGACAGGCAAGTTAGGAAACGAAAGATATCATCAAATTTCGAAACTTCGAACTTGAGTGTGGGGTAGTGAACACTACTGCGAAAATCCCCTAGCTAAATCAATAGTTTTGTCAAGTTTAAATTTTCAGATTAACAAAAAAATAAATAAACAAACATCAACGCGGTTCCACTGCTTCCTCAGCAGCTCCATCATCAACGGCCAGGAGCGCGGATTGATATTGCTGTCGTGCAGCAACTTGCCCTCCTGCAATGAGCCAATTCTTGCCGGATCAAACTCTGCTCTCTCCATTCTGCACACTAGTGTTGCCGGATCAAATAGGCGCTATAGCCTTTTTGCACATTCAATCCGACCGATGAAGGAGTGTGCAGAATGGAACGAGCACTTTTCGCTCCAGCAATGCTACTGTATCTCGACTACCCTGGGGCAGGAGATCGATAGCCATCGCCTACCGTATCCTGCCTCACCAACTGGTCCTGCCAACCACAAAAGCAGTTGGTGAGGCAGGATACGGTAGGAGATGGCTATCGATTCCGTACCTCGTTGAAGAACTCGTCCCAGTGAGCGCCCTCCTTGTAGACCTCAGGTAGAATCGGACCGAGCATCCTGGTGATTTTCGCCAGATGATCAGCTTCGCTCGAGTGATTCGGCGCTGAATGGGTGAGCGAATCATACATTTTGGTCCCCAAAATCATCGCGGTTCGAGTCACTACATATTTGGTTCCCTCCACTGTCCTGTATATATTTCATGCAAAATCTGCTCAGTCACTTGATATTTCGCTTGATATGGCTCTCTCTCTCCATTCTGCACACTGCCTCGCCGGTCCGAGAGACGAGAGAGTGTGCAGAATGGAGAGAGCAGAAACCGAATTGTCATCACTAGAGCTCACCTTCCACGGGCTCGAACAGGTACCCTCCCATGGCCACCTCGAATGCCATGCATGCCGTGCTCCAGATGTCCGCACCCGTACCGTACTCCAGTCCAACCAGCACCTCTGGCGACCTGCAATTAATAACGTAATTAACTTCAATATAGAATGTTTAAATAAACAAATTGAGTGCTGGCTATTAGAAGAGTCAGAATGTCGACGCTTTTATTCGAAAAAGAAACCACAAGAAAAGCTGAAATCAAAACATGCACAGCAATATGTAATACTCACGCAACCCAAAATCACCAGGTGAAGCCGGAATAAAGAAAATTGCAAACGAACACGGGAGTTTTTAAAAAATGTCTCAGAGCTACCGTAACCGTACATGCTATCGTAATCTCTGGAAGGCACCGTACTCCTCTCACCTGTACTCCTTAGTCTGTATGGCATCGGCGAAGTGATGGTGAGTCCAGCACGCATTTCCCAGATCCGCGATCTTGACCTATGATGGGAACGAGCCGATTGTTTTCATCTTATTATAATTTAAATTTCCATCCCATCCATTCCCCAGCAAAAAAAACACCATTCGAGCAACTGGCTAACCCAATTACTTTTGAAACTTACCATATCCCAAAATCGGTAAAAGTACCGAACTACACCATCGCAACATAAATTCGCCAGATCAAAGGCCACCGTACCTTTGAGATCTTGCCTTTTACCATCTTCACCAGAATATTCTCAGGCTTGATATCCGTGTGAATGATCTTGCATTTGGTGTGCAGGAAGTCCAGACCTTGCAGCACCTCAAGAAGCAGTATAACTAAATCCATTACTCTTAAACCAAGAAGCAACCGTGAAACATAAAAATCCATTCCTCAATGTAACAAATATACATGTCTTCTCACCTGTCGCATAATGGTCCTCACTTTATCGATCTCGAGTCCCTGGTAATTGGACCGCTCGATCAGCTTGAGAAGATTGCACGTGAGCGGCTTAATATATTCTTTTAAATAATTAATTAGAGTTGAGAGATAGCGATACTATACATTATCCCTTACATTGTATTCGTGTTTGAAGTATGCATTTACATGTTCTTCTATCCGTCAAATTCACGAGTTGCTAACGCAATGCGCAATAAATATATTATTATAATTATTTTATTACCTCGAATACAAGGCACACGTGCTGTCCGTGAACACCCGTGTGTGAGAACGACTCGAGTAGTTGCACCACCTTAAATAAAATAAATAAATAAATAAATAGGGAAACAATAAATTTAATTATTTTTATTAATACCTTATCCCTGCGAGGATCGGACTTGTCCACGCGACTGATAGCATCCAGAAGCTGAAATGAGCGAAATAAAATTAATTCCAATAATATTAAATTAATTATACATTCCAAAGTCGCAAGCATTCAACTCGAATCTCCATCCGGCGTGCCAATTGAAGTGAGATAGTGTGGGAAAGAGGAGAAGGGTCCCCCTCTCGCTTCCCCTCACGATCTCTATAGCTACTAGCGATGACAAATCGGCATACGACTCTCCTCATTTTGCGTGATTTCTCGTCGGCTAGAGAGGCGAGAGAACACGCAAATTGAGGAGAGGCGGATGCCGATTTGCCATCACTCCGCTCAAATGGTACGCCGACTGCATTGACTCACCTTGATCTCATCCTCAGCAGTCGCAGTGTAGTTCTCGTCCGACTTGGAAATCTTGAGCGCGACCTTCCGTTTCTAGAATCGAAACATATCCATACGTCAACTTATGGATAAGCTTATAAAATTGTCTAAGCTTTCGCAATATATGCTCATATGTGAAACGCCAAGTGCTGAACCCTGCCAGAGGTGTTCGTCCCGACGTAGTCGGAGGAATGCCGCTGGTCATTTATACTATTACACTATATACAGTAATTGCAGCGTAGTATACACCATCGAAATGGAACCAGACTCATCATATCTGATGATCGCGGCTCAATCGATAAGTAATCGATAAGTACCGTACCGTGATCGCATCCTTGCACAACCACACAGTGGAGAATCGACCGTAGCCGAGTTTGCGCACTACTCGATACCTGAACAAATCACGGAAATTGTGCACGAAGAGTACGCCATGAATCGACAAGAACACTGGAAGCCCGCCTCCTTCGAACGGACGCCCCCGCCTACTCTGGTATTGTGCTCTCTCGACTTTCACTATTATCACTGCAAATAGTGAATTTTCTGCACTATTAGCGGTGCTTATAAAGAAAGTCGAGAGAGCAGGGGAAATTAGGAGAGTCTTTTACTATTAGCAGAGCTATCTAGTAGACTAATAGTGGAGCAATACCAGAGATAGACACCATGCCCCCTGGCAATCCTTTGGACAACCCCCGATCAGAAAGATGGACGAGGAGAAGGAACATGCTAAATAAGTCTCTTCAGAAGAGGGAAAATCAATAGTGGGTGCTAGGGATTAGGAGGCGTGGTCTAAAAAGGGCGGGGCTTCCGGCGCATTCTGGATGAGTGTCCCCTCACCTCTCATTGTAGACATCTCCGATGCTGACTGGATGGTACCCGCCCTGCTTGTATTCTGCAGCATTCTCCTGCTCCTCATCATCCTGCAATAATTATCATCATACTCCTATATAAAGCGTGGAAGTCTCACTCTGCCGTCTGTCCAGACTCAGCCCACTTTTGGCTCCGCCCCTCCTTGGCCCTCAGGGACCAGGGTAACGATCAAAGGTCAAACTACAAAGACCAAAGATCAAACTGCAAAGATCAAAGACCAAATTACAAACTATAATGACCAAACTACAAACTATAAAAACCAAACTACAAACTTTAGGTTAGAGATTACAAACAACAGACTCTTATTTTCTCTGAAGAAATTTCTAGAACCTTCTCTGAGGAAAGTTCTAGAAGGTTCTCCGAGGAAAGTTCTAGAAGGTTCTGTGAGGAAAGTTCTAGAAGGTTCTGTGAGGAAAGTTCTAGAAGGTTCTGTGAGGAAAGTTCTAGAAGGTTCTCTGAGGAAAGTTCTAGAAGGTTCTGTGAGGAAAGTTCTAGAATGTTCTCTGAGGAAAGTTCTAGAAGGTTCTCTGAGGAAAGGTTGCAAAACTTCCCAGACCTTCCAGAAAGAGAGGGGAGGAAGGGAAGAGAGATTTCGTCATCGAACCTTCCAGAAAGAGAGGGGAGGGAGGGAAGAGAGATTTCGTCATAGAAACTTCCAGAGCCTTCCAGATAGAGGGGGAGGGAGGGGGGAGAGATTTCCTTATCGAACCTTCCAAAGTGAGGGGAATGGAGGGGGGAGAGATTTCGTCATATAAACTTCCAGAACCTTCCAACGAGACGGGGAGGGAGGGGGGGGGGAGATTTCGTCATCGAACCTTCCAGAACCTTCCAGAGAGAGATGTTAAGAGAGGGGGGAGAGATTTCGTCATAGAAACTTCCAGAGAGAGAGGAGAGGGAGGGAAGAGAGATTTCGTCATCGAACCTTCCAGAATGTTCCAGAAAGAGGGGGAGGGAGGGGGAGAGAGATTTCGTCATCGAACCTTCCAGAAAGAAAGAGGGGGGAGGGAAGAGAGATTTCGTCATAGAAACTTCCAGAGCCTTCCAGATACACTGACCCGCCTGACAGCGGGTCAGTGTTTTTTTTTCTCAAAAAAATCTGTATAGGTTGAGCCCATTTGGACACGCTTTTTGGCCTATGTCTCGAATCATGATATGTATACTCATTGCGAATCCGAAAGTGTGAGAAAACAGAAATGACCGCGATGGAGGAGGGAGAGGGAACGAGCAATGAGGGCGCAGGGAAAGTGCAAAATGGGCTGAGCCTGTCACCGAAGAAGCCACCTCATCCTGCTCTTCCATATCGATTTGCATCTCCTCATCACCCACCTCCTCTTCTTTCTCATCTTCAGTCTCCTCCTCCTCCTCTTCTTCGTGGGCATTTCCTTCTCCATTCTCCACTTTTCCTTGTTCTTTCTTCTCCTTCTCCTCTTCTTCAATATCTTCCATAATCTCTGCTCGACGGATCGCCACCTTAAGTTCATTTTTTAAAAATAAATGTTGCTATTATGAGTTTCAGATCAGTTCTCACAATAAATGGATCAAACCATTCATACCTTTTCTTCTCCATTCTTCCTTTCCCTTCTCTCCTTTTTAATCTCCTTATTATCGGTTTCTTCAGTCTCCATCTCCTCATCATCTATATCTTCCATCTTCTCTTTCTGATCCTCCTTCTCCTATAACAATATTATAATTATGCCAAAGAGCAATAATATAAATACTACTATATATCTGAGCTTTTGATAAGTTCTCTCATTAAATCAATCAACACGTTCTAACCTTTTTTACTTCATTGTCAACTTCCATCTTCACATCGTCTTTCTCCTTCCTCTTCCTTCTTCGTCCTCTTTCTTCCTGCTCCTTCTCTCCAGCATCGTTGAATGCTGCAGTTGCAGCAGATCTAGCAGCCGCAGCAGCAGCAGCGATTGCAGCAACTACAGATCGCTGGCGAAGAGGAACGGAACGAGAGTTGCGCGTTCGCTCTCTTCTACCGCGCTGAAATCAACAATATAATTATTTTAAAATATTTTGACAAGCTTGTAATTAATTGCTTTTTTTGTCTAGTGGTATCAGCGCTTTAATGTCGATACGAAGGATCTTGACCTCAGGATTGCGTGAAATTTATATCAAGATATGGCTGAATTTGAATTTTAAAAAATCTCACCGCAACATCTGCAGGATCCAGTTTGTGAAGGGAGAAATGCTTGCCATCGCACTGAAATATAAATAGAATAAACAGAATAAATAATGTACATTCATCTAACGACTTTTTAATAACATAAATAAATAATACTGAAAGAGACTAAGTAAAACTCACTATCAGATTATGAGCGGCATCATGAGTCCAAGAGCGAACTTCGACGCCGCATGAGCAGACCGCATATATTTGATTCTGAAAAAAAATTAATTAATTAGTAATTCGAAAAAAATTCTCAAGCTGTCAGATGCATACCGCAATCAGTGTCGACTTGTGCTTAGCGGAGAGATGTTGTGCGTAGGCGCACGCCGTGGAGGGATACGCCTGTGATGTATAAGTTGGGTCGCATCGACTAATAGCTCTCCCTCTCTCTCCATTCTGCACACTCGCTCGTCGGTCAGACAAAGGAATGAGTGTGTAAAATGGAGAGAGCTGCTATTCCATCCAGAAACAGTAGTAGAAAGAAACGAATCGGACACCTCACCTCGCAAAAAATGCACTTCGGGGTCGTTGGCTGAAACGAGCAACGTTATCATTCTAGTTTTGTCAGTACTCAAATTCCCGATCGAATCGTAGCTCTCTCCATTCTGCACACTCCCGGGCATCTCGGCCAAACAATCGAGAGAGAGAGAGCTACAGTTCGATTCGGCAATATCACTACCACTCACCTTAACGCTCATCCTCCTCGGCCCCCTTGGTCCGGATCTGGACCTTCTCGGTCCCGGCTTCGATCTCTTCCTGGAGGGTCCGGCATCACTGTCCGAGTCCTCGTCAAAACTCCACCGCTTCTGAGGCTTAGCCGCTACTCTGTCCGATCTCCTCTTCGTCTCCACTTCGCCCGTCTCGCCATCTGACTGGTCCATACTGAAGAGGGGGTGCATTAAATAAATAAGTAAAATTACAATAATTGTAAAAGTATCGCCATGGCCATAGCAACCACTGCAGCTCATTCGTTCGACTACGAGTAACATCCCATTATTTATAACTGAGATCAACAAAACCGGAATTAGCAAAACATATTCTCAGTAACTAGGGACTGTCGTTAACAAGAAATAAGCAGGCAACAACGGAGCGGGATAGATAGGAATGAACAAGAAATGTGGAAGGCTTCAAATGGAGAGATGGGATGCTACTGGATGTGCTGTTAACTCTCTCAATTCCGCACATTCTCTCGCCCTGTCAGACAGACGATAGTGTGCAGATTGGAGAGAGCTGGAAACCGAAACGACATCTCTACTATTGGATACGCAAAGAATAGTTAAAGATGGATCACATCTTCCCTAGTGTGGAAAGTGGACTAAGAGCGACGATTTTTACAGGAATGGAGAATAAATTCTTCTTGCGATAGAATATACGGTTTCCGACCCTTAGAACTTCGATGGTGTGTAAAGGGGGACAATAAGGCTTCAAAACGAACCTCGCAGGAAGCAAACAAGGCATCGGGAGGGGAGGGGGAAGGGCTATGCATGGCATGTCTGTGCTAGCATGGCAGGGTCCAAACGCACCGTAGCGAAACATATTCTCATCAGCTAACGAATGAAGATAACAAGAAGAAGAAACGAAATATTGCAGGGAACAAAGGAACGAGATAGACCAGATGTGAACAGAGAGAGAGAGAGAGGGGTTATGCATAGCAAGTCTAGGGGGTACGGTATCGAGAGAGAAAAGACGATTGATTAGAAATGCAAATACTAGCTGAAGCGATAGAAAACAAGTAAATCATAGTGGGAGGGACGACTTCAATAAAGATGCTGTAAATGATAAAGGGAAGCGCACTAGATAAAAAAGGGATGAAACAATCGTGAACTAATAAAGTCATGCAATACGAGTGTCAATCACAGGATTTGCTAGTCTCACGGATACAACGGGTGAATAATCTGGATGGTGAAATGGGGGGGGGGGGGGGGGGGGGGGGGTCAACGAAGAGGACGGAGCCAATGACGTCATCCGGACTCCTCCTACTCCTCCTCTTCTTCACCAAGCTCTCTGTAAACGGCGAAGGGAGCGAGATCTTGAATGTCGTCGGCTAGTCGATACTCTGAAATTTGTTTTGTTGTTGTTGTTGTAAATATGAATTTTCAAAATGCAAATCGGTCATGCAATACGTTTTAGCCTAGCCGTGACTGTCTAACCTCGCTGTGAAACCTCAAAGTGAATGGAAACTTCAACGACAGTTCTCAGTTTCATGACCAGCACAATACACGAATGCTTTCCCGAAACCAAACACGTCTCAACGTGCCATCCCAGCTCGCCCATGTTTCCTTCACCTATTTTATAATTTTTAAAATATTTTTTTTCAGCACGGGCGAATGAATCTCGATCTTGAAACTAGCCTCCTATATTCGTTGACTATTCAATCTCCACGTGAAACGCCAAACTGAATGGGAACCAGCCGCACTCACCCATCCTCTCCTCTCCCTCAGCAGCTGCAGCAGCGGCGGGGGCGGGGCGTCTGGATCTCGGCTGCAGCCACTCGTGCTGCAGGCACTGAGCAGCAGTTGCGCGGCCCGACGGGTTGAGGGCGAACATCGGCATGAGGAAGGAGGAGAGCTCACGCGCCTCCAATAGATTATCATTAAACTATTGATTTTTAAAATACTTTAACTCTTAGTTTCGTTAACTCGTTTTATTTATTTAAATAATAGGTAAATATTTTTTTAATATTTTAAATATTAATATTTGTCAACAACGAGTAGACATTATTCATTGGTATTATCAGAAACTTATCAATCAACCATAGTCGAAGCACGAAACAAACAGGGTAGGTTAAAACGGGGCCACATAATTTACAAAACTTCGAAGCTGTGGTGTGAAATTCTAAAAAGAAGAGTTCATCGATGATGTTGTCTGATATTCTTTGTAATTCACTAAATTTAGCATTTACTTCAACTAGCGGCATATCGCAATCGAGGGGGGAAAGGAAGGAAGGAGTCCTTTCGTCAACATCTTGACGATTTCGCAATAGGCGAACAGACGCGAGGAGATTTTTGCGCCTTACAAGGGAATGACCAGGACTTTCCCGATCTCGTTATTTTTGCTCATGAGAGATAGCTCCCGCATAGAGAATCGCAGAGAATTGTTAGATAAGGGTATGATATTGTAATATTTTCATGGTAATATAAAAAAAAAAGAACGTACATTCTCCTGGCTCCACTTGAAGTCGTCCTGCAGCACGTTCGACAGCGAGCACGGTATGAAGCCTGTCCTGTGCAGCAGTCTGCCGCGCTGCAAGGGCTGCATTATACATCCGCCATCTCTCGTAACTATTAGTGTGGGGACAAGTCGGCGCCGGACTCTCCTAAATTCGCACGATCTCTCGTCGCTCTGTCCGACGAGAGATCACGCAAAATGAGGAGTGTGATCACTATTGCGCACCTGGTCGAAGTAGAGATTCCAGCGGGAGCCCGTACGGTAGACAGCGGCCGGGAGCGAGCCGAACATGTCCGCGATCAACGCCAGATGCTCCGCATCACTGCTGTACGAGCCATCCTCGGCTGCAGCAATTAAAATTATATAAAAAAATACATTTTTAAAAATTTATTAAATGCTTGGTAGTGTTTGCCATTCTCCGACCCCCTAGCACACACCGCAACCTCTGCCCTCCTCTCGAGAGCGGGGTATAGGGCAGGGGGGGGGGGGGGGGGTTGAACAACCGAGAGAAGGACATTTCCGCAACGGGGTAGAACCCCAAAGAGTCCTAGCATCATGGGATGGGCGGGCGTCATTGTGATCAGCATCGCTCCCAATATGCGAATGCACACAGGAACACCAACCCCATGATTCTGAGACTTCTGCAAACTAATAGCTATGCCCCGTTGCGCTTGCGGAAATGGCATACCCCGAATAGCCAACGCTAATGTTTTCCTAATCAATATTCCCTCCCTACTCCTCACCAAAATAAAAATGCCCTATTGCTCACCGTCGTTCGGCTCGAAGACATAATCTCCCACTGCCAATTCGTAGACGATGCACGCCGTACTCCAGATGTCCGTCGGGGTACTGTAGCCCACGCGCACCAGCACCTCGGGCGACCTGTAATTAAGTTATATTTAATTAAGTAATTAACTTCATTAATGCTTATTAAACGACCAAGGCAAAGAGCTGACACCGCTCTACTGCATACAGATATGTTCTCAAAATAATTGGAAAAAGTTGGGCTCGGTTGTACCTGGAGCACTCATGCCACACGAAATCGCCGGGTATCTTTTCGAAAAGCGCAAAACCTCAGAGCAATAAGCGCTAGTAATTTTTTTTGCTAGAGAAAAATGCAATAATCACTTGCCTGTACTCCTTCGTAGAAATTTCCGGATGGAACTTGTGGTCAATCCAACAGGCATTTCCCAGATCCGCAATCTTGACCTGAAAAATGGAGCATGATAGCGTCACGGGTGCTCAAAATCGCCTTCTACCAACATCTAAAATGCATTTGGAGCGACCGCGATGGACCGCGACGCGATCCCGTCTCCTTTTTTTCACGCACGTTGCATTTGTAATGGCTCTAGAACGCGCGCTTTTCAATGTGAATTGGTTAGGACGCCACCCTCAACAAAACACCAAGCAGTACGATATCCTTGGAAACAACGATACTAGATAGGAAGAGAACATTCGGCTGATAATCTACTGGATGAGCAGAAGGGAGCGGTATTGCGAAACAGTTCTTATCCAGTAGGCTATCGTCCGAATGTTCCTTTCCGACCCCGAACCTACCGTACCACGCCATCCCTACCGTAATCTCGCACACTATCGTACCTCAGTGATCTCATCGTTGACGATCGTCGCCAGAATGTTCTCCGGCTTGAGATCCGTATGGATGATCTGGCATTTGGTGTGCAGGTAGTTCAGACCCTCGAGTATCTCAATAATGACAACTGGATTATTACTGTAAAACAGCAAGATCTCTGTGGGGCATTACTCTACAACTCGTCCCGATACTAAGAAAAGGGGGTGAAACATGAAAGAACCCGGCCGAAAATTACCAAAATTTTAATAATTTTCAAAATAAAAAATCAAAACAAAAATTACCAAACCAAAATCTTTACCTGCCTACTGATCGTCTTCACTTTATCGATCGCGATTCCCTTGTAGTCGGACTTGATGATCAGCTTGAGAAGATTGCACGTGAGCGGCTTAAGAAGATAATTATTTGAAGAAAAAAGAGAACTATGGGCACTTCTTCGGTTTCTGGCCCAGAAAATTCTGTGATTACTTTATCTTCCTCCCCTATCTCGATTTCCATTCAACCCCTCATTTCACTCTGCGCGGTCGCAATCTGGGCCAGAAACCGAAGAAGTTCCGAACTATCAATACTATTCCCTCGAGATGAACCATGCAGTTTTCGGGTTCAGAAACAGAATAACTCCTGATCTTAATGTGTCATCCGTGGCAAATCTACTCCAGTCAGCAAGACTAGGCGGTATTTGTTTTCAACGGTGATGGAACGTTTAGGAACTCTCAATCGGCGACGTTAAGATCGGGATGACTATACAGACACCTCATTTGTTGAGCTATCCACCGGGATTCAAATGAGGGGTATGAATAGTCTTCCCGATCCTTTTGAAAGGGTTCCTAAACGTCCCATCACCGTGTCCCTTCTAGTGATAACAAAACGGCATTTCATGCCGGCTTCAACGCGGTATTTTCAACGGTGATCGAACCTGCCTGCGTCGGCATGCCAGTCAGACACCATGCCCATTAGGCCAGGGCGGCCTACCGTCGGACACCATGCCCATTAGGCCAGGGCGGCCTACCGCAGGGAGCGCTTGACGGAGACTGGTGGTTGGGGCGCGCGCCTTTCTCTACCTCTTGCAAAACATCACCTGCGGCGGGAGTCGAACCTGCCTGCGTCGGCATGCCAGTCAGACACCATGCCCATTAGGCCACTACTTTCAGGCCACTACTGTCATCACTACTTTCAACCAGCAAGCAACTCCAAACCTCCCCTCTCTCCATTCCATTCCCCTCTTTCTCAATCTGTATAATTTGTTCACATGCTGTCACACCCGTTGGGGTGTATCAATAAATAAATAAATAAATAAATAAACCACCCGTCCGTTGCCCTCCCCTCACCTCGAACACCATGCAGATGTGAGTACCGTTGGCGCCCGTGAGGTTGAACGTGTCGTACAAGTGGACGACCTAATTTTTAATTTTTTTAAAATTAAAATCATGTGATTAAGTGGACGACCTAATTTTTAAAAAATGATTTAAATCATCAAATTATTATTTGCAAATATAATACCTTATTTCTGTGAGGGTCGGACGCGTCGCCGTTCTCCACGTCCCTCAGCAACTGAAAGTAATTATTAAAAGTTTTTAAAAGTAATTATTGGTCCTTTTAAATTGTGCAAAATGGAGAAAGGGGAGAGAGAGAGAGAGAGAGAGAGAGAGAGAGAGAGAGAGAGAGAGAGAGAGAGCGCGCGCAGTATTCGATCCGGCGCAATATCCTACCTCAATTTCGTCCCTTGCAGGCTGAGCGAACTTCGGGGCAGATTTGACGATCTTGAGCGCGAACAACTGCTCCTGCAATCAATCGATAATTGCCGATTACAGTACACCTCCTTCTCAATTGCTCCAAATACCGTAATAGTAATCAATCGATTCAATCAGAGCGCGTAACCGTACCGTGTGCGCCTTCTTGCACTTCCAAACGGTGGAAAATCGGCCGAAGCCGAGCTTGGCAATCACCTGGTACCTGCAATCGACGGGGTGTGCACATTAGCTCACTGAAAGGAAGAATATGCTTTGACTATACGAAGAAACCGCAATCTGCCAGTTGGTTCAGGCAACGGTTGTCAGATTTGGGTGTTTTCCCATTAACGAGTGAATCCTCAATCTACCAACATTGCCTCGAAGACAACAAATTTGAAAAAATAAAAACACGCCTTTATGATTTAACAATCTAAATTAGGAATCGACCAACATCCCATTGTAGACGTCTCCGATGGCGACTGGGTGGTATCCGCCCGGGACGTACTCCTCGATCGGCTCCACCTCCTCCTCCTTCTCGCCGTCACCCACTGCATCTCCAACGATGACGACGTCCTCCTGCGAAGATGCACCGTATTATATGTAAATAAAAAAAATAAAAAAATCATTATAATTTTAAAACCATACGACCATTTTTCATGCCGAGATCGGGATTTCCGCTCATGTTTTGTGGTTGTCTAGACTCCCACTCTAACATTTGGTAATTTGTTATCACCGGATTTATTCCACATGGTCGGCATTTTGTAAATTTATAATAACAGTGACGGACAAAGCTCGAACACCATCCCACCCTTGCTCATTGCAATCTGCGGGGTCGCAATCTGGTTCAGAAACCACGAATATATTATCACTATTCTTGTTATAGCGACTTTCCACAAAGCGCTATCTCTTTTCGTCAACCATAAGCAATCCATCTCTTTCATCATCCTTACTCAATCCGACTTTCACTTATTGTAAGATTCAAAAACGCAGTTAGTGTTCTACGGCGTTTAGAGAGCGGACAAAACGTTACGCTCGGAACAAATTAATGATTGGGAGGAGGTAGGCGGAGTTTGCCGATGCCGCACACAAAAACGCGTATGTGGGCGTTTGAAAGCTGTTGGCCAGGTGTTCATGACCGTGTATTCGTAAACGGAATATTTTTTTACAGTACCTCCTCCTCCTCCTCTTGCTGATCCTCCTCATCGCCCTCCATCTCTCTATATTCGATTGTTGCCGCATCATCGTCCCTCTCCTCGGCTCCTTCCTCCTCCTCCATCGCATCAATCTTCTCCTCTTGCTCCTCCGCCTCATTTCCCTGTAAGCCTAAGCCATTTAACTAGCACATTCAAGCGTCATCACTGGTCTATCAGTGATCTCCCGCGAGCCCAGTCTCTAAGTCGGGATGTACCTTTACCTTTTACCTTTCAAGCGTCGGTACTATCCTGTTGTTTGGTCTAGTCAAGGATCACACATTCATTCATTTAAAGCCCTTAGAGCTCCATCATACGATTTGGTACAGGAAATGTTCAAATCACTACATATTTAATTTCCTCCACTGTCCTGTCACTATATATTTCACACAAACGCTGTTCAGTCACTACATATCTCGATCCCCTTCAGTCCTGTCATTGCATATTTTTGGTCGATCGAGGATACTAAAAATAAGGGATGGCCAAATGGCCTGAATTACGGCGCCGTAATTCCCTCCCCCTCGCGTATTGCGAAATTTGGCTAGGGGGAGGGAACTACGGCACCGTAATTCAGGCCGTTTGGCCAACACTACTGAACATGCCTGACCTCCATCTCTCCATGTCCAGCAGCAACAGGAAGATCTCCTCCCTTCTCCACATCTATCGTCTCCTCTTGATCCTCCGCCTCCTCCTCTTCCTGTAATTAATTATGTTTAATTAATTAATTTTCTGTTGTTTTGCCCAGGCAAAGATCACCCATTCCTTCATGCCAACCCCTTTTTTCACTAGAGGGTCCGCATTCTAGAAGGAGGAGTCAAGTTTCAGCTCAGAAAAGCTTCGGTTCAGGGACCCTATCGACTCGATGGGGTCTCATTCGGAAACTCTACAATGTCCAAGCCACAGATGAAAGGTACCATCAAACCTACGATCTGATAACTGCTACCATGTTGCTTTCCCCAGGATTTTTCGTGAAATCAAAGTGAGTTTATGCTGTCCGTATAGAGACATTTCATCCGTGGACCTAGCGACACCTTCTCCGTCTCTCCCCTTGCTCACCCCATCCTCTGCATGCTCCACCTCCATCGTCTCCTCTCCACCAGCAGCGGCTAGCGTATCCTCTCCATCGGTCTCCGGCCTCTCCTCCCGCTGTTCGTCCTCATCTTCCGTCTCCTCATTCTCCTCCTTCACATCCGCGATTTCTTCCTTCACCGCCCGACGCTTCCGAATGGGAAGAGTGGCGCGAGCGGGACGTCTCTGCAAGGAGAAAAATAATGTTATTATCATTACCAGCGGCATTCCCCCGAATACGTCGGGAGAACACCACTGGCTGGGTTCAGCACTTCGCGCTTCCCATAAGCTTAGATTGTGTGTTGGCAGCACGCCCATACCAAACATTCACAGGACGTTCAGACTGAACAGACGAACAAACGTATGCTCTTTAAATATATGCATAGATTATTATTATTATTATTATTATTATTAGTAAGATTCAACTGCTCAACAATGACCCTTCTGCGTTTCTTTAGCGCGATAGGAACTGGCGTTGGCGCGCGGACCGGTTTATTGGAGCGAGGGGCGGAGTGCACACGCAACGCGCCCGAAAGGCAACGCTTGCCCCCCCCCCCCCAAACAGCTGGAGCGAGAGGGTTACACGAGAAAATGGTTCATTTCTTTGCAGTTAACTTTCACCCGCGAGGTTTAGGTTATTTCGCCGGTTCCTAGTTCACATTCCGGCAACTACCCTGTTGATTCCGAGTTTCTAATCGGAAATATAGGTCGTATTGTAGGTGGAAGTAAGGCGCAGTCTATATGCACAATTGGAAGCGCGAAATCAACAGGCAGATTGGCGAATTTAGACTACGTCCGGGATAACCTAAATTGCGCGGGAAATTTTAAAAAAAATTTAAAATGATGAGAAATCGGCATCCGACTCTCCTCAATTCTCGTGCTCTCTCATTTCTCGGACCGGAGAGTGCCTTTTCCGATTTGGCATCACTAATTTGTGCTCATCACCGCTTGATTTTGGTTTCGTAGCTTTCGCGCGCATACAACCTATTTTTCTCTAAAATCGAGCGAATACAGCGACCTATTTTTATGTATAAAATAATTTGAAATCCCACCTCACGCAGAAGATCTTGAGGAGTGTCCAAGTCGTGAAGGGCGAAGCGGCGCCTATTGCACTGAAAGTGTAGGAAGGGTAGGTTGAATATACGGCCAAAGTATGTAATTTTGGAGCACTTTTAACATTCCCAGCAAATAATTAGGAGAGAAGCCAAACACAATTACGGGAAAAACTCCAAAAAAAAGGTGATACATGACTGTTACTACCCAATCACTCATGTCCGGGCGATATCGTCGTCAATAAAATATATTAGATATACATTAGTACAAACTCACTGTTATTGGGTGCGCTTTGTAGATATCAGAGCGGATTTCGACGCCGCAAGCACAGACCAGATATTTCTGACACTGTAAAATCATATGGTAATTATTATTAAATATTCCTAACTAAATTGAATGTGTAAGTGTAGAAGAATACCTGTAGCAGAGAACGGTTGTGATATTTATGGAGATGTCTTGAATAGGCTCTTGCAGTCGAAGGATACGCCTATAATGATAATATTGTAATAATACAACATAATATACTTTGTATATTTCATCATTATAGATTGAAAGCTCACGTCGCACGAGAAACACTTGAGACCAGTGGGACCAGTCTTCTTCTGCGATTTGTGCAGCGTAAAGTTCTGGCCATCGCACTGGAAATATGGGATTTATAATTAAATAGCTTGGAAGAATGACGAAATTCAGCCAGTTGTGCCGTGATACCAATTGAGTCCATATTACTTTGCCAAAGTAAAGGGAAAGAGTGTGGGAAGAGTAAAGGTTTCCTATCGTTTGTTACACACTCCCACGCTACACAATGACCATGTACTATGCGCTCAGTTGAAAACCAAGGTTGGACAACGTTTCTAGAAACTATAATTAACAAGCAAACAACTAATCGCGAGTTAAATATCCGTTAAAGCTAGAACTCCATTTGATGAATGCAAACAGTTCGCACTTGTTGAAGATTAAAGATGAGCAAAGACAATAACGGAATGGACGCCTCGTGGGTTCATGCACTCAATCGGAAGACCAAAGACGAGATGGCGGGACGAAATCGTGGAAAAACGTTAGAGCTAATTGGACGTGTTTGCAGAAGAGACCCTAACGAGTGGAATGCGTGTATCATTCAACAGGCCCAATACCTAACGATTTAATAAAATCTGAATCTGTAACAGTTCCAGAAAGGAAACGGCTCACCGTTCGGTCGTGTTTCTTGCGAATCCATCCACCACTTGAACGAACCTCCAGTCCGCAAGCACACACAAGATAGATTCCATTCTGAATACAATCAAGACTCCAATAAAAGGGACTTTACAGGGAGTAACCTCAGCTCTCGTTTAGCCCAAGTAGGAAAATAATAGCAAATAGGAGTCCTAAGAATTTACCTTGCGTACCCCCTCAACAGCAAAAGTTCCCATTCATTAAATCACCATTCTCAAGAGAAACATACCGCGTTCAGAGTAGACTTGTGGCGCCTGTAGAGATGAGCGGCGTACGCGAAGGGCGTGGCAGGAAACAACTAGAATAAAATAAAATATTTTAAGTTAAATTGTCGATGTTGCGGCTGCGGAAGGAACAGCCGAATGATTGAGTGTGCAGCAGAATAAGCCTCACCTGACACTGAACACACTGCACGCCCTGAAATGAGCTGCATTTGCTGAGGTCGAAAAGGATAATATAACGGACTAGGCATGCCGGCTTTGCCGTTGAAGCGGGATTGAACAGCCGCTTTGCCATCACTAGTGCTCGTCCGAGACTAAATGCCACAATATTTACTCACTCCGCCGCCGCCGCAACTCTTCCTCTTCATTGGTGCCTGCTGCACTTTCTTCGGTTGGTTCTTCTTCGGCTTCGGCGCCGGTTTCTTCGCCGCATGATTTGCGTCTAACTTGCCGAGTGTGACGGCGAGGATTCGCACAGAACGCCGTCTCTCCTCCCCGCCCACAGTCTCTGACAGACCCATCCTGAAGAGATAAATGGAAGAAATGGCAAAGATTGACAGAATTGAGAACCGCTGAGCATCGAGAGCACTTTAGAAGATAGTTTAAGGCGAAAACAATGAATGTATTCAATAATTATGCAGAGCAGGAGCAACTTGATGATAATCGCGATGCAAAACAACAAATATTTGGAAAGAACAATGCGAAAAAGGAGTAAACAAAACAAAAACATGTTTCTAGGTTGAAT
Organism: Pristionchus entomophagus; assembly: GCA_036245825.1. NCBI lineage: Eukaryota > Metazoa > Nematoda > Chromadorea > Rhabditida > Neodiplogasteridae > Pristionchus > Pristionchus entomophagus. The sequence continues at coordinate 36,445,808 of BTSX01000002.1, forward strand.
AACTTTATCAAAATGAAAATGGCGCGCTTTTTGAACGTCTACCGTAACCTCAATTGCTTATTGCTTTTAAATAATTATGAATAATATTTTTATATTTTAAAAATATATGTGTTTATTATTTATGCTTGTAACGATTTTGTCTACGAGAACAATCAGAAAAATTTGAAAACGCGTTACGATTTCATCGATTCTCAGACTTTATTTTTTGCCTGCAATGTATTTTTCTTATTTGTATCACAATGGCAGTCCAAGTCCAAGTCGACGGCAACTTTACAGAAGATCATGCAATTTGCGGTTCACCTAACCAAGTGGAAAACATGTTGACTAAATCGAACGGTGCGCTCTCCATTCTGCACACTTTCTCGACGACGGAAGAAAATGCTAAATGGGGGTTGCTAAAAAAAGCTACATGCTAAAAAAATCGATCTGGCGAGTCTATTGGGAAATAGAATGAGTTTAATTCATTCTTAATAACGGTAAGACTCGGGGGCGGGAAGATCATGTCAAATGGAAACAGGGGATAGGCTACGGACAGTTGTGATGCAGGATCTGCTAGTGTACTAATTAATGTCGCTATACAGGTCCCTATAGAAGCGAGAGAGTGTGGGAAAGCGAGAGGGACCCTCTTCCTTCCCCACACTATCTCGCTTCTATAGGGATCTGTATGGCGACCTCAATCAGTGCACCGGCTGGAACTGATGCTCTCTCTTTCCCACGGCGTTCTACATGGGGTCTCGACGGGAAGTCGTTTTGGCTCGTTGCCAGCAAAACGCCGTACTTTCCCCCCACTCTCACGAGTAAAACACATTTAGCAATATCGATTTTCCATGCGATCCGATAATCCTCGTTGCCCAATATGCTCACGGTGCGTAGTAGGGATGTCGTTTTGCTCTTCGGCTCTCCATACTGCACACTTTCTCGCTGGTCAGAGAGACGAGGGAGTCTGCTGAATGGAGTGAGAAACTGCTAGAGGTTGTAGCACCAAGGGGATGATCACACTCTGGAGCAACATAATCTTCCACATCGAAACACTGTCATCACCATTCCTTTGGCTAAACATACTCGGGGAGTAGAAACGGTATTGCGAAATAGCTCTCATCCGACCAAGCGCCAGAATTTATTGGAAATGATGGCCATTCTCACACACGGCGTTTTACATGGGGTATGCGAGAGAAGAGAGAGCGGCCAAGGGAATGGCGAGAGAGCGTGCAAATTCAAGAGTGTGCGCGATGGTCTCACCACGAAAGCTCATTTGGCGTTTTGCCAGCAGAACGCCGTGGGATGAAATGACCGTAGATGGAGCAGACATTGGGGAACGACAGGGCAAGAAAAGGCGGTATTATGTGCATACTAGTGTGATGAGAAATCCGACTCCCCTCTATTCGCGTGCTCTCTCATTTCTCTGATCGGTGAGATAGTGTGCAGATCATAGAGAGCCAAAACGAATTTACTTTCCCTACTTATTGTCGGTTCAGCAAACGACAGTGTGCGAGATTCTATCATTCGTTTACATGTTACACGCGATAAATATTTCATATTACAAAACATTCATTATTTAAAAAGTATAAGAAACAATAGATTACAATAAATTGTAGGTGAAATTCTGTGATTGTTTGTTTCAAAGTCGACGAAGGAAGCATAAAACCATGTCGGAATGACAATCTCTTCTCCACCTAGTGGGACTGGAAATTGTTCTCACAATGCTTTTGCACAAGCAATGTCGTTTCGGTCTCTCTCCATTCTGCACCCTTTCCTACTGATCTTTAGGCGTGTGAAAAAACACTCCCGCACTACTCATTTCTCATGCTCTCTCGTTTCTCTGATCGATGAGAAAGCATGCGAAACGAGGAGAGTTGGGATTAGACCCCTGCTGGCTATAATGACGAGGGAGTGTGCATAATGGAGAACGCTACTACGGTGTCTAGTATGACAAAGGGAAAGAGCGCGCTAGTGTTATTGTATCGAATAGTAACTCTCTCTATTCTGCACACTCTCTCGTCTATCTGGCCAGCGAGAGAGTGTGCCGAATGGAGAGAGCGATATTCGATCATACAACACTAGAGCACACCCAGCTGCGTAATAAGTGACATTCAGAGAAAACCAAGCAGTTTTTTTCCAAACACATTGGAGTAGCCTTTACATCTCTGATGGAACGGCAATCTCTTCTACGCATTATGGAACCCGAAATCACCAGGCCATCCCACGTCGCCAGCTTTTCACTGTTCCTAATTCCTGATCCTTCTGATGCCTTTCATCTACAGCCCCTTCCCTTTCCTCCTGATCAAATGTAAATACGCAAACATCTTTCAGATTACCAAACTTTCATTATCTTCTTCGACTTACAAATCATCACAAAAACACAAGAAACAAGGGCAAATCGATTACAATAAACAGGGATAAATAATAAATAGAGGGGTTTGTGTGGTGATAAAAGTAACAGACAACTACTGAAACGGATTGGAACAATGATAATAGGAGAACATGAACTTCTGAACAATAAATGGGTACGGTATATTGGGGAGTACGGTAGATCTCTTGCAACGATCAATCGATAATCCTCCTTACGATCTCGAGCGTCTTCTGCGGTCTCTGAAAGAAGCAATCATAAATGACATTGACAAGCCACAAATTAGTTTCAACCGTAGCTAATAAAATCGAGGAGGTACAACGTTCGTTTGTTTCATGTAGTCCTTCCGATCTTATTAAAACAAATCAATACCCGATTCAACAGTATCACCCATCGAACCACAGTATCCCAATCAATCACTAGCTACCGTACCTTCTCTCTACGCTTCTCTCCCTTCTCCTCTCCCTCGAGTCATCTCTCTTCTTGTAGTTCTCCTTCTCACGCGATCCACCACGGCGATCTCTTAAATAAGACGAGAATTAAATTATTTAAATTGATTATTAAGATTTACTCATAGTCACCGATCAACAAATAACTTCTCATCTGTAGACGACCATCAGAAAGATCAATCTAAACCACATCCTAAAGTCTTTAATGTGACCATGAAACCGCGGTTCCTCTTTCCTGTGACAAAAATAATCCTATGAATATTTTGAATAACGAAAAAATAGTTTTCTCTACTATCGGGTTGAGGAATAAGTAACGCTCGTTTTTGAATTTTTTTTCACTTTATCATAAAAACCTTACAAAGCACGATAGAATCTAAAAAATATTCTCCATGCGCATCGATGACCTTCTGCCATCTACCAGGCAGCTTGTGGATGCCCTCGTGATAGAAGGACTGGGGCTGGTTCTTGAAATAGTTGGTCAGTACGGTCTGGATAGTGGCTCGGTCTTTGAAGCTCTGTCCCTTGAGGAAACACTGGAGGTCTGAGAAGAGGTGGTAATCGGAGGGGGCAAGGTCGGGTGAGTAGGGTGGGTGGGGGAGGACAGTCCAGCCATAGCCCGCAGCTCAGCCTTGGTCTTTCTTGCGACATGCGGGCGGGCGTTGTCGTGCTGAAAGTAGATTTGAGCGTCCTTCCCGCGTGTTTGTTCGACAGCGCGTCTCAGCTTCCGTAGCTGAAGAGTGTTGACCTCTGCCGTGATAGTCGTCCCCTCGGGTAGGAGTTCCCAGAACTCCACTCCCCGCACTGACCACCAGATGCACAACATCACTTTTTTGGGGTGCAAATCGGGTTTGGGGACATCTGCTGGCTTTTGGTCCTCTCCGACCCACTGTCTCATGCGCTCATGGTTGTCGTAGAGCACCCACTTTTCATCACCTGTGATGACATTGTCCAGCCAATCAAACCGGCGATGCAGAGTGAGAAGAGTCGAAGCCATGTCCACTCGGCGATCCTTGTCATAGTCGGTCAGGTCATGGGGGATCCATCTCCCGAGTTTCCACTTCTTTCCAATCGCGTGAAGTCCATTCACGGCAGTTTTTTGGTCGACCCCAAGGAAGTCAGCAAGATCGCGCGTAGTGAGATACGAGTCAGCCTCCACCTCAGAACGCAATCGATCGAGGTCCAACTCCATGGGGCGACCGGGTCGGTCTTCATCTTCGAGGGAAAAGTCGTGTTTCTCGAATTTGACTACCCACTTTCTCACGGTGGTTACATGCGGGGTATGTGTGGGGTAAACCTGCTCCAGTTGTTCATGAATGGCGGGCGGTTTCAAGCCAGATAGAAAGAGAAAGAGCATCACGTTCCGAATGTGAATTCGGTCGGGGACGAAATTGTGCGGCATTCTCGCCTGGGAGACTAGGGAGAACTGAAACGAAAACATGTGTGGAATGCCCGAGGGGCCCTCTCTCCAGTGTAAACAGGGTGGCAGACGGCAACAACAAAAGAACGAGCACGAGGGTTCTAAAGTCAGAGAGAAAAAACGAGCGTTACTTATTCCTCAACCCAATACATCCTCTCTTTATCAACGGTGTTCCATACTCGAACTAGCAGCCTACGGCTGCTACGTAGTACACCGGGTCGTATTCACAGACTAACAATGAACAGCTTGCTTGCGAGTGGGGCGTATGCCATTGCAAAAAGCTCGTGAGGCTTCGAGCGCTCTGGAAAAGTTGCGATGTAGCCACTCCGCTTCGCTCTGTGGCTACATCTGCAACTTTTCCTCTGCGCTCTCAGCCTCACGAGCTTTTCACAATAGCATGGCCGGATCCTAGGCAAAACTCATGAACACATATCCCATTTTGCCACGCCTGGCCGCCTTACACATTAGCCTAACACCGCTTGCTTGCGAGTGGGGCGTATGCCATTGCAAAAAGGGCATGGTGTCTGACTGGCATGCCGACGCAGGCAGGTTCGACTCCCGCCCGCAGGTGATGTTTTGCAAGAGGTAGAGAAAGGCGCGCGCCCCAACCACTAGTCTCCGTCAAGCGCTCTTCGAGCGCTCTGGAAAAGTTGCGATGTAGCCACTCCGCTTCGCTCCGTGGCTACATCTGCAACTTTTCCTCCGCGCTCTCAGCCTCACGAGCTTTTCACAATAGCATGGCCGAAGTATCCTAAAACTTGTAAATCTTCTTTAAATGTTGATTGCCACTTCGCCCAAGGCTCTCCGATGATTTTGAAGCGAGTTATGAGCGAAAATGTGAAGATTGCGAAATCTGAGCACGGACGGTCGTTTGGCACTTCTCCCGATCTTCTCCGATGATTTTGAAGCGAGTTATGAGCGAAAACGTGAAGATTGCGTAATGATGACGAAGTCGAAGATTGCGAAATCTGAGCACGGGAGGTCGATTGGCACTTCTCCCGAGGCTCTCCGATGATTTTGAAGCGAGTTATGAGCGAAAACGTGAAGATTTCATAATGATGACGAAATCGAAGATTGCGAAATCTGAGCACGGGAGGTCGATTGGCACTTCTCCCGAGGCTCTCCGATGATTTTGAAGCAAGTTATGAGCGAAAATGTGAAGATTTCGTAATGATGACGAAATCGAAGATTGCGAAATCTAAGCATGGGAAGTCGATTGGCACTTCTCCCGAGGCTCTCCGATGATTTTGAAGCGAGTTACGAGCGAAAATGTGAAGATTTCGTAATGATGACGAAATCCAAGATTGCGAAATCTGAGCACGGAAGGTCGTTTGGCACTTCTCCCGAGGCTCTCCGATGATTTTGAAGCGAGTTATGAGCGAAAATGTGAAGATTGCGAAATCTGAGCACGGACGGTCGTTTGGCACTTCTCCCGAGGATCTCCGATGATTTTGAAGCGAGTTATGAGCGAAAACGTGAAGATTGCGTAATGATGACGAAATCGAAGATTGCGAAATAGTTGCTGCCAGTGAAAAGCGCTGACGATTCTGAGTCGATTGACACTAATGCCAATCTTTACGGACGATTTTGAAGCGAATTAGGCGCGAAAAACGGATTATTGCCAAAGGATGATGAAATATTTCGTAATGATGATGAAATGTTTATCGATTTTGAAAAAGATGTTTTCGGTGATTCGATTGGTCTAGGACTTGTCCTCGGGCGATGCCTAGAAAGCGAGTTATTGAGGTTTCAAAAGTGTGACAGACAAACGGACGAACGGACGGACAAACAGAGAGACATTCTGATTTTATAATAGATAGAGCAACTTCTTACTCTTGTGAGACTGAAACCCGTTTCCGCCAATGCGCGATGTGACAAAAATCTCCCAACTTTCACCAGTTCCTATCCATTTTTCGAGCAATTTTCTGCCCATCGAAACCATCAATATTCCCTCCTCACCTCCTCTCTCTATCATCCTCCTTCCTTCTCTCATCTCCTCTTCCTCTCTCCTCTCTTCTTCCTCCCTCATCTCCCTTTCTTCTCTCGTCCCTTCTCAAGTCGTCACGGCGATCGTCACTGCAAAACAACAACAAAAAGAATTATATTTGTTTTTCAAATATTAAAATCTATGTTTATTTTTCGCACTCATCGTCGGTCAACCATTACGCAGGATAAAACAACGACAATTTTATCTGCTGAAAACTCATCTCACCAAGCTTAGATTTGGGAAGATTCTCAAACAAATACTAAACATAAAATTTGGTTGTAGACATGTCTCCATCGTAACCAGTAGTATACCGTATTCCCCTTGACATTACCCTAAGGATGTCGAAGTTCTCTCCATTATACACACTCCCTCCATCTCTCGCACTGAAGAGTGTGCAGAATGGAGAGAGCATCCCTGCATTACAGTATCCTACCGAATCCCTACCATACTCACCGCCTCTCGTCCCTCCTTCCTCCTCCTTCTCCTCTTCTCTCATCCTCACTCTCCGGTTCCCTCTTCACTTCCTTCTCGGGCGAACGACGGCGATGCGCGTCCTAATACGATTTGAGTTATTTTCATTTTTGAAAAATGATCCCCAAGATTTTTCCTGTTTCATTTGACGCCGGCGTAATTTGGGTTTAGACTTATTTTTTTCCTTCGATTTTTTCGGCTCTGAATGGGGTCAGCCAACACGAAATTTTCAAAGTGCATGCAAGCTCATTAAACTTGGCAAACTTTGTGCCCATGGTCTGGGGATGCACCAAAAAAAAATTCAGCCCGAAAACTCAACGGGGAGCCAAATGGCGGGTACCCCTGGGTGTGACAAACAAGTGCGTACCCTATTTTCCAAGTAATCTCGGGAATTGAGCCTGGGTCTTCAATTCTGGAGTTCTTCAAATGAACCGCTTGTCACCACTTTGAGCCGAGTTGTCGGCACTTAGTGTCAAAAAAGCGCTATAAGGCTGATTTCCGGCCCAATCGGGTCTGAAAGTCTGTCCTTCGATGTCAAACCCCCGCCATTGTATTCAGCAGGTCAAGATACCCCTTGATAACGAGTTTCAGCAGAATCTATGAATTGGTTTCTGAAATATTGCGAGCGAAAAAAACAAAAAAATCAAAAATTTGCAAAATAGACGTAGCAGTTTCTTGATGCGATATAAAACTAGCGAATGTGTATGTTAGCGCGCTCGCAAGTCCTTGCATTACATTTTCCGAATAGTCAACGCAATTTCCTCTGCATTGCGGATTTCACTTTACCTCGGCAGGGCGATGGCTCTGGACAATAACCACATGGAGGCCATTTAAAGAGACAACCTAAACGTGATACCTAACTACCGAAAAAGGAATATAGCGAGCAGGCAGTGGAACCTTGATACCATCCCCGAGTATCCACTCCATAATATAAAATGTTTCTGATGTGTGCCTATTGTGCAAACTACACCGTTCTCGCGGTGTCTGATGCAAACATCAGGATACTACCAAGATGGTAATAGGCCAGTACCAGTCCGGTTCCATGTTGGAACCATGTTCTGAGATAATTTTCACAGGTTGTTTCGGAGTTGATTCGTCATGGATCGTTTCTGCTCAGGATCACACCGGGTGGCATCAAGTTCGGTTTGTCAAGCATTCACCAGTCGTATACGGTACCGTTGAACATGTTTTGACATGTCTAGGGAAACATATGTAACCTCACGGGGGGGGGGGGGGGGGGGGGGTTTAAGGGGGGCTTCCCCCCCCCCCCCCCCCCCCCCCCCCCCCCCCCCTTGCTTGTTTGATAATCATACGGAAACTCCTCAAAATATAGAAGCGTCTTTTAGTTCAGCGAACCGTCGCCAGAATTTGCATGTCCCTCTGAACATCTTCAATGATTTTCAGATTAATGGGCCCTAGGCGGTCATGCATAACCCTCCAGGGGGGTTCAAGGGGCGCTTGCCCCCCCCCCCCCCCCTTCTTATTATATAATTTGGTCACTTTTCACGGTATCTAAATCGTTCTGCGCGAGAATTAATGCTAAGCATCAATAAAAGTAAATGAATCCACTTCCCGTGGGGAAGTGTGATTTTCAGTTTGTGACAAACTCAAACCCTGAGTGAATTCCAATCATCCTTTCTCGAGATTTCTCTCGCTTAATATAACAATCCCGTTCTCAATAAAAGATGATGAATCACTCTTTGATTTGATTTCAATAAAAGTATGGGAATCACATCTTGACCCAAATTCGCGCCTAGGGTTTCGAGCGTTTCGAGAGTACGCAAATACTCTGATAAAAATTAAAGTACATTTTGTAGCTGTTTTGTTGCATATTACTGCTGAATACGAACATCCTCGTTATACTCTACGATTCATCATTTTAAATTGAGTTAAATTTACACATTTTTTAACATCTTACAGAACGGTTTGAAAAGTTAACATCTTACAGAATGGTTTGATTTTTCTAATATTCATACCATTGTAACATTGAATAACCACCACATACTGGCATTGAAATGACCACCGGAGTACAAATGCGAGGAGCCCCGGGCGCGGATTTGGGTCAAGATGTGATTCCCATACTTTTATTGAAATCAAATCAAAGAGTGATTCATCATCTTTTATTGAGAACGAGATTGTTATATTAAGCTAGAGAAATCTCGGGAGAGGATGATTGGAGGACCCAAATTCACTCAGGGTTTTTTTTTTGTCACAAACTAAAAAATCACACTTCCCCACGGGAAGTGAATGCTCATTTGTAATCTGAAGTGAACAGCGAAAGTTGATTTCTTCAACAAATATATCTCATGAAATAAAATAAATCGTTTTCCAAACAGTTCAATTTCTATAATATTGGACAGCTCATCTACCCTACCGTATCCCTCTCTACAGTACCCCACCCTTCCTCCTCCTGACCTTTGATCTCTTCTCGGGGGTCGCACTCTTCCTCTCCTTCTTCACTTCTTTCTCCGTCTTCTTTGACTTCTTCTTCTTCTTTTTCTTCTTCTTATCATCGTCTGATGAATCGGATGAGGAAGAGGAGGAGGAGGAGGACGAGTCTTAAATTATGGTTAATTAATTAATTAATTACAATACTAGCGGAAATGACGTTCCATTTCTCCCAGTGGTTCCAAGTTTTTGCCAAACATTAATTGCAGTTCCTTTTTCAACGTATAGCCATAATTGCCACCAATCATTCTGATCTACCATCTACGCTTTCCCAACCCATCCTACCGTAACGCAACATGCCCTCCCCTCCAACCAAATCTCAGATCCCCTCCCGTCTCTTCCAAACTCACCATCATCCGAATCGCTGTCATCATCGGACGACGAGTCAGAATCAGAGGAGGAAGAGGAGGACGAATCGTCATCAGAATCATCCTTCTTCTTCTTCGCTCCCTTCTCCAGCCACTCACGCATGTCGATCCTGAGAACAAGGAGGATACGGTAACACTAGAGCTCTCTCCATTCTGCACACCCCTTCTAGAGCTCTCTCCATTATGCACACTCTTTCGACGAATGGAGAAAACCAAAATTCGACCCACAATATTATTCAGCAATTTTAAATTTATCTTTATTAGCAATCGGCCTCTACGGATTCTCGTTTCATCTATTCTACTAATGCCAAGTCATTTTCACTTAGTTGATTTGAACCACAGCGCCAAGTAGGAAAAAACAATGAATTTGGTTTGCAGCAACTTGGCGATTTCCCGTTTCACCCTCGACATTAACGTACGAACTTCTTCACCTATCCAATGAGAGACCCTTTTTTCTTCTAACAAAACACTCTTGCAATAAAAATAAATTATTTTTTTTAAAAACGACATACGTGAGTGCGCCCAATCCGATGGCGGTGAAGAAATTGATGGAGAATCGCGTATCCTCGGGGTTATCACGAGGGAAGACACCACAAAACGACGACTTCAACGTCCTGAAATAACAGATTTTGATCCCAACTTCATTATATCTGTTGAATCAAAGGACCAAAACGGTGTTTAATATAATTACTGTACCAATTCCCCTCGCGTGGTTTATGCTTCAGCGCGCTATTATCAAGGCCTAGATGCAATTGAGTCTAGACGGATTGCTGTTCATGTAAAAGAACACAACAGGCGGATTTATGGCGCGGTTGAATAATATAATCACGCGATTAAGCCTAGCCACAATGATTCTGCGCGTTCTTTACCAAATTTATCAAGCCCGTCTGGTGCAAGTTTCAGAGCGCACATTTCATTTCACCTATCTGACAAGCAACGATTAGTTGTCGGGATGCGTTTTCCTATCACACTCTCATCGACCTACCGTATCCCTATCCCCCTGTTTACCGTACTACTCACTTATCGACGGTCCTCTGCCACAGCTTGACCATTCCCATCTCTCTGCTCAACTCCTGGAAGACTTCCTTCAGGAAGATGCGGCCAGACGACGTCGAATCGCGCTCGTTCAGACGGACCTCGTTGAATAGCTGCCATGATAACAGTTGTATTTATTAATAAAAAAATATTTTAAAAAAACATGTCTGCCATGATTACAAGTAAATAAATAAATCGTTCAGTTTTGTGTTTCTGTGTGTTACAAAGAGGGCCTATGAATAGATGTTGAAATGCAACACATCACTGTGAGCTTGTGTTTCAAGAGATCACTAAACCACCAGACTTGCGCTTACGACAATAATTTATTTGGTAATATTAGCAGCAAACTGCCACTACTTGCACGAGGCAACCGCACATTATATCGATCATAAAATGGTATACACCCCCTCCTCCTCTCTCTCTTCCGGTCCTTCCTCCCCTATCCCCACTCACCGTCCAGTTGATGGCGTCGGTGAAGAGGAGATGGGCCTGTAGTCTGGCCACATTGCGCAGTTTCGTGATCTCGAATCGGTGAATCGTCTTGTAGACGTCACGAAGAATCTGCTCGAAGTTGTCCTGCAATCGAGAGAAAATTAAATATTTTATTTGTACCCAAGGAAACACAACGTAATCAAACAGCGCCAATTGCTTGCAAGATATGCGTGGGGTGAAGCGCGAAATCAATGTGAGAAGTAATGCGGAAACTACTGTTTTTAGCAAAGTTCAAGAACCAGATAACGAAAATCATCGCTGAGCTGTGGAATACAGACTTAGTTAACCCCGAAACCCACGGGCAGGAATATACCGCTCAAACGTATTTTTCCCTTGGGGTTCCCACTAAAAGAGAGTTCCCCTCTTCAGCAAGCAACGTTTTCCCTGTAAATCCTTGTCTAATCTAATCTGATCCCGTCACATTCATGTTTCTCCCTCCCTTCATACCTGGAACTCCTTCTTGAGACGGCAGAATCGCTCGATGAGCATTCCGTACATTCGGTCGTATGTCCGCTGCTGTGCGCAGCAATCCACCAACATGTTGCACAGCTCGGACTGAAATATATAAATGTTTTAGAATAGAATGATTTTTATTACCAATGAAAACTTAGAACTATCGAGATCCGATTCGAAAGTAAAATAAACCATTTTGATGGAACCAGGAATTACTAGGTGCAAAGTGCTACAATTCAAGATCTCGGTTATTCGATGTTTCGTAAACTTTTCTTCGTCTGGTTGCGAGCTGGATTTCGATCGTCAGCTCCCTTGCGGATAAATCAGTAACTCCCCCTCAATATCCTCCATCTCTACCGTACCTCCAACTGTGGTTTGATGCCCATCTTGAGAATCTTGTGCGCTGCCTCCTGGAAGTCGAGCGAGGACTGAATCGTGAGGTACACTTCACGTCTGCAATGGACATGTTAACCGCTGAATCTCCAAGTTAATCCTTCTAAATCTTTTATTTTTTTCGCGTTTCGCGTCCGCCCAATCCCCGTTGCAGCCTGCACACATAGGTGAGACATAATTCGTTTTCTAATACTGCTCTCTGTGATGTGGGTAAAAAATACAACGATCGATACTATCGAAACAATTTTTTCTTTACCGTACTCCCTTCACCCGTTCCCATAACCAGGCCACCGTAATCTCACTATTACCGTACCTGAACGCGACGAGTGCCTGTTCCGAATTGTCGATAATGTCCATCTTCTCGGCCTGTTTCGCCACCTGATCAGCCGCCGTGCCTGACAGGGAAAAATCGATAATCAATCTGATCTACCTCATCTACTATTCGATTTTCGGCGCTCTCCATTTTGCACACTATTTCGTCTGTCTGATTGGCAAGGTAGATTGCAGGAAAGAAATAGCAAAAACCGAAACGACGTCAATATCTACTGTCTCCCCAATTCTCTAAATTCCATAACTAAACTACCCCCTCCATTAGAAGTTTTTCCTCTCTCTCTATATTGCACACTCACTGACCAAAAGTAGTCAGTAGAATGGAGAGACAATCCCCGACCCGACACCACTATCCCCCAACAACCGTGTTTCAACACTGCCCTAAACTACCGTACCCCATCTTATCTACCGTACCTGGATCAGCATCGTCGGGGTCATCCTCATCCTCCTCTTCCTCGTCATCACTATCGTCCGCGTCTCCGATCACATTCCTGCGCACCTGAACACAATTAAATTAATATAATTAGTTATTTAAACAAATAAACATTTAAAATAGAAATAAATTAAATGCTCACCTCCTCGTATTCGGTCTCAGTCTGCTCGAAGTCGGGATCGAGCTTGAAGACGTCTGCAAATTATTTTTGTTTTTGTACAGTTAACGAACTTCGCCCCATTGAAGCTAGGAGACCGTCAGGAACATAACGCACTAATGAAACCCATCACCGACTGGACCTTCGAGCGATGATTTAGTCATACATTTATTGGTTGAGTTATTTTCCCCGATGAACCTAAGACTTATTAAAATTATTGTTGAACCAGAAATATAACAAGCATATGAAACCCATCACCGACTGGGCCCAACTCCTCGGCTCAGTTCTTTCTCATTCCATCCTCCCCTTACAGTACTCCTCCTTCTTCTACTCACTGAGTCCATTCTCTGGATCGATTGCCTCCTCGAGTGTCATCATATGCGTGACCTGATCCTCTTCGTCGATGAGGTCGAGATCCTCCACCACGGCTGGATATGCCTGAGATATTAGAATAATTATGAATGATGCAGGTTCCGTTTTCGGCGCTCTCCATTTTGCACACTATCTCGTATATCTGATCGGAGAGAAAGTGCGCAGAATAGAGAGCAACAACCGAAATGATATGCATAGTGGATATGCATTACCAACGAAATTTGTGTCTCATAGTCGATGAAAGGTTGATCAATGTTTCAATGAGTCCATGAAAACACCGCGCACCCATTTTTTGAATACTTCCTCGGAATCCATTCTTCCTAACTCAAAATATCGTATTCGAAAACAATATTAATAATTTAAAATGATTAATAAAATACAATCACACCTGGAACTTGTCCTTGAGGATGGCCATGGCAGACTCGATCATGTACTGCGTTCTCTTGTCCAAATCCGTGGCCTCATTGAGAATCGAACGGAGTCGATCGAAGACTGAGGCGAGGGCACGAGGAGCGACCTAAATATTATTTTTAATATAATAAATAATTTAAAGCAAGTCATCATATGTTTAGAGGTCGAATCTGCACAGTACTAGAGAAGCCTAGACATGTTACTCTTGAAGTAGTATTGAAACACCGAATCAACTGGTCGAAAAAATAACGAAACTCTAAAGCTGCTCACACACTACCATCGCAACTCCTCCCAATTAGCTAGGGATTCCCTGCAGACCAATCTCGTATCCTTATCGGATGCTATCGTAGCGCTCTCCATTCTGCACACTCTAATCGGTTTGAGCGATGAGTTTGCAGAATGGAGAGAGCTACTATCCTGCTCGGCATCAATACTATCCCTTTCCACCTCCTTACAGTATCCCCTCCTCCTCATCCACCGTACCTGCTGGAGTTTCATGCCGCACTCCTTGATGAATGCGATGGCCACTTCCACTGAGTCATCCGTCGGTTTGTCCAGCATCAGAATCGCGATCTCCAGACCGAGAATCTCGTGGGTCTGCAAGGGGACGATTTTTATTTTGTAGCTGTTGATTTCTTTGTCACTGTTCCTTAAATCATAACTGATATTAACTAGGTGGCATGAACAAAGTGCGCGGCACGAAAGCGCCTGGCCGTGAAACGAAATAGCGAAAAGTACGACGATAATTCAAAAATGTTCTTTAAAAAAACAGTTCAACACCACGACCCCTAATTATCGGCGCTGCAGAAAATCACCACACTACCGTACCCCTGATATATTCGATAAAGTACCGTATCCCAAGTCCAATCAATAGTCTACCGTACCACTTGCTGATTGATGAGATGGGCGATGAACTTAGTGACGATGACCGTGGTTCCCTTGTCTCCTCGACGGAAACATCGCTTGAATTGGACGACCAGACGACGCACCAGTAGGTCACCGATAAATGGGAACCTGAGGAGCAGCCAATCAAAAGCAAAAATTAAAAATATATTAATTATAATTGTTTGTGAATAGGAATGTGATAAATAGTTGATCGTGTTCGATGTGTGTGACTTATTGCTGACCCAACCCGCTTTGTGAGCATAAAGTATAACCGAAACCTCGAATCACCTAGCTAGAATTTCTAAAACTGAAAATTTACATGACTATTTGGAGTTTCAGTCGTCTCTCAAATAGGCGCAGTTTTCAAACTGATGATGCGCGCGAAAAGCAAATTAATCGCATCCATGGCAAGCACAAGTTTCACCGCTACTAATTCTGCCGGTCAAATCATATGCAATCAGATCTTCCCTTGTTCTTCCGGACCATCACTCCATATAATTGGAATAAATAAATCAATAATACTATCTTCACTCACTTGCTGTTGATGACTCCCACGAGAGCAGCGTACACGTGTGAGAAACCGGGCGAGAATGCCTGCGCCTGCATGATCGACCGGCACAGCAGACCCCTGCAAACGGTTTGTTAAATTGTGTTACAATAAAAATTTAGATATTTGTATTTTTAAAGAGAGAGCTACATGTAAACGGTTTCATTTATTTCACCCGAACGTCAAAATCAGGGCTCTGTCTGCTGGCGCAAAGAGTGAACGCAACTGTGAAACGGGAATTCAGCTGCAACTGCCTACTTGAAACGTTTTCTTTAGCTAAAATCACCCAGAAGGTAACAACCTTAAAATAATAATCAATAAGTGCATCACTCACTTTCCCCTGACGATGTTCTCCTGTAGCAGCGAGCGGACCACGCCCACGAGATTGCCAACGTTCACCTAATGATTTCAGTTATTATAGAAAAAAAAGTATTTTGTTTTAATTATAAATTACTATTGTAAATGCTAACCTACAGTATCGACAATAAGTCATCGTCCAAAAATTAAAAGAGATATAACTTTTGAACTAGTTGGGATATCTTTCTGATATTTTGTCAGGTGGTATTAGGTGTACTCCTACATACGCTCACTATGTCAGACCATTGGGCGATTTCGCAATATTGCATAGTGATGACGCAATCTTTCAATAGTAGTTCAGTGCGAATTATTTGCTCAACGAATTTTTTTATCATCATTTATATTTCATGTGGTGAGAGAAGACATCATTACCTCTTCGATAAGCATATGTACTCTTGGGAGTGTAAAGTACAGAGGATTTGGATTGGCTCAAAGATAGGTCCCGAAAAAGTGGATTTTCGTTCAAAGACGTGCTGGAGACTCGTTCAAAAGCTCAAAATGATCCTTACCACAATTCCTGAAGATCGCCAAAGTTTGATACCGATAGCTCTCAATTTGCCCTCAGGGCACCAATTTTTTTCACTTTTACACATTATTTTTTTCTCACTAATTTGGATGATCACAGTTCCAAGGCCGATTTTTGTTCAAATGTCTTTCCTGGACATGTTAGTTGTACATCCATGGAATATACGATCCCCAACTTTTTGGAGCATTTGGATAACTTTCCCGCCCGTGGCAACCGAATGTCCGAGGTCAATCGATTTTCAACCCAAAAAATGACCATGATACCCCCATCATTAGTCAAAAAAAAATTTCTCTCAGATCTTCATGACTAAATTTTTTATGGTATATCTTTGTGTGCTGAATCCGAATTTCGATATGAGAGCCCATGATATCATTAATCATTAATGAAAGTTAAAATTCATTATGTAAAAAAATAGCCGATTTTGAATATCGATGTACCTTGGATTTTCGGTTGCCACGGGTGGGAAAGTTATCCAAATGCTCCAAAAAGTTGGGGATCGTATATTCCATGGATTTACAACTAACATATCCAGAAAAGACATTTTAACAAAAATCGGCATTGGAACTGTGATCATCCAAATTAGTGAGAAAAAAATAATGTGAAAAAGGAAAAATTGGTGCCCTGAGGGCAAATTGAGAGCTATCGTTGTCAAACTTTGGCGATCTGCAGGAATTGTGGTTAGGATCATTTTGAGCTTTTGAGCGAGTCTCTGGCACGTCTTTGAACGAAAATCCTCTTTTTCTTTTTTTCAGGACCTAACGTTGAGCCAATCCAAATCCTCTGTACTTTACACTCCCAAGAGTACTTATGCTTATCGAAGAGGTAATGAGGTCTTCTCTCATCACATGAAATATATAGGATGAGAAAAAATTCGTTGAGCAAATAATTCGCACTGAACTACTATTGAAAGATTGCGTCATCACTATGCAATATTGCGAAATCGCCCAATGGTCTGACATAGTGAGCGTATGTAGGAGTACACCTACTACCACCTGTAAAAACCTTAGAAAAATATCTCATCTAGTTCAAAAGTTATACTACTTTTAATTTTTGGACGGTGACTTATTGTCGATACTGTAAACGATATCAAACCGATCGCTTGTTAGCGACTCAAAACATGAGCTTGTATCACCAAACCAGCAGGGCCTTACAAGATGGATTGTGTTTCTGGTAGCGATACACGCTTGATATTAAAAGCGATTGATATTCGAGTGATTCATTCGCTTACTATAATCACAAGAAGCCAAGAATCACCTACCGCAACAAAAAATAAATAAAGCTAGGCAATAGCTACTTTCCAAATTATTGAAATCCTCACCTTGTTGACCTCTCCGTGGATCCTCTTCTTGATGCGCTCCCAGTTGAGACGTTGGTACGCCTCGCTCGACTGAAAATCGATCATTACAAACAGTCAACTTGTCATTTTATCGATGCCTTATTGACGATATTCTCGGAACTTGGAGCACTTCTCACCCGGATGTCTATATAGTGCGCTAAAAGATCTGGCACCATGTGATCTTGTGAGACAATTACGAGTGTTCAGATAGAGAGCCCTAATTAATTAATTACTTAATTACCTTATCCTGCATCTGTTGCTGCATGAGTCGCAGCTTGGCGGGAGGCATGTAGGCGCCACCGGCACGCGACATAAAGCGATAAGGTTAAGGTCTTATCTTACTCTTGCATCATTCGGGAGCACATATCATATGAAGAGGCAGATAATTTCTCACTAAATTAGAAACAAGAGATAGTTCAGCTCTCTCCATTCTGCACACTGTCCGGTCTACATACAATAGTGTGCAGAATGGAGAGACCTAATCCAAGAAGAATATCCCTACTAATTGAAATATATTACTTATTATTAATAACATACCTCAGGATATCCGCCGGGTCCTCCTTCTTCTTCTGCACCACGGGCTCCGGTGTCGCCTCCTTCTTCTAAATTACATAAATTTATCTCCACATGATCTCGACTAATCTTGCAATATTACAGAACCAGTGAATCTTAGTATGCATTGTGAGCGAACCACTTAAATTTGGTTTCACAGAGTTGTTCTCTCTCGCGAAAAGACTACGGTGATAATGGATTGAGCAAACAAATCATTAAATAAATAAGCCCCGCCCCTCACCTTCTCGGGTGTTTTCTCCCTCCTGGTTCGCTTGGGCGATCTCGACACGGATCTTCTTCTTCTTCTCTCATCGCTGCGATCGCGTCGACGACGCTCGTCGGAGCCGGAACGGGAGCGTCTGCGAGGTATTTAAATTATCAAAAATAATAAATATATCAGTCCAAGTGAACCAGCACTTGACCGCGGACAGAATAGATGCAAAGGGAATTCGAAGTACAGGAGAAGTGGAGGGAGGTTAGATTAGAAAAAAAATCCACGAATTCACGTTAAACTGTTTGACATATAAATATAAAATACATAAATAGTAAAGCAACCTCCTCTTCCTCTCTCCGCTCCTGTCTCTCCTCCGCTCATCTCTGTCTCTCGATCGGCTCCTTCTTGCTCGTCTCTCGTTGCTCATCGAACGACTGTGACGGCGTCTGTCCGGACTGCCCGACGGGGAGCGGCTCTGCCAATTGCATTAATAATATTAAATAAGTTTAAATAATTAAATAAGAAATTAACATAAAGCCGATTACTGGGCCTGGTGGTTAGAGGTTTCAATGAGATTTTAAGCAGCAAAATTGAACAAAACCGACAATGCAGATGACTTTGACCATAAACGTTGTCAACTAACAAGGGGGCTTTAATAAAATGATATTAACACTATTGATATCAACTAGACTGTCTTGGGACATGGTGAAAGGTGGTTTCAGCTAGCACTCAAACAACGAATGCAAACCAGGCCTGCAACACTTGCTCCGTTGCTGCCTCTGGATAATAATAAGAACGTACCGGGGCTCTGATGGGGCTCCTTCCCCTCTTCGACACCTCCTCGTCGTCCTTCTTCTTCTCGGGCACGGGACTGCGCGAGGGCGAGCGGGGCGTCGGACTCTTGATCGCGGTCGCGCGGCGACGCGTCGTGCCCTCGTCAGAGGACGCGGATGAGGATCTGGTCATCCTGCAAGGAGAAGCGGTTGGCGGGGAACAATATGGAATAGAAAAACACGGCAAAACAATGCAAAACATTAAAATAATTTGAAACATTCGAAAACCAGGTGAAAACATGCTTTTCGAAATCCGGTGGTGCGCCACTGGACCTACCGTATCTCGAGTCACTTTCACAGATCGAAAACTAATTTTATTCATTTTCTAAAATTTGAAAATTTTATTTCAGTCTGCATTTAAATATTTAAATTGCTTAAAATAGCTCATTAGAGTTTCCTTTGCACAGGAAATAAATTGTACTACTCTGGGATTTTTCATTATTTATTTTTCTTGTTCGATTTTGGCGCCAAAATCGGCATCCTTTCTAGGTTCTCATCAGCTGTCTGGGTGCATCCGTTCTTTGGGATATATAAGCCCATGATATGGGCGTCTAAAACATCACATGATCAACTCTCCATTTGGTTTGGCTGTCACTTCTTCTTGTCTGCCTTCTTTCCTATCTCACATCTCGCTCGCCTGACTTTTTCTGACAATTAGCTCTTGCCGAATATCTATTCACTATACCTCAAGTGATTCTCCGTTGAAAGCTACCAATCTTAAATTATCAATTATTAAATCATCAAGTCTTCTAATCATCACTTGTCTCCCTTTGAATCCCTTTCGATTCGTGCTCTCTCCATTCTGCACACTCTTATTGACTGTCTTACGAGAGAGTGTGCTGAACGGAGAGAGCTATGATTCGAGCAGGCTCTGTCAGTAGACTATCTTCTCCCAATATCTTCTCCTCCCGAATTTCCAATCTCTTTTATCACAACATCTATCGCTGGATGAAATGCATCGATCCCTTCCCGATATCTCGCTATACAATTGAATCACCGGCACAATGTTCCTTTGCCTCTACAATGCCCTCAATAACAGTATCTTCCGACTACCGTATCCTTGATTACCATATCCACGATTACAGTACCCCTTCGATTCTCACGATGTCTCGCCTCTCCCTGCTGGTTCTCCTCGCCATGGCAGCCTTCTGCGTCTCCGCCGACAAGTCCGTCGTCGATGAGATCATGAGCATGCAGCCGTTCACCCTCAAGTAAGATTACGGTAGTTTAGTGGGTTACGGTATTCTCTTGGGTTATGGTAGGCTGCTGAAATACTGTAGTCTAATCCCGAGTTCAAGAAAAGTATGAAAGGCATGTCAAGTCAGGTATTCGCTCTCTTTATTCTGCACACTCTATGGTCTCACTCCTTTGCGAGTGTGCAGAATGGGGAAATACGAATTTCCGAAATGACCAGTGCTGAAATTTTTCGCCATTCGCCGTGATTTTTCATACAGTCTTTTTATATGCGTATACCGTAATCTCGCCTTGAGTATTTACTCCCTATGGCCTGCCTCCTTCCACACATCGACAGTATTCGCTCCTACAGTATCCCCTATGGCGTTCCTCCTACCATACCATAATATCCTTAGTAAGACCCTTGATGTTTACGGCATGTTTCTCCCCTCTCCTTTCTTCCATTCATGAGAGGGAGTGTTGTGGTCACCTTCTGTTGATGGTTAGCACCCGTCTCTAGTCCCTTCTTTCCCAGGGGATGGTCGCACTGGGAGGGAAATCGGCAGATAAAGATAGGAGTTATCTCAATCAGCAATTGAGCATCCACACGATAGCACGAAGGAATCATGACCGTTACGATACGTCTACCGTAATCTGTGCTACAGTATCCCTCTTCCAGAGCCTCTCCTCTCGGCTGCCCCGTGCCCATCATCGGTCTGGTCTGCCCTAAGGCCACTCCCCTCTACCACTTCGAGTGCTGTGGCGATTCTACTCCTTCCGCTCTTCTGCTTCTACGCCTCCGCCAATCTGATGTCTGCAACCCATGCACTTCTTCCCATTTCTTCTCCCATTGCCCTCATTCCCCCTGTTTCCTCTCCGTCTGCGCGGTCGGAAGGCCAACATACAGTAAAAAACCCCTGCCGCCGAGAAGAAGAAACAAGACGAGTGGAATCCATTTGAAATACGGTAAGTGGATGGGTTACGGTTAGAGCTGTTGGATCGATAAGTAACTCTCTCTATTCTGCACACTCTATTGTTTCTTTGACCGGCGATATAGTGTGCAGAATGGAGAGACCCCCGGTAACATTACTTACAGTAGGGTGGGGGTTTGAGGTTGCTTCTCATAAGAATTTGGTCATACCTTGATATCTACCGTATCCCTACCGTATTTCTACCGTACTCCTCTGTCAGGCAATCATCTCTGAGATGTCCCCCTGTTCCTATCATCGGAAAGGCCTGCCCGAAGGCAGATTCACTTGTTTACTACGAGTGCTGCGGCACATTTAACAAGGACTGCTGCGAGAAACCGCAGGTACGGTCCGGATTACGGTAATCGAGCATTGGATACCGTATGCTTGATATAGCCACGTCCAATATTTTCTTTACAGCGTAGAGCACACGATCAATATTTGACCTGCTTACTGTACTAGGGATTATCTAGTGTTGAATTACGGCTCCGTAATTCCCTCCCCCCTTGCCAAATTTCGCAATATGCGAGGGAGGAGGAATAACGGCGCCGTAATTCAGGCCGTTTGGCCATCCCTACTAGGGATAATGTTTCCATCCCTACTAGGGAAAAAAATAGACGCTCTCTCCATTCTGCACACTCTATTGTTCCTATTACCGGCGAGAACATTCGCTGAAAGGAGGAAGCACCACTCGATCCGGCGCCGATACAGTATCCCTGAGATTCAATAATTTTCCTGAGGGCTCTTATCGATCATTATTTGCTTGACTCTCTCCACTTGGATTACTGTACATCCTTAGATTGATCGATTCCAGGACTGGGTCATCGTCAATAGCCTTCTGTCCCTCCTTCTCACCATCCTTTTCCTCCTCGTCATCCTCACTGTATGTTCGGCTTTTTGTGGTCTGCTGTGTTGTCTGACTCGCTGCTTGCTGCGAGTCCTAAAGGCAATTGTTTACCGTAACCAAAACCTTCCGTCCCGGACCAACGACAATATCGAACTTATCCCCACAGCACCGCCAATCTCTAATGAGTAAAAACAATATATTCGATCATATTTCAAACATTTCTAGATCTTTTCGCACCCATAGTCAGTTCCCTCTAGGAACTTCCCACCGTATGTGTTACCGTAATCCGTATTTCATCCATTTATCTCTTGACATCGTGCTGTGTACCACTTGTAGTGCTCTCGAATAAAGGACTTGTGTCAATCGTTGCGGCAACTACATAAAACAAGAAATGAACGAATTTTCAGCGAAAAAATAAATAAAGCAGTACTCGATGAGCAGAAGCTTACTGTAGTTTGTAGTTTGGTGTGGATTCGCACGTGCGCGCAAGATCAAAGGATCAAACCAACTAGGCGCTCCTCTCGCCCTTATCCCTCCCTTGATCTACCTCCCGCTCCTCTTTCGGAAACCTTCCATGGGGGAAGGGAAGGGCCTCGCCTCCCCTTCTCGAAGCTTTTCCTCCTCGCTCCCGCCCTGGTTCTCCCTTTTTTGTCATATTTTCGATAATTTTCGCGCTAACATCACTGTCTTCGTTGTTCACCGCTCTCCACAGCGTGAGGACATCAACACAGCTCTTCCGCAGCGTATCTTCAACGCGTTTAGCCCTCCTTGCTGCAAGATCTGCCGGGACAATCTTCGAAATGACTATCTGTTCAGCGTTTACTTTGTTTGGATCACTAGTATTCAAGCGTAAGCTCTTCTCGCACTTGCTAAGGCGTCCCCCTTGTTGCTAATGGTTCTTGTATCATTGTCACGCTCACACTCTCCCCTATTTCTCCCTCATTCTCCCCACTGTTCGTATTTAGTGTCCTGCTTGCTGTCCGTTCCCTACTGGTGCTTCCCTTTTGCAGCCGACACCATCACTGGAAGATCTGGCGGGGGCACCGGGGAGGGAAGAAGATCGGGAGTCGAGGGAGGGACTGGTGACAACTGGAGAGAGAAGGGCACACCACGGCAAAAAGGGCGAGACGAGGCCAAGATGAGTTTATTCTTCTTCCTATCAAATGGGTTTCCGCGCGTAACTATAACAGCCTGGATGGGCGATAACTGTTTCCACTCTTCCCCTTTCCATCCTCCCCCTCCTTCTGAATCAATAAATCAATCGATATTCCCCGCAGATCAGTCTAAAAAGCGGCGCCCGCCCATCCATTGCTAGTTAGAGAGCGTAGGGCAGGGGAGCTCTTTCCCTTCTAGAGTGAAGGGCGGCTAGTCCAGTCTGCCTCTAACAGGGCACTCAAGGTATTCGGTCCGTACGTGGGGAAGGCCAAAAGCCATTGTACGGTTGCGCAGTTAAGTCGAGAGCCGTCGTTCAAATTCCCCTCTTCGGGTTTCGCGACGGACCGATACAATAGTGACTTGACCGAGAGCTCCTTGCCACTTGTTGAAAGTGCGCGCGCTTACGTATTTCAATTGGGAAATAGTCTACATAGTAACGATTTATACGTGATAGAGAAGAGCAAAGTAAAAGGTACTTTGGGGTAGTGAACACGAAACCAAATTAAACGTATTTGAGACTAATATGTTTATTATGGCAGTGTCAACTCGTGTCCAATGGGTGAAGGACGAGAGAGGGGAGGACGACTTCTCGACCGATGGCCGTCAGCAACGGAGGAAGAAGAGGAGATGGGACGGCGTGGGTTCGAGAGAGGTCGGACTGTCTCCTCAACGATGACGTCATCAATGGATTCTGATTTCAGCATCGACGTCGACGATCGATGGAGCACGCAGCCGAGTGCGCCCACGCAGCAGCAGAGCCTCGCATTTAGGAGGTTGGTATATCAAAAATGACGTCCTCAATCGATAATTGGCAGGGTTCGACCACTCTCGGGTCTCTGTGCCTCTCGTCTCTCTGTGCCCCGCCCTTTCGTGATGACGTCATCTGCGGAAGGTCAGTTCGAGTCGGAATAGAGGAGACGAAGTAGGTCATGGAGTCGTGCGGTTACCGAGTCGAATATTCTGCACAGCCATGTGACACTGACTCGCAAGAGTGTGCAGAATGAATTGATAAGCCATACAATCTTGAATTGTTCAGTTGACTCCCACTCCCGCTCCATCTCTCCTCTCCCCGCTCCAATCTTCCGATCGATGGATGGACTACCGTACCCAAGTCGACAAGGTACGGTGGATTGGAATCACTGAATACCTCGGAATAATCGATAATCTGTTCAGGGCTCGCTTGGATACAAGGGTCTCTGTCTCTTCATCGATCGATTGGGCACGAGTACGGTACAGTCCGAGGTACGGTAACAACTGCTTTGCCTCTCGAGAATTGCCCTGAAGTTGTTTCTCACGACGAATATTGATTTTTCCTCGTTGCAGGATACGGTAGCCAACGAGGAATCGGATGATCGATCGGATGCGACGGAAAGACGACAGTAGGCTGTGAGGATCTGACGAAGCAACGAGGAGAAGATCTGTGGTAGGCTTGGACTGGACTTGAATATTGGACTGAGCCTCAACGATGATGTCATCATTTGGCTGATTCCAGAAGATGTGGTCTCGCCACGCCGACTACCGTATCCGCACGACGCAATAGGGGACTAGAGTGTCTTGGAGAGGTGGGCTGTGTGGAGACTAGCGTTGCTGGATCGACTAGTGGCTCTCTCCAATCTGCACACTCCCTTGTCGTTATAATCAATGGTTCAAGATTAGAGAGCCCGCTATCTGACAGTGCTGGTTGTGACGAACCTTCGTGTATTCTAGTCATCAATTGATTGGTTGCAGGCCACTGGCTGACCACTGCTCCTCTACCGTACTCCGCTCTCCATCCCACACGAGCGACCGATCGATAAAAGCTGGAGGATACGGTAGTGAAGGTAGTGTAACGACTTGTTTTTCCCGTAGTCAGTATAAATTGTGTATTGTTATTGGTTATTTATTTATTATTGTTTGCAGTTGGCTTCTACGCGCACTCGACCTTCTCTCCCACGCTGCACTCTACCACTCGATCGAGAGAATACCGTATCCGAGTTGACGAGGTACGGTAGATTTCTCGTATCTCTAACTGATCGATAATTACTTCAGGCCTTGCGTGGCTCCAACTATCTTCACTTCTCCACTCACTCTCAAGGAGATTCGGCGATCGATTCGATAGGAGTACTGTACTTTCGAGGTACGGTAGCTATCCAACCATAGCTATGTGGGGTTATGTATTTTAATCTTTCCAGGTTCGGCGCTCATCGATGGAGAACGGTAACCGCACTGCCAAGACCGGAAGACGCCCGCACTCGATCGATTTCGTGACGGGCTGCGATGGTCGAGGTACGGTAAATACACGAGTGTTTGGATTAGGGATAGGAGCATCCACAGGATCGTGGGTTATTTGAGATGCAATATCTAATCTCATACTAGTCAAAAGTTCGTGGGGCTCGAACCGGCGATATAGCGGACTTCAGTCAGACACCATAACCACTACCTGGATAGGGTACGATACCCGATGTGGTTATGGTTGATTGACAGTTACAATCCCATGAATCATTAATGGCTCGGCGAGATTTTGATTATTAAACAATAGTCAAACGCAGAGTCATAGGGCAGGGGAAAGGTGTTTCAGTAAGGAGTTGTATGGATAGTTCGGAGTTGTGTTTATAGAAAGCGAGAGAGCAACATGGCAGCTCACAATCAGTAGATGTTATTTGCTATAAATATATCTTGATCTTGCTCCAATTAATGATCTTACTCCAGGTCGTGTGCGATGATTCCGATGGCGAGCACTCTCTCTTCCTCCCTCGACTCTGCTGCAGCTGCTGCAGCTCTGACGACCTTCCTTCCGTCGGCTTCTGGTGAGCGATGCGAATACAACTGTGAATATATAGGGGGCATTTCATTGTAGAATTGAGAATTGCTGGAATGCTTCAGAACACCAAAAATGTCTGGACATTTTTTTCTCATTGAAACAAATGAGCTTTGAAAACGCCAAATCTAAAATTATGCAATCGGGAATATTTATTCCAATTTTGAATCATGAGATACTGAAGACTAATAACAGAGGGGTTGATGGTAGTAAGTCGCTCCTGGGGGTTTGGTGCTATCTTTTCAAAGGGATAGGTGGTCAAAGGTTTTATTTCGATGAAGCATACAATCCTGGCACATTCGAGTCTCAGTCATCCAATACCTCGTTGCTTATTCCGTTTCGCTAATAAATGAGGGAACGATCGTGGTATATATGTCCTGGCCTTCTCCGTTTTCCGTCCATCGGTCTCGTCTTCTCCCGGTCTTCCAATTTTTGGTGAGTTGGGAAGGATAGTTATGCGATGAATGGGTCGGCGCTACTGCCGAAGGCGATGTCTACTAAATAATTTATCTTTGGCGCTTGACCCAGGGCAGACGGCGTTTTCAATTGAACATACCTGGCAAATTGGAGTTTCGATTGTTCTTTAGTTCGTTTCTCATTCGGTTCTGCCATTATTGTAGAGATGATGACTCAATCTCATTTCAGATCGTTCATCCTTGTTCTCTCTGGACACGCCCCCTGCACGTCGATAGTGGTGGGGGATCGAATAGTGGCTCTCTCCTTTCTGCACACTTCAATTTAAATGTCCAGCGAAATAGTGTGCAAAATGGAGTGTGTGCTATTCGATAAGGCAACTCTAATGGAGAGAACTAATGTTGCTGTATCAATCATTATTTCTCAAACACACTCGAATTTCAGCCCGTCGATTCTTCTGGACGAGCCGCTCTCAGTCCCCTTTGGCCCTCTGCTGCAGCTGCCGCGGGTCCCTTCGTGCTGCTGCTTTCGCCTTCTGGTGAGTGGGGATAGAGGCAGTGGATCGGTTGATGAGTCGGGACTGCAGATTTAAACAAAATCCTCATATATATCTCTGAAAGTGGAATATCACCTGGCAAATTTTATTCATTTTTGCTAGTAGAGCAGGTGAAGGTTTTCCTAATAGTAACACCCTCGCATTTCAGCCAGTCGTTGATTTCTGCCTGACTGGTCTCTGATGCACATCCCTTCGAGCTGCGACCTTGGGGGTTGTGGCTCTCCATTCGGCACTCTCTCGCCGGTCAAACAGACGGGAGAGTGTGCAGAATAGAGAGCTGAAACCCCTTTTCTAGTAGTTTTGCCTATGATAACCTGTCACATCAGAGTCTCAATTGTTTTATAACCCATTATTCATCCAGTATCGGTAATAATTGTGGTTTCATATATTTCATATGAATGATGCAATAATATTTCAGACCGTTGCTGCTTGCTGGACGGGTCTGCCTGGTCGCCCTCCTCCGTTGTTCTCCAGTCTCTCCTTCCGCCCTCCGCTCTCTTTCTTCTTCCGTCGGTGTGGGAGACTTCGCGCCAGTGTTGTCTATGTTATTTCTTGTTCACTTTATTGCCTGTATTTTTGTTAAATGATTTCTACTCGCAAGAGCCTTACGAGGCCTCGTGTGCGAGTTGATGTGTGTATGGGGTTGGATACTATGGGAGGATCTTTAGCTGATCACGGGTTACTGTATTCCTATCTTATCCTGGGTTACGGTGTTTCCTTCCTCGAATCGATCTGAACCGCGGTGCCATATCTTTATTCTGGGTTACTGTATAATTTTCAATCCCGGGGTAGCGGTGCAAGTCTGGGTTACTGTATTTTTTCCGCATGGGGATACGATATTACCCTCCAATCAACAAACCACGATATCGGGGTTACTGTATAATTTTCTTTCCCGGGGTTACGGTGCTAGTCTGGGTTACTGTATTATTTCGCCTGGGGATACGGTATTACCTTTCCATCGACGAACCACGATATCTCTTCGTCATTCTGGGTTACCGTATCTTTCCCTCTGATTACTGTTCCTTGCCGTTTGGGCATAACTCCGGTTTCTCATATTTTTGAAATCGACGTAGACACTAGACGAGTTTCGGGAATAGGACTCAGCTTCCTAAAGTAGAACCACCGGACCGCTCTCTAGACACTCCCACTAGGTGGTAGAATACGGTATCCGGGTCGCCACAACGATTTTCCTGTTTCGGTTTACGGTATGCGATTTCGGAAGTTCCCGCTAGAGCCACATATCTTTCGCTAACTAGGGTTTCATGGGTAACTGTATCGACAAGATTATGCTTACGGATGGATTATGGAGGGAAAGAGGGTGAGGCAACACAGCATACAGAATAAAGAATGGTGTAGAGAAATAGAGGTGAAGTGAAAATGATGAATCTGGAATTCGAGGGCAAAGCAAGTAGAAGGTTCCAACATCATTCAGTCTCTACATCGAATATGAGAACGGATGATGTGGCGAAGTAAAGTGAGTTGATCGGAAAGCGAAGTTTCGTGATAGCTCAATTTTGGAACCGATTCTGACGTGTGGTGTGCACAATATTTCCAGCATTCCTCATTCCACGCGCCCTCTCTTCGGTCAGAAAGATGCTAGAGCATGGGGAATGAGGAGTGCGGTAATATTTTGCACACCCCACATTCTGACGAGTATGGTTAGCATTCTCTGTTCAGATCTCTCTAAGTCGCACAATATTGACCGGTTGTCGGTCGAGATAGTGTGCAAAATGGAGGGCAGCAGCAATTCAGAAAAAGGACATGATGGTTCGCAAAAGGAACGAAAGGAAGAAAATGTTGTGAATGTGATGGGTATAGAACTTTGTCCCCTCCAGGACTAAAGCATGAAAATGTATTACGATAAAAACATTGTCGATAAGGGCGTGAAAATCAATGGGCCGAAGGGTGCTAATGTGAATCTAAAGTGTTTGGTTTGATATTAAAAAAATAAAGTTAGGGATTGAATGACGATCTGAAATCATATCTAAAAGGGACAAGAAACAGGGTGAGGATGGATTGAAGTGTCGAGTGGCCACGATGTTTTTATGGGGTTCAGCCAAAAGAATTGATAGCTGTTTCAACGGTGTTGTCGGAGATGATGGTAGAATGGGATGAAGAAAGAGTGATGATGGAGTGAAGAGAAGTTGAGTGAAGAATTGAGTGAAGAGTTCCGATGATGAAGAGTAGAGTTACACAATACAATTTGTTGTGGGGATGTTTTCTTACAGTTGAATTCGAAAACGGACTGGTCAGGGGAATATTTCAAAAGTCTTGTTTGTGTTATTTCATCTCTTTCCACAGCTTTTGGCTGAGTCTTCATTCTCTCTTTTACTCTTTCTCAGCTCAAAATAATTGGATGCAGGCGGGAGAGACGAGACGGGAGATTGTTTCTGGCAAAGGGAAAGACGTGTATGGAAATGTGCATGCTCTCTCCCAGTGCGATTAAGTGCTAGACGAACAGAGATGTTAGAGTCCTCGCTCTCTGTTGAGAGAGATGCCAGGGATTAGCGAAAATTATTAAAGATTTAAGAGGAGTTAGGTGAATAACATAACTAGGATAGATACACATGATAGTGGGAGGAAGGGGGGGGGGGGGGAGCGGGGGGAGGAAGGGGGTTTCGTGTCGAGAGAGAAAGCGCTGTCTGAGGACGATTGAATCAAGCTAATTGGAAAGAGGAGAGGAGAGGATGAGGAAGTGAAGGAAGTCTGTAGGAGGATTACTGTAGCGAAAAGCGTTGATAGTGAACAATCATGAGAATTTCGGTGAAATTGTGACAATGAATGGAGAAAAGTAAGAGTAGAATAGCGCCTGAAATTCGATGTAGTATGGTAGGTATCGATGAGGAAAAGGGTGGGAATGGGAAACAGGTCGGGAAGGGGATTTCGGGGAGGCACTGGGTTCCACACTGGCTCAAAGGCGGGAAGTAGTTACTCGACTAATCTGCTAACGTCAAGTTCGGATAATTCTGAGAGTGAATCTGCCTGCGACAGATCTATGCCCTGGAAATACAGAAAACAAATGGAGAAACGCCTTTCGGCGTGCAATTTTGTAGCACAAGAGCGCAGATTTGGTTTTGATGAGAAAGTGTGTAAGAGCAACCTGTAGAAGAAGGCTATTTGCTGACGGAAATGGTTATGCTGAGCAGGATTGAACTTATCCTATGATATTCTGATCACTAAATGTCAATATCTATGCGCAAATTTAACTACCATTGACAATTGAGTGAAAAAATTAAATAGGATAGATTCCGAGCGGGGCCCCTAACTCTGAAACATAATTATTGAAATATTAGTGAAATTAGACTTAATACCTCCTAGGCTGTTCTCGCGTTCCTTCTATTCTTAATTTGCATGAATAATTTCCCTCTGAGGGGCGCTAAACAGTGAAAATTGGGGCATAAAGTGAAATAGGAGGTAATAGAACGCGCTTCCCAGAACGGCGGAGAAACTAAACCTGAGCGCCAGTGCGGAGGGGGACTTTCATGGTCGGGGATCAGTCGACCAATTCAGTCGAACCTGGGACAACTCCATGTAGATGGGATAAGCTAAGCCCTTCCGGTCCAGAAGGCAGCACCATCCTGTCTAGCCCAGTGCCCCGATCCCGTGTGGTACCCGAACTCACACGGAGATGTTTATGATCCCTTTATCGACTGTGAAGACTACTGGAGGGGAACTACTAGAAGCGAGACCGGGTTAAGACTGAGGAGAGAGAGAAGTTGCTGCGCCTCCGCCCCGACTCCCCGAGGGGCGGAGTCTAGGGTGAGGGGGAAGTAGAAGAGGGATGTGAGCGTGGTAAGGGAAGGGGGGTGGAGGGTGTGAGTGTAGGTATGTGACAGCTCAAAAATGCCGATTTTCTGAAACAACGTGTTCTGGGGTTATCGAGGGTGCTGAAGACGATGGGCAAATCCATTTTGCCCTCAGACCCACCGTTGGCTCCAGAAGGCGACAAGTCGAAATCACTTTTTGACGTGGTGCTCGAAACTCGAGAGCGTTATTTTTACGGGAGTATGTTTCCTTGGGTAGATTTTGATGGCGAACACCCCTGTTTAGTTCATTTTTCATGATTTTCAAAAATAATTTTTAAATTATCAATATTTCGTAAACTGAGAACAGCGCTTAGCAATGTGCACCACTAAATAGGGCGTACTGAGAGGATTCAGAATATATAATTTTAGCAAATTCTGTCATGCGACCGATGAGAAACTTAATTTAAAGTGTATTTAGATTGTAAGTAGGAGAGGATTTCCTCCCCTGCCTCGCCTCTTCCCTCGTGCACTCCTCCATTCTCCACGCTCTCTCGTCGCGCTGGGTCAGGGAAGCGATTGAAGGGGTGAGAAGGCGCATCTCTAACTCCAATCTAAATACACTTTAAATTAAGTTTCTCATCGGTCGCATGAGAGAATTTGCTAAAATTATATATTCTGAATCCTCTCAGTACGCCCTATTTAGTGGTGCACATTGCTAAGCGCTTTTCTCAGTCTACGAAAAATTGATAATTTAAAAATTATTTTTGAAAATCATGAAAAATGAACTAAACAGGCGTGTTCGCCATCAAATTCTACCCCAGGAAACATACTACCGTCAAAAAGGCGCACTCTAGTTCCGAGTAACACGTCAAAATGTAATTTCGACGTGTCGCTTTCTGGGCCCAACGGTGGGTATGAGGGCAAAATGAATATGCCCATCGTCTTCAGCACCCTTGATAACCCGAAAACACGTTGTTTCAGAAAATCGACCTTTTTTGAGCTGTGCCAGACTCATCCGAAATTGCTCGAAAATAAGGCAAACGGCGTCATATTTTATTGCAATCTTGCCAATCCATATTCCTGGTTATGGTGTTAGTTTTCAGTAGGAATCAATAATCTGTGAATAACCGTTTGATATTTCCTTTTACACATATCTTCTAGGAAGTATACGCCTATTGAGGCAGAAGACAGGGGCAATGCAGTTCCATGAGGAGCTATCTCCATCTACTTCTATTGATAGAGATCGTACACTATCATTATCGAGGTTGCGCTATCGTTTCGACTCTCTTCATTTCGCAAACTTTCGTTTCTCTGACCAGCGATAGTGTGTGCGAAATGTAGAGAGCTACTTTTCAACACAAGATGTTGGATGAAGAGACGATAAATGTCATGAGATCAGGTGCACACTGGGCTATCTATGAAGGGAATTTATGACGTCCTTATTTTGATGTGTATACTCCGTGGTGTACTGAGTGATTACGGTAGGAAAAGGGAGTTAGGGATTACGGTAAGGAAAGTGGGTGAGGGATTACGGTAGGAATAGGAGTATATGAGGATGCAGGGGAAGGGAGGGAGAAGGAAAGAGCGGCAGAAGAATGAGTACGGTAGTGGAGTGTATGGGAAGCAGGAGTACGGTATGAATAAACTAATGACTGATAACAACTCCGCCAACCCTGATGACCACAATATCATTGCTCCGAACTCGAATGACTAGGATGCCTGATAATGTGGCCATCAGGGTAAGTCGGAGAGAGGAACACGCGAGGGAGGGATACTGTAGGAGGAGTCGAGCTGAGGTACTACGGTAGGAGAACAAGGAGTGCTGTAGGATGACGACGAAGCGAATACGGTGGGAGGCGAAGGGTATGGGGGTGGAGTACGACAGGCTATTCCGCTTCCCGTCGGAAATATCAGTCGGTGTATCGAAACTACCTGTGATTAGATACACTTTCTGGCACTTCGAACGGGAATGAGCGGCACGATGCCGTAGTCTGAGGAGTATGGAGTACAGTAGGTGTGGGATACTGCATCGGAAGGAGTCGTGTGAAGTGAGGTACGGTAGACAGTGGGTACGGTAGGGAGATGACTAATGATTTGACGGAGGGGGCACGGTAGAAGTCTCATTAACGACTGTGCGATGGATTGAAAAGGAGGTTTGAGTGAGGGGAGGGAGTACGGTAGGAGAAGAATGGGCGACTTATTGACGGCTGCTATGGACGAAGATGCATGATCAAGAGTTGGTAGCATTAGGGAGATGGTAGGGCTGCCGGTTCGAACAGTAGCTCTCTTCAGTCTGCGTCTTCTCTCGTTGATCTGATCGACGAGAGAGTGTGCAGATTGGAGAGAGCATCTGTTCGATCCGGCAGGGGGGCAGTCCCGCCCTCATGAACAGTTGATTCGTACACTGAGTACTGCCTCGAAGGCTCAGTCGATGAACCAATTGCTCATGAGGGACTCATGGAGGGAGGGAAGGAGGGAGGGAGGGAAGGAGGGAGGGAGGGAGGGAGGGAGGTAGGGAGGGATTCATTGGTGGAGCGTATCTTAGGAAACTGCCAAATAAATGAAGCGAAAGTGTCGTAAGACATGAGTGCTGGCAAATGGGAAACGACTCACCTGAAATCGCGAGCTCGATCGAAGGTCAGAGAATCGATAGAGCTCGAGACTTCAGGAGAGTCGAGGTCCCCGTGCCATCACTACTACTCATATGACTGACTACTTGCCAGAAGAAGGAAGGGACTTGAAGGACTCCGCCCCCTCAGTTACTATTAGCAACGGGAGAGCTTATCAATGAGAGCGTGGGCTGGGGGAAAGAGATGTTGCCGGGAAGGGATGAAGTAGGGGAAGATTGTCAATAAGGACATGCGTCTATAGATGCAAAACATGTTTACTTACAAATCTATCTTGTGATCTTTCCCGTAGTAGTCGCACGTATTCACCATACGAATTTGTCTCTACGAGGTGTGCTGACGAGGAAACTTTCTCGTGTTTCTAACCGGCGAGATCGGAACGGATTACATCCCAAGTTCACAATACTTTTTCGGTAGAGTCGCAGGATCGGTTTCGGTGGTGCACCGAATGTTTGCTCCGGCGTTGTTAGGCAAAGGCAGTGCGATCATCAATCCAATTCGCTCCATTCTCGGTTCATCAAGTCTGGCTGTGCACTCAGCCATATTGTCTCCATAGCTCCCCCATAGCCCTTTCTTCCTCAGTCACCTCCATTTCCTTCCCAATGAAGTGTCTGCTCCTTTTCCTTCCGATCCTTGGTGTCTATTCCCTCTGCTTTATCGATCAATCCGCACCGGGAAGGCGTACGGTGCTTTCTGTTTCGTCTGCAGTAGACGAGTATCAATGCAAGGTGAGTAAGAGATCAAAGATCAGCATCGAATATTCATGATCGCTTGTGCCGTGAATGAGGCGTGTCGTGTCTACACCTTTGAGCCGAATCTGAAGGGATGCGCCAGGCTGGGCGCCGTCTCTGGACTGACCTGTTCTGGTACGTTTGGAGTACTCGAGTAGAGATATCGATTGGAGCCCGACTCTCCTCAATTTGCATGCTCCCTCGTCGGACACTGAAACGAAATCATCACTGTAGCACTACAGACATACATTCAGCATAGGGTTGGCAATTTGATTCTTCGATGAAAATGAGAATTCATTTCATTCTTCGAAATTTGATTCTGAGAAGTGCAACACAGCGTGTCAGAGAGGCGAAAAACGCTCATTTGCGCGGCGGACGCCTCGCGTGTGCTCTTTCATTCTGCACTTATGGGAGCGGTGAAACAGAGGTGAAATGATAAAGACGATTCGAGTATAGTGATTTAAATAACTAAACATTGGTTATGAAATATGCAAATGTGATACATTGAAACGGTTTAGTAATGAGTTAGGATGCTGCTATTCAGTTTCTGTAAATTTTGATTAGCTCGCTCTATGTGTTTATTTGTGCGGATTATATAATTTTCAAAATGGAACTACTCACAGGAGAATGATGGAAACACCCACTCCATTATTATTTTCTGAATCGTTAAGAGAAGGTCTACAATTCTGTGAGACGGAATTTTGTTAAATGCTTTCATATTCGTGAAAGGGTGAAAAATGCATTAAAAAATTGGATTATTTCGAGTTTTTCGAATATAAAAACATTAATTAAAAATCCGTCTTTCAGAATTGTAGACCTTCTCTTAACGATCCAGAAAATTATAATGGAGTGGGTGTTTCCATCATTCACCTGTGACTAGTTCCATTTTGAAAATTATATAATCCGCACAAATGATCACAAAGAGATTGTTAGCTAATCAAAATTTACAGAAACTGAGTAGCAGCCTCCTAACTTATAACTATACCGTTTCGATGTATCACATTTGCATATTTCATAACCAATGTTTAGTTATTTAAATCACTATACTCGAATCGTCTTTATCATTTCACCTCTGTTTCACCGCTCCCATAAGTGCAGAATGAAAGAGCACACGCGAGGCGTCCGCCGCGCAAATGAGCGTTTTTCGCCTCTCTGACACGCTGTGTTCAACTCGGCTCAGGCGAGAGCTATCCACTTGAACTTTTCTGAGTACGTTCATCTCTACTTTAGCTATTCGATCCTAGGTAGCGACGGTCGCTACCTCCCCCCCTCGCCTATTGCGAAATTAAGACACTATTTACAGTCAAGGTTCTGGTGTGTGGATAACTAGCACGACCCGAGATAGAGAAGGGTTTATGGATAGAAATTACGACGTGATTGAAGCACTTTTGGATTACCTGATCATTTTGGGATCTCCAATAATCATTTGATTCTTTGCCGATCCGAAGAGTCAATTTGAGAATCATTCCATTCTTTGCCGCGCGGGAGGGAGCGCTCGTTTCGGAATCAAAACGCAAACCCTAATAATAATTCATAAGGCAATAATAATAAATAATACAATAATAAGGTCTAATCCAGCGCCGACTCGAGAGTTCGCCAGAGCTACTTCTGGTTGTCCTGTTGCTCCCATTGTCCAACTTGACAAGACGCACGACCCTCGCATCAACGATGCCTATTTCATTTCACTCGCAACCGCCACCTACATTGCCGGAGGAACAACATGTGAATTGCCTATTCAGCGATATTGAACAAATCTCTGATTTGACTGGTCATTCGTACACCACTCTAAACACAATAGCAATTTCATTAAATCAATTAACTTAGCGATGCCCTGCGGCCGAGGCTGGAACATCCTCAGCCTGTACATGCCCGACAGGAGCTATCGGATCGTGAACAACTACTTCGACGGGAATGTGGACTGGGACGCGCAGCTGGGATCGCGGTTAGTGATGAGAAATCGGAATCTGACTCTCCTCAGTTCGCGTGATCTCTCGTTTCTATAACCGGCGAGAGAGCGTGCAAATTGAGGAGAGTCTTTCCGATTTGCCATCAGTAATCGTGGTACTGTTCGCTAGTGATGCCCATTCGTGACCGACTTTCCTTGACACTCTCTCGCCGGTCAGCGAAACGAAAAAGTGTGCAAATAGAGCAGAGCTCTAGTTATGGCATCACTTCTGATGGGATTCCTCACAATACAATCGCAAAATATTATACAACACTTGCCCTGAATCTTGTCCCTGAACTATATTGTTCCGGTGAATTTGTTACTCACAGCCTTTAATGCATGTTCTTCTCCGATCTGACTGTAGTCACCTACATTCGGGGCGCAGCATGTGTCAAGTTCGTTACTTACAATTAATTTTAAAATAATGCGATCATACGTAAACTCTTTCCTCTAAAAATAGATTCTACGTCGAACAAGGCAGGAGTGTTTGTGTGTAATAATATCGGCACACATAATAATGACTCTTCACTCTTCACTCGGCGTGTGCGGTTGCGCGGTCGGCGCTCTCGCCAGTTGGACTGAAGTGCGCGAAGGGCGACAGTCCAAGCAACGGGACGGCCCTCTAGTCAACATCTGTTGCTACCAGGATTGGATCTCGGCTACTCGGTTCGTGTGCAAGCAGTTCTGGTGTCCTCGGAGTTTGTGGGTTTACTGTCTCGTGTTTTCTGCCACGTGGCTTAGTTGAGACAGAAAGATCTACTGATCTGAGTGAGGTGTGATCTACTGATACTGATCACAGAGAAGGAAGGAGGAGTGATCTACCGATCAGAGTGAAGGAGAGGAGAAGTGATCTACTGATCACAGAGAAGGAGAGGAGAAGTGATCTACTGATCAGAGAGAAGGAGAGGAGAAGTGATCTACTGATCAGAGAGAAGGAGAGGAGAAGTGATCTACTGATCAGAGAGAAGGAGAGGAGAAGTGATCTGCCGATCAGAGAGAAGGAGAGAGGAGGAAAAAGAGATCAGAGATCAAAGATCAGTAAGGTTGACTGAGAAGGAAGAAAGGGTGATCTACCGATCAGAGAGAAGGAGGGGAGAAGTGATCTACCGATCAGAGAGAAGGAGAGGAGAAGTGATCTACCGATCAGAGAGAAGAAGAGAGGAGGAAGAAAGAGATCAGAGATCAAAGATCAGTAAGGTTGACTGAGAAGGAAGAAGGAGTGATCTTCCGATCAGAGAGAAGGAGAGGAGGAAGAAAGATATCAAAGATCAGAGACCAAAGGTTGCGTGGGAGATCATGAGACTGAAGAGAGGAGAGTGTACTCGGATTGGAACTGTCAATGTCGGGACGTTGTCTGGAAGACTGATGGAAGTGATAGACATGATGATGAGAAGGAAGATAGAGGTGTTGTGTGTACAAGAGATACTATGGAGAGGGAACCAAAGTCGATGGGTGAATGGATATCAGGCAGTGTGTGCGGAAGGAGATGGACTGAGAAATGGCGTGACTGTGATCTTGTGTCCGAGATTGTCCGATTGTTTGGTGGAGGTGGAAAGAATCAGTGATCGATTGTTGAAAGTGCGATTGGATGTCGAGGGAGACATGATTACCATAATATCTGCCTACGCGCCACAGACCGGGCTAGACAAGAGAATGAAAGAGGCATTCTAGGCAAAAGCGGGCGAGATAATGGAGAAAGTGCACGACGAGGACACGTTGATTGTGGGAGGAGATTGGAATGGTCACGTGGGGAGAGGACCAGAGATATTCGGAGACTGCACTGTGCATGGAGGGAATGGATACGGGAGACAGAATGTGGATGGGTTGAGACTGCTCGAATTCTCACAGCAACACGATCTGGCTGTATTGAACTCGATGTTCGAGAAGAGGGAGAGTCATCTGGTGACATATTACTCAGGTGGAGTAAAGTCACAACTTGATTATGTGTTGGTAAGAAAGAGAGATAGATGGAGAGTGAAAGATGCGAAGGTTATACCATCGGAAGAAGTTGCACCCCAGCACAAGCCAGTAGTGTGAAGATTCGTTGGTGGAAGTTGAAGGACCGAATTCTGAGAGAGATCTTTGAGAGGGAGATACTAATCACAGGTGCATTAGGTATCGACCCTCAAAATGAGGAGATGGATGTGAATGAGGTCTGGGAAGAGACTAAGGAGAACATACTCAAATGTGCACGGAAAATCCTGGGTGAGACGAAGGGAAGAAGAAAAAATAACCAAGAGTCTTGGTTCTGGACGGATGGAAGTGTAAAAGTCGCAACCAAGGAGAAGAGGAATGCATTCAGGGAATGGTTCAGAAAGAAAAAGGAGATCGTAGGGAATGGAGACATGCCAGTCAGACACCATGCCCATTAGGCCAGGGCGGCCTACCGCAGGGAGCGCTTGACGGAGGCTAGTGGTTGGGGCGCGCGCCTTTCTCTACCTCTTGCAAAACATCACCTGCGGGCGGGAGTCGAACCTGCCTGCGTCGGCATGCCGGTCGGACACCATGCCCATTCATGCCGGAACCTGCCTATACGACCCGGTGTACAACGGGAGTCGAGCCTGCCTGCGTCGGCATGCCAGTCAGACACCATGCCCATTAGGCCAGGGCGGCCTACCGCAGGGAACGCTTGTGGTTGGGGCGCGCGCCTTTCTCTACCTCTTGCAAAACATCACCTGCGGGCGGGAGTCGAACCTGCCTGCGTCGGCATGCCAGTCAGACACCATGCCCATTTTGGTTCTGGACGGATGGAAGTGTAAAAGTCGCAACCAAGGAGAAGAGGAATGCATTCAGGGAATGGTTCAGAAAGAAAAAGGAGATCGTAGGGAATGGAGACATGCCAGTCAGACACCATGCCCATTAGGCCAGGGCGGCCTACCGCAGGGAGCGCCTGACGGAGGCTAGTGGTTGGGGCGCGCGCCTTTCTCTACCTCTTGCAAAACATCACCTGCGGGCGGGAGTCGAACCTGCCTGCGTCGGCATGCCGGTCGGACACCATGCCCATTCATGCCGGAACCTGCCTATACGACCCGGTGTACAACGGGAGTCGAGCCTGCCTGCGTCGGCATGCCAGTCAGACACCATGCCCATTAGGCCAGGGCGGCCTACCGCAGGGAGCGCTTGACGGAGGCTAGT
Organism: Pristionchus entomophagus; assembly: GCA_036245825.1. NCBI lineage: Eukaryota > Metazoa > Nematoda > Chromadorea > Rhabditida > Neodiplogasteridae > Pristionchus > Pristionchus entomophagus. Next base: position 36,484,715 of record BTSX01000002.1, read on the forward strand.
GGTTGGGGCGCGCGCCTTTCTCTACCTCTTGCAAAACATCACCTGCGGGCGGGAGTCGAACCTGCCTGCGTCGGCATGCCAGTCAGACACCATGCCCATTTTGGGCATGGTGTCTGACTGGCATGCCGACGCAGGCAGGTTCGACTCCGTCGGAATGCCAGTCGGACATCATGCTCATTAGGCCAGGGCGGCCTACCGCAGGGAACGCTTGACGGAGACTAGTGGTTGGGGCGCGCGCCTTTCTCTACCTCTTGCAAAACATCACCTGCGGGCGGGAGTCGAACCTGCCTGCGTCGGCATGCCGGTCGGACACCATGCCCATTCATGCCGGAACCTGCCTATACGACCCGGTGTACAACGGGAGTCGAGCCTGCCTGCGTCGGCATGCCAGTCAGACACCATGCCCATTAGGCCAGGGCGGCCTACCGCAGGGAACGCTTGACGGAGACTAGTGGTTGGGGCGCGCGCCTTTCTCTACCTCTTGCAAAACATCACCTGCGGGCGGCAGTCGAACCTGCCTGCGTCGGCATGCCAGAAAGACACCATGCCCATTACTAGTGGTTGGGGCGCGCGCCTTTCTCTACCTCTTGCAAAACATCGGGCGGGAGTCGAACCTGCCTGCGTCGGCATGCCAGTCAAACACCATGCCCAACAGACAAGAAGGATTCGATCTTGATCCTACACTTTTTTTTTGACGGGGACTAGTGGTTGGGGCGCGCGCCTTTCTCTACCTCTTGCAAAACATCACCTGCGAGCGGGAGTCGAACCTGCCTGCGTCGGCATGCCGGTCAGACACCATGCCCATTAGTCAGACACCATGCGGCATGCCAGTCAGACACCATGCCCAAATTTCTTCACGACTGTATTGTTTTCCCTTTCCCTAATGGGCATGGTGTCTGACTGGCATGCCGACGCAGGCAGGTTCGACTCCCGCCCGCAGGTGACGTTTTGCAAGAGGCAGAGAAAGGCGCGCGCCCCAACCACTAGCCTCCGTCAAGCGCTCCCTGCGGTAGGCCGCCCTGGCCTAATGGGCATGGTGTCTGACTGGCATGCCGACGCAGGCAGGCTCGACTCCCGCCCGCAGGTGATGCTTTGCAAGAGAAAGGGGCGCGCGCCCCAACCACCTGTCTCCGTCAAGCGTTCCCGGCGGTAGGCCGCCCTGGCCTAATGGGCATGGTGTCTGACTGCCATGCCGACGCGGGTGCCGATGGACAGCGAGTATAATTCTGTCACGGTATCTGTCTCCGATCATACCGAGATCGTAGAGTCGAGCCTGCCTGCGTCGGCATGCCAGTCAGACACCATGCCCATTAGGCCAGGGCGGCCTGCCGCAGGGAACGCTTGACGGAGACTAGTGGTTGGGGCGCGCGCCTTTCTCTACCTCTTGCAAAACATCGGGCGGGAGTCGAACCTGCCTGCGTCGGCATGCCAGTCAAACACCATGCCCAACAGCGCTCCCTGCGGTAGGCCGCCCTGGCCTAATGGGCATGGTGTCTGACTGGCATGCCGACGCAGGCAGGCTCGACTCCCGCCCGCAGGTGATGTTTTGCAAGAGAAAGGGGCGCGCGCCCCAACCACCTGTCTCCGTCAAGCGTTCCCGGCGGTAGGCCGCCCTGGCCTAATGGGCATGGTGTCTGACTGCCATGCCGACGCGGGTGCCGATGGACAGCGAGTATAATTCTGTCACGGTATCTGTCTCCGATCATACCGAGATCGTAGAGTCGAGCCTGCCTGCGTCGGCATGCCAGTCAGACACCATGCCCATTAGGCCAGGGCGGCCTGCCGCAGGGAACGCTTGACGGAGACTAGTGGTTGGGGCGCGCGCCTTTCTCTACCTCTTGCAAAACATCGGGCGGGAGTCGAACCTGCCTGCGTCGGCATGCCAGTCAAACACCATGCCCAACAGACAAGAAGGATTCGATCTTGATCCTACACTTTTTTTTTGACGGGGACTAGTGGTTGGGGCGCGCGCCTTTCTCTACCTCTTGCAAAACATCACCTGCGAGCGGGAGTCGAACCTGCCTGCGTCGGCATGCCAGTCAGACACCATGCCCAAATTTCTTCACGACTGTATTGTTTTCCCTTTCCCTAATGGGCATGGTGTCTGACTGGCATGCCGACGCAGGCAGGTTCGACTCCCGCCCGCAGGTGACGTTTTGCAAGAGGCAGAGAAAGGCGCGCGCCCCAACCACTAGCCTCCGTCAAGCGCTCCCTGCGGTAGGCCGCCCTGGCCTAATGGGCATGGTGTCTGACTGGCATGCCGACGCAGGCAGGCTCGACTCCCGCCCGCAGGTGATGTTTTGCAAGAGAAAGGGGCGCGCGCCCCAACCACCTGTCTCCGTCAAGCGTTCCCGGCGGTAGGCCGCCCTGGCCTAATGGGCATGGTGTCTGACTGCCATGCCGACGCGGGTGCCGATGGACAGCGAGTATAATTCTGTCACGGTATCTGTCTCCGATCATACCGAGATCGTAGAGTCGAGCCTGCCTGCGTCGGCATGCCAGTCAGACACCATGCCCATTAGGCCAGGGCGGCCTGCCGCAGGGAACGCTTGACGGAGACTAGTGGTTGGGGCGCGCGCCTTTCTCTACCTCTTGCAAAACATCGGGCGGGAGTCGAACCTGCCTGCGTCGGCATGCCAGTCAAACACCATGCCCAACAGACAAGAAGGATTCGATCTTGATCCTACACTTTTTTTTTGACGGGGACTAGTGGTTGGGGCGCGCGCCTTTCTCTACCTCTTGCAAAACATCACCTGCGAGCGGGAGTCGAACCTGCCTGCGTCGGCATGCCAGTCAGACACCATGCCCAAATTTCTTCACGACTGTATTGTTTTCCCTTTCCCTAATGGGCATGGTGTCTGACTGGCATGCCGACGCAGGCAGGTTCGACTCCCGCCCGCAGGTGACGTTTTGCAAGAGGCAGAGAAAGGCGCGCGCCCCAACCACTAGCCTCCGTCAAGCGCTCCCTGCGGTAGGCCGCCCTGGCCTAATGGGCATGGTGTCTGACTGGCATGCCGACGCAGGCAGGCTCGACTCCCGCCCGCAGGTGATGTTTTGCAAGAGAAAGGGGCGCGCGCCCCAACCACCTGTCTCCGTCAAGCGTTCCCGGCGGTAGGCCGCCCTGGCCTAATGGGCATGGTGTCTGACTGCCATGCCGACGCGGGTGCCGATGGACAGCGAGTATAATTCTGTCACGGTATCTGTCTCCGATCATACCGAGATCGTAGAGTCGAGCCTGCCTGCGTCGGCATGCCAGTCAGACACCATGCCCATTAGGCCAGGGCGGCCTGCCGCAGGGAACGCTTGACGGAGACTAGTGGTTGGGGCGCGCGCCTTTCTCTACCTCTTGCAAAACATCGGGCGGGAGTCGAACCTGCCTGCGTCGGCATGCCAGTCAAACACCATGCCCAACAGACAAGAAGGATTCGATCTTGATCCTACACTTTTTTTTTGACGGGGACTAGTGGTTGGGGCGCGCGCCTTTCTCTACCTCTTGCAAAACATCACCTGCGAGCGGGAGTCGAACCTGCCTGCGTCGGCATGCCAGTCAGACACCATGCCCAAATTTCTTCACGACTGTATTGTTTTCCCTTTCCCTAATGGGCATGGTGTCTGACTGGCATGCCGACGCAGGCAGGTTCGACTCCCGCCCGCAGGTGACGTTTTGCAAGAGGCAGAGAAAGGCGCGCGCCCCAACCACTAGCCTCCGTCAAGCGCTCCCTGCGGTAGGCCGCCCTGGCCTAATGGGCATGGTGTCTGACTGGCATGCCGACGCAGGCAGGCTCGACTCCCGCCCGCAGGTGATGTTTTGCAAGAGAAAGGGGCGCGCGCCCTAACCACCTGTCTCCGTCAAGCGTTCCCGGCGGTAGGCCGCCCTGGCCTAATGGGCATGGTGTCTGACTGCCATGCCGACGCGGGTGCCGATGGACAGCGAGTATAATTCTGTCACGGTATCTGTCTCCGATCATACCGAGATCGTAGAGTCGAGCCTGCCTGCGTCGGCATGCCAGTCAGACACCATGCCCATTAGGCCAGGGCGGCCTGCCGCAGGGAACGCTTGACGGAGACTAGTGGTTGGGGCGCGCGCCTTTCTCTACCTCTTGCAAAACATCGGGCGGGAGTCGAACCTGCCTGCGTCGGCATGCCAGTCAAACACCATGCCCAACAGACAAGAAGGATTCGATCTTGATCCTACACTTTTTTTTTGACGGGGACTAGTGGTTGGGGCGCGCGCCTTTCTCTACCTCTTGCAAAACATCACCTGCGAGCGGGAGTCGAACCTGCCTGCGTCGGCATGCCAGTCAGACACCATGCCCAAATTTCTTCACGACTGTATTGTTTTCCCTTTCCCTAATGAGCATGGTGTCTGACTGGCATGCCGACGCAGGCAGGTTCGACTCCCGCCCGCAGGTGACGTTTTGCAAGAGGCAGAGAAAGGCGCGCGCCCCAACCACTAGCCTCCGTCAAGCGCTCCCTGCGGTAGGCCGCCCTGGCCTAATGGGCATGGTGTCTGACTGGCATGCCGACGCAGGCAGGCTCGACTCCCGCCCGCAGGTGATGTTTTGCAAGAGAAAGGGGCGCGCGCCCCAACCACCTGTCTCCGTCAAGCGTTCCCGGCGGTAGGCCGCCCTGGCCTAATGGGCATGGTGTCTGACTGGCATGCCGACGCAGGTGCCGATGGACAGCGAGTATAATTCTGTCACGGTATCTGTCTCCGATCATACCGAGATCGTAGAGTCGAGCCTGCCTGCGTCGGCATGCCAGTCAGACACCATGCCCATTAGGCCAGGGCGGCCTGCGGCAGGGAACGCTTGACGGAGACTAGTGGTTGGGGCGCGCGCCTTTCTCTACCTCTTGCAAAACATCGGGCGGGAGTCGAACCTGCCTGCGTCGGCATGCCAGTCAAACACCATGCCCAACAGACAAGAAGGATTCGATCTTGATCCTACACTTTTTTTTTGACGGGGACTAGTGGTTGGGGCGCGCGCCTTTCTCTACCTCTTGCAAAACATCACCTGCGAGCGGGAGTCGAACCTGCCTGCGTCGTCATGCCAGTCAGACACCATGCCCAAATTTCTTCACGACTGTATTGTTTTCCCTTTCCCTAATGGGCATGGTGTCTGACTGGCATGCCGACGCAGGCAGGTTCGACTCCCGCCCGCAGGTGACGTTTTGCAAGAGGCAGAGAAAGGCGCGCGCCCCAACCACTAGCCTCCGTCAAGCGCTCCCTGCGGTAGGCCGCCCTGGCCTAATGGGCATGGTGTCTGACTGGCATGCCGACGCAGGCAGGCTCGACTCCCGCCCGCAGGTGATGTTTTGCAAGAGAAAGGGGCGCGCGCCCTAACCACCTGTCTCCGTCAAGCGTTCCCGGCGGTAGGCCGCCCTGGCCTAATGGGCATGGTGTCTGACTGGCATGCCGACGCAGGTGCCGATGGACAGCGAGTATAATTCTGTCACGGTATCTGTCTCCGATCATACCGAGATCGTAGAGTCGAGCCTGCCTGCGTCGGCATGCCAGTCAGACACCATGCCCATTAGGCCAGGGCGGCCTGCGGCAGGGAACGCTTGACGGAGACTAGTGGTTGGGGCGCGCGCCTTTCTCTACCTCTTGCAAAACATCGGGCGGGAGTCGAACCTGCCTGCGTCGGCATGCCAGTCAAACACCATGCCCAACAGACAAGAAGGATTCGATCTTGATCCTACACTTTTTTTTTGATGTTGTTTTGCAAGAGAAAGGGGCGCGCGCCCTAACCACCTGTCTCCGTCAAGCGTTCCCGGCGGTAGGCCGCCCTGGCCTAATGGGCATGGTGTCTGACTGGCATGCCGACGCAGGTGCCGATGGACAGCGAGTATAATTCTGTCACGGTATCTGTCTCCGATCATACCGAGATCGTAGAGTCGAGCCTGCCTGCGTCGGCATGCCAGTCAGACACCATGCCCATTAGGCCAGGGCGGCCTGCGGCAGGGAACGCTTGACGGAGACTAGTGGTTGGGGCGCGCGCCTTTCTCTACCTCTTGCAAAACATCGGGCGGGAGTCGAACCTGCCTGCGTCGGCATGCCAGTCAAACACCATGCCCAACAGACAAGAAGGATTCGATCTTGATCCTACACTTTTTTTTTGACGGGGACTAGTGGTTGGGGCGCGCGCCTTTCTCTACCTCTTGCAAAACATCACCTGCGAGCGGGAGTCGAACCTGCCTGCGTCGGCATGCCAGTCAGACACCATGCCCAAATTTCTTCACGACTGTATTGTTTTCCCTTTCCCTAATGGGCATGGTGTCTGACTGGCATGCCGACGCAGGCAGGTTCGACTCCCGCCCGCAGGTGACGTTTTGCAAGAGGCAGAGAAAGGCGCGCGCCCCAACCACTAGCCTCCGTCAAGCGCTCCCTGCGGTAGGCCGCCCTGGCCTAATGGGCATGGTGTCTGACTGGCATGCGAAGCAGGCAGGCTCGACTCCCGCCCGCAGGTTATGTTTTGCAAGAGAAAGGGGCGCGCGCCCCAACCACCTGTCTCCGTCAAGCGTTCCCGGCGGTAGGCCGCCCTGGCCTAATGGGCATGGTGTCTGACTGGCATGCCGACGCAGGTGCCGATGGACAGCGAGTATAATTCTGTCACGGTATCTGTCTCCGATCATACCGAGATCGTAGAGTCGAGCCTGCCTGCGTCGGCATGCCAGTCAGACACCATGCCCAAATTTCTTCACGACTGTATTGTTTTCCCTTTCCCTAATGGGCATGGTGTCTGACTGGCATGCCGACGCAGGCAGGTTCGACTCCCGCCCGCAGGTGACGTTTTGCAAGAGGCAGAGAAAGGCGCGCGCCCCAACCACTAGCCTCCGTCAAGCGCTCCCTGCGGTAGGCCGCCCTGGCCTAATGGGCATGGTGTCTGACTGGCATGCGAAGCAGGCAGGCTCGACTCCCGCCCGCAGGTTATGTTTTGCAAGAGAAAGGGGCGCGCGCCCCAACCACCTGTCTCCGTCAAGCGTTCCCGGCGGTAGGCCGCCCTGGCCTAATGGGCATGGTGTCTGACTGGCATGCCGACGCAGGTGCCGATGGACAGCGAGTATAATTCTGTCACGGTATCTGTCTCCGATCATACCGAGATCGTAGAGTCGAGCCTGCCTGCGTCGGCATGCCAGTCAGACACCATGCCCAAATTTCTTCACGACTGTATTGTTTTCCCTTTCCCTAATGGGCATGGTGTCTGACTGGCATGCCGACGCAGGCAGGTTCGACTCCCGCCCGCAGGTGACGTTTTGCAAGAGGCAGAGAAAGGCGCGCGCCCCAACCACTAGCCTCCGTCAAGCGCTCCCTGCGGTAGGCCGCCCTGGCCTAATGGGCATGGTGTCTGACTGGCATGCCGACGCAGGCAGGCTCGACTCCCGCCCGCAGGTGATGTTTTGCAAGAGAAAAGGGGCGCGCGCCCCAACCACCTGTCTCCGTCAAGCGTTCCCGGCGGTAGGCCGCCCTGGCCTAATGGGCATGGTGTCTGACTGGCATGCCGACGCAGGTGCCGATGGACAGCGAGTATAATTCTGTCACGGTATCTGTCTCCGATCATACCGAGATCGTAGAGTCGAGCCTGCCTGCGTCGGCATGCCAGTCAGACACCATGCCCATTAGGCCAGGGCGGCCTGCCGCAGGGAACGCTTGACGGAGACTAGTGGTTGGGGCGCGCGCCTTTCTCTACCTCTTGCAAAACATCGGGCGGGAGTCGAACCTGCCTGCGTCGGCATGCCAGTCAAACACCATGCCGCGCCCCAACCACTAGCCTCCGTCAAGCGCTCCCTGCGGTAGGCCGCCCTGGCCTAATGGGCATGGTGTCTGACTGGCATGCCGACGCAGGCAGGCTCGACTCCCGCCCGCAGGTGATGTTTTGCAAGAGAAAAGGGGCGCGCGCCCCAACCACCTGTCTCCGTCAAGCGTTCCCGGCGGTAGGCCGCCCTGGCCTAATGGGCATGGTGTCTGACTGGCATGCCGACGCAGGCAGGCTCGACTCCCGCCCGCAGGTGATGTTTTGCAAGAGAAAGGGGCGCGCGCCCTAACCACCTGTCTCCGTCAAGCGTTCCCGGCGGTAGGCCGCCCTGGCCTAATGGGCATGGTGTCTGACTGCCATGCCGACGCGGGTGCCGATGGACAGCGAGTATAATTCTGTCACGGTATCTGTCTCCGATCATACCGAGATCGTAGAGTCGAGCCTGCCTGCGTCGGCATGCCAGTCAGACACCATGCCCATTAGGCCAGGGCGGCCTGCCGCAGGGAACGCTTGACGGAGACTAGTGGTTGGGGCGCGCGCCTTTCTCTACCTCTTGCAAAACATCGGGCGGGAGTCGAACCTGCCTGCGTCGGCATGCCAGTCAAACACCATGCCCAACAGACAAGAAGGATTCGATCTTGATCCTACACTTTTTTTTTGACGGGGACTAGTGGTTGGGGCGCGCGCCTTTCTCTACCTCTTGCAAAACATCACCTGCGAGCGGGAGTCGAACCTGCCTGCGTCGGCATGCCAGTCAGACACCATGCCCAAATTTCTTCACGACTGTATTGTTTTCCCTTTCCCTAATGAGCATGGTGTCTGACTGGCATGCCGACGCAGGCAGGTTCGACTCCCGCCCGCAGGTGACGTTTTGCAAGAGGCAGAGAAAGGCGCGCGCCCCAACCACTAGCCTCCGTCAAGCGCTCCCTGCGGTAGGCCGCCCTGGCCTAATGGGCATGGTGTCTGACTGGCATGCCGACGCAGGCAGGCTCGACTCCCGCCCGCAGGTGATGTTTTGCAAGAGAAAGGGGCGCGCGCCCCAACCACCTGTCTCCGTCAAGCGTTCCCGGCGGTAGGCCGCCCTGGCCTAATGGGCATGGTGTCTGACTGGCATGCCGACGCAGGTGCCGATGGACAGCGAGTATAATTCTGTCACGGTATCTGTCTCCGATCATACCGAGATCGTAGAGTCGAGCCTGCCTGCGTCGGCATGCCAGTCAGACACCATGCCCATTAGGCCAGGGCGGCCTGCGGCAGGGAACGCTTGACGGAGACTAGTGGTTGGGGCGCGCGCCTTTCTCTACCTCTTGCAAAACATCGGGCGGGAGTCGAACCTGCCTGCGTCGGCATGCCAGTCAAACACCATGCCCAACAGACAAGAAGGATTCGATCTTGATCCTACACTTTTTTTTTGACGGGGACTAGTGGTTGGGGCGCGCGCCTTTCTCTACCTCTTGCAAAACATCACCTGCGAGCGGGAGTCGAACCTGCCTGCGTCGGCATGCCAGTCAGACACCATGCCCAAATTTCTTCACGACTGTATTGTTTTCCCTTTCCCTAATGGGCATGGTGTCTGACTGGCATGCCGACGCAGGCAGGTTCGACTCCCGCCCGCAGGTGACGTTTTGCAAGAGGCAGAGAAAGGCGCGCGCCCCAACCACTAGCCTCCGTCAAGCGCTCCCTGCGGTAGGCCGCCCTGGCCTAATGGGCATGGTGTCTGACTGGCATGCCGACGCAGGCAGGCTCGACTCCCGCCCGCAGGTGATGTTTTGCAAGAGAAAGGGGCGCGCGCCCTAACCACCTGTCTCCGTCAAGCGTTCCCGGCGGTAGGCCGCCCTGGCCTAATGGGCATGGTGTCTGACTGGCATGCCGACGCAGGTGCCGATGGACAGCGAGTATAATTCTGTCACGGTATCTGTCTCCGATCATACCGAGATCGTAGAGTCGAGCCTGCCTGCGTCGGCATGCCAGTCAGACACCATGCCCATTAGGCCAGGGCGGCCTGCGGCAGGGAACGCTTGACGGAGACTAGTGGTTGGGGCGCGCGCCTTTCTCTACCTCTTGCAAAACATCGGGCGGGAGTCGAACCTGCCTGCGTCGGCATGCCAGTCAAACACCATGCCCAACAGACAAGAAGGATTCGATCTTGATCCTACACTTTTTTTTTGATGTTGTTTTGCAAGAGAAAGGGGCGCGCGCCCTAACCACCTGTCTCCGTCAAGCGTTCCCGGCGGTAGGCCGCCCTGGCCTAATGGGCATGGTGTCTGACTGGCATGCCGACGCAGGTGCCGATGGACAGCGAGTATAATTCTGTCACGGTATCTGTCTCCGATCATACCGAGATCGTAGAGTCGAGCCTGCCTGCGTCGGCATGCCAGTCAGACACCATGCCCATTAGGCCAGGGCGGCCTGCGGCAGGGAACGCTTGACGGAGACTAGTGGTTGGGGCGCGCGCCTTTCTCTACCTCTTGCAAAACATCGGGCGGGAGTCGAACCTGCCTGCGTCGGCATGCCAGTCAAACACCATGCCCAACAGACAAGAAGGATTCGATCTTGATCCTACACTTTTTTTTTGACGGGGACTAGTGGTTGGGGCGCGCGCCTTTCTCTACCTCTTGCAAAACATCACCTGCGAGCGGGAGTCGAACCTGCCTGCGTCGGCATGCCAGTCAGACACCATGCCCAAATTTCTTCACGACTGTATTGTTTTCCCTTTCCCTAATGAGCATGGTGTCTGACTGGCATGCCGACGCAGGCAGGTTCGACTCCCGCCCGCAGGTGACGTTTTGCAAGAGGCAGAGAAAGGCGCGCGCCCCAACCACTAGCCTCCGTCAAGCGCTCCCTGCGGTAGGCCGCCCTGGCCTAATGGGCATGGTGTCTGACTGGCATGCCGACGCAGGCAGGCTCGACTCCCGCCCGCAGGTGATGTTTTGCAAGAGAAAGGGGCGCGCGCCCCAACCACCTGTCTCCGTCAAGCGTTCCCGGCGGTAGGCCGCCCTGGCCTAATGGGCATGGTGTCTGACTGGCATGCCGACGCAGGTGCCGATGGACAGCGAGTATAATTCTGTCACGGTATCTGTCTCCGATCATACCGAGATCGTAGAGTCGAGCCTGCCTGCGTCGGCATGCCAGTCAGACACCATGCCCATTAGGCCAGGGCGGCCTGCGGCAGGGAACGCTTGACGGAGACTAGTGGTTGGGGCGCGCGCCTTTCTCTACCTCTTGCAAAACATCGGGCGGGAGTCGAACCTGCCTGCGTCGGCATGCCAGTCAAACACCATGCCCAACAGACAAGAAGGATTCGATCTTGATCCTACACTTTTTTTTTGACGGGGACTAGTGGTTGGGGCGCGCGCCTTTCTCTACCTCTTGCAAAACATCACCTGCGAGCGGGAGTCGAACCTGCCTGCGTCGGCATGCCAGTCAGACACCATGCCCAAATTTCTTCACGACTGTATTGTTTTCCCTTTCCCTAATGGGCATGGTGTCTGACTGGCATGCCGACGCAGGCAGGTTCGACTCCCGCCCGCAGGTGACGTTTTGCAAGAGGCAGAGAAAGGCGCGCGCCCCAACCACTAGCCTCCGTCAAGCGCTCCCTGCGGTAGGCCGCCCTGGCCTAATGGGCATGGTGTCTGACTGGCATGCCGACGCAGGCAGGCTCGACTCCCGCCCGCAGGTGATGTTTTGCAAGAGAAAGGGGCGCGCGCCCTAACCACCTGTCTCCGTCAAGCGTTCCCGGCGGTAGGCCGCCCTGGCCTAATGGGCATGGTGTCTGACTGGCATGCCGACGCAGGTGCCGATGGACAGCGAGTATAATTCTGTCACGGTATCTGTCTCCGATCATACCGAGATCGTAGAGTCGAGCCTGCCTGCGTCGGCATGCCAGTCAGACACCATGCCCATTAGGCCAGGGCGGCCTGCGGCAGGGAACGCTTGACGGAGACTAGTGGTTGGGGCGCGCGCCTTTCTCTACCTCTTGCAAAACATCGGGCGGGAGTCGAACCTGCCTGCGTCGGCATGCCAGTCAAACACCATGCCCAACAGACAAGAAGGATTCGATCTTGATCCTACGGTAGGCCGCCCTGGCCTAATGGGCATGGTGTCTGACTGGCATGCCGACGCAGGCAGGCTCGACTCCCGCCCGCAGGTGATGTTTTGCAAGAGAAAGGGGCGCGCGCCCTAACCACCTGTCTCCGTCAAGCGTTCCCGGCGGTAGGCCGCCCTGGCCTAATGGGCATGGTGTCTGACTGGCATGCCGACGCAGGTGCCGATGGACAGCGAGTATAATTCTGTCACGGTATCTGTCTCCGATCATACCGAGATCGTAGAGTCGAGCCTGCCTGCGTCGGCATGCCAGTCAGACACCATGCCCATTAGGCCAGGGCGGCCTGCGGCAGGGAACGCTTGACGGAGACTAGTGGTTGGGGCGCGCGCCTTTCTCTACCTCTTGCAAAACATCGGGCGGGAGTCGAACCTGCCTGCGTCGGCATGCCAGTCAAACACCATGCCCAACAGACAAGAAGGATTCGATCTTGATCCTACACTTTTTTTTTGATGTTGTTTTGCAAGAGAAAGGGGCGCGCGCCCTAACCACCTGTCTCCGTCAAGCGTTCCCGGCGGTAGGCCGCCCTGGCCTAATGGGCATGGTGTCTGACTGGCATGCCGACGCAGGTGCCGATGGACAGCGAGTATAATTCTGTCACGGTATCTGTCTCCGATCATACCGAGATCGTAGAGTCGAGCCTGCCTGCGTCGGCATGCCAGTCAGACACCATGCCCATTAGGCCAGGGCGGCCTGCGGCAGGGAACGCTTGACGGAGACTAGTGGTTGGGGCGCGCGCCTTTCTCTACCTCTTGCAAAACATCGGGCGGGAGTCGAACCTGCCTGCGTCGGCATGCCAGTCAAACACCATGCCCAACAGACAAGAAGGATTCGATCTTGATCCTACACTTTTTTTTTGACGGGGACTAGTGGTTGGGGCGCGCGCCTTTCTCTACCTCTTGCAAAACATCACCTGCGAGCGGGAGTCGAACCTGCCTGCGTCGGCATGCCAGTCAGACACCATGCCCAAATTTCTTCACGACTGTATTGTTTTCCCTTTCCCTAATGGGCATGGTGTCTGACTGGCATGCCGACGCAGGCAGGTTCGACTCCCGCCCGCAGGTGACGTTTTGCAAGAGGCAGAGAAAGGCGCGCGCCCCAACCACTAGCCTCCGTCAAGCGCTCCCTGCGGTAGGCCGCCCTGGCCTAATGGGCATGGTGTCTGACTGGCATGCGAAGCAGGCAGGCTCGACTCCCGCCCGCAGGTTATGTTTTGCAAGAGAAAGGGGCGCGCGCCCCAACCACCTGTCTCCGTCAAGCGTTCCCGGCGGTAGGCCGCCCTGGCCTAATGGGCATGGTGTCTGACTGGCATGCCGACGCAGGTGCCGATGGACAGCGAGTATAATTCTGTCACGGTATCTGTCTCCGATCATACCGAGATCGTAGAGTCGAGCCTGCCTGCGTCGGCATGCCAGTCAGACACCATGCCCAAATTTCTTCACGACTGTATTGTTTTCCCTTTCCCTAATGGGCATGGTGTCTGACTGGCATGCCGACGCAGGCAGGTTCGACTCCCGCCCGCAGGTGACGTTTTGCAAGAGGCAGAGAAAGGCGCGCGCCCCAACCACTAGCCTCCGTCAAGCGCTCCCTGCGGTAGGCCGCCCTGGCCTAATGGGCATGGTGTCTGACTGGCATGCCGACGCAGGCAGGCTCGACTCCCGCCCGCAGGTGATGTTTTGCAAGAGAAAAGGGGCGCGCGCCCCAACCACCTGTCTCCGTCAAGCGTTCCCGGCGGTAGGCCGCCCTGGCCTAATGGGCATGGTGTCTGACTGGCATGCCGACGCAGGTGCCGATGGACAGCGAGTATAATTCTGTCACGGTATCTGTCTCCGATCATACCGAGATCGTAGAGTCGAGCCTGCCTGCGTCGGCATGCCAGTCAGACACCATGCCCATTAGGCCAGGGCGGCCTGCGGCAGGGAACGCTTGACGGAGACTAGTGGTTGGGGCGCGCGCCTTTCTCTACCTCTTGCAAAACATCGGGCGGGAGTCGAACCTGCCTGCGTCGGCATGCCAGTCAAACACCATGCCCAACAGACAAGAAGGATTCGATCTTGATCCTACACTTTTTTTTTGACGGGGACTAGTGGTTGGGGCGCGCGCCTTTCTCTACCTCTTGCAAAACATCACCTGCGAGCGGGAGTCGAACCTGCCTGCGTCGGCATGCCAGTCAGACACCATGCCCAAATTTCTTCACGACTGTATTGTTTTCCCTTTCCCTAATGGGCATGGTGTCTGACTGGCATGCCGACGCAGGCAGGTTCGACTCCCGCCCGCAGGTGACGTTTTGCAAGAGGCAGAGAAAGGCGCGCGCCCCAACCACTAGCCTCCGTCAAGCGCTCCCTGCGGTAGGCCGCCCTGGCCTAATGGGCATGGTGTCTGACTGGCATGCGAAGCAGGCAGGCTCGACTCCCGCCCGCAGGTTATGTTTTGCAAGAGAAAGGGGCGCGCGCCCCAACCACCTGTCTCCGTCAAGCGTTCCCGGCGGTAGGCCGCCCTGGCCTAATGGGCATGGTGTCTGACTGGCATGCCGACGCAGGTGCCGATGGACAGCGAGTATAATTCTGTCACGGTATCTGTCTCCGATCATACCGAGATCGTAGAGTCGAGCCTGCCTGCGTCGGCATGCCAGTCAGACACCATGCCCAAATTTCTTCACGACTGTATTGTTTTCCCTTTCCCTAATGGGCATGGTGTCTGACTGGCATGCCGACGCAGGCAGGTTCGACTCCCGCCCGCAGGTGACGTTTTGCAAGAGGCAGAGAAAGGCGCGCGCCCCAACCACTAGCCTCCGTCAAGCGCTCCCTGCGGTAGGCCGCCCTGGCCTAATGGGCATGGTGTCTGACTGGCATGCCGACGCAGGCAGGCTCGACTCCCGCCCGCAGGTGATGTTTTGCAAGAGAAAAGGGGCGCGCGCCCCAACCACCTGTCTCCGTCAAGCGTTCCCGGCGGTAGGCCGCCCTGGCCTAATGGGCATGGTGTCTGACTGGCATGCCGACGCAGGTGCCGATGGACAGCGAGTATAATTCTGTCACGGTATCTGTCTCCGATCATACCGAGATCGTAGAGTCGAGCCTGCCTGCGTCGGCATGCCAGTCAGACACCATGCCCATTAGGCCAGGGCGGCCTGCCGCAGGGAACGCTTGACGGAGACTAGTGGTTGGGGCGCGCGCCTTTCTCTACCTCTTGCAAAACATCGGGCGGGAGTCGAACCTGCCTGCGTCGGCATGCCAGTCAAACACCATGCCGCGCCCCAACCACTAGCCTCCGTCAAGCGCTCCCTGCGGTAGGCCGCCCTGGCCTAATGGGCATGGTGTCTGACTGGCATGCCGACGCAGGCAGGCTCGACTCCCGCCCGCAGGTGATGTTTTGCAAGAGAAAAGGGGCGCGCGCCCCAACCACCTGTCTCCGTCAAGCGTTCCCGGCGGTAGGCCGCCCTGGCCTAATGGGCATGGTGTCTGACTGGCATGCCGACGCAGGTGCCGATGGACAGCGAGTATAATTCTGTCACGGTATCTGTCTCCGATCATACCGAGATCGTAGAGTCGAGCCTGCCTGCGTCGGCATGCCAGTCAGACACCATGCCCATTAGGCCAGGGCGGCCTACCGCAGGGAGCGCTTGACGGAGGCTAGTGGTTGGGGCGCGCGCCTTTCTCTGCCTCTTGCAAAACATCGGGCGGGAGTCGAACCTGCCTGCGTCGGCATGCCAGTCAAACACCATGCCCAACAGACAAGAAGGATTCGATCTTGATCCTACACTTTTTTTTTGACGGGGACTAGTGGTTGGGGCGCGCGCCTTTCTCTACCTCTTGCAAAACATCACCTGCGAGCGGGAGTCGAACCTGCCTGCGTCGGCATGCCGGTCAGACACCATGCCCATTAGTCAGACACCATGCGGCATGCCAGTCAGACACCATGCCCAAATTTCTTCACGACTGTATTGTTTTCCCTTTCCCTAATGGGCATGGTGTCTGACTGGCATGCCGACGCAGGCAGGTTCGACTCCCGCCCGCAGGTGACGTTTTAATGGGCATGGTGTCTGACTGGCATGCCGACGCAGGCAGGCTCGACTCCCGCCCGCAGGTGATGTTTTGCAAGAGAAAGGGGCGCGCGCCCCAACCACCTGTCTCCGTCAAGCGTTCCCGGCGGTAGGCCGCCCTGGCCTAATGGGCATGGTGTCTGACTGGCATGCCGACGCAGGTGCCGATGGACAGCGAGTATAATTCTGTCACGGTATCTGTCTCCGATCATACCGAGATCGTAGAGTCGAGCCTGCCTGCGTCGGCATGCCAGTCAGACACCATGCCCATTAGGCCAGGGCGGCCTTCCGCAGGGAACGCTTGACGGAGACTAGTGGTTGGGGCGCGCGCCTTTCTCTACCTCTTGCAAAACATCGGGCGGGAGTCGAACCGTCAAGCGCTCCCGCCCGCAGGTGATGTTTTGCAAAGAGGAACTCCTCTGGCAAGACATCACCTGCGGGCGGGAGTCGAGCCTGCCTGCGTCGGCATGCCGGTCAGACACCATGCCCATTAGGCCAGGGCGATTTCGATTTCAACGAAAAATCAATCGAAAATAGCTTACGACAAGTAATCAGACGGCATTTAAATAGCCGTACGACTCTCTATAAAGTGAGAGAAACTCATTTTTATATTAAAACTGTAGACATATCGACTTTTTGACCTACCTTAATAGAATCTACATTTCAGAATGGATTCGTTCAACGTATCGAGTTCAGTACATTACAAAACAAGAGAGAAATAATAGTAGATAACCACATCATCGGAGAGTGAGCATCGGAAAGAGGAACTCCTCTTGCAAGACATCACCTGCCTCTTGCAAGACATCACCTGCGGGCGGGGGTCGAGCCTGCCTGCGTCGGCATGCCGGTCAGACATTATGCCCATTACGGTAGGCCGCCCTGGCCTAATGGGCATGGTGTCTGACTGGCATGCCGACGCAGGCAGGTTCGACTCCCGCCCGCAGGTGATGTTTTGCAAGAGAAAGGGGCGCGCGCCCCAACCACCTGTCTCCGTCAAGCGTTCCCGGCGGTAGGCCGCCCTGGCCTAATGGGCATGGTGTCTGACTGGCATGCCGACGCAGGTGCCGATGGACAGCGAGTATAATTCTGTCACGGTATCTGTCTCCGATCATACCGAGATCGTAGAGTCGAGCCTGCCTGCGTCGGCATGCCAGTCAGACACCATGCCCATTAGGCCAGGGCGGCCTACCGCAGGGAACGCTTGACGGAGACTAGTGGTTGGGGCGCGCGCCTTTCTCTACCTCTTGCAAAACATCGGGCGGGAGTCGAACCGTCAAGCGCTCCCTGCGGTAGGCCGCCCTGGCCTAATGGGCATGGTGTCTGACTGGCATGCCGACGCAGGCAGGTTCGACTCCCGCCCGCAGGTGATGTTTTGCAAGAGAAAGGGGCGCGCGCCCCAACCACCTGTCTCCGTCAAGCGTTCCCGGCGGTAGGCCGCCCTGGCCTAATGGGCATGGTGTCTGACTGGCATGCCGACGCAGGTGCCGATGGACAGCGAGTATAATTCTGTCACGGTATCTGTCTCCGATCATACCGAGATCGTAGAGTCGAGCCTGCCTGCGTCGGCATGCCAGTCAGACACCATGCCCATTAGGCCAGGGCGGCCTACCGCAGGGAACGCTTGACGGAGACTAGTGGTTGGGGCGCGCGCCTTTCTCTACCTCTTGCAAAACATCGGGCGGGAGTCGAACCTGCCTGCGTCGGCATGACAGTCAAACACCATGCCCAACAGACATCAAGCGTTCCCTCAAGCGTTCCCGGCGGTAGGCCGCCCTGGCCTAATGGGCATGGTGTCTGACTGGCATGCCGACGCAGGCAGGTTCGACTCCCGCCCGCAGGTGATGTTTTGCAAGAGAAAGGGGCGCGCGCCCCAACCACCTGTCTCCGTCAAGCGTTCCCGGCGGTAGGCCGCCCTGGCCTAATGGGCATGGTGTCTGACTGGCATGCCGACGCAGGTGCCGATGGACAGCGAGTATAATTCTGTCACGGTATCTGTCTCCGATCATACCGAGATCGTAGAGTCGAGCCTGCCTGCGTCGGCATGCCAGTCAGACACCATGCCCATTAGGCCAGGGCGGCCTACCGCAGGGAACGCTTGACGGAGACTAGTGGTTGGGGCGCGCGCCTTTCTCTACCTCTTGCAAAACATCGGGCGGGAGTCGAACCTGCCTGCGTCGGCATGCCAGTCAAACACCATGCCCAACAGACATCAAGCGTTCCCTCAAGCGTTCCCGGCGGTAGGCCGCCCTGGCCTAATGGGCATGGTGTCTGACTGGCATGCCGACGCAGGCAGGTTCGACTCCCGCCCGCAGGTGATGTTTTGCAAGAGAAAGGGGCGCGCGCCCCAACCACCTGTCTCCGTCAAGCGTTCCCGGCGGTAGGCCGCCCTGGCCTAATGGGCATGGTGTCTGACTGGCATGCCGACGCAGGTGCCGATGGACAGCGAGTATAATTCTGTCACGGTATCTGTCTCCGATCATACCGAGATCGTAGAGTCGAGCCTGCCTGCGTCGGCATGCCAGTCAGACACCATGCCCATTAGGCCAGGGCGGCCTACCGCAGGGAACGCTTGACGGAGACTAGTGGTTGGGGCGCGCGCCTTTCTCTACCTCTTGCAAAACATCGGGCGGGAGTCGAACCGTCAAGCGCTCCCTGCGGTAGGCCGCCCTGGCCTAATGGGCATGGTGTCTGACTGGCATGCCGACGCAGGCAGGTTCGACTCCCGCCCGCAGGTGATGTTTTGCAAGAGAAAGGGGCGCGCGCCCCAACCACCTGTCTCCGTCAAGCGTTCCCGGCGGTAGGCCGCCCTGGCCTAATGGGCATGGTGTCTGACTGGCATGCCGACGCAGGTGCCGATGGACAGCGAGTATAATTCTGTCACGGTATCTGTCTCCGATCATACCGAGATCGTAGAGTCGAGCCTGCCTGCGTCGGCATGCCAGTCAGACACCATGCCCATTAGGCCAGGGCGGCCTACCGCAGGGAACGCTTGACGGAGACTAGTGGTTGGGGCGCGCGCCTTTCTCTACCTCTTGCAAAACATCGGGCGGGAGTCGAACCTGCCTGCGTCGGCATGCCAGTCAAACACCATGCCCAACAGACATCAAGCGTTCCCTCAAGCGTTCCCGGCGGTAGGCCGCCCTGGCCTAATGGGCATGGTGTCTGACTGGCATGCCGACGCAGGCAGGTTCGACTCCCGCCCGCAGGTGATGTTTTGCAAGAGAAAGGGGCGCGCGCCCCAACCACCTGTCTCCGTCAAGCGTTCCCGGCGGTAGGCCGCCCTGGCCTAATGGGCATGGTGTCTGACTGGCATGCCGACGCAGGTGCCGATGGACAGCGAGTATAATTCTGTCACGGTATCTGTCTCCGATCATACCGAGATCGTAGAGTCGAGCCTGCCTGCGTCGGCATGCCAGTCAGACACCATGCCCATTAGGCCAGGGCGGCCTACCGCAGGGAACGCTTGACGGAGACTAGTGGTTGGGGCGCGCGCCTTTCTCTACCTCTTGCAAAACATCGGGCGGGAGTCGAACCTGCCTGCGTCGGCATGCCAGTCAAACACCATGCCCAACAGACATCAAGCGTTCCCTCAAGCGTTCCCGGCGGTAGGCCGCCCTGGCCTAATGGGCATGGTGTCTGACTGGCATGCCGACGCAGGCAGGTTCGACTCCCGCCCGCAGGTGATGTTTTGCAAGAGAAAGGGGCGCGCGCCCCAACCACCTGTCTCCGTCAAGCGTTCCCGGCGGTAGGCCGCCCTGGCCTAATGGGCATGGTGTCTGACTGGCATGCCGACGCAGGTGCCGATGGACAGCGAGTATAATTCTGTCACGGTATCTGTCTCCGATCATACCGAGATCGTAGAGTCGAGCCTGCCTGCGTCGGCATGCCAGTCAGACACCATGCCCATTAGGCCAGGGCGGCCTACCGCAGGGAACGCTTGACGGAGACTAGTGGTTGGGGCGCGCGCCTTTCTCTACCTCTTGCAAAACATCGGGCGGGAGTCGAACCGTCAAGCGCTCCCTGCGGTAGGCCGCCCTGGCCTAATGGGCATGGTGTCTGACTGGCATGCCGACGCAGGCAGGTTCGACTCCCGCCCGCAGGTGATGTTTTGCAAGAGAAAGGGGCGCGCGCCCCAACCACCTGTCTCCGTCAAGCGTTCCCGGCGGTAGGCCGCCCTGGCCTAATGGGCATGGTGTCTGACTGGCATGCCGACGCAGGTGCCGATGGACAGCGAGTATAATTCTGTCACGGTATCTGTCTCCGATCATACCGAGATCGTAGAGTCGAGCCTGCCTGCGTCGGCATGCCAGTCAGACACCATGCCCATTAGGCCAGGGCGGCCTACCGCAGGGAACGCTTGACGGAGACTAGTGGTTGGGGCGCGCGCCTTTCTCTACCTCTTGCAAAACATCGGGCGGGAGTCGAACCTGCCTGCGTCGGCATGCCAGTCAAACACCATGCCCAACAGACATCAAGCGTTCCCTCAAGCGTTCCCGGCGGTAGGCCGCCCTGGCCTAATGGGCATGGTGTCTGACTGGCATGCCGACGCAGGCAGGTTCGACTCCCGCCCGCAGGTGATGTTTTGCAAGAGAAAGGGGCGCGCGCCCCAACCACCTGTCTCCGTCAAGCGTTCCCGGCGGTAGGCCGCCCTGGCCTAATGGGCATGGTGTCTGACTGGCATGCCGACGCAGGTGCCGATGGACAGCGAGTATAATTCTGTCACGGTATCTGTCTCCGATCATACCGAGATCGTAGAGTCGAGCCTGCCTGCGTCGGCATGCCAGTCAGACACCATGCCCATTAGGCCAGGGCGGCCTACCGCAGGGAACGCTTGACGGAGACTAGTGGTTGGGGCGCGCGCCTTTCTCTACCTCTTGCAAAACATCGGGCGGGAGTCGAACCTGCCTGCGTCGGCATGACAGTCAAACACCATGCCCAACAGACATCAAGCGTTCCCTCAAGCGTTCCCGGCGGTAGGCCGCCCTGGCCTAATGGGCATGGTGTCTGACTGGCATGCCGACGCAGGCAGGTTCGACTCCCGCCCGCAGGTGATGTTTTGCAAGAGAAAGGGGCGCGCGCCCCAACCACCTGTCTCCGTCAAGCGTTCCCGGCGGTAGGCCGCCCTGGCCTAATGGGCATGGTGTCTGACTGGCATGCCGACGCAGGTGCCGATGGACAGCGAGTATAATTCTGTCACGGTATCTGTCTCCGATCATACCGAGATCGTAGAGTCGAGCCTGCCTGCGTCGGCATGCCAGTCAGACACCATGCCCATTAGGCCAGGGCGGCCTACCGCAGGGAACGCTTGACGGAGACTAGTGGTTGGGGCGCGCGCCTTTCTCTACCTCTTGCAAAACATCGGGCGGGAGTCGAACCTGCCTGCGTCGGCATGCCAGTCAAACACCATGCCCAACAGACATCAAGCGTTCCCTCAAGCGTTCCCGGCGGTAGGCCGCCCTGGCCTAATGGGCATGGTGTCTGACTGGCATGCCGACGCAGGCAGGTTCGACTCCCGCCCGCAGGTGATGTTTTGCAAGAGAAAGGGGCGCGCGCCCCAACCACCTGTCTCCGTCAAGCGTTCCCGGCGGTAGGCCGCCCTGGCCTAATGGGCATGGTGTCTGACTGGCATGCCGACGCAGGTGCCGATGGACAGCGAGTATAATTCTGTCACGGTATCTGTCTCCGATCATACCGAGATCGTAGAGTCGAGCCTGCCTGCGTCGGCATGCCAGTCAGACACCATGCCCATTAGGCCAGGGCGGCCTACCGCAGGGAACGCTTGACGGAGACTAGTGGTTGGGGCGCGCGCCTTTCTCTACCTCTTGCAAAACATCGGGCGGGAGTCGAACCGTCAAGCGCTCCCTGCGGTAGGCCGCCCTGGCCTAATGGGCATGGTGTCTGACTGGCATGCCGACGCAGGCAGGTTCGACTCCCGCCCGCAGGTGATGTTTTGCAAGAGAAAGGGGCGCGCGCCCCAACCACCTGTCTCCGTCAAGCGTTCCCGGCGGTAGGCCGCCCTGGCCTAATGGGCATGGTGTCTGACTGGCATGCCGACGCAGGTGCCGATGGACAGCGAGTATAATTCTGTCACGGTATCTGTCTCCGATCATACCGAGATCGTAGAGTCGAGCCTGCCTGCGTCGGCATGCCAGTCAGACACCATGCCCATTAGGCCAGGGCGGCCTACCGCAGGGAACGCTTGACGGAGACTAGTGGTTGGGGCGCGCGCCTTTCTCTACCTCTTGCAAAACATCGGGCGGGAGTCGAACCTGCCTGCGTCGGCATGCCAGTCAAACACCATGCCCAACAGACATCAAGCGTTCCCTCAAGCGTTCCCGGCGGTAGGCCGCCCTGGCCTAATGGGCATGGTGTCTGACTGGCATGCCGACGCAGGCAGGTTCGACTCCCGCCCGCAGGTGATGTTTTGCAAGAGAAAGGGGCGCGCGCCCCAACCACCTGTCTCCGTCAAGCGTTCCCGGCGGTAGGCCGCCCTGGCCTAATGGGCATGGTGTCTGACTGGCATGCCGACGCAGGCAGGTTCGACTCCTGCCCGCAGGTGAAGTTTTGCAGGTTATGTGCTGAAGCATATTTGATGATGGAATGATTTTTGAAATTTTAACACACTCGTATCAGATGAATTATCAATTTACGGGGTGCAAAACATCACCGGGCGGGAGTCGAACCTGCCTGCGTCGGCATGCCAGTCAGACACCATGCCCATTAGGCCTTCAGTGTCAATTTCCTGGATCCTTCAAGACTTTCTTCAAACTTCTTCCATATTTGTGATGCTTCTTACTGGCATGAGATAGAATGCAATCGAAGCAGGGGGACGCGGGACGGAGACTGGTGGTTGGGGCGCGCGCCTTTCTCTACCTCTTGCAAAACATCACCTGCGGGCGGGAGTCGAACCTGCCTGCGTCGGCATGCCAGTCAGACACCATGCCCATTAGTCAGACACCATGCGGCATGCCAGTCAGACACCATGCCCAAATTTCTTCACGACTGTATTGTTTTCCCTATCCCGCTATTTCTCAGTCAGACTCAGCTGATTTTGTCGACTGGATTCATTCTTGTTTGAAAAGTGAAATAAATTTTAACAATAAGAAGAATGTAGACGTTTCCATAATACTCGGGCATGGTGTCTGACCGGCATACCGCAGGGAACGCTTGACGGAGACTAGTGGTTGGGGCGCGCGCCTTTCTCTACCTCTTGCAAAACATCGGGCGGGAGTCGAACCTGCCTGCGTCGGCATGCCAGTCAAACACCATGCCCAACAGACAAGAAGGATTCGATCTTGATCCTACACTTTTTTTTTTGACGGGGACTAGTGGTTGGGGCGCGCGCCTTTCTCTACCTCTTGCAAAACATCACCTGCGGGCGGGAGTCGAACCTGCCTGCGTCGGCATGCCGGTCAGACACCATGCCCATTAGTCAGACACCATGCGGCATGCCAGTCAGACACCATGCCCAAATTTCTTCACGACTGTATTGTTTTCCCTATCCCGCTATTTCTCAGTCAGACTCAGCTGATTTTGTCGACTGGATTCATTCTTGTTTGAAAAGTGAAATAAATTTTAACAATAAGAAGAATGTAGACGTTTCCATAATACTCGGGCATGGTGTCTGACCGGCATACCGCAGGGAACGCTTGACGGAGACTAGTGGTTGGGGCGCGCGCCTTTCTCTACCTCTTGCAAAACATCGGGCGGGAGTCGAACCTGCCTGCGTCGGCATGCCAGTCAAACACCATGCCCAACAGACAAGAAGGATTCGATCTTGATCCTACACTTTTTTTTTTGACGGGGACTAGTGGTTGGGGCGCGCGCCTTTCTCTACCTCTTGCAAAACATCACCTGCGGGCGGGAGTCGAACCTGCCTGCGTCGGCATGCCGGTCAGACACCATGCCCATTAGTCAGACACCATGCGGCATGCCAGTCAGACACCATGCCCAAATTTCTTCACGACTGTATTGTTTTCCCTATCCCGCTATTTCTCAGTCAGACTCAGCTGATTTTGTCGACTGGATTCATTCTTGTTTGAAAAGTGAAATAAATTTTAACAATAAGAAGAATGTAGACGTTTCCATAATACTCGGGCATGGTGTCTGACCGGCATACCGCAGGGAACGCTTGACGGAGACTAGTGGTTGGGGCGCGCGCCTTTCTCTACCTCTTGCAAAACATCGGGCGGGAGTCGAACCTGCCTGCGTCGGCATGCCAGTCAAACACCATGCCCAACAGACAAGAAGGATTCGATCTTGATCCTACACTTTTTTTTTTGACGGGGACTAGTGGTTGGGGCGCGCGCCTTTCTCTACCTCTTGCAAAACATCACCTGCGGGCGGGAGTCGAACCTGCCTGCGTCGGCATGCCGGTCAGACACCATGCCCATTAGTCAGACACCATGCGGCATGCCAGTCAGACACCATGCCCAAATTTCTTCACGACTGTATTGTTTTCCCTATCCCGCTATTTCTCAGTCAGACTCAGCTGATTTTGTCGACTGGATTCATTCTTGTTTGAAAAGTGAAATAAATTTTAACAATAAGAAGAATGTAGACGTTTCCATAATACTCGGGCATGGTGTCTGACCGGCATACCGCAGGGAAC
Source organism: Pristionchus entomophagus (assembly GCA_036245825.1). Lineage (NCBI taxonomy): Eukaryota > Metazoa > Nematoda > Chromadorea > Rhabditida > Neodiplogasteridae > Pristionchus > Pristionchus entomophagus. Next base: position 36,509,224 of record BTSX01000002.1, read on the forward strand.
GCTTGACGGAGACTAGTGGTTGGGGCGCGCGCCTTTCTCTACCTCTTGCAAAACATCGGGCGGGAGTCGAACCTGCCTGCGTCGGCATGCCAGTCAAACACCATGCCCAACAGACAAGAAGGATTCGATCTTGATCCTACACTTTTTTTTTTGACGGGGACTAGTGGTTGGGGCGCGCGCCTTTCTCTACCTCTTGCAAAACATCACCTGCGGGCGGGAGTCGAACCTGCCTGCGTCGGCATGCCGGTCAGACACCATGCCCATTAGTCAGACACCATGCGGCATGCCAGTCAGACACCATGCCCAAATTTCTTCACGACTGTATTGTTTTCCCTATCCCGCTATTTCTCAGTCAGACTCAGCTGATTTTGTCGACTGGATTCATTCTTGTTTGAAAAGTGAAATAAATTTTAACAATAAGAAGAATGTAGACGTTTCCATAATACTCGGGCATGGTGTCTGACCGGCATACCGCAGGGAACGCTTGACGGAGACTAGTGGTTGGGGCGCGCGCCTTTCTCTACCTCTTGCAAAACATCGGGCGGGAGTCGAACCTGCCTGCGTCGGCATGCCAGTCAAACACCATGCCCAACAGACAAGAAGGATTCGATCTTGATCCTACACTTTTTTTTTTGACGGGGACTAGTGGTTGGGGCGCGCGCCTTTCTCTACCTCTTGCAAAACATCACCTGCGGGCGGGAGTCGAACCTGCCTGCGTCGGCATGCCGGTCAGACACCATGCCCATTAGTCAGACACCATGCGGCATGCCAGTCAGACACCATGCCCAAATTTCTTCACGACTGTATTGTTTTCCCTATCCCGCTATTTCTCAGTCAGACTCAGCTGATTTTGTCGACTGGATTCATTCTTGTTTGAAAAGTGAAATAAATTTTAACAATAAGAAGAATGTAGACGTTTCCATAATACTCGGGCATGGTGTCTGACCGGCATACCGCAGGGAACGCTTGACGGAGACTAGTGGTTGGGGCGCGCGCCTTTCTCTACCTCTTGCAAAACATCACCTGCGGGCGGGAGTCGAACATGCCTGCGTCGGCATGCCAGTCAGACACCATGCCCATTAGGCCAGGGCGGCCTACCGCAGGGAACGCTTGACGGAGACTGCCTGCGTCGGCATGCCAGTCAAACACCATGCCCAACAGACAAGAAGGATTCGATCTTGATCCTACACTTTTTTTTTGACGGGGACTAGTGGTTGGGGCGCGCGCCTTTCTCTACCTCTTGCAAAACATCACCTGCGGGCGGGAGTCGAACCTGCCTGCGTCGGCATGCCGGTCAGACACCATGCCCATTAGTCAGACACCATGCGGCATGCCAGTCAGACACCATGCCCAAATTTCTTCACGACTGTATTGTTTTCCCTATCCCGCTATTTCTCAGTCAGACTCAGCTGATTTTGTCGACTGGATTCATTCTTGTTTGAAAAGTGAAATAAATTTTAACAATAAGAAGAATGTAGACGTTTCCATAATACTCGGGCATGGTGTCTGACCGGCATACCGCAGGGAACGCTTGACGGAGACTAGTGGTTGGGGCGCGCGCCTTTCTCTACCTCTTGCAAAACATCGGGCGGGAGTCGAACCTGCCTGCGTCGGCATGCCAGTCAAACACCATGCCCAACAGACAAGAAGGATTCGATCTTGATCCTACACTTTTTTTTTTGACGGGGACTAGTGGTTGGGGCGCGCGCCTTTCTCTACCTCTTGCAAAACATCACCTGCGGGCGGGAGTCGAACCTGCCTGCGTCGGCATGCCGGTCAGACACCATGCCCATTAGTCAGACACCATGCGGCATGCCAGTCAGACACCATGCCCAAATTTCTTCACGACTGTATTGTTTTCCCTATCCCGCTATTTCTCAGTCAGACTCAGCTGATTTTGTCGACTCCATTCATTCTTGTTTGAAAAGTGAAATAAATTTTAACAATAAGAAGAATGTAGACGTTTCCATAATACTCGGGCATGGTGTCTGACCGGCATACCGCAGGGAACGCTTGACGGAGACTAGTGGTTGGGGCGCGCGCCTTTCTCTACCTCTTGCAAAACATCGGGCGGGAGTCGAACCTGCCTGCGTCGGCATGCCAGTCAAACACCATGCCCAACAGACAAGAAGGATTCGATCTTGATCCTACACTTTTTTTTTTGACGGGGACTAGTGGTTGGGGCGCGCGCCTTTCTCTACCTCTTGCAAAACATCACCTGCGGGCGGGAGTCGAACCTGCCTGCGTCGGCATGCCGGTCAGACACCATGCCCATTAGTCAGACACCATGCGGCATGCCAGTCAGACACCATGCCCAAATTTCTTCACGACTGTATTGTTTTCCCTATCCCGCTATTTCTCAGTCAGACTCAGCTGATTTTGTCGACTGGATTCATTCTTGTTTGAAAAGTGAAATAAATTTTAACAATAAGAAGAATGTAGACGTTTCCATAATACTCGCTGATCTTGTTCTGGTTGTTTTCGAATGTTTGTAAAAACGAAATCCCACCACTTACAGAGATTTTGCAAATTGTGTCAAATAGTGAAAAAAAAGTAGTGGATAATAGTGACATGGTGGAGATAACTCTCCTCATTTCCCCTACTCTCTCCAATAAGGCAGATTGGAGAGAGTGTGGGAGCGAAGAGAGCGCATACCATCACTCGTCCGCCTGCAGGTATGCAATATGCAGTTGAGATAAGTCGCGGAAAAACAGTGTGCTGAAGTAGAACTCAAACAGGCAAAACATCAAAAATACAAACACTCGCACAAAATAAGCTGGAATGATTCTGTCATACCATTTATCATTTATAATAAGACGCATATAACATCTGATTCACAAGATTTTAAAATGCTTTCTTCTTTTGAAAACCTTCTTGCTCTTCTTCATATGAGCCCGTTCGCCTAAGAGTCGGACAAGCTCAAGAACAGGCAAAACATACTGTACGCAAAAGTTGGTCCTAGGGGTAAATTTCGATTCTGAATCGAATGGCTGATTCCGTTTTTCGATCTGAGCCTTCTGAATCCCGGTACGGCACGACGTCAATTTGGCCAAAATCTGTTTCTGCGATAAAAAAAAGGTCCGGGAAAGGCCATATCGGCCAACATCTCACGTACCCGAACAGAATTCAATTCTCAACAAACTGAAAAAAAGAACTATCTGAATCCATCGTCGAGAAAAAGTCGATTTTTGATCTACTGGCGGCGCACTATAAATATTTACACATTAGAAAGAGCGTGCTTTTCTGATCATTTTGGTATATGGGATCATGGCATTTTCAGTGCGCAAAGTTGTTTTATGAACGATTTTCCGAGGCCAACTCGCTGTTTTTGAGGTTTTTTGATTGTATCTTTCTTATTTCGTCGTTTCATGATCTCTAACATAGAAATTCGGTTTCCACGTGCCAAAATACGCCAGAAACTAGTATTGTCAGGGGAATTTGAGAAAATTACTTTTTTTGACCAAAAATCGACGACGACGACGACGTCAGGATCGAAAAAAATCATATTTTCCAAAATACAGAAGACTTTTTGCGTATTTTTGCACGTAGAATTCGAATTTCTATGTTAGAAATCATGAAACGACGAAATAAGAAAGATACAATCAAAAAAACCTCAAAAACAGCGAGTTGGCTTCGGAAAATCGTTCATAAAACAACTTTGCGCACTGAAAATGCCATTATCCCATATACCAAAATGATCAGAAAAGCATGCTCTTTTTAATTTGTAAGTATTTATGGTGCGCCGCCAGTAGATCAAAAATCGACTTTTTCTCGACGATGGATTCAGATAGCGCCTCGTTCTTTTTTTTCAGTTTGTAGAGAATTGAATTCTGGTCGGGCACGTGAGGTGTTGGCCGATTTGGCCTTTCCCGGACCTCTTTTTATCGCAGAAACAGATTTTGGCCAAATTGACGTCGTGCCTTACCGGGATTCAGAAGGCTCAGATCGAAAAACGGAATCAGCCATTCGATTCAGAATCGAAATTTACCCCTAGGACTAACTTTTGAGCAGTATGTTTTGCCTGTTCTTGAGCTTGTCCGACTCTTAGGCGAACGGGCTCATATGAAGAAGAGCAAAAAGGTTTTCAAAAGAAGAAAGCATTATAAAATCTTGTGAATCAGATGTTATATGCGTCTTATTATAAATGATAAATGGAGTATTGTTTTTTGCCTGTTCTCCGGCTCGTTGAACTTTTGCTGACTCTTAGGCGAACAGCTCATATGATATCATTGTATAAGTATCCATCTAAATTAGGTCATGGTCATTTTTAAATATGATCTTTTTAGTAGGTGCTGGAATCTTCGGTGCTCATCACTGTTGTTCATCATTGGGTAGTCATCATCGGAGATGACTGATGAGATAGAGTCTGTGAGCAATACAAATTATTTGTGAAAAAAGATAGATATAAAATAGCGGGAGACATTCGTAAAAGCATTTGATGGAAACGAAAAAAATAGCACAAATTAATATCAAAGAAGAGAATAAAGTAATCCGGCGCGATGTTACTGCCTCATTCTGACAATGCCTCGGTAAGACTCGCTGGCATCATTGGGGGCGGGGCTTAACTAACTGCCTTATGAGAAGAGATCAGGGAGACCAGCGGGGGCGTTTCCTTGTTGTGGGTGGGGCTTAGAGGTTTGCTAATTGAACCAAAATGAAGGGCGGCCAGCGGATGTTATTGCCTAGGAACAATACAATGTGCATTCATCACAGTTAAATGTTTGAGAAAAAAAGAAAATTAATGAGAACGGTATGGCTGTGTGCGATGGCGATGTTTAACTCTCCTGAAATCCTCATTAAATGCTACCGGACATATGTTCTTCCTCATCTTGACTTTGCTTGTCCATTTTGGAATCCCCAAGAAAGATAGTCAAACACTAGAGAAGGTCCAAGAACAATTCACTCGAATTCTATTCTATCGTTGTTTTCCTTCCTCCTCATATCCACTCGGCCTTCCTTCCTATCCCGAACGTTTGTCTTTTCTTGGTCTTCAAGCGCTTTCGGAGAGGAGAGTCATCTTCGATTTAGTTTTCGCCCGTAGATTAATGAATGGCGATACGGTCCTTGATCGTAATAGATTCTTCACTTACAAACCCCTTAGAGACAAATCAAACACATTCGGAATAAACATAGAATTTACTAAATCTACCCCACGTTTTCATTGTTTCTCTAGGAGAATAGCTAGAATATTGAATGGGTTGCCTTCCCATATTCATTGTTTATCGAGTATTGACGTATATAAGAAGAGATTACTAGATTTAGATCTTTCTAGGTTCACCATTTATTGTTAGTATTTTTCCCCTCATGTCTAGTTAATTACCTGCTTAGTAGTCCCCCTCCCCCCTCCCCTCCATCACCCTTTCCTTATTCCTTCCTCCTCAATTACATCCTATCACCAATAGGGGTCATTATAGTCTGGTTCTATGAGCCATGTCAAGCTGGTCTACACCGAGTTCCTCCTCCTCGGCAATCATACCGCTCTCATCTCCTCAATGAGATAACGACCAGAAGAAGACAAGATGAGACCAGATTATTAGATCTTTTCTCTATCGTCCCACTTCTTTCTCGTTTCCCTCCCTCCCTCCCATCCATTGAGAGTCGTTTTAGAATCACATATTATTATTAAATGTATCATTATTTCGTTGCGCCCTCGGGCGTAGATAAAATATATATATGTAGACACGATGGATAATGATGGTAATTTGTACCCCAGAGAATGCCAAATTCTCAGTAATTCGGAATCATTATGAATAATTCGAATTAGAAATAGATGCCCAAACAGGTAAACACGAAGTATGCTGGAAAACTACAATACTAAAACAATACGAAGGAAAATGCTCGGATGATTTTGTCATATCATTTATCACTTTCAATACTCATCAAATAACAATTGATTCACAGTGTTTCACGAATGCTTTTTTCTTCTGAACATGTAATTATGTAGGTAACCATCAATGATATAGTTGAAAAGATACCCGTCGTAGCGTTTCGTCGTCGAGAAATTAGATACGACGGGACATCTGTGGTCTTGTGTCATGTATACGTCTTGAGGTGCTCGAATCTCCGGCGCTCAACACATGTTTCAAGATCACACGGGCTTGGGCCCACTACGAATTGGTGGTAAGATGATGGCAAACTTACATAGAATGGTCTATCCATATGACACCACATGTGCGGGGTAAAGTGAGGTCACAGGCGACTGGATTAGTTCCGATAGCACTCATCGAAAAAGCGCCATTTATTCATCGAAAAAACGCCATTTATTCATCGAAAAAGCGCCATTTATTCATCGAAAAAACGCCATTAATTCATCGAAAAAACGCCATCTTTATCATCGAAAAAGCGCCATCTTTATTCATCGAAAAAGTGCCATCTTTATCATCGAAAAAGCGCTATTTATTCATCGAAAAAACGCCATCTTTATCATCGAAAAAGCGCCATCTTTATTCATCGAAAAAGCGAATCTTTATCATCGAAAAAGCACCATTTATTCATCGAAAAAGCACCATTTATTCATCGGAAAAACGCCATCTTTATCATCGAAAAGCGCCATCTTTATTCATCGAAAAAGCGCCATCTTTATCATCGAAAAAGCGCCATTTATTCATCGAAAAAACGCCATCTTTATCATCGAAAAAGCGCCATCTTTATCATCGAAAAAGCGCCATATTTATTCATCGAAAAAGCGCCATCTTTATCATCGAAAAAACGCCATCTTTATCATCGAAAAAGCGCCATCTTTATCATCCAAAAAGTGCCTCTCCTCCTCTCTCTCCAGTCTCGCTAACCCGTTTCGTCTAGCGCGCGCCCTCTCGATATCTCGAAGCTCCGTTCCACCAGTGAAAGCACAACGAGAGGCGCGGGAAAATTCGGGATACCAATTTTTTTTCGTAATCCCGTCCCCTCCCACTCGCCTCTCTCTGCAATGTCGGGTACTTAGAGCAAGCGCGTGCTCTCTCGTCGGATCCCGTCTCGGGGCCGATCGCGCGTGATAAAAATAGGGATTCCCGAAACGTAAAACAACATTCACCTTTTATTCACTAACTTCAAAGTTCACATAACTCGCCAACACGGCATCTAGATTCAACTATATGCTTCAGAACTTCTCTCTGCAAGACTTTACTTTAGAACCGAACAAGTACCCGTTCCACGAGCGAGACCTGAATTCCTTGTCGTATCCCTAAAACAAGTTATCGATTGCGTTCACTTTCCATTGATATCTTTGTACTTGCGTTTCTTCCACGAAATCACATAAATACCATTGCTATTATTATTATTATTATTATTATTATACATTGACTGTGATTTCTAAAATTCTGAATAATTATGAAGTTCAATCACTGTAGTGAACAAGGTCGAGAGGGCGGGGGATATCATAATCCGCGAGTATGGCTATTCGGGATTATCTATCCTTCCCCACTCCCCCCCCTCTCCTCTTCTGTAGTGTTTCCATCTGTTTGGCCGAATTGCTGGAGTTCGCGTTACGCGCTCCGCGTTTAGCGCCCTTCCACTGGGAATGACTACCGTCTATGGCGTTCTTCGCGTTTCTGCCCATTTTATTTTCAAATCATCGGTTCCTATTGAATTCAGCAAATGATGTAGAGCACAGGTATGCCAATTTCACACACTTTCTCACTAAATATCACCACTATCCCCCCGTACGCAGCACTCAACCGATCCTTATCGATCTTTACGAATGATAAATAGCGTGAAAATAGCTTTGGACGTCGGTAGGGGTTCCATTGTGCCCGGTTAGTTCAGCTGATCAGTGCTGAATGCCGGCGTGAATCATTCCAATTTATTTTTCATTTCGTTCCAATTCATTTTCATTCTGTGCCATTTCATTTCTAACTCCACACTTCTGTTTCTTCAACGAAAAGGGTGTCCGCGAAGTCCAAACAATGACCCAAATAGCTTCCCATTTCTCTGCGCATATGTTATGAATCAAGAGACTATTCTAGAGTTTCTTCTATTTCTCTAATATTTTCCCAACTGAACTCCAAGTTCACTTTCCCCTTGCGATTCGCCGTTCGCCTCTTCTGTTTGTGCCGCGAATCAGAGACGATTTCCGACTATCAAAACTCGGCAGATCAGCCAGATTAGCCCCCGGAGTCTATCAAGGTTGCTCGAGTTCGTCACATTTTGTTATATTCGTAGATTCGCATAAATTGTTTTCTAGAAACTGTCATCATTTGTTGTTGATAAAGAGGAGGGAAGGTACGATTTTCTCGGCGCGCCTATTTGAAATATCCATTCTGTGACCACTATACTCATTATAAAACAGGCGAGCCCAATGGCTGCTCTCCTCTAATCTCACTCAGAGATCATATCATAAAGTCACGATGAGAAAAAACAATATCTTTATTCTCCACCTTGTATGGTGCAGAATATTAAACGTATTATCAGAACAGAGGTATTCCCTTTAGTCCCCATTCTTTCGTCTCTCGATGATCGATAACACTAGACATTCGAATGTCGCTTTCGGCTCCGTTTCATTATTAATTAGGGAGAAGGAAAGTCTCAATTTGCTCGCTTACTCATCGTTGTGCGCTGAATGTAGAAGACCATAGTCTCCGATTACCACTCATAATTCTTCTTCCGTGAAAATCTTTTACCCTTTTCACGGACAGTAATGAGCCGCAAGCGCAGACCCTCAGAATGGAATGATGCCTTTCAGTTGCTTGATGCCTTTGGAAAATCGCGCTCATCTCATCAATTCCGAGTGCACGTTGTTGCTTATCGGGCCTTATCTCCACTCCACATTCACTGATCCTCTTATCTACTCATGTCTTTCCCCTGCTCTCGTCTTTCCTCTCACAAGCTTGCGTTTTTGACACCACGTTTGCAACTCGTCTTCTGATTTAGGGCTACAACGAACCAAAAACTGACGAATTTCCCGCATTTTATCTCCAGCGCCGATGTGTTGGATCGATAACTCTTTAGAACCGTTCAGAAAAAAGAATTATATGGCGATTAAAGTGCCATTCGTTGTTAGAAGGATCGATTCATTTTCCATTTTCCGTTTCTCGATTGCGTTTCGTTGTTGTTTTTCCATAACCTCGTCGCCTCGCATTCATCAGTGTTTCTCCGTTGTTATCATCAAAAAACAATTTGAAAAATAAATAATTATTGATTTTTGGATGACCGAAGATGCAGCGCAGAAGGTGGGGCGAACGGAGAAGATGGGGCTGGTCGGAGCCATCTCCTACATTATTGGTGCGTTGAGGCAGTGACGAGACTGGAGCAGAAAGGGTGTAATCTGAGATTCTTCTGTCATTTTTGCACGTTTTATTGTTTATTTTTTAAATTATTTTTTTTACACAGTTTCTCTCTGAGCGTTTAGATAACGCTATCTGGGATTCGATAGCGCCCATTTTCGAACGTGCTATACAGAAAAATTGCTAAGTCTGTATGAAACCGTGATTTTATTCAGGCAACATCGTTGGTTCCGGCATCTTCATCACTCCCGCAACGATCGTTGGTCTTGTGAGCTCGGTGAGCATCATTACTACGAAATTCTCATAAGTCTTTTGGCACCAACAACTAAGCTTTACTACTGTTTTTGATCATCGAAAGCAAGACTAGAAGGCTCGATGCCTGTATCCTGGGAATATTTTCCGGAACGTTCGCAAAGACAGTAGTTGAAATTTACTGTACCCAGACGAATAAACCGGGTGAATATCGAATTTTAAAAACATCTCCAGGTGGGTCTCTCGCTCGTCGTCTGGCTTCTTTCCGCCTTTATCGCCACGCTGGGCGCCTTCTGTTATGTCGAACTGGGCACGTCGATTCGCAAGTCCGGCGCTGACTTCGCCTATCTGTGCTACGTCAAGTGGTGAGTAGCTGCTAGTCTGGGGAAAGTTTCGCTCTTCTTCTCTCGAAACGCGGCGTTATTGTGGAATCCAACGGGTTAAGGCTGAGTAAAACGTGTTTTATTGTCCGGATCATTCTCGGTGCGCTGGGCCCTCTAGACTATCGCGCTTCTCCTTCGTGTAATCTGCTCAGAAAGTCATCATTTGTGGCGTGTACCCTACGAAAACTGAGACAAACCATGACAATCGCCGACTGAAGATCAACATTAAAGTCCACTTCTGTGGGAGGAAATGGTCTTTCTGGCTCAATGATTGTAGCTACAGGGGATCACTTTGTTGAATGACATCCACAAATCCGCCTAACTAGATCCAACTCGTAGAACATTGATCATTCTGCGAAATGTTTCCAATTTTGCACGTGCATGTCCTATCAAGGTGGGGTTATGCTCTTTGATCAGCTCTTTGCCCTGCGAAATCGCGCCATGTCGAATAGGGAAGCCCAGCTCTCTCCATTCTGCACACTATCTCGCTTTTCTGACCGATCACAATCGGATGAGTGAAGCACTCTAACCATTCGGAATCGGAATCCGCCCGATAATGACCCCACGGACCCATAATCTCCCCTTCCCGTGCGCCCCCGACGTCAGTAAAAGCGGGCTGAATGACTTGGAAAGTTCGTGGGAGGAGGAGTGATTAGATGACAAGAGGGAGGAGATAAGGAGGAAGACGGGCTGGCAGATGCACACCAGAGATCAAAGTCTGCGTGGACGGAAACGGCCGGTGGAATCCATTCACAACTAAAGGAATAATCAGAAATCAAAAGCTGGAGTTCAACAAGCAGCTAGGCCGCTTAGGATTGCGAGGCACAGAACGTTTGCAGAAAGCAAAAGCTTAGATGAGGTGGAACGAGTTTGATTTCCCACATACCACCGAAACTATCGAATCCTGGCTGAATCACAGAAGCGATTTCCTAGCGATGACGCAATCACGATTTGCAGGTACCCGATCGCGTTCGCCTTCATGTGCACCGGGTGCATCATCATCTACCCCGCCACTTTGGCCATCCAGGCCGACACCTTCAGCGAATACGTCTTCAAGGTAGTGATTCAGTTTTGAATTTCGCTAACTCCACTATCTCGCCGGTTTGAGAAATGAGGGAGTGTGCAGAATGGAGAGAGCGAAAACCGAGAGACATCCATAGTTCAAGGTACGGTAGGATGGGGAAGGGTAGGCTCGGCGACAGTAGGATGAATGGGCATGAAAGAATACGGGAGAGTTCAAGGAGTATTTACTTGGATACAATAAATTTTCGAATGATTTTTCTTGTGATGTGCGACAGAAAAATACATAATATTCTTCGCAGGGCATCAACATAACAATGGAGAGTGATACACAACTGTTATTCGCGAAGAAACTCACCGGATTCTCCCTCATTTGTAAGTTGCCGCTGTTAGGTTTGATAAAATGTTAGATTTGATACAAACGACACAAACTTTTCTAATTTTGAATGTTTTGTTATTCATCTGACAAAAGAGATCCTTCACAATGCGCCCCTTATCGCATTGGATCATGATTCCTAATCCGGATTAGCATGATGGCGAGAAATCCCTTGAGTGGAATCTAACAATGATCATACACTCTTGAAACTGGAAAACAATAATTTATTATTTTTATTTTTATTAAACTCATTTCCAGGGCTTCTACTCTTCCTCAACTTCTTCTCCCTCAAGACCTTCGTCTCCCGCTTCAACATCGTCGCTTCCATCGCCAAAATCGCCGCCACCGCTCTGGTCATCGTCACTGGACTGTACTACCTCTTCTTCAAGGGTAGGTATTGGACTATTAGGTCAATTAGGTAAATGGTTAGGTAACAAGCTCTCCGTTAGCTAAAGAGATTATGAAATTGTGACTGGAAAATGTAACAATTATTTTCTGCACATTGCGAACTAATAAATAATAATAATTAAAAAATAATAATAATAAAAAGTAATCAGATTCTTTACAGGAATGACTGCAAACATCACGGATCCCTTCGGCGGCTCTACTTTCGCTGTTGGTGAGTGACTATTTTGGTTTTTTTGTTCGAGAACGAATCCTCAAGTTACTGAAAAATGATCAGCCGAAAGAGCGGTTCAAGAGTCTGTGAAACATATCTTTCAGAAAATCGCTTCTCACTATTTTTGTCAAACACAATTCTTCCAAAACTTAATGTTCGTACATTTTAAGGCACCTTCGTCTCGGCTCTCTTCTCCGGTCTCTACTCGTACGATGGCTGGGACATTCTCAATTTCGGAGCGGAGGAAATCGAGAACCCGAAACGGTGAGGAACATCGTGTTCAGTTTCCCAACGCAGTAACTCTTCTTCGGAAAGGGTACTGATGATTCTTCAACTACCACAGACACCAATTAGGGTGTGATGATAACGCTATTCATTTAATTCCAATCAATGATCTGCCTGAATTCCAGCACTATGCCCCTCGCAATCGTCTTCGGTATGACCTTCATCGCGCTGCTTTATTTGCTGGGTTTGTTATTAATCTTAGTTAAAAACTTTATTATTTTACAAATAATTATAAATATGAGAGACACTGAGATTTTGAACATATGCCTGGAACTAGGGGCAAAAGTCGATTCGAGGGATTAGCTCCATATTTGCACAGGAGGTAGCGCTCGGTAAGGTAGGCAGGTTGACCACCTTGGGGCTGACCGCGACGCGTCCGCAGAGCGTTAAAGCGCGCGAAATTCGAAATTTGACGAATTTTGAAAAATTAATTTTTCGCTCAGTTCTTCTCCAATTGCTTCGAACTTGATACCAATAAATAGCTAAATTCATGGACATCATTTCATGTGTTGGGTATAATCTATGAAAGTTTCAGCTTCATGGCGAAATTACAAGATCAAAAATTGATTTCACTCGCAAATATTGACGCATACCCGGCGGCAGATTTTTTCTTTAATAATATGTTAGATATTGTAAATATGAATAAAAACTCTAGTTTCCTTACCAGCAATCAGTTGAATAAATGTTCACAAGGTTTATGCCAATTTTTAGTTGCGTGGAGAACCCCTTGAAAACGGAGAAATTCAAATACTAGAGTAGCACGGCAGTACCAAAAACAATTTTTCTCAAAATTCGTCCCTCCGGTACGCAATTTTCACGATTTTTGTTCTCATTATTTATTCATATTTACAATATCTAACATATTATTAAAGAAAAAATCTGCCGACGGGTATGCGTCAATATTTGCGAGTGAAATCAATTTTTGATCTTGTAATTTCGCCATGAAGCTGAAACTTTCATAGATTATACCCAACACATGAAATTATGTCCATGAAATGAGCTATTTATTGGTACCAAGTTCGAAACAATTGGAGAAGATCCGAGCGAGAAATTAATTTTTCAAAATTCGTAAAATTTCGAATATCGCGCGCTCTAACGCTCTGCGGACGCGTCGCGGTCAGCCCCAAGGTGGTCAACCTGCCTATCTCACCGAGCACTACCTCCTGTGCAAATATGGAGCTAATCCCTCGAATCGACTTTTGCCCCTAGTTCCAGGCATGTGCAGATGTTTGTTCAAAATCTCAGATTGTCTCTCATATACAGTATCGGACAAAAGTCATCGTTCACAAATGCAAAGTATTGTAACTTTTGAACCAGATAAGCAATCGGTTTGATGTTTTGGCAGGATACATTAGACCTATTGATGCATTGCCACCGATAGTGACGTCATGCTACGATTTCGAAATATTGCATAGTGATGATGCAATCATATATATGTTCTTCACTTGTGATTTTAAGGTCATTGGGATTTTTTTCTAAGTCTTCTCTCTTATTGTGATGATAGAAGGCCTTAGCATCTACCGATTAAAAAATAGTACTCATGGGGCGTTGTCGTACAGAAGCAGAACACAGGTTCAAAATAGGGTCCCGAAAAAAATAATTTCCATTCAGTGACGTGCTAGAGACTCGTTCAAAGGCTCAAAATGACCCTTACAATAATTCCTGATTACCCACAAAGTTCGATATTGATATCTCTTAATTTGACCTCAGGGCACGAATTTTTCACTTTTTCAAATAATTGTTTTCTTCCTATTTTGGATGATCATAGTTCCAAGGCCGATTTTTGTTCAAATGTATTTTCTAGACAGGGTAGTTGCAAATCCATGGAATATACGATTCCCAACTTTTTAGAGCATTTGGATAAATTTCTCACCCGCGGCAACCGAAAATCAGAAGTCAAAAGATTTTTTAAATCGGCTATGTTTCGACATAATAAATTTTAACTTTTTTCATTAATGATATCATGGACTCTCATACCGAAATTCGTACTCAGCACACAAAAATATCCCAGAAAAAAATTTAGTCAGGAAGTTTTGAGAGAAACATTTTTTCGACTAATGATGGGGGTATCATGGTCATTTTTTGGGTTGAAATCGATTGACCTCTGATTTTCGATTGCCGCGGGCGGGAAAGTTATCCAAATGCTCTAAAAAGTTGGGAATCGTATATTCCATGGATTTGCAACTACCCTGTCTAGAAAATACATTTGAACAAAAATCGGCCTTGGAACTATGATCATCCAAAATAGGAAGAAAACAATTATTTGAAAAAGTGAAAAATTCGTGCCCTGAGGTCAAATTAAGAGATATCAATATCGAACTTTGTGGGTAATCAATAATTATTGTAAGGGTCATTTTGAGCCTTTGAACGAGTCTCTAGCACGTCAATGAATGGAAATTATTTTTTTCGGGACCCTATTTTGAACCTGTGTTCTGCTTCTGTACGACAACGCCCCATGAGTACTATTTTTTAATCGGTAGATGCTAAGGCCTTCTATCATCACAAAAAGAGAGAAGACTTAGAAAAAAATCCCAATGACCTTAAAATCACAAGTGAAGAACATATATATGATTGCATCATCACTATGCAATATTGCGAAATCGTAGCATGACGTCACTATCGGTGGCAATGCATCAATAGGTCTAATGTATCCTGCCAAAACATCAAACCGATTGCTTATCTGGTTCAAAAGTTACACCACTTTGCATTTGTGAACGATGACTTTTGTCCGATACTGTAAGTTAATTTCAGTAAATTTCGCTTACTTCATCGTCATTCCCATCCCGGAGATGCTAGCATCGCCTGCGGTGGCGCAGGTACTGTATTAAATTTTTATAATGATACGATCATAATAGTGACCAAAGGATGAGACCACGCACGTTTCACGCTTAACTATTCTCCGGTTTTGCGTACTGGAATCGCCTTTTCGCATATTTGAATATATTTTCTTTATTTATTCTTCTGCTTCTAAAGAATTCCCACGGACAGCGCACTAAGGAAATAGAATTAACGGATAGCGTAAACAAATAATTTGTAAATTCGTCATTACCGGAACAGTTTATTCCCCGGAACAACATTTTGTAAATTTGTAATAATTGTTTGAACGAACCATTCGAAAATAATAGTATTTGGAATATGATTCACGTGTAATTTACACTCATCAAATTTATCGTGAGAAAATCCATGGCAGGGAAACGTTAAAAAACAAAGTGTTAGCAAACTAAAATAGAGATCAAAGATCACCTTCCTTCCAGACCTTTGGTGACCTGACGCTGGGCAGTTTCTCCTTCGTCATCCCCGTCTTCGTCGCTCTTCTCCTCATCGGATCCCTCAATTCGACCATGTTCTCCGCTTCCAGGTATCGCCTAGTGATGACACTCTACGCCGAGTTGCATTTCTCCTCGTTGTGAACGATGTATTTGACTCTGTAGTACTAACGCACTAGTGAATGTACTACCATGTAAGGAGAATCATTCTTAGAACAGATTGCATGGTCAGATCACATCGCGAATCTGGCTTTCCAGGTACCTCCAAGCCGCAGCGAAGCAGGGCCATCTTCCCTCCTGTATTTCTTGCATCAACCCCATCTCTGACTCACCAAGAGTCGCACTTCTTGTTCATGTGAGATCAAAGATCAAAGATCAAACATGAACATACCAATTATTTATTGAGCTAATGCAAATTAATTTTTATTTAGCAATCTTATTCAGGTCCTGCTCGCTATGGGCATTTCGTTCGCCGGCGATCTCAATCAGGTATGTGAGAGATGTCAGCATCATTGAGGTTCAAAATTCAAAGGTCAAAAAATCTCTTTCAGCTCATCAATTACGTCTCCTTCTCGCAGTGGTCGCAGAGAGGATGCACCATGGCCGCACTGATCTACATTAGATTCACGTGAGTTGTGTACATCTACTGATTTACATGAGTTGCGAAGACCTGATCTACTGAGGAAAAAAGACAGTGAAGATAAACGAAGTGATCATCATTTGAGTCGACAATTAGAAAGGTTGAAAATGTTCTGCAGAATTTTTTGCTGAGTTATCATTGCTCGAAAGAGATTGTTCTTGGCCTGGCCTAAGCGACTGTAGGCAGATAAAGGATCGTGCGCTTTCAGCCACAAGCCCGTGCACCCTGATCGCATCCAGACCTTCATCCTGCTGCCGATACTCTTTTGTCTCATTTGCTGGACGCTGGTCAGAGTTTATTTGTGTTTTGAACAGAGAATATTCCAGATAACAAATTCTATTAACTGCAAGATCTAATGAAATCACAGTGAAACATTATCGAAGTTATGTTTAAATTATTATTTGAATTTTGAAAAAAAAAACTAAGAATTTCAGGTGGTCGTCACGATCGTCGACTCATTCGACGTCTCCGTGGTCGGAATCGCCATCGTTTTGTGTGGTAAGATTTTATTGACCTAGCGCGAACTGTACTACACTTTGGACCAGGTTCGACGTCTTAGCTCTTCAGAAAATAATCCCAAAAAAGGACAATAACGCTGATAAATGCTCCAATCGGCAGGCTTCGTCTTCTTCTTCCTCTTCATATTTGAGAAGAGTCTGCCTGCGATTCCAGCCTACAGAAACGGGTCTCGCAAGGTCAATGGTAAGTTTTTTCCTTGACCAATCCAATGAAATGAACACCCCCTTAACTTCCATTGGCAAAAATTTCCAAAACTTTTTTTTGGCGCATAATATGATTCCCTTGATGCCTGAAACTGATCAATTGTTGATGCGTCGGCTTCTTGTTCTCGAAATCAAAATATTCTGAAAGTCGAATCCCGACAGGTCCATAACGACGGAAAACGTTTTTATTTCAGAAGCTGTGACCATCTGGTCACAAATCATTTTCAACGTCATGCCCGAACTTGATTTCGGTGAGGAGGAAGACGGAGACAAGTTGGCCGACAACTTGCACAAAGTATACCCCGAAGTCCCTGCCTTGGAGGGTTCGTTGCCGTTTTATTCTTTCTGTCACTCACCAATGATGAACAAAACTGTTTGTCTACTAACTGCTGTTAACAGCAAAATTTTTCTCATCATCACATCAATTCAGCATCAATCGATGGCGATGTGAAACGTCGCTCCTCTGCCTTCTCCCACACGACTCAGTCGACGGATACATCGACTCGATTCTAGAGATCAAAGATCAACGAACTCCCATCCTTTCTAGGCACAGTATTTGTTAGACCGTAATCTGTGAATCGATATTGCCACTCAGCCAGCCTTCTCCTCGGGTATTATCGTCTCCCCAAATGTACATATTGTATGATTGTCAGTTTTATCGTCGGTTTCGGCGCTCTCGACCTATTAAGTATTAGTATTATTATTAGCGAATAAAGATGTGGTATTGGTAAGTGGATAATCTAGTTCATTCAAATCTGCCATTGATGGTCCTACTCGGTGTCAGACTCGTAGACATCATCTAGCTTGAAAGCGAATTCGAACAATAACACCGTGTCACATCAGCTGCACGACAGCATACGAATTGAAATAGTTGTTTTATGGTTTCGGCACCTGATGAGTATTCGTAATATAATCAGGTGACGAACCCATAATCATTTCGAATAAATAAAAAAATTTATGAGAGACAATCTGAGATTTTGAACAAATATCTGCACATGCCAGGAACTAGGGGCAAAAGTCGATTCGAGGGATTACCTCCATATTTGCACAGGGGGTAGTGCTCGGTGAGGTAGGCAGGTTGACCACCTTGGGACTGACCACGACGCGTCCGCAGCGCGTTAGAGCGCGCGAAATTCGAATTTTGAAAAATTAATTTTTCGCTCAGTTCTTCTCCAATTGCTTCGAACATGGTACCAATAAATAGCTATATTCATGGACATCATTTCATGTGTTGCGTATAATCTATGAAAGTTTCAGATTCATGGCGAAATTACAAAATCAAAAATTGATTCCACTCGCAAATATTAACGCATACCTGGGGGCATATTTATTATTTAATAATATCGGGTTGAGGAATAAGTAACGCTCGTTTTTCCAATTTCAGATTATGACCTCTCCCGTCTTTCTAAATTGTTCAATTATATTCCGGTTTTTGATGATCGATAAGGGCTTGGATACTCTCTTTAGCGCACACTATATCATATATCTCCGATCATTTAGGCGATCACAATGGCTGGCTCAATTCAAAGTTGTCGCACCTCACCCTGAGATTTTGACAGGTCAGCACTGAGGGAAGAAGAATTATTGAGCCACAATTAAGCTGCAGTAGTGAAGTATCATGGTTATACATTACACTGATGATATTCAGAGGAATATCCTAGTAAAGGCCTGTGTGAGATATGCGCCTAACGAGAGTGTAGGATTTTCAGTTACTGACCGAAAGAAGTTTTGCTAGCCGCGTTTTCTTAGCAATAGATCTAAAGACCTCAATTATGCTTGAATGTGGAGCACCTTTCCTGTTGAAAATATGGACGAATTTTGCTAAGTGTGGAGCATTCTCTTTATGAGTTAAATTGCTCGTAAGTCCGATATAGAAAAACAAGCCTCGAAATCGACATTTATTGCTATTTCCTGTAAACCGTACTAATTGAATGTAAGGCCTTAGATGGTTAAATGGACGAGCAACTTTTGCACTATCATCCACCAAGTGGCCACAATTATAGAATGGCTACTATGTCTTGGGTATGGTTTAATCCAAAGTCCTCAAAACACGCATTTCTTTTGATTCCGTCACAAAATAATATTTTTGGAAAACTGTTATTTTTCAAATAGGAGCATAAGTAGCACCAAATGTTTATAGTGATAATATAGCTCCATAGTGAGTGACTGGAGCGCACTAGTGTATAGGCCAGCACCTTCGATCCTCAAGGTATACAAATAAGTTAAGTGAACTGCAATTTTTCACGAACGTTCCCCTTGAAACGTCTATAAAAATACAACAATGAATCGAGCACCATTCTCACTTCACCATGAAAGAGGTGTAGTATCGGGCTGCTCACCTGAGAATGTGGGAATTTACCGAACAGTTTCCACGTTAAATTACACAATTTCGAAAAAAATCTAAAATTTTCGAAAAATATCAGGTACATTGAAATCTAAATTTCTCTCCTACACAGGAAGCGTGATATTTCTAATAATAACGGCTATGATACTCGAGCATACCCTGTAAAAATGCTATAAAGTCAGTTCGTTTAGATTTGATTGGCGGGAGATATATGAGCCCAAACACGATGCTCAAAAACGAGCGTTACTTATTCCTCAACCCAATATGTTAGATATTTTAAATATGAATAAATAATGATAACAAAAAATGGATTTTTTTTGCGTAAGGAAACTAGAGTTTGCACGATACTGAAGAAAAAAGTTTTTGCAGATGGAAATTCTATCTACAAATTTAAGATGTAGACGTTTTTGCATCTACAAAAATTTTTTTCTTCAGAATCGTGCAAACTCTAGTTTCCTTACCAGCAATTAGTTGAATAAATGTTCACAAGTTTTATGCCAATTTTTAGTTGCGTGGAGAACCCCTTGAAAACGGAGAAATTCAAATACTAGAGTTGCACGGCAGTACCAAAATCAGTTTTTCTCAAAATTCGTCCCTCCGGTACGCAATTTTCACGATTTTTGTTCTCATTATTTATTCATATTTACAATATCTAACATATTATTAAAGAAAAAATCTGCCGACGGGTATGCGTCAATATTTGCGAGTGAAATCAATTTTTGATCTTGTAATTTCGCCATGAAGCTGAAACTTTCATAGATTATACCCAACACATGAAATTATGTCCATGAAATGAGCTATTTATTGGTACCAAGTTCGAAACAATTGGAGAAGATCCGAGCGAGAAATTAATTTTTCAAAATTCGTAAAATTTCGAATATCGCGCGCTCTAACGCTCTGCGGACGCGTCGCGGTCAGCCCCAAGGTGGTCAACCTGCCTATCTCACCGAGCACTACCTCCTGTGCAAATATGGAGCTAATCCCTCGAATCGACTTTTGCCCCTAGTTCCAGGCATGTGCAGATATTTGTTCAAAATCTCAGATTGTCTCTCATATAATAATATGATGCTGTATTTCACTTCACTCACATTTATATGAAAGCCTTTGATAACAGTTTTTCTGCATCTGATGATCGTACAGTCCAACCTCCATCGTTCCTTTGTTTAGGGCCCGCAAGCCCCGCCCACTTTTGGCGCACCCGATTCCCCTCAAAAGCGAGATCGAGGGAGCACACTTCGGAGACGCAACCAAATCACACGCCCAAAAGCTTGATCGGTAGCTCTTGCCCTTCTCTATTATTGAACTGAGGCGGAGCTTGCACTTTCATGCTTGCGTAGGCTAATTGTCTATATTTATGTTGGGAATAGGGCTATTAGGGCATTTCCAGTACACGCACAATGTTCCGCCCGAGATATTATATTAATTTGTATTTTAGAAGAATTTTAAGCACAAATTTGGATTTTTAATATTTTTCCCTGAATTGTGCTCGAATTGTCGTAAAAAATTGTACTGAATTGTGCTGAAAAGAACGGGAGGAGAGCGACGAGAGAGCGGGAGGAGGGAGAGAGACACACGCTAGAGAGGCTCCGCCCGTTTATCTCTCGTCTCGCCTCTCTCTGGCTGGGGGAGTCGCGCGCGCTTCTAACGCTCTCCCGGGCTTGAGAGAAGAGATAGCGACAAACGTTCAAGAGCAAAAATGATATTGAGACCCTGTCAGTCATTTTGAGCCTTCTTTGATCACGATTCCACTAAGTCGGCTATCCACGTTGTCCTACCTTTGTTGAATGTGAATGGTGAATGCCCTGTGAATATTGATTAAAAATAAATACAAATAAATACTAACTCTACCATACCGCTCTCAAAAGCCGCAGTGTTAGGTCGTCCAAGAGACTGAAGACTCTGTCAATGGCTTTGCGAGAAAGAATAGGCATGTTTGCAATCTTGCTGGAAATTTAAATTGTAAATTTTATTAAATAAGATAGTCCCGCTCAGATACATAGGCGTCTGCTATGAAAATCCCGCCAACTACCGTATTCAGCACGCCGGATTCCCGCCTGAGTGACATATCAAGGAGGAGAGAAATTACGTTAACCGGGAACCTATGCGAGTAATATGGATTGTTATTTTAATTAATGATATATGTTTTCTCGGAAGAGGGTCAACATCAAAACAAAAACAAAAAACGATGAAATAATTGTTTTATCTGGAATGGTGACTAATTAAAAAAATGTTGAGTCCTTAAATGCATTATTTAAAGGAACAACGCAAAGGTAAATTAATAGATATATTAATATAACGGTTGCAGGTTCAAATCATTTGTGAGTGTTATTAAATAGGAGAATCCCGCGCAGATAGAAAAGCGTCTCCCCTTAAATTTCCGTCAACTGCCGTATTCACCACGCGGGAATTCCCGCCAAAACGGTATTATAAAATTCAAACGAGAAATCGCAGTATTCGGTTCATAGTCACCGAATGGCCATAAAATTCGAGCCGCCGATAAACTACTAAATACTAATTGCTTCAGTTGCGAATCTCCGATTCTTTTGTCGTTGGACTTATTTATTTGTCACTTCGAATATATCGTCTGTGTTTCATTTGGACACATAATTTAGGTATTATCTCTTTATTCTCGGTCGATTGATTCACGGGCGATCTCAGTTGGCATGGAATCGTCTCAGCTTCCTCCTTCTGTATCCGGTCTCTCCCTCCGCTTTGTGGTGTTCCTGGACGGGCTCTTCTCCATAGGCGGGGGCGACGGCCGATGCAGCAGGCACCATCTCGACTGCAGCCGACACGGCACCAGCTCGAGCCGGGCATGGGCAATATGCGGCATCGGTACCCGGGGCTCCCTCGTCTCCGGCGGCGCCATCGTTGCCAGGCGCACCGCTCTCTCCGTCGAGTCCGGGACCACCGGCGGGTCCCTGCGGGCCGGGTGCACCAGGAGCGGCGGCCTGTCCACGAGCTCCGGGGCGTCCAGCGCGTCCAGCAAAACCAGGACGACCGGCGGGACCGGGTTGTCCGCGTCCGGAGTGACCAGGTGCTCCAGGTGCGCCAGGCGCTCCGTCGTGTCCGGGCTGGCCGGCGGCTCCAACGTTTCCAGCGGGTCCAGGTGCTCCCGGGCGGGCGCCGGAGCCGGGTGCGCCAGGGGCACCATCGTTGCCGGGGGCTCCGGGCGCTCCGGAAGCACCATCGGGGCCGGGGCGTCCGGCGGGACCAACAGGGCACTGGATGCATCCACTGTTGGAGACCTGCATGCCACCCGCAATCGCTTGTCCGCCGTCCTTTCCGTCAACTCCGTCTTCTCCGTCGTCTCCAGCCTGTCCGGGTGCTCCGGAAGGACCGGGCTGTCCAGAAGGGCAGTTATTGGGTTGCGAGCCGCAGTTGCAAGAGCCGGACTGACGCTTGGCACGTCCTATGAACATGGTCGCCATCTGAGAAAAAATGTATTATCGATTTTCGGAAGATCACAAATCCTGAAAAATACAACCGCTGAAGTTGCAAAACGGTCTTCCAATAGGTTACGATTTTCACGTTTTCGTCTCTTACTCAAAGGCACCATGACCGTGTTTAGAATAGAGACGGTGAAGATGTTACCTCAGGCGTGCCAACAGAGGGTGCCGCACGGGTCACGAAGACCATCTCGGACCAGGCATTGTCGGCAGTCTCTCTGAAACGAATAAGCGCCATTGTTAACGCGTAAATGGAATTACCGAAGATGCTCTTGGCCTGTCATTTTTTGACAAGAGCTCACCCGAACTCGTTGAGGTCTTGCATAGATCGATCGTAGAATTCGTTGATGTCGTTGAGCATGTACGCGAGACCGCCCAGGCATCTGTAGAAGAAGCATTTTCGCCAAATATTCACAACCAAGTACGCAACTGATCCAATGCCGTTGATCAACTACAGTCACTTGGATGGATTCCGATATGTATAGTAAAATTACTTGAAAATGGAAACAAAACTAAATTAATCAGAAAAAAGACATGAGTGAATATAATGCTTTTGAAACCAACCCGATAACAACGGCAGCAGCTGCCACGGAGGCGAATGCGACTGCTTTCATCTCAAGAAGGGGAAGAAAGGGGGAGCTTGTCTCCTAGAGCAATCCCCCCTCTTTTATACTAACAGCCCTTTGACAGTACTGCGTAAGATGATTTGCACGGGGCAGTTAACAGTCAAGTTTTGCCCATCGCTCCCCTGCATTGTGTAATGTCGCCACTGTCCAACAAAGGAGCGGAGGGGCAATAAACCGGCAAAGGGTCAATTCTCGGGACATTTACTCTTCTCGTCATATACCGTCTCACTAGCTCTTTCTTGGTAAACATTATTATCTTCCTGAACAAAACAAGTTAACCTCTTTGTTCGCAGGTTAATCCGTTCGATTTGTCTCTTTCCTGCAATACCGCCAGCAGTAAGTCCTTCCGACACCGAATAAAACTCGGGCAATTCCCGTAGTTTCTTAGGTTTGCAGTTTTCAGATTTCATACACCATTTCCACCCCCCCCCCCCCCCCCCCCCCCTGTGCATCTTTTACTGGGCGCGCTGTTGTCTATCAGTTCAGCAAGTTTCAGATTAAAGAATACTAGTAATAGTACCCTCACAAAACAAAATATCTTCCAGGGTTGTGCTCACAAACGGTACCCGAACCACGATCGATAGTGAAGCCGGTACTGTTTATCACTACTGTCTGATATTCGATCTTTGCTCTCTCCTGATCATGTCATCGCTTTCAACAATACGCTGAACCTGTGGCAGCTCAAGTAAATTGAGTCGACGATGACGAGGTGTGTACGGTTTCAGCATGAATAAAATATTTCATCAGATGTCAGCAGTAGATAAGATTTCTTGGAACAAAAACACAGGAATTCATAAGATATTGGTATTTTTTTGATTTTCAAGTGTTTCTGCACTGAATTCGTCAATGAATAATTTGAATTTCATCAAATGAAGACACTTGTGTATTCTCCAATTCTGACCTCTTCCCTCACTCTTCTCACCATTCCTCTCGGCTAATTTCAGCCTCCCTCATACTGAATCATCACGCGAGTATAACGGGAAAGCATTAGGCTGATTGCCCCTAGAATGTACTTCTTCGAATCATTTGTAGAATAGTTTGACGAAGCATTTTACTCCGAAATATAGGGTATTACGATAAGCCGCTCGGTCATAGCTATTTTTGCTAGTTATTTTCATAGCTATTTACCACATGACAATTCAGTATTTTTGGCATCTACGGTTTCTCCTCGGACTTCTTTCGAATATTTTGAACCAAGCTTTTAGAAATGCTCCTGGTGACATTTCTCGCATTTTTATCGTCGTTATGTATTCCCACTCTCCTGAATTAGGCGATTTCAGAAGCATTGATCTCAAACTTCTGGGATTTGAAGGATTTCCAGGGGCACCCTCGATTTGCCCCGTTCTTTTGCAGAGTTCACCAACCATGCTCTCCTTCTCCTCGCTTCCTGCCATGTCCTCTTTTTCTCCCCCTCTCTCTCCTCCCCCAGGCTATCCCCTCCTCCTCCCCTCTAGCATCTCCTCTATCCGCATCCCTCCTCTCCCTCTCTCCCACATCTCCCTCACACATTACATTGGCCAGAGAGCGCGACCCGCGGAGGACTGGGGGTACCTCGTAACCTCTCACTTACCCGCCCCGCTACCTGACCCCTCCACTCGTTTTCTCGCTCGATTTTGACACCCACTTCAGATTGCACCCGGCCCCGCCCCTACAGGTTCCGAGGCGCAGGTTGGGCGAAGGGGAGATGTCTTAGACGCGCCGATGCTGTGCTGGCTGGTTTGGGTCGTCGGGCTTCTGGTGCCGGCCGTTGAGGGGTTGGCGGGCGGCGGTGGCGGGCACTTTCTCGAGCCGCACAATGACTGTCCAGAGCGATGCAGATGCGACGAGGAGACGAGATCCGTGAGTGATCCTCCCTTCATAAATCATGTTAGGAAAGGACGGAGAAACCACCTGAAAGCATGCAATTACGCTGTTGCACGTTTTTTTCTTCAGATGAAACAATAGAGTAATACATATCTTGGGATATCGCGCCAGTTCGCTGTTTGGTATGCAATTTCTGGCTTCGCTTCCTTCCCAAGTCTTCACAGCTCATGCTAGAGAAATAACGTGACAGGGCGCGCGAAAGCGCTAAAAGCCTGCGTTTAGTTTGGGTGAGCAATGACTACCTGAGATTCCTCAAGACCCGTGGCATTCTTCCGAATCCAGTGTATTTGCGCGAAATCCGACCCCGAAATGCGGGGGACGGATGTTCGCATCCTGACGAAAGAAAGACTCTAGTATCTGGGCATCAAAAGGGATTAGTAGTCATCTTCCGGTGGTCATTCGCAACGAGAAAAGACCGCAAGAACGGCTTCCTTCGTATATCTTCGGCAGACTCTTTCTATCCATGAAGTCTCATTCATTCGCATTAGTAATTGCGGGCAACTGATGATTGTAAACACTAATAATCCGGGAGAAAACACTTTTAGCTCCGTCTTCAATTTCCGCTATTTTGATGTGGCCGAAGCCCCTACCTGCGTTTACATAACGCGCCCAGGGCATTTATTTGAGCGGAAGCGGACAAAGAGTGAATTACTGGCAAATGTAGTCCTCATTACGTTGGGTCTCAGAAACCAGGAACGGCTCGGATTTCATTCCGCGCTTTCCCGACAAATTGGCTGGATAGTATGCGGCAGTCGCTTCTCTTTTTGCGCTCCTTTCCCACTCCTCAGATACGCTGCTTATTCATGCTTGAATGGAGGGAGGTGTAAACGAGTGTGGGCTGACCCCCGGGTGTCACTAACCGGTGTGTTTCTCGACATTCTCATTCTGGCGGAAAATCTGAGACAAGTTTAGCACATTCCTAACTCCGTTTTTAACATGGGGTCTGACTCATGCGGTTTTTGCCCTCCAGTGACGAAACTCGTTCGGAAGTAGCATTCATTAGCGTCTGAACATGTCGTTCTCTCCTGTCTCGGCTATGTTCAAGGCGAGCGTGCATTTTCCGGTCTAGCTAGCAGTAACGAACATCAGTCTCCCTTTTCTCTCATTTTCGAACAGAAACTGCCTCACTTTTCTCTCTTTTTTCTTTAGCAGAATTATATTTTTGCTGGCTCAATTGTATCTTTGTCTTGCAAGAAACCATGGGAAATGGGGAGAATGTTCCCTTCTATGATCGTTGTATAGTCACCGAGGCTAAAAGGGAATGAGAAAATCGGATTATAGATTATGGACTACACGTCCCTCTCGACCGAGAGAGAAACACTAGTTGATGAATGGCTAGTGACACCTCTTATTAGTAGCACTCTTGCTATTTGCCGGCACTAGGAGTATCCGCACAAACCCTAGAAAAATGATAATGACTCGGATTCCAATCTCCTCTGTTCAAATTCTCTCTCTCGTTCTCTAACCGGCAAGATAGGGTACGAATAGAGGAGGGTCGGATCCGATTTGTCCACAATATTCTGGAAATAGGTCGGTCCCGGGTCATTGGCACCAGTGTGGCACACCAAGTGATTGAGTGACTCTAGCCTCTTGTCTATCAACCTCCCTATCATCGCGCGCGTGAGCTGGCCTAGTGTAACGCGGCCTGAGAAATTTGAGGCATTTCGACTCTTTCGATTTCAGTACGGAATCGCGCTCTTGAATTACCGCAAAGGTGTCGAATGATCTCTCTCGCGGGTTAGTGTGTGAAATCGTAAACGGCTGAGTGGGCAATGGATTAGTCATAAAGAGCGGCTTTGATCTGAGAGGGTCTCTTTTTGATGATGAGGGCCGATTAAAACTCGATTACTGCAAGCGGTGGCGGGACTCCATGGAAAAGAGAGATCAGTTTGACACTAATTCTAAGAAAAAATGGACAATGGAAAAGCAAAAAAAAAGGGCGAAAAACTAAAGTTTCAATAACCGAGGAAAATGTGAAACCGCTGGTCCTCATTTGGTGCAAATTACTTGATATTATATCATACATTTCAGGTAGTCTGCACCTCACTAATCAACGGTCTGCCTCCTCGGTTACCGCCCGAGATGGATTCTCTCACCGTACAAAACGCCACCGACTTCTATATCATTCCCAAGCACGCCTTCCGGAAGATGGACCGCTTACGAGAGGTTAGTTTCATACTATGGAGATCTATCTATAACGCATGCTGTTTCGTATTTCCCACACTAGTACAGTTACTAGAGGGTTCAATTTTCTATGTACAAAAAACAAGAGATTAATAAAACTTTCTCGTCAATATTCTCATAATAGTTGACATCGGTTTGAAACATAACTATTTTCGTTCAGATTCGTTTCGAAAATTGCCCGCATCTTCAGACGATCGAGAAGTTTGCGTTCAAGAATCTGAGGAGATTGAAGTGTGTTTCCCCCCCCCCCCCCCCCCCCATTTTCCTCATGTGCAGAGCCGCTTAAGATACGAAGCAGCCTTTTTTCGAGTACCTTTCCTTCTTTCGAGAAGCAATCGAGAATTGATTCAATATATCTGGCATACGACATCGGCGCGTTTTTGCAGCATGTTTTGCTAACTCTTTCATGCTTCTTGGGCACTGCTTTTGATGACTTTGCTTAGCGTCTTTGTCGTAGGTCTGAATAGAGGCCGGGTCACCACTTCCCTTTAGAGGAAAGGGAACGCTGGATTTGGGACTAGGATAGCACGAACACTTCTGATTCATGAAAGCAATGACAATTATGCCAATAACTGTATTTCAGGTTGATATCCTTCTCCGGATGCCCTTCATTGACTGAACTTGTGAAGGGGGCCTTTAGCAGCATTCAGGTGAGCGATTCTGCCTCATTCTTTTCACAAAAACTGCAAAAACGGCAGGAATTTAAAAAAAAAATACATATATTTTAGAACGAAGAGCTGCTGAAGATACTCATCTCTGCGCCGATTCGAACCGTTCATGGCGGCGCATTCAGGTAAGCCATTTACCCCATCGATTTTGCGAATTCAAACCAGCTTCTCAAGTCCTTTTAGATCATGCGACACAATCCACAACAAAGACAATTTTGGCTTTGTGTGAAACCGTTTTTTGGAGAATTTTCTTTCAGTGAAAGAGCGCAATTCTTCATAGGGAGTCCAGCCATGTCGGAGGGGGAGGGAAAGTCCATCTTTATTATGGGCGCTGAATAATTTATACGCGCCAGCGTGAGAACGTGTGTCGATGTGTCGCGTTTTCTCTCTGTTGCTCTGCTAATTCAGAATAGAGTTGACCATTAGAGATGAGGGAAGCGATTGAATTTTGTATACTTTATCACTTTCACACTCTTTTATTGCGTGTTTCGTAAATAGTTTCGTATTCATTGTTTGTTTGAGAGCGAAACAATAACTAAAAGGAAGGAGGCAATG
The DNA here is from genome assembly GCA_036245825.1 of Pristionchus entomophagus. Taxonomy (NCBI): domain Eukaryota; kingdom Metazoa; phylum Nematoda; class Chromadorea; order Rhabditida; family Neodiplogasteridae; genus Pristionchus; species Pristionchus entomophagus. Next base: position 36,537,694 of record BTSX01000002.1, read on the forward strand.
TTAGATGTTCAGTAGATTGGCGCACAATTGCGCGACGATCACCTTTCCAAATTGCGTGAGCTCAAGATGGCAGTGCAAAATTTGAAGGAGCAAACAACAGGAAGCGCAACTGGCAATCATCTAGCAAGAATGCGGCGAAAGAATAAGCAAAATAACGAAATAATTTCAGACATGCAAGTCGATTGAGAGAAGTCTCCATCTCTGGATCGCTGATGCATCTGCAGGTATTACAACTTGGATTATAAAAGCGTAGAGTTATTCTCTTCATTATCGTCACTCATCCGTCCTAAAAAGTGTATGGAATGACTAGAATCTCTTCACTCTGACAACCCTAATTCTCACAATTGATTGCCCAAACAATAATAGGCATCAAATATTTATGTTTCCCGAATTTGTAGTCGGTTATAATGATTAAATTATTGCAGAAACACGCCTTCTCCTCCATCAATCAACTGGATTTTCTCGACCTCAGCGGAGTGATGAAGATCGACTCACACGCTTTCAGTAATAGGTATACCTCACTTTTTTGTATGCAAAACTTAAAATATAAAGTTCTGCTACGATTCTCCAAATTTGTGCGTTATTTTCAGTGTCATGTTGTACAAATGTATTAACAATGATGCAACTTGAGAATGATTTATTGCCCAGGTTTGAAACAATAAAAACATTTCAGCACTCGCTTCCACATCGTCAACATCTTCATGTCACAAGTGGCCATTGAGAAGCACGCCTTTGCTGATCTGAACGGCGTCCATCAGGTTTGTCATTTCACTTTTATTGATTGGTCTATTGAGACTCAGATGGGTTTCAAAGGTCTCATGAATGATAATGGTCGGGGTAAATAATGTTCGTTAGTGAACTAGATGATAAGAAACTATCCACTCATTCTTGCTGACTATTTTTTGATTTCCCTGCCCTCATGCACCCATGGGGAGCTCATCAGATCTCAGTACTAGCGACTCTCGACGAGATTTACGACCTCTCCCTATGTTACAACTTCCCAGTGTCCTTTCACCCTCCTTCGGTCCCCCGATTGTCTCCTATTTCACACACACTAGTCAGTCCATCTCGCCCTCGTTGACTTCAGGACATGTGTTCGTGTCATTTATCAAGTGAAACGACTTGCGATATGACATTGGCAAGTAACGGGGGAGGGACATTTCAACGCCCAGTGATCAATCATCGAGGCCGGGGGTAATGTGGGAAAAATCGTCAGAAAACAGCCGATTGGCATTTGCCGCTAATTGAGGAGAAATTTTCGGGGATCTTTCGATAGTAAATATCACAAAAAATCTGTAATTGTACATTCAAATAGAGATACGGAACAAAAAAAACTGGTTCCCGATTATTTTTGAAAATCCATGATAGTGTTCACATATTCAATTTAACTCAGTTAATTCTTTGAGATACACAAGTGCCAAGCGTGATCAACTCGATCCCTGCTTCCAGATCATCATCCATCGCTCGCGTCTGCCCGTGCTCGAGTCCGAAGCATTCTCCGGCGTGATCACACTGGAGCATCTCGAGCTGTGCGATAATGAGATAGGGACGATGTCCCCACACGCTTTCACTGGTTAGTCGAGCTTGATTCGATAGCGATTGTTGTAGATTTATTGAGGGTTTAAAGAGCCAATTGGAGCAAAATCAATTTCACTCCAATTCCACTAATCTTGTGATAACTGTGAAACACATTCAGGCGCGATCAACGTCGGTCGGATCAAGCTCGCGAGGAATAAGATCGAGCGAATGGAGTCGCCGGATGCCGTCAATCAGGGTAATACCTTTGTTTTCAGAAGAATGGGTTTCTTCCATGCATAAACGCTGATCTATTGCTGATACTTTAAAAAAAATTGTTTTCAGCAGTGCAACAAAATAATCATTGAAATTGAAGGTGACGCGATCACGCTCACACTCGAGGGCAACAAGATCCGCTGCAGCTGCGATCTGAAGTGGATGAGCTACCATCAAGCAAGTTTCAATCTTTGAATTCCGTTAGCAAGCACTCACATTCGAAAGGAACAATGATAATTTTGTGCACGGAAGTAGGGTGTGTCTGTACATAAAAGTTGCGCAACCAAAATTATGATTAATTTCAGAATCGCGACCTCGTCAGTCTCAACTACTGCGAGGACGAGCGATCGGTGCGCAATTATCTCGCCAATTTCTGCTTCTCAGCGGAAGGATCGATCAAGAAATCCGCCAACAGAGTATTGGGAGCCAAGTCGAGTGCACCATCATTGATATCTACCTCATTTATCACGATTTTAATTGGTTATTTCTTGTTCTGAAATCCGTAATGATTCGATTCGCCATTGTGATTCAGTTGTCTGTTGTCATTTCACGTTTCTCCGATCAGAGTTAGCGATTGAATAGTGAGCCTCTACTCTTTGCGTTCTCTATAGTCGTGACGCGACCATAGATGCTCATTGTTGCTACTCTGAAGCTTCTGTACCTAGCCCTTCTCTTCATTTAATTTCATTGTGGTCCACTTCCACGGGTGACATCCGAATGATTTCGGTCCAATAAATACTTTCTGTTTTGACTGACGCTAGTTCTCATGGCTTCTCAAACCGGTATTGGTTCAAACAATAATGGTACAAAGTAGCGCTATCAAATACAGAGGAATTCGGGAAATGAACGTTCGTTCCCCTCCCCCCCCCCCCCCCCCCGAAGATCCGGTCACAAATTCGCTTGTAAACGGCGCGCTTCATCAATTGTACTATGAAATTGGAAACTCTTTATTTTTCGAACTCCCCTGCATTTGACAGCCCTATCGTACTTTGTAATAAAAACCGAATAAGTGAACAGTTTTGTTCATTTTGTCACTTTTTGAAAGTCGCTAGTGACACAATTAAAAATTCTAATTTTTGTTTCTTATTTTTTGTCCACCCCGATTTGCCGGAATCGATCGGACATGTCACGGTGAAATATTCCTTTTAAATGGAGAAAAAATAGAGCAAAAAATAAGAAAATTGAAAATAACCTAGGGATTAAGGTAGAAATTATCTACCTACCTCATACTACCGTAATCACTGAATTAGAGCTCTCTTTTTTCCCCATTTTAAAGGATTATTTCACCGTGGCATGCCCGATCGATTCCGGCAAATCGGGGTGGACAAAAAATAAGAAACAAAAATTAGAATTTTTAATTGTGTCAATAGCGACTTTCAAAAAGTGACAAAATGAACAAAACTGTTTGTTGAACAAAACACTTGTTCGGTTTTGTTTACAAAGTACGATAGTGCAAAGATTCTTCCGTCAATTATAATTATCGATAAGCTCAAGACAATAGTGCACCATGACCTTATCTTTCGGAATCAATCTCGTTCCTAATTTGAGTGAGACAAGGTCACGGGATCGCAAAGATCGCACCAACAGATATTGATCGTCAGATTGCATCAAAGGGTCAGTATACTCCCTTTCGCTCTAGCATAAAAAATTTCAGAATCTTAGTTGCCGCACCTCCGTCTCTACCATATGCAATTAATTCCCTCAGCTTTGTTGGTTCTGCAGTTGGCTTCTACACTTTCGGGATTTAATTCAACAAATGAAGGAAGTCACCTCATCGAGGAAGTTGTAGAGCCTACTAAGGTGAGTTGTTTTCAATGACAATTTTACATAGTATTGGGTGTTTCAAAAGTTTTGTCACTATTTTTATTTCATAAGAACCTCTCTAGTAACCATCTATCATTCTCAATTAGTGCAGATAGCCCTCCACTGTTGTATTCAACTTTGATATGATCATAAGATTAACTAATGATCATGCAATAACAGAAAATGTAAAATTTTAGAGCATATTTTGAAATTTTAGATCTCAGTGGTGCTTCATCAACCGAAGCGCAAAAAAAGTTGTACGTTGCGATGATGCAATTCAAAGCGAGAAGATGAACTTGCACGCATATTGCATGTTACCCACTCCCTATTTGGTTGAGACATACTCAGAAAACTGAGAACGGATTTTTTAAATAAGGCGTGTCATCAATGCCAAATTTCGAATGAAAATATCTCACCGCGAAATGCCCTGATCAAATGTGTATATATACGGTACAAAACGGATATGCTAAACACAGTGTCGAGGGGCGGGGCCAAGATATGTGAGAGATATCCTCCCTTGATCTACCTGACTCTGCCTCTCTGACTTGACCTCAGTCCCTCTCCCTACGGTCTCTGGCCTCTCTGCCGCTCTAGCCTCTCGCAAATGGGATGACAGGAAAGGGCCGAAAAGTGACAGAGGGAGAGAGGATGCGCTGCGAAATCTCGCACACATTTTACAGCCCTTTCCCTGATCATCACGCAAACTGCGCGCACCCATAACTCGACCCAAAATTGACCTACGACCTTCAAATTTTGGATTTCCATTCTGGTTCAGGAGACCAATCCGACCGTAGTGTCAGCTACCCCAACCAAATATTGGCCTCATTCCTCCTATAAAAGAAAACTGAACATATGTTTTTTTTAGTATGATCCGGTCTAGAAAGCGTAGTTTTTCGAAATAGCAATGGTTTCACTAGCACAAATGCTGAAACAGAAGATCGGTGGTTACTTAATCTGTCGTCACTTAGCAGGATTCGATATGTTTCCTGACAGCTGAAACAATAATTATATAAAAAAAAATAAATGACAAAACTTTTGAAACACCCCAATAATAATAAAACTGTATGCGAACAGGAAAATCGAAATCTTGTTATTTTTCAGCAGGCTTTTCCAAAATATATTATGAAACATTTAATGCATCACCTGTACATGAGATCGGTCCGCTTAGATAAAGGATACTGAGACCACCATTAAGGCTCCTTTCCTGTTTCCAATTCCGTTCCGGGGTTCGTCGATATTAACTTCGTGCTACCCGCTGTTGGATGGGGTCCCTCTCGCCGATGACGTGGACATGTCCAAGATGATGGGCAGATGGTTCGTCGGCCTGTCATCGCCCCGCTACGATGGCCACAAATGCATCGTCCACGAATGTGAGTCAAATGGAAGTTTGGAAGATATATAATTATTCTGCAATTTGCATTCCAAACGCACTCATCGAGAAATTAAGATAATTGGAAGATACAATTTCGAAATGCATGACTGTGATATTATTTAGATGATCGATTTGTACTTGATATTTTTAACGTTTATGACCCAAACGTATTTTTGTATCAGGATAGTTCGGCCCGAAATCATCTACTGTTGCAGACGGAAAAATTATAAAGGCTCACCAAACAGTCGAGTTTGGTGTTGAGAGAAATCCGAGAGAGATCCCGAGAGAAATCCGCTCTAATGGGAAACGTCTTCGGATATGCAATTTCATCGAAAGGCAGGGATGCGATGCTGAAGCTCAGCTCCTCTGAGCATCCCAAAGGCACGGCATGTAAGTTGCCAATCAATAATGATGTACCATGGTGATAAATGCTGTAATGAAGAGTTATCAAGAGTTCGTCTTAGAGAAAAGGGGTACACCGAAATCACTAGAAAATTTGAAAATTTTATCACATTGCAAGAGTTTAAAAAAATTAGCACAAATTAACAAAGTATAGATAATTCCAGTTTGGATTTATAAGCTTGGTCCGGAGGGCACCGACTCATCTGGGAAGCCTCAGTACGAGTATACCATCTTATCGACCTGCACAAAGTCTCCGGTGACTGTTCTCGTTAGCAACCCCGGAAAGTTCAAGCAAATTTATAAGGTAGTTTTACAAAAAGTTTATATACTCTACATATGATGTCGTTTGGATTGTAGACGGGGTTCTATAAACTTAAAAAAGGTGCTCTATAATTGGTCTCTTTAGTAACTTCTGGTTATAAATTGACCGTTTCTTGGTTCCTTATCTGAACCTTCTGAATTCTGATACAATTCGATGCAGAATTGATCAACATTTTGTGCTGCGATTGAAAAAAACTACCTCGGAAAAAGCATAATTGTGGGAACAAGTCAGGCGCGCACAAGCATTCCGTTTATTTCGGAAAAATAGGCAAAAACTGAAAAGTTTAAAATATTCCAATTTGCAGGAAGCAATTCTGAGTTGGCTAAAGGAAAACCAATTCACGACCGGAGGTGCTTATCCTCTCGTTCAACCAGACTACTCTACTTGCTATTATACTGATTCAATCACCCAAATCATGGGGTATTAATAGTATCCTTACCCAGACAACCCCATGATGATCCTACTCTTTCACTTTTGCAAGAAATCATAAAATAAATGCTCGTTTGTATACTGATATTCTATCATATAATACTTTTGTAATGTCGTTAAGATTAATTAATTGTATAGGTTATCAGACTCAATCTCAATAGTCGATCGATTTGGCGAAGCCGATTCGAGCCCCTCCGGCATCGTGGATCACGCACCAAGTGCGGATGAAGGGCTGGCCCAAGATTGGAACGTAAGGAGCATGATACAGAACAGTTAAAGCAAGGATACAATGACCTTGAATCTCGATTGCGAATTGGTTCGATGGTACTTCTAGACTAAGATCGTTGATGTGAAAGGCCAGGCTTGGGTACTCGCCGCACGGGACCGTGTAGATGCCGGACGCAGGGTCGACGGTAGCGTTGAACGATCTTGCAATCTCTTCGATCTGGATTCGGGGCCCTCCAATCGTGGAGAATCCGGTATCTGTAGCCGCCTGTACCGGATCCACCGGATCATCGAGTGCGAGGGGCCCCACCGACATGGCACTGAGATTGAACTGCCAGTAACGGTCCGACGTCAATGGGTAGTAGTGGATGTTGTCCCAGCAGTATTCCTCACTGAATCCGCCCCATGTTATTTCACCCCCATCCTCCGAATACTGAGCCGACGTGTGGCGAGTCATAGAGATGGTGAACATGGGCAGATCCAGTTGATGAAAGGAGTTTCTTGATCGGCGAAACGTACGTCGAGTTCTCTTGACCGGGAAACGAAAGTCCAAGAATACCTTAATAGCATTTTTATCATCGTAATACATATTTCGATATCAATCAGTCGAAGCAACTAACTGGGATTTTATTCCTGACGCGCTGCGTGGAAGGGAATCCATCGCATGCTAAGGACGTGCAGTTCTCTCCAACAAGCCACAACAGCGCGGATCCGGTATCCACCGCGACCTTGAAGTCCTGCTCTGCAAGATATTGAATCGCATAGCTCAAAATAGAAAAAAAACGCACTCTCAGTTCCCAAAGATATATCGACAAGGTAGACAGTATCAATCCAGCAGTGAATCTTCTGTGGCCATGACCAACTCCATCTTCCTAGAGAGATACAATATGAACGAAATATCAAGATAAGAACCCTCAACTAAAATATTCAGAGCAAAAATATATGCTAACATGTGACAGTCGACCTTACGCACTCTCCGAAGATTCTGCTTGATCACAGCAGCAGAGGCCAAGCCAATGGCCACGATCTAACGACGGATAACGACGGAGGCTCGCATTCCTGCGTTACTTACGAATATAGAAATGCACTTAAGACAAAACTTGAAAGTATGGCAGTTTTATGTTGCAAAATGGATGGGAATATCAAGCATTGAGTGTTCAGAGACATGAAATATTCGTTATTTTTGAGAAAAAATTGAAAAATAAATTACGTTCAATGTATTTTTTAACTGAAACGAGATGGTAGATCTAGAGATTACACTCGAAAGATATACTGATGCTCGCATAGAGAAATGTGTGATAATAAATGATCCTTTCTGATCAGCATACTCGCAACTATCAGAGAAACGAGATATGAAACAGAATGAGAAGGTCGTTCTCTTCATTCTGCAATCAAAAAATTGATTACATGTGGAAGAGTGATTGACGTTTCTTTTCTTCAGTTCGCTCTTCGCTTTTTCTTTGCGAAGGATAGACAGATGTTGCAGTTATCCATCGTTCTCCAGTATTCTCCTCTTTCTCTGTTTCTCTCCTTTCCATGTCCACTATTTCATCTTTATTAGGGAATCTTTCATCTGTGATGATAATGATATGGGAGATTGTCTGATAAAGTGCCAATCATTTGCAGTTGATCGGCCTATTGTCTGCCTCAAAGAAAGGATGGAGAGAGAAACAATTTAAGGAGAAAGAAAAGAGGCGAAGCGCAATGGTATCAGATATTAATGATAGTTACAGAAACACTGCTTCCACACTTTTCGTGGAATAACTCGGATCCCAGATGAGACAAAAGCATAAAAGCGAAAAATTATTCGGACTCATATCAACACATTGCACACAGTTGGACCATTTGGTAGATAACCCTGTGGTCCATATCTGTATTTAACTTTTCTCTTCATTAAATTTAATTGTAATTAAAATCGACGGGTGAATGTCTTCGTTCCAACAAATACGTTTTGTGTTGGTGTCTATTGTGAAAAATAATCTTCGGTCAAGCTTTAACAGGTGAATATTTAAATTGGTCCAATCTAAGATATTCTGACGAGCAGCGATTTTGTGATCACATTTCCCGTTGAAGATGTGCATATTCGAAACAGTAGCATAATATTTGTATGAATAGTACTACAGATCGCGTTGCACAGATCACGTCATCTGGTATCCCCGGCTGTACGGGATGAAGTTGGGCGACCTCGGACCGTCCCTCAGGAGGATCGGCACGTTGGAGAGCACGAAACCTATTGGGCGCTCGACAGTATTGGCGAACGTACGATACCCAGCTGAAAAGAACGGTTGTGAATGGTAGTCGAAGGCTTAGTTGAAAGCGAGTTAATACGCGGGTATTTCCATCATTACTCTACATTGCATTCTTCTAGCTATAAATTGGGCACTTCAAAATATTCCGCGAGAGTTTCACCCGTTTGTGCAAATTGGTACAACCGATCGGAGAGCCAAACAACGGTTTCTGAAGCACTCGCATCACTAGCACCAGCGAGCATTAGAGCGTGCCCTGAAATTTATTTTGAAAATATCAATTAGCGTCATCATCTTGTATAATATAATACATACATAAATGTTTTATGATAACAACTAACTGAGGGCATTTTTGAGGATCGTTCTTGCGTAGACGTCCCAGACTTCTTTCAGGAAGTCACCGAATTTCAAGCGCAGAGCCATATCCCTCGTTCGCATCATGTCTGAATCACTTTTTTAATTATTTTTTTTTTTGCTAATTAATTTTGTTTTCCTTTCAAAATGGTGACGCTTATTACCTGCCCTCTCTCGAGCGGCGAACCCGTGCTTTGCCAACTCATTCAAATACTTCTGCTGCTCGGCTTGCCAGTCCTGCGAGTATATTCGTCAAAATGAAGAAATATGAAAATTAAATTTGATGAGTAAAATCACTACCGTATCACTGATTCCCCGTGTTTCTTCTTTAATAAGTGCAATTCGCTCAACAACATCAGTCATTGTGCTGAACGGCAATATTGTGGGAATAAGAGAGAAAGAAACACCTCCGATTCTCTGGTTTAGTCTGCAAGCAACGCTTCAGCATGTTCTGCAGCGACTCAACGGACGTCTGCGGAGGCAGTGGAAGACTCATCTGACTAATAGGAATTCATTGTCCGGGAGGAAGAAGCGATTGAATACGCTCGAGATAATTTAGACTCTCCCCAATTCGTGCGCTATCTCGCCGATCAGAGAATCGATAGTGTGTGCGATTTGAAGAGAGTTACGATTTGCCATCACTATTGCTCACCCCCTAGCGACCATCGTTGGCAGTGTGACCTGATAGCAGCCACCGAAGGGAACCAGACCAGTGAGAATCTCCCAGGCTACACAGCCGAACGACCATGTATCGATTCGTGGCTCAAGCTGAAACAATTATATATTTTTATTCGCTCGTAGTCAATTCCGAACTGGAAGATCTGCACTGTTTCTGGTGAAACTGCTAATTTTTAAGTAAGTCCCGGCTTCGACTCCCAGCCCACTGCACTAGCGCTTTGCCGTTTTGCTGCATGCACAATGTTCCAGTCATTCTTACCTTTGCCAATTGTTTCCATCTCTCTTCCACTGCATCATCATCACCTCTGGTAGTCATCGCTGGCCGCTCAGGCACCAGTAGCTCCGGCGCCATGTATGGGTAGGAACCGATGATGCGCATGCGAGTCCTGAACTCGTTCACACTTGCGCATGTACTATTACTTCCCTCTCTGGTCAAGGGGAGAGACGGTGAGTGACCTCTCTCCTCCCCACTGCCGAGTTTTCCCGTTGTGGACTCATTAATTAGGCGTCCCACCCAGAGAAACCCTAGCTTTCTCTCAGTCACTGGGTTCCCCTGTTGCCGCTTCCCGAAAGGGAAGGACCGCGCTGTCTTTTCTTCCTCTATCCCCTGTATCACATCAGCCAACACTGTTTGTGACCCGTCTTTTGCCCCCCTTCCCAGTGATTGATTGATTCTAGTCCCTCGCGTGTCTCACCTATCTCGCGTCTTTCACAGTTTTCCCCTTACTATCGGCTGCCTCTTCCCTTATAGGATGGACACATCTGTCAGCAATGAGATGCTGTATCAGATGATGGTCAGTCAGCAGAAGCAGATGGGTGACCTCACCAACCTAGTCCGTCTTCTCGTCGAGAGACTCTCTCAGTCCACCACCACTGTGGATACGGTAACCACGGGCGTGATCGCAGCCCTCAACCAGAAGGTAACCGTAGATGAGAAAGCTAAGCGTTGTGTCCTCGTGAACACGCCTGAGCTGGATACGGTAGAGGCCACGGTTGAGAATGATAGAAAGATCATCTCTCTGATCTTCAACACGATTAATAACTTTGATCTGAACAGTGTGAAAGGTGAGGTATCATTCCATCGTCATCCGGAGATTCGTCCGGAGGGACGCACCACGCCTCGTATCATCAAGATCTCCTTCCCCACGATGGAATCGAGGGATCTTTTCTTCTCTGAATCGATCAGGGTCAGGTGTGGTAGACTGACGGGAAGTAGTAGGGCATTCATTAGAGGAGATTATACTAGAGAGCAACTAGAGACAGATCGTAGACTCAGATCTGAGGCTAGAGAACGGAAGAGGGTCAGATCGTGTATACTGTACGCGATTTCCGCATTGTGAGACTCCGTTCTCCCAGACCCCTTCCGGGGGGAGATTTCACTAACTTCTCTGCTCAGAACCATAGCCCATCCAGAGGCAGATCGAGTGTGAAACTTCCCCATACTCGAGCTCGAGGCGGATCCAAGGGTGGATCGAGAGGATCGAGGACGGGCGGCAGAGGCAGTCACAGCGAGTCAAGGGGAGGAGGAAGCAGGAAGAGACAGCACGACGGAAGCGGGTCAGGTACCAATAGTAAGAACGGTAGACCTGACTCCCATGAGTTGTCTACGGTAATTGAAGCTCCATCGCCAACTCTCAATACCTCCCCTCCCCCCGCCTCTCGCGCTGCTAGTCTCCCTCTTGCATCCCCTAAGCACAACTTCCTCATTCCCCGCGATTAGGACCGTTCTCTTGAGGATAAATCGATCACACAATCAATACTCTCCTCTTTCCAATCAGCCGCCGAGTCTCTCTCCCACCCCTCTTCCCTAGTTCCCTCCTCTCCTCTGCCCCTTCCCTCCATTCCCTCCTCTGACCTCTCTATCTCTCACTCTCCCCTCTCAATCACTGCGCTCTCTCCTCTCTCCACACTCTCTCGCACTATCGATCGTTCCTCTATCTCGGTTCTCTCGCTTCCCTCCACTCTCTCTGCCCTCTCAATAAACGCTCGCTCCGTTTCTAACAAACTTGATATGCTTGGCCAATTTCTCTGCGATCATGCGCTTTCCTTGGTATTCATTTCTGAAACCTGGGCCACTCGGGATACTGTAACCGAAAATATGATGTCTTTCGATCGCTATTCTGTCTACCGTTCTGACCGTGATTCCTCCACTCGTGGCGGTGGTTGCGCTATTCTCGTTGACCGATCCATCCCCTCTTTCCTGATTGACTCTCGCTCTTTCTCCATCTACTGTCAAATCGTCGTGTGCAGTGTTCGCCTCATGCGATCCTCCCCTACTGTTCTAGTTTGTGTGTACAGGAGTCCCTCCTGTTCCATTGATTCTTTCTCTGAGTGCCTCAATTTCCTCCACGACTTAATCTCGCGCGACCCCAGTCATATCATTCTCTGTGGTGATCTGAACTGCGGCGACCTTAACTGGGTAGATCTAACTGCAGACTCCCATCATAGTAAAGCCCTCCTCGAATTTTCCATTTCATCCTCGCTTTCTCAACTAGTATCCGACCCAACAAGAAACGATAGGATCCTTGATCTCGTTCTTGTCTCTGACACCCGATTAGTCTCCCAGATTACTGTAGAAGCGCCCCTTCCTTCTCTCGACCACAACCTCGTGATCTTTGGTCTCATTGGCTTTTGATCCCCCCAGACGCGACTTCGGCCGTGCTAACTGGGAGGCAATCAATAGCCACATTGCCTCAATTGACTGGCCATTCGTTCTCTCTCAGAGTAACGATCCAGACCATCTTTACGAAACTTTCTGTGATATCTTACGAGACCTTATTGAAGCCTTTGTTCCCATCACAAAGCCATCAACTAAGCGCGCTAAACTCTCACCCAAGACTAGGAAACTCATTCAAAAATGCCGTCTTCTTTATCGCCGCCGTAGTACTATTGGAACCGAACCGTTCATTCGCACTAGTAAGCTTCTTAGAAAGAGCTTTCGAGAGACAGCAAAGAGTAACGAGCGCAACCTCGTGAAATCACGTAACCTTCGCGCATTCTATCGTCTTGCTTCCGATCGGATCAAAGACGAATGCCCATCCCTACCCACTCTCATTGTCAATTCTCATCACCACACCTCTGCTTCCTCCAAAGCGTCGGTGTTGGCTGATACTTTCCGTTCTTCTTTCTCTTTCTCCTCTCCTCCAACGCCCTCTCATCCAATCCCCTTATGCGATCAATCGATTGACTACGTCGATATCGATTTGATTACACTGCATAAGATTCTCAGATCATTACCCTCTCGCAATTCCACCACTCCCGATTTCCTGCCCTACATCTTTCTCAAGAACGCCGCTGACTATATTCTCGCCCCTCTGTCCATTATGTTCCATCGTTTTCTGCTTCACGGTTCCTCCCCCTCCATCTGGAAAACAGCTTTTGTTCGCGCAGTTTACAAGCGTATAGGTCCAAAAATTGACCCCTCTTCCTACCGCCCAATATCACTCACGTGTTCCTCCTCGAAAGTCTTTGAGCGAGTTATCAGTAAAGCGCTATTAGCACATCTCGATTCGAATGGTCTGACGTGTCCTTTTCAACACGGTTTCCGTGCTAAGCGATCGTGCATCTCCTCTCTCCTCTCCTCGTTCTTCCACTGGCACAAGGCACTTGATGCAAATCAATTCGTCTCTGTAGCCTTCATTGATTTCAGTAAAGCGTTTGATTCTATTCCGATTAACTTGCTACTTCATAAGTGCGCTAAGATCGGTATCACTGGTAGTCTTCTCAAATGGATTGAGTCATTCCTGAAGAACCGCACCCAATCCGTTATGGTTGACAACAGTTTCTCAACTCCTTACCCAGTAGAGTCAGGCGTGCCTCAGGGATCATGTCTCGGTCCCATCCTATTCAATATCTATGTGTCTGATATCTCACGTATTCTTCCCCCTGGTGTTCACTGCAATCTCTATGCAGATGATATCAAGTTGTACTCCATAGGTGAACCTTCCCTCCTCCAGCTTGCTCTAGACGCGCTCTCATCCTGGTCCATAACATGGGGATTATCGATTTCAGTCACTAAGACTATCATAATGCAAATTGGCCCTAGACATCCCGACTTTGACTTCAAAATTGGCCAAATATCTCTCCCCACTAAGACGGTATTCAAGGATCTCGGCATTGCTTACGACAACAAACTTTCTTTCTCTAGTCACATCCAATCAATAGTCTCTCGCGCTAAGGCACGTTGTGCCTATATCACCCGCACGTTCTCCTCCCGCAGTCTCAAATTATACGCGCGTCTTTTCTCATCATACGCTAGGCCCATCCTAGAATACGGTAGCGAACTTTGGTCTCCAACAGACAGAGAGAAAATCAAGTTAATTGAATCAGTTCAGCGAAAGTTCAGTGAACGAGTGTTCAACAAGTGCAGAGAGCCCCTCACCAACTACACCAATCGACTACGTGCCCTTGGTCTAACAACGCTCGAGAGTCGACGAGCGAATATCGATTTATGTTGTGCTTACAAGATTGTACATAGAGAGTTAGAGCTCACAGTAGATAACTTCTTCCTTCGCCCATCCATCATTAGAAATTCCCGTCGTAACTGTATTCAACTAAAGAAGCACCGTTTCAATAGTCTCCTTAGATCATTTTCTTAGTAATCGTATTGTAAATAGATGGAACATTCTCCCCAACAGTGTCATCATGTCTAGGAATCCTAAGGCATTCTCCAAATTGCTTTAACTGTAACTTTATTTATACTTTCTGTGTAGTTTTCCTAGCTCATTCCTTTGCCGCCATGTTGCAACATCGTATCTCATGCTCAGCCAAAACTCCACTTTCGTTTTTCGATTATTTCTTATTAAAACGCATGATAAAATATTATTATTATTATGTTTTGAACGTGTAAGTTTGAACGCTGAACCTCTCACGATTATTTTTTGTCAACACTCTGAGCGAGGATGACTCACAAAGGAGTCAAACGACACGTTATCAAACTGGTGTGATTCGATAGCAAGGGACTAGCGAATATTTACACTTACCACTGCTCCGGAACGTCTCTTGCAATGCCAAAGTCGCAGATCTTCGGCACACTCTTCCCAGTCATAGACAGATGCACGAGAATGCTGCAATTACCATTAGCGTTGTCTTTTGGATTACTCTCCTCAAGATAGGGATCAATTTTGTTAAAGGAAGAAACACAGAGGAGTTAGACTCACTTATCAGTTTTGATGTCGCGATGGACCATGTTCAGATCGTGGATATAGGCGAGACCATCGGCGATTCCGCCCGCAATCTCCAGGAAAGACTGCTTATCTGCAACAAAAAGAATCAATTGCGCATCATTAGCTTCTCCGTTTATTTCTGTCGGAAAGCGCTACATTACATGAGTACAGACGTGAAATGCAAAACTAAATAATTTATCTCCAACATGGAATGGCACAATGAAAGTTACGCTCACTCAGCATTCCGACACTGTCGAGGTGCTGCCGAAGGTTCCGATCAACATACTCCATTACCATCGCTTGCTTGTTATCATGCACACATGTGAAACTGTAATTGAGGTATCATTTACATAATACGATTCTTGTAAGATGATTGCATAAGACTTGCACTTAAGACGATTCTCACTGAAACTCGACGATGTTCCGATGGCGCAGCATTCCCAGCCGGACGATTTCATCATCGGATACGCCATTCTTCACGGCGTACTGATATCCGGATCGACCGGAAACGCAATATACGACTCCCTGTTGATGAATGGACAAGTAATGATAAAAATGATAGATAATTATGACCTACCTGAGCTCCTCGATTGATCTCTCTCGCATGGGTCCAATCCAGGTCCAGAGAAGGGTTATAATCTCCTTCGAGCTGCTCTCCCATCACGGCGTCTTGAGAGATGAAGGAACCTGGTCAAAATGATATTATGATGCGATTGAGAGAAATACCGTGCGAGTAAAGAAAAATCAGTGGTAAGCGAGATTTTGTGAGCAAGGTGAGGCACAGTGTAGTGTCGTGTTATCAGGTGGTGCGTAAAATATTTTCAAAACGTGCCGACTGTCCAAAACAACAACTTTATCAACTGCGTGACATACGAAAAAACTTGATAATTTCGAAATTTGTAAAATTATTCCTTTTTTGCCATTTAGTATATAGAATGGAACGTAGAAGTACAGGTATTATCTCAGTCTCAAGCTATTGGACACGCCGTCAGAAAGCTCGCATCAGAGAGGGATGAAGCACTTCGAGTTCCATCCATCACGTAGAAGGATGGGAGTGTTCGTCAGGACAAAAGCAATGCGTCGCTCGATAAAACGAGCGAACATCCGGTACTTTCCTGAAATGAGTAGAATGAGCATGCAGTATATCGCTGATTGGTGCCATCTGAATGTTTTCTCAATATATTGCGGTTCTATGTCACGGAGGAACGTCGTCTAACACATTGTGAATGTTTGTTTATTGATTAGTATAAACCTGACTTGTATGACTGAGATAGTGCAGTTGGTCAGCAGCCCACTCTATTGTAGCATCAGCGTTCTCCTTTGTATGACCGGCGAATCGTAGCACACACTCTGTAGATGAGGATTTTAATATGTTACGCGTGCTATTGAAATACGCGCGTTTATGACAAGTGTAGTTTTGGGTAAGTCGGAAAGAGGTGAATGTCTCACTAAGAGTCGTTTTGAGAGCTGGCCTCACAGTCGTATCCCAGAACCATTTCAATGTATCGCCAAATCGCTTTCTCTTGAGGAGAATACGTGATTTCTCAGTGCACTCGTCGCAGTATGCGGTCACGGAGCTGTAACATGGAACGAACTGATCCGATGAAAAGAGATTTACTGACCTATTCCTTGATATTTCTTGTGCTATTCGCGTTGAGAAAGATGTGTCCGGCAGGGCACTGAAAGTAGTGGTTTACGCTATCTAATATCGACAAACTCCTCACTTTCTCAGGTTTATCGAGAGTAATATGGTGATCAGTTTGCCCATTATGATAGGAGCGAGGAGGATGCGGCCTGAGAAACATAGCAAAAAATTGGCAGCAACCAAATGTTCTTACCTCGGTTCTTCCTAATACTGACTCGACCTCCGGCATCTTGGACCATCTGTTCGTAATTGTCATGTTTATTTTCTTGTGATGATGCGATGGGGAAATGAATAAGAGAAAATACATCACGAAACACAAATGCGAGACGATGACATTCATTCAAGGGAATGTTTGTCGGCCTATTTCTGTTCAGTCGCATTTGCTGCCTCGTATCAAGAATATCGTAATGTTTTGAACGGAAAATGAACGGAAATGTTTGTTTTGTCGGCTAACTGATCACACGTTGTCCACGGATTCGATTTCCATCATTTCAAGCATAAGATATTTGTTGCAATCAATTGTATTTCCAGGATATTTTAAAACAGAGAAATATTTTGAAGCAACATGAAATTATAATATAATTATTGACAAAGTTAGAAATTCTCTTATTATTGATTATATTTTTTGAGATCCATTGATTTTTTTGCAAGTTCGAGGGATTGTATAAAGGTCAAACTTGAGATGCGAAAGTTTTGAGGAACGCTGATGAATGGTGTTTGTTTGGATCTTTCCTTCTCCCTCTTCTACCCGTCTCCTCAAATATTGCTTCCGAACACTGTTGCAAATATTCGCTATTTGCATTCAACATTTTTCAAGGCTATTCATACAAAATATTCTTGGATGACCGAAAATAGGCGATATCTATGACATGTCACGAGCATGCGTTGACTTGCCACGCATGTGTTCACCTTCCCGATATATTGTTTGCCATTTTTTGCTTTCCCCATTCTGCTCTCACTACTCACCGTGTTCGTTTGGATAAGCGCAAAAAGTGTTCTTATTGAGCCAAGTGCTTCGGCTCTCCATATTCTCCTGAGCTCAACACCTCCTTCCGTCGCCCGTTTACCTTCCCCCCTATGTTTGCATTCATCGAGGACTCACGAGCATACGACTTACACTCTTTCGCTCACTAATATGATCCACTCTTCAACAGAGCTGACAATACATTTTATATTGCTCGAACTATTACGATGAGTGGGATTGCACCACTGATTCATGCAATATATTGTTCTCACTGTTCCCAAAGATTGTGAATTAATCTGGTTTAAGTTATTGCTACTGTGTCCTAGCTCGCAATACCCACCCGTTCGTGACTACTCTGAAGTACACTCTCTAGACAAACATTGAATACACTCAGTCGTCTTTCGTCAAACTATTCGTGGTATTTCTGTCCATAGAGCTCGAGTACAGCGCTTTCAAATACTGTCTCCATTGCAAAACAGCCTTTTTTATATTATTTATTTCAGAAATGCGCCGATACTTCCGCTCCTTCTGCTCTTCGCAGCAAGCTCTGCTGATCTACCGCTCTCGGTTCAGCTGAGGAATCTTGTGGAGGCAGAGGCACATAGAGGAGGATTTACGCACACAGATCCGTCAAGTGAGATGGCATTTCAAATTTTGAAGTTTGACCAAACGGGATTACAGATAAATGTGCTAGATGAATCCCAATCCATTTTTTTTCAGTGGATAACAACATCAAAGTTCGCGCGGTTCTCCACAATCTCCATGTAGAGCACGTGGTGAGTATTTTATTTTTCGTTTTTTCTAAAAAAAAAAATGGACAATTTCAAAAAAAATCATCACACTGATACAATGATTCTAAACCTTTGCATAATTGGATGGAATACGAAGAAGCAGAAAATGCATTACTTGAACGAATTTAACCCAATGAACCCCAAACCTCTCTCCAAACCGTCGACCCGCTTCAACGAATGCGGAAATCCGTCAAATACTCACGAAATGATAGGATCAATATTTACCCAATTACCTTGGTAGATAAATAATTGAATTTAATTGAATTTAGAATCAGACAAAGCCCGGCGTCATCAAAACGGCAGTTACCATCTCGTATGTGAGTGTCCACATACGAGATGGTTTTCCTTTTTTAAGGAATTGTTGTGATTGAAAACTTCTATCTTCAATAGGTGATAGTGGCTATCAAAACCGAACTAGAAGTTGGTTCGAGAGTTCAGATTAGTGTTAGTGGATCCAATAGTACCCTCTCCATTCGGCACACAATCTCATAAGTCTGAGGTATGGGAGAATGTCCGAAAAGGAGAGAGTTGCTATTCGATCCGGCAACAGTAGTGGAGATGTTCCTCAACCATCACTTCGCAGGAATTCATACACAAACGGCTTCGCTGGAATCCACCGGATTTTGGAAATCTGACCGAGATCAGAATCGATCCCAAGAAGATGTACGCTCTCAAATTCGAATCATCTTTCTAGGAAGATTTTAAAATATTTGTTTAGTCTTTATTATTTAGTGAAATCAGGGGGATTGTTTGTTCAAGCTCGACTACCTCGCTCGACCTTTTTGAATATGTAAATAAAATGAGCGACGAAAATGATGAGATCATTCACTTCAGCTCAAAAGTCGTTGAAGGCACGATAACACGGTTAGTTTCATCATCGTATGCTTTGTTATTTCCTGTCAATTATGTTGCATGTTGTGCCCACCCGAATTATTCGCCAAGTATTTGCCAGTTTCGCGAGCTAATCATTTTTTTAGACAACCACCATAAGCTTTCTTTTTTTAGGTATCATACGATGGTCATGTCCGAGGAAAAGTCAAAATTCGCAAGGAAACTAAGAGTGATTATTGGGTACATCGTGGAGGGCTGAGTATCTTCGACCCAGTCAAGGTTATCAAAATTTGCGCTTTTCAATATGCATTTGATTATACATTTGCAGTTCTCGCTGCTACCTTATGTTGATCACAACTGTAGCCTCTGGTTTGAGGTCCACCAAGTCGACGACTTCGATCTCGCTGTTCATGAGAATTTAACAGTAATGGTGAGCAATGACATAAAACGATTTGAAAATTGTGGAGAGAGAGAACGGAGTTACACCATTGTATTTTCGAGACAAATTGAAATTTCCATTTCCGTACCAAATTCCAGTACGGATCCGAGCATCTTCCCGAGCCATATCGGATGATGCCGGAGTGGTTGATTTCGAAGGATATACGTTTCGAAGTCGAATCACGAAGCTTGAAATGAGTACAAATGGAAGAGAGGCGCTAACGCAAACTATTCACATTTTTTTGAATGGAATCTCGAGATTCTCTAGTACACGTTTCAATTTTTTAATAGTCGCCCATATGCCTCATCGCACAAGCACACGCAAGCGAATCAGGAGGGTGATTCCCGTTTTTTATACGTGAATCACCTAACGATGCTCGAGATATCATATACAATATGACACGTGTAATAGGGAATCGCGAAATTGCACATGCATAGAATTGAAATTGAACTCGCTCAATCATGAAAATGAAATGACAAAATTCAATTCAGACTGCAATTCTGGCAATCATGGCTCTGATCTCCCTGCTGTATTACATTATTATTCGTAAATAATTTGATTAATCTCCATGGTTATTTTGGCACACGAAATCTCCTATGAGGAGATGAATCATCAATTGTATTGTGAATTCCTTGCAATCATTGACCGTGATAAATACTACTGAGATGGAATATGATAAAATAAGCTGTCCGAAAAATCTTCTTTTGGAGATCTCATATTGTTCAATTACTTATTTGAAATATGATTTGACCGAAAGTAGCCAAACGTTTTTCCGCAAGCACTATGCGAACGGGCTTTTTCTGAAGTAGCGCGATGTTATCGATTCATCATTCTAACTTCCGCTGAATCTGGCAAGTGTTGTAGCTAACACGTTGCAAAGCACCGCTGATTCTTCTGGAAAAATCGCCGCTATAAAAGATACGCATGGCGGAATCTATCATATCGACAATGCGTCTTCTCTGCTTCCTTCTCTTTACCTGCCTCCTTCTCGCTTTCTTCCAACAGGCAGAATCGATTGGTGTAAGATATACTCAGTTTATTTTAGCCATCCATGCTCTGTCAGAGCGCGTACTGTTAGGAAATAGGTACATGAATTTTGCAGACAAGTGCACTTTCACCGAATCCTTTTAGAAATTATTTGGATAGAAAATAAATCTTCATATCTTTACGCCCTCTCGCCAACTAATCAATTATTTTACCTCTTGCAGCCTCGAGATGAAACTGTTGATCCCAGAGGGGTGAAAAGACAGAACGCGTGCACAAGAGGCTATAGCCTCAATAAAATTACCGGGAGATGCGCCAAGAGTCCTAACCCCAATGATGATTGTATCGGGTGGTAGCTGATTATGCGTTGAGCAGCTGATATGAATTATTGAATTCGAATAAATAAAAGTATTTTCGCATCTCTATTCGACTTCTTTGTCCAGAAAGATATTCGCATCACATTTAACTAATGTAGGATGTGATTGTCGTCGTTGTTGTTAGATCGAGTACCTCATCAAAAAAACAAAAACCTAACAATAGATGCTAACGATAGCGATGCTCTCTTGATTAGTAACTCCCCGAGTACTTTGCTTTTCGTAATGATCTAACAGATGATTACGGTAGAAGCGGCGGTGTTGCATTGATTGCCCTTTACTCCCTTTCCCCTGTTTTCGTTTCCTCTCACTCTTCCCCTCTTTTGGAGTCCATTGTAGTTGATTTGCATACCAACCACTCCCCAACTCTTCCCTTTCGTAAGATCAGAATTATAACTGTTTACCGCTCCCCGTCCTCCCCTTCCCATTCTCTTGTTTACTTTCTTACCTACCTTTCCCCTCTGATTTCCGATGCGTTTCCCTGTGTGATCCTAGGAGATTTCAATTTCCCTCATGTAGATTGGTTGACGCTTACTTCTCTTTCCCAAAACGTCATCGTTGATTTTATTTGCGATAATCACTTCTCCCAATATGTAACTTTCCCTACGCGTCTTACTAATTTCCTCGATTTAGTATTTTGTAACAGCGACATTATCTATAATGTTTCCCCCGCTCCCCCTCTCAGTGACCATGTTAGCGTTACTTTCAGCCTCCGCATTCCCTATCCTCCTCCACGTAGGCTTCCTCCCTCTCGACTTTACCGTTCAGCTGATTGGCAGTCCATTAATGATCACATTTTTCGCCATGATTGGACAATTGCTCTCCGTGACCTTAGTGCTGACGAGTCATATATCTACTTCGCTAACTTTATTAATAGTCTCCTTGATTCGTTTGTTCCCCGTTCCAGACCATCAGCATTCTCTAAATACCCTCGTAACGTTAGAATTCTTTATGGTAAATGTAAAAATCTGTCTAGGATTGCCCCAAATAGTGTCGCTTGTCATGTTATGTCTGACCGCTTTAAGTCTGCTTTACAAAATTTTCATTGTTACATAGAGAACAGCATTGTTACTACCGCTAATCCTAATGCTTTATTTAAATTTTGTACTGTGAAGCTCACTGTTCCTAAATCTACCCCTTACGCTATTATCGATTCTAATGGAACGACTCTACTTAGTAATAATGAGAAGTGTGCTGCTTTTTCTGAATTTTTCTCCTCTGTGTTCTCTAACCCTCTACCCTCTCCTCTCCCTCTCCCCACTCCTTTCATCAAGATAACCTACTCTTTGTTTCAGAACTAGATATTCTCTGTGCTCTCCGTAGTCTTGCCCCAAAAATCAACATCACTCCTGACAACATTCCAAGTATTGTCCTCTCTAAATGTAAATTCTCCATCATTTATCCTCTTTTAATCATTTTTAACAAGTCGCTTATTACCTGTGAAGTTCCCACTATGTGGAAACAAGCTCTAGTAAAACCCATCCCTAAGAAAACCAGTAACTCTGTTGTAGATTTCCGACCCATTTCCCTCACTTCCTCCGTTTGTAAAGTTTTTGAGAAGCTTCAGATAGATAAGATAACCTCTTTTCTCGATTTTAATAACCTATTTGACCCCCGCCAAACGGGCTTTCGTAACTCTAGATCGACTTCTACCAATCTTGCAGAAACTTTCTCTCATTACTTACGAATCTCAAGGGATAGTTCGTTTGACACTGTATATATTGATTTTAGAAAAGCTTTCGATAGAATAGATCATCGACTTTTATTGTTCAAACTATCTCAGTTAGGTATTTCTGACCATCTCATTTCTTGGTTTAACTCTTACCTATACCTATATAACCGTACCCAATCTGTTTTCATTGAATCTTCGTTTTCCCCTCCCTCACTAGTTCGATCAGGCGTTCCCCAGAGATCGTGTTTAGGATCTCTCCTTTTCATTCTTTTTATTAACTATATCGCCTTTCCCTCAGTCTATCCACTACTCTATTTACGCTGACGACTTGAAGTTATTTGCTGAGGCACCTAATTTTTCCGATGATTTGCAGTCCGCCCTAGATGTTGTTTCTGATTATGCTTCCCAATGGAATCTAGGTATCTCTGAGACCAAATGTCACATTGTTCATTACGGAAAACATAATCCTCGTAGAAAGTTCACAATCAATAATGTTATCTTAACTGAACCCATTGTTAAAGATAAGAATCTAGAGAAAGTTATTGTAAAGGATCTAGGAGTTCACTTTTCACCCTCTCTCTCTTTCTCCTATCACATTTCTAAAGTAGTTTCTAAGTCTCGTTCTATAATGAATTTGATGTTCAAGTCCTTCCACAGCACATCCCCATCTTTGTACTGTAAGGCATTCACCACTTTCATTCTTCCCAACCTTGAGTACTGCTCAACGATCTGGAATCCTATCCATTCTATAGAATTGACCAAGGATTTAGAAAAAAGTTCAACGCGATTTCACTCGTAGATTGTACTACCGTTGTGCTCTACCTCATGTTTCTTACATCGACCGTATGCGTATCCTGCACCTTTCACCGCTTGAACAATTCGACAATTCGACCGATTCGACATCATCGACGGACCTCCGTTCTACGCGACACATCACAGTTATTCTCTTGTAAACATGCCCCCGACGGAATAAATAAATAATGAATGAATGAATGAATGAATGAATGAACAATTATTGTATATCCATTCCAATAGCTGGCCCTTCAGTTAGGTTCTCTCAAACAAGGCATCAGCGATTCTCTGAAGATTGCAGCAAGCCTCAAAATATTGTTTTGTGGTCCGAATTTGGGTTTCAATAGTATAAGATATCAGAAAGGCCTACTTCAGTGGATTGCACCATCGGTGCAGAGATGAATACATCGATCGAACGGTCGAATCGAACATTCGTCTGCGCTTTGGTGTTTGGTTTTTTTGAACCGGTGATAATCGTCTTTTTCTTCAATCACCCGCTCTTATCAATAGGCGCGTATTATCTGTTCACATTCCTTTGCTATGTCACATTGTAGTCACAATCTTGCTCGTCGAAAACTGAACTACACACGTTTAGAAACTAAGAACATCAATCCATTCGGGCAAGAGTTGAATGATACAAAGCATAAGCTGTGGAGTTCATTGTCAAAACGTTGGGACTTTATGTGCTCATCGTATCAAGGATGGGCAATAAAAATGAGTACAGTTCTTGATAGCGAATATTAAACCCCAAAGGATTCATCAAAAGCTCAAGTTTTCATGTGTAGCTTAGTGAACATGATAATATGCCTCACAGTAATCTAATGCAAGCGTCCTTCCTAACAGACTCCACACTTAGTTTCTTATCAATAAGGTTCAAAGCGAATTCTGCATTTACGCTGAACGTCGCAGAAATACTAATCCATTGATATTCTCATTCAAGCCCACATTCTGCCGTCGCAATAATGCGTATGCGCCTCTTCGTCCTTCTCCTGTCCGTCCTTCTCCCATATGTGCTCTGCCTCCACATCTCGTCATCCTCATCCTCGGAAGGAATAGAGGATGAGGATCTGCTGCACAATAAGTGCGGCATCAAGCTGATGCAGTGGGCGCAGACGATTTGCCTTTGCGAGCATCCCAACTTCATCATGCGTGAGTGATTGCGTCTCATGGAGAAATGAGGTAGATATAGGATTATGGATATTTGCAAGGATTTCAAACAATCCCGCTCTTAGCAGGAACAGTTGGAAGATAAATATGAACATCTATTTTTAGATTCGATCTCCTCTGCCTGTTGCACCAATTTCTGCACTGTTCAGCAGGTAACAACGGTTTATTCACTTGAAATAGCATATCACTAACATCTCAGCTCTACAAGATGTGCTGCGAGAAGAAGTAGACCCACGACTGCCGCCCTAGTCGCAATTCCAACGAGATCCTCAACACTCCGTCAGTTGATATTCCCTTCCCACTGTCTACCTCACATTGAATAGGGTATTACTCCAAGACTGATTACAATCATATATTCAATTGTTCCCGTCTATAAAGTGAATCCATGGAATGTGTTGTCGGGCTCTTGACATCAGTGACTGATAACGGGAAAAATTGATATGATGCAAGACCGCTAGTGATAAGAGGGACCACACAGACTATGGAGTCAGCGATTCATGGATTCATCAAGGTAAGCATGACACGTCGCAGATTGATATCGTAATCGATTGAATCTGGACGTCCAGAAGATTGTTGAGGGGATCAAAAGTTTTGAATGTGCGCGTTTGGTCACTTTGCTGCGATTTACCGAGTATTTGATCTTGAAATCATTGTGCATTTGTATCATCAGTACAAGAAGAGAGCTACATTCAAACTCATCACACTTACCTATTGTGTTTCGCACGCGTGTGATCCTTCCCGTGATCTCTCATGTTGTGCATGAAAGTATGATCTGGGCTCGATGACTCTCGTTCTGAAATCGATTATTCGAGTCTGGAGGATACTTGCTCGACTATGGATTTAGCACACAAATGGAATCATGTGATCTACCAGTGAGAACCTTCAAAATGCAATCCGATGTTCTATCGCTACTAGGAAGATTTGAGCACTTTCTCCAGAGATTAATTCGTACTGTGATAAGGAAAGAAGACCGATCCCTCGGCTCCGAGCGAAAATACTATCATGAAATGAGTAGAACGACTCGAAAATGATGTCAATCTTGAACAGCGGCCAGAAAGCGACACAGATAAATTATGATTTTGATTCACCTGGCTTGAGCCTTATTGTGTCCGCCTTTCTTGTTGCCCGCAGCTCTTTCGTGGTTACATCTTCTTCTCATGCGGATGGTGTGACTACAGATCGAGGAGGTACCTTTTTTGCCCTGCAATACAAAAAAATTGTCAGCTGCAGCTTTTTTGCAGCTTTTTTTTTATATACATAGAATGTTATCCTTCGAACTGATTGTATTTTCTCTGGTCATAAAGGGAAACGATGGTTTTGTTACCGATTGTGCTGCCTGTCTCTCGTCAAGGTTTGATAACCAGCAAAATGATATGATTCAAGACCGCTAGTGATAAGAGTGATAAAACATACTATGGAGTCAGCGAATCATACATTTATCAGGGTAATCAGTATGCTATCAGTATGCCACGTTGCTTAGTGATATAATATCGATCGAATGGAATCTAGACGTTCAGAAGAGTGTTGAGTCGATCGGCAGTATTTGCGTGCGCTCGCTTGTTGACTTTGCTGCAATTTCCCGGGTTCCTGATAATCATTGTGTTATTGTCTCAGCAGTACCAGAAAAGAGTTGCATTTATTTTCAAAATCGCTAAACTTACCTTTTGTGTTGCGCACGTTTGTGAGCCTTTCCATGCCCGGCTATCTTGTTGTGTCTGAAAGAATCACAGAATTTCATTCGATTATGAAGGTATGGCCAGTGGTGCCACGTATTAGGCCAAGTGATTTCGACTATTCTTTGATGCTCACCTTTCCTTAATCGTCTTGTTTCCTCCCTTATTTCTGACACTCTCTTGTAAGATGCTCTTCTGCTCTTGCGAGATGATCTAACCACTGATCGATGTGCCTTCTTTGCTCTGCAATACGAAACGCTCAGTTTTAAAAAAAGGATTGCCAGCTGCAATGTAAATCATCTAAACTTAGTTACTTTTTAGCTGTTCGACTTTGAAAAATAATTGAAACAATACTTGTTCACCTTATTCTCGTCATCTTTAGACTGTCTTGTCGTCGGAAGCCGAAGGGGTTTCACTGCTCTTTGTTGCTGTGCCGACCGCCAGGAAGGTAGTTATTTTTTATACAGGAAAAAATCAATACAGACAATCACCTACGACTGAAGAAGATCATTACTGTGTGAAAAAAAAAACGGAAACTTGAAAACGGTAAAAAACGGTACTCGTCTCATTGTTCTGCTCTACTTTGGCATCACCAGCGGAGGCGAACGAAAACACAAAGATAGCGAGAAGAACGACAAGTTTCATCCTTCAGCAAGAGTAGATTGATCCTTTCTGCCACATCTGCTACCCTTATAGGATCTAGCCCATTCCGAGAACGCCCTGTCGAGAGAATTGAACGTCTCTCTATTCTGTACTCTATTTCTCCTCCTGAGCAGAAGTAGAGTACGTGAAAGAGGAGAGAAACCATCGAGATAGTGCGGAAGAGGAGGGAAACCATCATTAGATCGGCAAAGAATAGGATGAGAGTGAGATCTAATCGGGAAAGGACGAGATCGAGCGGATTTTCGAAGATTAGTCATTGAAGTGAAAAATTGGCTAGTGTCTGACTAGTGAATTTGTAAGAAGGGTTGAACCAGGACCGAGGTATATTTTTTTGAGAACGAAAATGCAATTTAGGAATTGTTCCAACATGCTTTTCACTTTTCCGCTGATTAATGAGGAAGTCGAGGTCTCGGTATTGTGCCTGACTATGCGGATTGAACCAAGAGCAAGGATAAATTTAGAAAACGAAAGTGCAATTTAGCTATTTTCCCATCGTTTATTTGACTTTTCCACTGTTCACAGATCAAGTTGGGAAGGCCTGCGAAGTTGATTCATTTCATAAGCTATTTTTTTTGATTCTGACCCACTTTGAGGATGAAATAATCTGTCCGCCGGGCTGATCGTTGTAGTTGCGCGCGATCTTGATGATGGAATGGAAATTTCGCCGCTGCTAATCGAAGGATGAGAATGAGATCTGCATTACCTAGCGCGATCGAGGTCCATTGAGACATCTCAGCATTTCCAAGCTTTACGACTGAAATAGTGAAATCTATCGCTCAATTGAGGTAAAAGTGCTGACAAGGGGCGATCTACTTGGCGAGACCCTATCTGATTTCCTTGCTCCAAAACTCGGGCTGGGCTCTTCGTTCACTGGGTTAAGGCCAAACGGGAGATGCGGGAAGCTGTGATGATGATTCAGGTGCTGCTGATGATGGTGCTGATTTGAAACAGATCGATGACTATTCAAAGCTATTAATGGACTGGCGAGAGTGGAAGACCGAAGAGCTGGAGTTGTTGAGGAGTTAGGGAGGCACCGGAAGGAATGGGAATAGGAGGGAGGAGGCTGAGCAGGTTTACCATTGGGAGTTGGAGGTCTGGAATTTTATTGTGACGTCATTCTGCCAATTTTCGCGTCTTCTTCTGGTACACACAAAACAATTGCCATGAGTTTCAAGGGTGATTCAAGTTGCGACAATTTGAACAGATGTGTACAACAATACCGGGAGCTGCTGGCAACCGTAGTTGCGGCAGGGCTTGCTGTTCTAGACCTACCACTTTAAAGAGATTACTGCCGAGAGAAGATGAGCCGAGACCGTGCCGAAACAGTGCTACGGCTCCTGAATGAATCGCATTCTCTATTCCGTTGTCCTACCAGCTTAAACGATTTCCATAAGCTTCCTGACTACATAGCGGGCTTGAGACATTTTGAATAAAAAAGAAAGCGAAAGTGCCGGAGTGGTTGATTTCTAAGGATATGCTTTACGAAATCGAATCAGGCAGCCACGGACCTTTTCAATACATAGACCGAATTGTATAATAATCTTTTTTGTTAATACACTTTGTAGATTAGGAGCAGTTATAATCAGTTTATGAATAGGTTTATATATTCCACACACACACATCGTTGTTCTGAATGAGAACAATTCTGATGTTCGGATATGATGATGCGATATTCTTCCTTCAGGGGTATCATCTACATAATCTCACGCAATCCCGGCTTCTTCTACTATGGGCTGTGAATAATCAGTGAATTATCTTTTATTTTAATTTTTTTGTGAATTATGGCAAACTATCCAATGATACGTGATTTGTACCACTATTGAGTATTCTACCACTGATCCCCATCAAAGTTCAGATGAGTCAAAGTAAGCCATAACGTTGTATTTATTGTAATTGAGAAAAACAATAAAATTGCATTTTTTTTCTCAATAAAATTGCATAAATCACGTTCAGTTTGCTGATATTTTTCCGATTGAAAATCGTCGTCTAAAATATTTCTACATGAATGTAATCTCCTGAATCTCTGTCGCACAAATTATTTATTTTTTGAAAATAGTTATCCAAATGCATAATCACACAAGCAGATGCGAGCGGAGGGGGCGATTCACGCTTTTCGTGAATTTTCTAACGATGCTCAAGATATGGTACAAAATATGACACGTGAATGGGGAATCATGAAATTGCGCATGCGTTGAATTACAATTACACTAGCTCAATCATGAAAAAGCAATGACAAAATTCAATTCAGACTGCAATTCTGGCAATTCTTATCTCCCAGCTGTATTATGTCATCATTCGTAAATAATTTGATTCATCAATAGGGTAGTTTTGACAGACGAAATCTCCTAGGAGGAAATGCATTATCGTTGTATTGTATATTCTTTGCAATCATTGACCATAATAACAAGCACAGACGTGATAAATCAAGCATTTTAAAAGAACGAAATTCGAGCAAAGTGGCCATGAGTTGGATCGAATGGAATGTACAAATATCTTGTTAATGAATCAACTAGCGAGCTCCGATGGATGACTTGCTTATCCAGTAAGAGTTGAAAAGTTGTCCGCAAGCACAAAGAGAACAGTCATTTTCCAAAGTAGATAATTTTTTATCGATTCATCTTCCTAGTTTCCAATCCATCTATAAAATTTTGCAGCTAACACGTTACAAAGAATTGCTGAATTATCTGGGAAAATCATCGCCATAGAAGAAGCGCATGGTGGTACAATCTGTCACATCAACTATGCGCCTTCTCTGCTTCCTTCTCTCCACCTGCCTCCTTCTCGCTTTCTTCCAACAGGCAGAATCGATTGGAGTAAGATATACTCAGTATATTTTAACCATGCTCTGTAAGAGCGCGTACTGTTAGGAAAAAGGTACATTATTTTTGCATACAAGTCACCGAACCCTTTTAGAAACTTCATTTGGATAGAAAATAAATCTTCATATCTTTACGCCTTATCGCCAACTAATCAATTATTTTACCTTTTGCAGCCTCGAGATGAAACTGTTGAACCCAGACGGGTGAAAAGACATAACGCGTGCACAAGCAGCTATTGCCTTCTCAATAGACACACTGGGTGGTGTGTCAAGAGTCCTAACCCCAATGACAGTTGCCTCGGGCGGTAGGAATGATTGTATACGAATAAATAAAAGTATTTTCGCATCTTTATCCGGCTTGTTCGTCCAGAAATATATGAGCATCCCATTTAACTAATAAAGGATTTGTTTTTCCTTTTTTGTTTTTATATCGAGTACCTCGTCATTCGCGAAGGATGTGTCACAAAAAAACCAACAATCAAGTTCACTTGCAAATATAATGATATTTCCATCCCACTAGCTCTTCCTGCAGTTATTTTCTGTCAGTCCATCATCTGTGATTCTCAGTGGATTGCATATCGTCCTGAAAAATTTGATTTTGTGGTCCGAGTTATGTTTTTTGTCGCATATAAAGGAACGACCGACTTCACTGGACTGCGCTAAAGTGCAGAGAAGTTTACAGCTATAAAATGGTAGAATACAACATGTGTTTGCGCTTTGGTGGTTGGTTTGTTGAACCGGTGATTATCTTCTTTCTCTTCAATCGCTCCCGCTCATATCACTATGCTCGTATTATCTGTTCAAAATCCTTTGCTATGGCACATTGCAGTCATAATCTTTCTCGCCGAAAACTGAGGTGCACACGTTGAAAAAAACCATGAACATGATATCTTGCTGGCGAGAGTTGAACAAAATGGAACAAGATGTGGAGTTCATTTCAAGTATGATTCATGCATTCGCAAGATCCAAGCTGAATGATAAAAATTAATACTGAATTTTGATGAAATGATATTTATCTTGAGCTTCCAACGATGATGGATCCTTCAAAGATTCAAAGAATTTCGTAAATTGTTTATTAAACATGGACATATGGCTCACAATAATCTGATGAAAGCGACCTCTCAAAACACTTTAAATTACAGGCTCCACATTTTCTTCCTTATCAATCCAAATCAAATCTGATCCTCAAATTTTGCTGAACGTTGCAGAAACACTGATCCACGTTGCAGGGGGGAATATTTACATTTAAATTATCATGCAAGCTTCACTATTCACAATGGAAATGCGCACCCTGCTAGTTCTTGTCCTAATATTGTATTGTGCCGTCTCTCGACACTCTTCCTCTGCCTCTTCCTCGTCAATCGAGGAAACAAACGACGACAGCAATCGACAGACTCAAAAGTGCGGTGAGGCCCTGATCAACTGGGCATTGGAGCAAAAGCACATGCAAAAGGGCATCCCTAAACTTGAGTGAGCGATTATTTTGTATCAGTCGAACTATGAGAGAGGATAGGTACTAAACTAACCAATAAGTTCATATATGATCTTATAAATATATTTTGAACAACTGGAGCATACTAATTTCAGTTCCCCTCTCATCTAAGTGTTGACACATGCTCTTCCTATGAAGTAAGCATAGTCAACTGATGGAAAAATACAATTGACATTTCAACTGAGACGAATCTGCTGTCCTAAAGAGGAGTGACCTGGTGCTGAACTCACAATGCCTCAGATCCACTTCAAAGCATTGATCACTTGAAGACTCATCATTCACTGCCTCTCGTCCAGCCGTATGTCCTCCGCTCTATTCTATGCGCTCCTCCGCCCATCATCCTTTTCATATGATTCCCACTAGACTCAGCCCTTTCATTATCCATCGTTTATCACGGATTTTCTGTAATTTTGTAGGAACGTTGACTACAGAAAAAAATTTGTGTCTCAGATTTCTATGGGACTAATGTTATTGACTAAAGTGAGGACGGGTAGAACGCCTATCCACTTCATTTGGCCAAATTTGCATATTGAGCCGATCTGTGACCTACCAATTCAAAACGCTCTAACTCGGTCAGTTTTTGACCTACAGAGTCCGATTTTTGTTCAAAATATTTGTCTTTTCGAGATCTTCAATTTTCTCAAAGGTGATCACATGCAAAAACGCCGTCTTTGATCCGTCTCATGCAATAACGTTTTTTTTCAACGAAATTATGCAAATTATCTCGACATTTTCCTCTTGTGATCACGAATTTTATTCTTGAGTTCGATTCCCCACACTTGAATTAAGGTTTTCTCTTTAGCCATCATCCATAACTCTGGTTCCCCGATACTTCTACTCAGTAGCGAAATCCGGACTTGTCGTTTTTCACACTCATTTCACGTTTTGAGTCGTATCTCGCTTCAAAATTAACTTTTCGGAGATTTAAAAAAAGCCATCGATCGCTCTCGATGAGCCGCACAAAACAGTTTTAATAGTCCATGTCGCCAAAGTTGGCCGTTTTCGAGATTTTTCACAATTAATATTTGTATTCGCCTGTTTCGCTGTTGTTTGCAGTGACATTAACGCGATCCATGAGCTTTGCGTTTATAAGCTTGATATGAGTCATATTTGATGTCGCGATGTCATCTTGATACATCTTCAAGAATGAAGTTCAGGTATAATATCGATATTTGAACAAGAACCAAATCAAATAATTGCAGAATGGAGCCGTCGTCGTCGAAGTGATCAAGCACATCGCTGAGGATCTGGCCTTGATGGGAATCCGAATCATGCACCTGCGTTCGGACAACGCAGGTACTGATGAAATGGTAAGAGTAGATCAATCAATTATTCATTCAGGCTACTATCACTCTGCCCCCGTCATGGCCTCCGTCAACAAGATCGCAGCTCAGTTCAAGATCGAGATCGCGTCGTGGAGCTTCAGTGAAGCGCAGGCCGGAAAGTCGACTTCCGATCGCTACTGCGCTCTGTCGAAGGGAGTGAGGGAATCGAAAGTTCGGTCGTCTGGCATGAGCATGGAGGTAAGGTTTCGAGAAAAGGACTGATGGAGGAGGACAAGCACAAGATTGCGGAGGGAGAAGAGCCTTTTTTCTGGTTCCCGAAGAAGAACAAGTCGCCTGAGCCAGAAGATGTCGATGATGAGGCAGTGACTGGAGTTCCCATTTCGATCGATCCAACCATTCCCTCATCTCCTCTCTCAGCCAATGTTCAGCCGAATTCATCAGACATGGCAGCCTTCTTCGACATATCGAGAGTGGACGGCACAAGATAAGGCCGGAGAAGATTACCCAATTCGACTTCGCCCTCGGATTGTACAAGAGACTGCTTGAGGAGGCCCAGCAGGGAATCGGAATCACCCCTCTCGGAAGGAATGACATGATTCACACGAACATGGCTGAGTACTTCGATGACCCTACGAACATCATTCATTCGACTCCAGATGTCGAAAATTTCGACGAGTGAACCTATTGTCTTGATTATACATGTTATTCAGAAGTAAAGCTCATTTTATTGCAGAATACTGTCATTCACATAGGAAAGAAGAGCGAAACAGGCGAATACAAATAGTAATTGTGAAAAATCTCGAAAACGGCCAACTTTGGCGACATGGACTATTAAAACTGTTTTGTGCGGCTCATCGAGAGCGATCGATGGCTTTTTTTAAATCTCCGAAAAGTTATTTTTGAAGCGAGATACGACTCAAAACGTGAAATGAGTGTGAAAAACGACGTCCGGATTTCGCAACTGAGTGGCACTATTGAGGAACCAGAGTTATGGATGATGGCTAAAGAGAAAACCTTAATTCAAGTGTGGGGAATCGAACTCAAGAATAAAATTCGTGATCACAAGAGGAAAATGTCGAGATAATTTGCATAATTTCGTTGAAAAAAAACGTTATTGCATGAGACGGATCAAAGACGGCGTTTTTGCATGTGATCACCTCTGAGAAAATTGAAGATCTCGAAAAGACAAATATTTTGAACAAAAATCGGACTCTGTAGGTCAAAAACTGACCGAGTTAGAGCGTTTTGAATTGGTATGTCACAGATCGGCTCAATATGCAAATTTGGCCAAATGAAGTGGATAGGCGTTCTACCCGTCCTCACTTTAGTCAATAACATTAGTCCCATAGAAATCTGAGACACAAATTTTTTTCTGTCGTAAAAACTCTCGATTTTCCTACAAAATTACAGAAAATCCGTGTTATGTTGTTCTCTTCCTCTGTCCATGCATTGGATAATTCTGCCTTCTCCACTGATGATCCAGCTCTCGTGTCCATAGTGATAAAGTAAAACAATCGTTATGTTACCGTTTATGTCCGTATCTTGCCATCAATGGCTGATAACAAGCAAAGTGATATGATGCAAGGTCGATAGTGACAAGAGTGACCAAACAGACTATGGATTCAGCGATTCACGCATTTATCAGGGGAAACATGACACGTTGCTGGTTGATATGAAATCGATCGAAGGAAAGTTAGACATTCAGAAGGGTGTTGAGGGGATCTGCAGTAGTTGTGTGCGCTTGCTTGTTGGCTTTGCTGTAATTCACAGAATTTCCGACCATCATTGTGCATCTGTTTCAGTATCAAACAATTGCAACATTCATCACACTAACCTCTTGGATTGCGTGCGCTTGTGATGTTTTCCGTGCATGGCCTTCTTGTTGTGCCTAGAAGGAACTTGTCCTACGCTACAATTGGGAATAGTTTCCAGTGTTTCTTTTCCTCTCTCAATGCTAGATCAAATGAACTTTGACTCGTTGCTCACTTTGCCTGAGTCTTCTTGTATCCTCCCTTCTTGTTGCTTTCCGCTTTGCTGCTCATGCGAGATGCTCTGATCACAGATATATGAGATGCCTTCTTCGCCATGTATGTAGTACGAAACGCTCAGTGTAGCATCATTAGCCTTGCCAGCTGTTAGTGAAATCGTCTAAGCATTGAGCTGCTCGACTTTGAAAAATAATTAGCACCGTACTTGTTCGTTTTCTTATCCTCCGCTTTCTTTACGGTCATCTTGGTGACATCCGGCTCGCCAGTGACAATGGTTGACTGAGAAACAATCATTGAATAACTAGAAACAAGACTACCGGTTGCAGAATTACCTTATTCTCGTCATTTTTAGCGATGATAGCCTTATCGTCAGAAGCAGAAGGGATCTCATTGCTCCTCGTTACCGTGCCGACCGCCTGCAAGGAATGCTTTATTGTTTCTTACTGGAGCTCATACACTGATAATCACCCACTAATTCGAATATTTAACACCTTGTCAAACTAAAAATAATAAACGCAAAATCATGACGTACTTGATCGTTCTTCTCGATTTTGACATCCTCAGCGTAGGTGAGTGACACAGCAAAGAGTGCGAGCATAATAAGTAGCTTCATCCTTGCTCTGAGTTGATACATCCACCTCTCACGTCGCTGCCTTTATAGGATCTAGCCCGTTCCGAAAACGCCCAGCCGAGAGGATTGACCGTCTCTCTATTCTTCACCCTATTTCCCCTCCAGAGCCGGAGTAGATAACGCAAAAGAGGAGGAAACCCATCGAGATAGTGCGGGAATGGAGAGAGGCCATTATTAGCTCGGTAAAGGGATGAAAGTGAGATCAACCGGGGAAAAACGAGATCGGGCCGATCTTCGAAGATTAGTCATTGAAAATGCGAGGGACTACTGTCTGACTAAGTGGATTGAAACAATACCGAGGTGTAATTAAGAGAACGAAAATAGATTTTAGTGATTTTCCCAAGTCCATTTCACTTTCCCATTGTTTCAGGGAAGGACTGCGAACTATCTAGTAGCCTGAATTATTTTTATTGATATTATAAGCTATGAATCTCAAAAAACAAAAAAGGAACAAAAAACTTGTCCGACTTGATCTTTGAAGTTGCTCTGATCTTGATGTTGGAACGGGAAATCCGCAGCGCAAGATCAAAGGATGAGAATGAGATCCGCATTATCTTACGCGATCTTGGTCTAGTGAGATCTTTCAAAATTTCCAAGCTTCGCAGAAAAGGAAGGCTTTTGTTTATTATTGCGATTGCACAAATAATGTGAATTTGACACAGATCGAGGCATGATGACTGGGACAGTGAAATCTATCGCTCGCTCGAAGTAAACGTGCTCACGAGCGGTGATCTACTCGGAGATACTCTAGCTGGTTTTCGAGCTCCAAAACGCAGGCTTGGCATTGCGTTCACTGGGTTAAGGCCAAATGAAAGCTGCGGAATCCTATGATGGTGGTTCGGGAGCTGATGGTGATGGTGAAGATTAGAAACACGTTGATGGTTAGTCAATTCAATGGGGCGGTGGACTGGAGACAGGGGGAGACCGAAGAGCTGAAGTTGTTGAGGAGTGAGGGAGGCACCGGAGGGAATGCGAATAGGAGGAAGGAGACTGAGTAGATTCACAGTTGGGAGGTGGAGGTCTGAAAAGAAATTTTGACGTCATTCTGTCAATATTCGCACTAGTTCTTCTAGAGCGCACAAAACAACATTCCATGAGTTTCAAGGCTGATTAATGTTTGCGAGAATTGTATCAGGTGCCTTAGGAGTGAGTGTCGAAGTATAATCTATAAACCGATACCGGGCGCAGCAGGCAACCGCAGTTGCGGCAGAGCTGGCAGTTCTAGACCTTCCACTTTGAAGAGATTACTGCCGAGAGAAGAAGAGCCCAGACCGTGACGAAATAGGGAAGCGGCTCCTGAATGCACATTCTCTAAACCCTCGCCGTGTCCGTTTGTCCGATTTTCATAAGCTTCCTGACTATTATACATAGCGGTTGTTGAGCCTTTTTGAGAAAAGGCAAATGAAAAGAACTAACCTAGTCCTCCAGTGTTTTCAGCGAGTCCGCCATACTCATCATCTGGGACATATTCGTATTCGTTTGAAGACTGCGGTCGACTCTGTAATACGCTCATATTATTTACGTTCCCTTTCACTGATCATTGGCACAGGGCTTATGAACACTAGATACCTTCCGAGAGGATCAGACTAATCGGTAGGTCGATTCAAGAGGGATGAACGTTGCTGTGTTTGCTGTCCTCTAAGTCCGACCCCTCTAATTGATGTTTCAGTAGAGAATGTGGAGACACTATCATCAGCACTACCTGTCGCTTCCATTCTCGTTGACCCTTCGTGTTCACTCTAGGGGCAATGGGTTGAGAAGACACTGCCCGCACTGCTCCTCCTATTTCGGTATTGCTCGAGAAAGCATCGGAATTGACTCCTGCCGGAGCTAGCAGCCTCGAGTTTATGGTCTGTGCCTGAACGTTCCGCTGTGCATTTTACATTTACCATACACAAAACTATTGGAGAAACTGAGGAACGCAAACAACTAAAATGTACATGTACTTACTCCCCCAGCCAGACAAATCAATACGTAAATTCAAACCGATAGACAACAATGGCTTACATCACCACTAGCCGATGCAGCAGCAGCTGCAGCCAGCGGACCTGCAGCACAGTTACCCGACCCACTCACGACCGACCCCGGAGGACAGACAAGCTGAATAGAACACCCTTTATCACGCACGCCCAGGAATGAACAATGAACCAGTGGACGACGATACCAGTACGTAAGACTAACCACGTGTGAAAATGAAGACACCGAACATGTAGAAATATGGGTTCTATGGGTCATGGATGCCCTGACGCTCCTTGGCTCACCCTAATAAGAGCCTCGGCGAAATCTTGCTTCTTCTTTTCCTCGGTTCGTTGCCGTTTCTGTTCCCACTCTTCTCTTCGAAGGCGTTCCTCCCGCTCGATTCGCTTCCTGAAATACATTGTTCATCAATATTCTTTTTCTTTTCGAAAGTCTTTTAGTCTTTTCGAAATAAAAGCATGTGAGAACTGGAATGAGCTAATTCTCGATAAATAGTCGATCTCAAACTGAACCTTGCCTCCTTCTCCCGCTGTTCTCTCTCCTCGTCACTGATCCTCACTCGAATCTTAGTCGGCACTTGAGTTGAGGTCCTCTTCGTCGTTGTCTTTGATGGTTTCGGTGTCGTCGAAGGCTCGACAGTCGCGGTGCCATCGACCTCGGAAGGATCCTGAGAATGATATACTTCTTAATAGTGATGCAAATTTCACTGTACATCTGGCCTTTTACTGCAAATTTGAGAACAGTGAGTAAGTGTAGGGTATTGCGCTAACCTCTTCATTCCTGCTCCGTCTATGCTTGTTTCTCCTCCTTCTTCTCTGCAGCACCCGCCTCGACTCCTCCACATCATCATTCGCGTTCTTATCAGAATATCTTCTTCTGAAAAAATAAAATATCTAAAAAAATGCGAAACCAAATCATTCATTATTCTTACCTGTCTCTGCTCAATTTTCTCGATCTTCTGTCCGTGCTCTCCTCATCTGCTTCATCATTATTCCTTCTGTGGTTCTTCCTCCTTGACCTCCTATCCTCAATATGTCCCTCTTCAGAACTTGTGCTTCTCTTCACTCGTCTAGGCACGGTAAACTCATTCTCTGAAACAATTAGAACATATAATTATTTCCTCGAAGTAAAATATCTGATAGTGATTTTATCTGATTCACCTGTGAAATCCGTGTGAAGTGGCTCGAAAGTGATAGGGAGAGCGGAACCGATCGTAGAAGTGGGGGATCGGGCGAGTTTGTTGCCCCGATCGACCAGGACAGAGAACAGCTTGTTCATCTGAAATATGTGCGCGACAACTAATGAAACTGCCATGTTCAATTATTGGGATTATGGATGGCAACTTCAAACGAGCCGTTTGTAAAAGCCTTACCATGCAACTTTATGAGCATAATCAATTAGCCTCACCTCCTTCTCTACGTCCCTCACTTCATCCTGGATAGTCCTCTCGTGCTTCTCTTCCATCACTGTTGAGGTCACCTCCTCATTCTCTTTCTCTTCTTCCTCCCTCTCATCCCTCCTCCTTTTTTCACTCTTCAGCAACTGTCTATTTCCACTTTTGTCACTACTGTGTTCGTGTCGATTCTTGAGAGAGATCTGAATAAACGAATTAATGTACAAGGAAAGCTTGCACCGAATACTTGACCCTTGGGTGGTTCTCAAAGGAAAATACTACTTGGCCATCTGACTGGCAGTACAACCTCTAAGACAGGCCAGAACTATTGTTCAGCACCTCATTAGCATCATCCCTGCTAGCGCTGCTCTCAGGACTTGCAACATCGTCTATCTCTCCAGACGTGATCTAAAATATTGATTGATTACTATTCAGGCACAAATCGATGAGTAGTCACTGATCTCTTTACAGCAAGAAGATGTGAAATGAGTGAAGCATACTTCATGTACTCTTCTGCTTCCAATCGTTCTCTCGTGTTTCTTCTTAGTTTCTTCTTCGCCATTGCCTCTTCTCTTGCTATGCTCCATTCTTCGAGAATCCTTCCGACTCGGCATCTTCTCTTCGCTTACCTCCTCCATGTCATCTTCATATTCCTCCAATTGTCGGTGCTCTTTTCCTCGATGGCGTTTTCTTGAGTTATCCGTCTCCGTAGATTTGTCGTTCTTCATTTCCTTCCGATCTACCGTCTTTCTCATCGCCTCCACCTTCTCATTGCTGTCCTCGTCGTTCATCTTTTCGTGCTGTCTCCTCTTGCTTCCTTCCCTCCTGTCACCGTGGCTATGCTTCCTCTCTGCTTGCAACCTTCTATGATCTTCTTCCGAGTTTAGGTGATCCTCCTCCTCCCAAGGCGTTTCCTCCATCTTCCCCATTATCGTCTTCACACCTCTCGCCTTGCCGTGCTCCCCTCTCCTCTTTCCCAGTCGAGTGATCTCATCTTCCTCTTCCTCCTCAGATTCGGAATTTTGCCAGTCCTCATCAGATCGCTGACTTTCTCCTCTTCGCTTCTTCACGGTTCTCACAGGTTTCTTCTCTTGACTCCTTTCCCCATCTTCCTCTTTCCTCAATTTCTTTCTCCTTTTCTCGTCATTATCATTCTTCGTGTCCACCTCTTCTACATCTTCGCTGTCTTCCTCGTGATGTCTCCTCTTCACTGCTTTCTTAGTACTCACCTCCTCACTCTTCCTCTCGTCTTCCTCTTCTTCCTTATTTTTCTTGTGTTTGTGTTTTCTCAACTGCGTGTGTTCTTCACTCTCACTGTCTTCACTTCTCCTCTTGTTCTTCGGATGATGGGACCTCATAGTTTCCTCGGCGCTCTCATCCCTTGTGTGCTTTCTTGATGGTCGTTTAGTGGTTGCTTCTTCCTCCTCTTCAAAGTACTCCTCACTCCTCTTCAATGGCCTTCTCTTCATATCCTTGTGTCTAGTCGACGAGTCCTCCTCGCTCTCTGCATTATCGTTCTTCTGCTTCCTCCTTCTCTTGCTGTGTTTCTCATAATCCTGATTCTCCGATTCCACATCTTCGATAGCGGCACTATCTTCGTGATGTCTCCTCTTCACTAGTTTAGGTTTCTTCTCCTTTTCGTGATCGTCCTCCTCCTCATCATCATCCTTTACCTCCATCCTCCGCTTTCTCGTTTTCACTCCTCTTGCTGGTTTCGTAGCCTCCTCACTGATTTCCTCATCTGTCTCATCTCTCATATTTTCCGTCCTTCTAGTCGTATCCTCCGTCCTCCTCCTTCTTGATCTCGCCACCTCCTTACTCTCCACGGCCTTTCTTCTCTTAGCAGACCGGGAGATCTCCTCACTTTCTTCTTCTTCCTCATATGTATCTTTCCTCTTGGATTTCCTCGATGAGTGATCGCTCTCATGTCGACTCTTCGTCGGAGCCTCTTCACTACCGATGTCCTCTTCAGAATACTCTTCTGAATCCTCAGGTGTGGTGGTCTTCGCAGTGGTCGTCGTTGTCGTTGAGACTTCATGATGACGATAAGAATGTACTTCATCCTTCCCCTCCGTCACTCCATCCCCTCGGACCTGCTGATTGGCGTGGCTGTGGGTCTTTGAGGCTCTGGCTAGGACTGCGCGACGCTCGGCCTTTGCGCGTTCCTGGAAAGTTATTTATCTTTCTTTATTCCACATAGTGTCACCGCTCAATTGTTTGAGACAATCGAATGGCGATGTGATGAAGCATAACTCGTTCTATTCCTCTCCTCTAATCCGCAGAAACGAGCACACATGAACAATAAATAATCTCTTACAATTGGATAGACGAGGTTTGAGGTCTAAGATATATTGGCTTGTTGTACACAATCACCAGCGAATATCATTGCTCCTGCTCCCCAGCAAAAGTATATACAACGAGTGAAAAATATTCAAAATCTCCTTTCACTCACCTTCTCCTCCTTCTCCTTGAGTTCGGCAGCCTCTCGAACCTCTTGACGACGACGCAGTTCGTCCCTCTTGGCCTGCAAGTATTCATTACTAAATTTGATTCGTCTGATTAAGGGCTATCGCGAGTTACAGCCTTGAAAGATTGTTGATCCTGCGCACTGGAAAAATGTTCCAAACTCGATTTGATTTATATGGAAATTAAAAATTACTATTGTACATTTTTCTTTCTTTCTTCTCTCTCCAATTCCCTTTTCTCCGCCTCTCGCTTCTTCTGCAGCTTTGTCTTCTTGCGGAGCACTCCGGAGAAGACTCTGGCCTGGATAACACAACTTGTTGTATAATTTCTGAATGATCAATGACCTGTACACAATTTAACTAAGCAGGCTTGTTGTCTTGACGACGATTTCATCTGTACACGCACTTCACATCATATTGAAAATGTGGGATGGGCAAAGATATTCACAATCACCTGTTCCATCTCCTCCATCTCTGCCATCTGATTCTTCTCCTGCTGATGCTTCAGCCTCTCGGCGAGTCTCGCCCTGCTCTCTTCTCTCTCTCTTTCCATCCGAGCGGTCCATGACTGCTCGTTCTCGGAGATCACCTGATTACAATTATTTCGACTAAGAAAATTATCTGAATTGCGTGGAATGATTGTCCTTTTTTGACGAAGAGATACGATTGCAAAACCTTTGAATTTGATGGGAAATGGAAGTTATGGATTGAACCTGTCTCAGTGCTATCACACCCGATGCCTCCGTCTCCTTCGTTTTGATAGAATCGCGCAGGAATTGACGCTCCTCGCGCTTCTCGAGACGTGATAGCGTCTGGAGAAAATGATTATGACTGAATAATTTAAATTGAACAAAATAATATAAAGGAATAAATTTTAATGATGATTTCGAGAGCGTAGTTCGACAGTTCACTCTGTGACGCAACCTGCTTCATATGAAACTCAATTTAAAAAGTATTATTGATCCAATTATTGTGTCTAGAAAGTCTCTAGACTAAATAATCAGGAACAGTGTCCCTTATAATCAGAATATTTTATCAATCAATAATCACCTTCGGTTTGTCCTTGTCATCTCTGTGATTTGGCTGGGACGCTTTGATGATGCGATCCCTGATGACGGAAGGCACGGGCCGCATAATAGTCCGAGGAAGCAGTTGCGGCGCTTCTGCAGAGGTTTGTTAGCGTATTCTCCAAGAACCACCTTCATAGGTACAGCGTATGCTGTTGTTGTTCGCAAACATTGATTTTCCGGTCTTTATTGATTAATATTTATGACCTACCAGTGGCATCCTCCTCCTCCATCAGCTTATCCTTCCCGAGCGCAGGAGCGTCCAACGCCGAGGTGTACAGGGTGTGAGGGTTCCTGAATTGCATAAATTTTCAATGCTTTAGATCTAATTATTCTCTACTAGACATGTCAAAGAATCGATAATGCAATGGGTGACGAAAGAAAACAAACAAAATCAGCAGCCGTTATCTAACTATTTCTCTTTTTTCCATACTTCATGATATGTTTCGCTGATAACTATTCATTCTTTGGCGCACCCAAATATCGAATCACCACTGACGGCAGCGCAAAAACAACCAACTTCTTCTGCCGCTCGGCCTCTGCCTCAATTGTTGCAGCGGGAGGTGCAGCAGGCCGCCCATGCTGGATGTACTCAAGAAGAGCCTGGACTTGATTTTTGTTTCCATTAGCCCTCATTTTTGACATTGACAATGAAGATCTGAAAACAATATAAATTCACTCACATTGGGCGCCTTTCTATTCAACGAATTCGGTAGCGAAGGCGATTCGTCCCCACTACTCCTCGTTGAATCGATCGCGAGTTGGAACTTGAAAGAGCTGCTCTATTATTTGCATTCAGTATGCGATGAATCGTTACTGCAGTTTATGATGAGAAAACAAATGTTTTGATTACCCCATTTCTCTTCTTCTTCTCCCTCTTCAGCTCCTCCTCCGCTTGCGCTCTGAGTTGCCTCTCGAGCTCCTCATTCTTCCCACCACCAGTGGGCGCCTCGTGATAGCCGCGTGCATTCACGGATATCTACAACTTCATTGCTGAGTGTTTGCTCAGCTGGAACAGAAATACGTCAACATTTCTCATAATTTCTAGGAACTGCTCGATATAATCGATTTTTAACCATGCATCACGATTTATTTCTATCTTTTCCGAAATGGGCCTTGCCTGAGCGCTGACGATCCCTTTCGCTTTTTCGAGACCCATTTGACGTATGGCGGGTGAATACGTCATTTCAAGTCCAATTCAAGTGTAAGTTCACCGTGTCATCCTCCTCCTCCACTGGCGCCTTCATCGGTTCGAGCGCCTCCATCGCCCCGTCTGGCGGCCATCGATCGTCCTCGCCTGCTGGGGCGACGCCGCGCTTCTGAACAGTCACGAAATCTGGCACTACACACATTCCTTTTATATTCATTTTAACACTGAGAAGTCTTCGTGGAGGCACCTCGCACACATTTGTGTATTGAATTGAATATTTTTTGTGAGCGTGGTGCCTCGACGAAAACACCTTGGTATTAAAATTAATACGCCGTTTTCTGTGTGTATATCGGATGAGAGCATTCGACTTATAACCTACTGGAAGAGAACTATTTCGCAATATCGTCTCAAACTCAAACAGTTGTCTATTGTATGCAAATCGTGCTCATCCGGTAGGTTATCATCCGAATGTTCTCATCCAATCGAGACAACTTCCACCACATCTCCTAACCGAAACTTGGTGAATTAATGATCCTCAAATAGTCAATGATTTTTTCCTAATTCGACCGGGAGCTGATAGGGCATATAGTATGGGACAGCAAATGCTAGTCGATTATGTTTTTTTCTTCAAATGATCTCCGAATGAGAGAGACGATCCAACTCACTTTGAACGAAAACTGTCGAAGTTGGGCTGATGTGAATGTGACGAGGCTCACTGTACAGAAGATAAATAGCCATCCCCGCATTATTCGAATCTGCAACGCATACAGTTATCGATGGCAATAGGACTATTAGCAAATAAGACTCAGAATTACAATTTCAGACGAGCTAACAAGAGGTGATGCGTGGGCAGCGTGGAAAGGTTTCCCAAGAGATCTCGATCAATTTCAAATGATTTTGAGCTTAGAAGGCTGTGGAATAGAGCAAGGTGATTAAAATGACAAAAGGACGAGGAAAAGAGGGCGAAAAGATGTAGAAAAGTGCCGCGAGGAGCCGGACATTAGAGGAGGAAACAAAAGAGGATCGCGCGACCTTGCGGCAAGGAGGGTTGGCAAGGGGAGATTACGGATTGGAGGGAACTTGATCACCTCCTCGTGAACCAATAAATTCGCGGTGTTTAGCACCGCACTCACTTTATCGATTGCTGAGTTCATCTCTATGGAGTTGCAATAGATCTTCATTTCCATGCATTTGCTTAGAGTTAGGGATGCGGAAGCGAATATAGGCTGCAACTTTCACTCCTGCCAAGAGAGAACTTCCTCATTATCGCTCGGAGAAATTCCGGATTGAGCATCGCCTCTCATTTCGACAAGAACGGTGAACTGGCTGAAGTTATGATTCATTACATATAACCCCTCTGTCAGCTACTTTAGACATGTCACCTCTAGTTTTTTTTTGCATTATCTTTCTCGATCAATTACCGTAGAAATAGGCAGAAGTTTGTTTTGTTTTCAGGAATGCTTCTGGACATTAGTCCCTTTGTTCTCACATTTCCGGTTCACCTGGAGTTGACAATCCCAAACTATGCGACCGAATGGGCTATCAGCGAGAGTGAAAGTGCATCTATAAATATCCGCCGATCAGAGAAAATAGAAAAAAGGTCGATACACTATCATTATCTGATGGATAAGTGCAAGGCGGGGTTCAGCAATGATACAAAAGCGTGGCTACCACTTGTCATTATCCCATCACTTCACCATGCGGTTTCCCATCCTGATCAACTTATTATTTCACGTCATCGCGTCTTCACAGGTCCGTGTTTTTTTTTTGTTTCCTTCAAGAAACATCTATATATTTTCAGGAAAATAAGAGCCCGCTAATTCAACGGCAAACACGACTATTGAAAGGACAGAGAGGTTCGCCAATT
Source organism: Pristionchus entomophagus (assembly GCA_036245825.1). Taxonomy (NCBI): domain Eukaryota; kingdom Metazoa; phylum Nematoda; class Chromadorea; order Rhabditida; family Neodiplogasteridae; genus Pristionchus; species Pristionchus entomophagus. The sequence goes on from BTSX01000002.1 coordinate 36,582,610, forward strand.
CATAAACTAAAACCAAACCAAATATTATGTTTTAGTATCGCAAATCGGGTCTTTCTCTTGCTTTCGACTACAATGGAATTCAGTTGCGAAGTTAGTTGCTATCTCACATGGACAAATGTTGCTTGCATGATGTGAAATCGCTAGAAATAAGAATCCACTCGTAATTGCTGCTCGTTTAGCTAACACAACAAATAATAATTTATCTACGCGACAAGATTGAAAGAAAATGTGATTGAAACATAATTGATGAATCCGTCCCAGATTGGGCAACATCATCGATGCTCGTCTCGTCTACGTCGAGGCTGACCAAAGCGAGATCCCGGTGTCGAAATCGGTAACAATTCTTGTCTTTCTTCAAGCGATGGCAGATCGAAACCCCACACTCTTTTCCCGTTTCTCTGATCGGCGAGAGAACACGCAAATTGAGAAGATTAAATTCCGTTTTGGCATCATTCCTCTCTTCCATATCATACTTTATTCCAGGTTCGTGCGGCGCTCGAGCGGTCGGCTGTTAATCTTCCAACTGATCCGATTTGCGTAATTTTCACCATTCCTTTACCTCAAAGCGGCATGATATGAGTTCAATTGCTTGTTGGGAATGTGCACTCACATACAATTGGTCACGAGTTGTCTCTGCATTCCAGATTCATGTGCTTGCTGAGCACCTCCTAGCTGAGGTAGTTCTCTACAATATCGGAGTATCAGAGCCTGATGTTGTCAAGACTGAGATCAAACCCGATGATCCATCTAATCCTTCTCCGACCGTCGTGACGATGCGCCACTGGCTGCGGCGGTACGAGGAGTTACTGAGGGAGGCCGATCTGGAGGGGTGAATGATCAACAGACACGTGGCAGCTAGTTTCTGAGCAAGAAGCGTTGCATGCCCCTCAGAGCACGAATTTTCATGAAATGCTCGACCTGACAACACCATCACGAAGTGACCTTTGTGAATGGAGGCGCCTTACTTGTGTTGCAATCGTGCATCTTGGTCAGAAAAAAATTTGAGATCGGATTCTAATCGGATTCTACGCTCAGAACTACACAAGAAATTCATTTAGTCAGATTTTTTCGAAATAAAAATTGTTCAAATTTTTCAATAACCAATAGGCCAGGGCGGCCTACCGCCGCGAACGCATGGCGGAGACTAGTGGTTGGGGCGCGAGCCTTCTTCTACCATTTTGCAAAACATGGTCGATCGTGGGGCTCGAACCGGTGATATAGCGGCCTTCAGTCAGACACCATAACCAATTAGAAAAAAATTTTATTCTTCAGGAAGATTCTCAAATCGCCCCCGTCTGGCTATTGCGAACTCGTCACGATGGAAATTCCGACTATTGATTTGCTTCCAACTGGAGAGGCGCCGACCCCCGCGAAATTTCGACAGTACGTTTCTCTTCGCTTCTATTACACCAGTGCTCAATCCACGTTGTTCAATATTTCGAAAGAAATAGTGTGTAATATCCGCGCATTCACGTGCAGATCGAGCAGAAATCCTATTGAATTCGTCATTTCTGGCATGGAACTGGCATAGACTCACTCGATCCGTAGCACGTTGACCTGACAGAGCTGTAGTTTGCTCGAATTTTCGAAACTTTCTTATCTACTTATTTCTGTTAGGAAGTTGTAAAGGTGTGAAGAATTCGTATTACCATGTCATTTTATATCAAATGCCGTAATATATCAAATTGCTGCACTACATTCCATCATTTCAGAGGAATCTGTCGCGGTTCGTGCTTCGTCGACCCCGTTTCGAGGCGCAAACGCTGCTGTAAACCCGCGACTCTGGAAGATTTCGAGGCAAGCGAGCGAGTTTGCGTCGTTTCTATGCCTAGCCGATAGACACATATCCCGTCAGCCTCTCTAGTCTCGACTGTCAATCAATGCACGTCCGAGCACCGCGATCATACGCGGCGATAAGCGTCTATCAAGGATCATTGCTTTCCTTCTCTAACTCTCCAACATTCCTCCTGTATCTAGAGGATTTTGGGGATTCATGCGCCAGCCTCTGGAATTCGAAGATCATTATCTTCAGAGCTGGGTGATGACAGAGTTCAATGAGCTCTTGTAAGGCTCCGCTAAGTCGGGATGGAATGTTGATTAGGGTTCCGTCTTCTAGAGCGTTCAGAGAATTCGAGAAATGGCCCATTTCGGAAAAAGCCTCAAATTTCCGCTCAGTATTCCCCTGGGGACGTGTGCAGCGGACACGTTCCGAGAAGGGATTACCGCCCAATTCTGACGCATTTCAGTTCTCCTACGCGACCGCAGACGGCTCGAGAAGGTTCCGCCGCATCGCTCGCTTTCTAGTCACCGCCTGTGGTTTTCGGTGACCCCGTGACGTCTCTCCGTCTAATGGAACCTCCTTCCGCCCCCTTCCGAACTTTGGATCTCTCCGATTATTTCCAAGATCTCTTCCAATGATATCAAGCCTCTGATTAATCACAATGCCCGCTCTGTTTCCAGACGGTTCCGTATAAACTATCGAATCCGTCTTCTGACTAGTTCGTTTTCCACCGAATTTCTCTCATGTTGGGGGGAATGTTCTCACTTCTGATCTTAGGCTATAAACTACACATTTTCCCTAATCACTGATTGCTTCCTTGTCGGGTCAAACTGTCCCCCTTGCTGACCGGACGATGGTCGTATCACCGCCTACTGATAAGCGCTAATCTCGCAAGTAATAACCAATGCTCACCCCCTCCTAGGTCATACCACGAGACGATCCCAGAGGAGCGCCCGTCTGTGGTGATCGTTCATCTCCGGACTCCGACCCGACAATGACTGGACAGCACTCGCAACTGGTCTACCTATTCGTCTACCTGGCCCTGTTCGTCTCGACTGTGAGTTTACTTCTTAGTTTTTTTTTTAGATAGGAGAGAGTTAAACCGTTATACTGTTTTGAAGGCTGTCAGAGTGAGGAATGATCGTTTTTCGGATCGGCGACACATTCTTAACTAAATCATCCGATTTTCAGGCCAATGCCGTCATCATCGAAGAGCAGTGGGTCGCTGTAAAGGATTGGTTCTCGAGGATCAAGAACTTTGTAAGTTCAGCTCCCGCTTTATGATGCTTTTATGAACGGTTAGCAGCATCTTCTGGTGATTGTTTCTGGTAATAACGCTGTGTTATAATCAAAAGGTGCAAAACGATTAAAAGTGAAATTATGTATTTTTCAGATCACTGATGGTCCCGCTACCACTACCACCACCACCACGACTCCTGCACCTCGTTTCAAGCCGCGCGGCACGCTGGGACCCCTCCAGAGACAGCCGTCGCGGCTGCACATGAACGCGCAGTGAGTGAACTGAGTCATTTGTAACAAGCCAATACCGATATTATCTTCCAAAATATACCTATTCACAGTAGACTGGACGATCTACTGCGAATGTTCCAGTTATGCCGCTAAATTCCCTCTTGCTTGTGCTGAGATAGAGATAGTAAATTCAAACTGTTCTAGTTTGTACGTGATAATCTAATGTGATGATAGTCTCTGAATAGAGCTGTCCGTATTTCAGCGAGAACTATTTTCCCGTTTTTTTGGCATGGAAAGAGCGTGAGTTCTGACTGTCCGATAATGATAGAGCCTTGCGTCATCGCGCGAATACTGTAGAATGATAAATGGAAAAAGCGCTCATGCATAATATTCTGTTTCTATTATTTTTTCAAAGGTACAGAGTTGCATTGATTAAAATATGTTTTGATGCATATCTGAACGTTTTTAGGAAACCGAATATTCATAATAATAATGCAATTATGCTGACAATATTTTATTACCATATCCCTTTCTGGTTCCGCGGCGCCGGTTGTGAGATCTACTACCGCGTCTTCGCCACACAGTCACTTCTCGCGGATGGCGAACGAGTCTACGAGCCGCTCACTTATGAGTCGTGAGTATAATATTTAGATTCTCTCGCATCTCTTTTCAAGTTCTATGTTTTCCTCTTATTAGTTGAACTAAGAGTTCCCAACATAATTTTTCAGAATTAACTTTTAAGAGACCGGCTCCGTTATTTTGAAGCATTTTGGCCCTTGCCCGGAACCGGTGCGCTAGCAATGAGAACCAGAGGCTCCTGCTTGAGTGTCAAGAGGGTCTTGGTCCCGTATTTCACAATCCGTCACTTATCTGTGGTTACTGCCTCTACGAGGGGAGAAATGATAATTTCAATGAAAAATGGTCGAAAAAAATTATTTTTTCAACCTTTCGGAATAGACCCAATTTATCTTTTGCGTTAATTTAGAGGTGCCCTGAGGATATCCGTTTTCTGTAATATCCGTTCAGATTGATTACAACTTATTGCGAAAGTCACTTTTCGCCTCTTCATTTCGGATTTTTGGGTCTAGTGGCACATTTTTGGCGAAACTTCCAGACCGCACTATATACATTTCGAAGTCCTTACATCCATGCATCGATATTTTCTATCGTCGCGCTCATTCATTCTCTCCGAATCCACTCCGAGATAAATTAAGTCCGAAAAAGGTCGTTTTGGTACAATAAAAATTTCTAACTTTTTTCTTTCTCTGTTTCATAAGCTCTAATGCCGAAATTCAAATTCTACGCGCCAAACTACGTAAGAAAATACTACATTCTGATTTTTCTGAGATGAAAATTTTTCAACTTTTTTCATGACCCCAGGGTCATGGTCGTTTTTGGGTCAACTTTTCATTTCAGCTTTTCATCTTCAGGGTGGTATACAATATACCTTTTTTATTTGATAAAATTGGAGAGCAAGCACTTTACTTCTTATAGTTAAAATATGGAAAAGAACTAAAAAATACCGGTTTGACGAAAAGCATTTAAAACGACGGTCAACTCGTTCAAAATTTAGTTCATTATTCGCTACCTACCAGGTATTCGTGCAAATTGAAATATCATGCACATAAGTAAATGTTTCAACATTTACTGTTTCACTTTATGGTGGAATAATAAGACTGCACGATTATGAGAAAAAATTTTTTCGACCATGACGAGTTATGAATTTCGCGCCACATACTTTTACAAACGCAGTAACAGCGCACGCTCTAACTAGTATAACCATGCAGTCTCGTGGTTACTGCATTGAATCCATGCGATATGGGGCTCTGGCACTTCCGTGTTCGCCTCATTTATTAGCTCAAAAATGTGATTTGCAAAATTTGCACATTTCAAAAACTTGCAAACTCCGAGATAAATTAAGTCCGAAAAAGGTCGTTTTGGTACAATAAAAATTTCTAACTTTTTTCTTTCTCTGTTTCATAAGCTCTAATGCCGAAATTCAAATTCTACGCGCCAAACTACGTAAGAAAATACTACATTCTGATTTTTCTGAGATGAAAATTTTTCAACTTTTTTCATGACCCCAGGGTCATGGTCGTTTTTGGGTCAACTTTTCATTTCAGCTTTTCATCTTCAGGGTGGTATACAATATACCTTTTTTATTTGATAAAATTGGAGAGCAAGCACTTTACTTCTTATAGTTAAAATATGGAAAAGAACTAAAAAATACCGGTTTGACGAAAAGCATTTAAAACGACGGTCAACTCGTTCAAAATTTAGTTCATTATTCGCTACCTACCAGGTATTCGTGCAAATTGAAATATCATGCACATAAGTAAATGTTTCAACATTTACTGTTTCACTTTATGGTGGAATAATAAGACTGCACGATTATGAGAAAAAATTTTTTCGACCATGACGAGTTATGAATTTCGCGCCACATACTTTTACAAACGCAGTAACAGCGCACGCTCTAACTAGTATAACCATGCAGTCTCGTGGTTACTGCATTGAATCCATGCGATATGGGGCTCTGGCACTTCCGTGTTCGCCTCATTTATTAGCTCAAAAATGTGATTTGCAAAATTTGCACATTTCAAAAACTTGCAAACTCCCACTTGAAAAAGCTCATTATGTTCGTCTATCATCGCAGCCCCATATCGCATGTATTCAATGCAGTAACCACGAGACTGCATGGTTATACTAGTTAGAGCGTGCGCTGTTACTGCGTTTGTAAAAGTATGTGCTCGTCATGGTCGAAAAAACATTTTTCTCAAAATCGTGCAAAGGCTTATTATTCCACCATAAAGTGAAACAGTAAATGTTGAAACATTTACTTATGTGAATGATATTTCAATTTGCACGAATACCTGGTAGGTAGTGAATAATGAACTAAATTTTGAACGAGTCGTTTTAAATGCTTTTCTCAAACCGGTATTTTTAGTTCTTTTCCATATTTGAACTATAAGAAGTAAAGTGCTTGCTCTCCAATTTTATCAAATAAAAAGGTATAGTGTATACCAACCTGAAGATGAAAAGCTGAAAAGTTTAAAATTATTTCGAAAAATCGAAATTTCTCGAACATTTTCAATGCGATCCGGATGAAACTTGGCAGGTGTGATGACATGAATATTGTACAAATTTTGAGATATCACTCAATTGAAACGATAGCAAAAGAGCAAAGTCGGTTTGGATACGGTATTTTTTTGAAACTTCCGTCATTTAGCGGAGCATGATCTGGAACACTAAACCCGTGGCGCCTGAGCTACGCTCGTCGAGTACTACCTCCTCACACATTTAGAGAGAAATCGATTTTTTGCTAGTGCCAAGCATATGTTCACTGTGTCAGATATTCACTTTTAAATCCCCATTTAAAAATAATTTTGCAGAGGTCACTGCTCGCACGATTGCTACCAGGACAAGTACACGGGCAAGTGGGTGTGCTGTAAGCCGATGAAAAGAGAGCCGGTTGAGGTGAGCATTATTGTTCTGAATTTCAGAAATTATTGCTCGTTCGTCCACTCGCGTCTTTAACCTGCCGATCCCTAGATACAAGTTTACACAATATACAACTTGAAAACCCTTGACACTTTTCACGTTACGAAATAGTCTTGCGCCCTTCCGGTAAAGTTTCGAAACATTAACTGTTTACAACCAGACAAGGAGCGTTACCATAATGACGGGAACAACATGATAATCACGGACAATGACTAATATGTTATTTTAGGTTTGTAACTATGGAATAAATCTATATTGCAGCTCTACTACTTCCGCAACGCGAGCAGCGAACTGCGTCATCGTAGCGTGGACAATGCAGCGATCATCTCGTGCGACTACTCCTCCGGAGTCCTGACTCAAGACTGACATCACTTCTACCAGTAGTTTAGAAATGCACCAAACTATTCGTTTGTGTATTTCGGACTGCTTCACTCATAGACTGTCGGTTCTATACTAAACGTTAATGTACATTTCACTATTGCTTCTTTTTCTCGCCTTGTATCTAACCCCGAGTGCTATGTACATTCCTTGTTGATCTCTCTTCGTTCATCACATGATCTCATCTGTATCATTCGTTCGGTGGAAAATAACAGGAATCGTTGGATGAAGTTTCGAATCATTTCAAACTTGTGCACACCATTGAACATAGTAGAAGCAAAGTTTTGATAACTATAGTGATAATTTACTTTAATATGCAAGCAGTTAGGAATCCAACCATACGTCAAATGGGTCTCGACAACGCGAGAGGGCATGTCGGCACCGCGGCCAGACCCACATCGGCAAAGCCTAAAAAATCAGCAAAATGCGCAGTAAAATCGGTTATATTTGGCATACAATGTCGGCAAATTTGTTTGGGAACATCGGCAAAAAATTCACAGTGAGAACTCATTTGACGTATGTTGACGTATGAATTCAACTGTTTCCTGAAATAGTGAGAGACGTATTATGAATCCTACTGTAGGTTGAAGGCACAGACTCCTTGCAAAGTCGAGCCAAAGCTGGCTGAGACTGACAGGAGTCTCCCCTCTCACATGACTACGAGAGTCATCCAACGTCTCCGAGATAACGCCAAAAAAACGCCCGTCAAACGGGTTTTGTGACGAGTAAACGTGCAAGGCTTTACCGGTAAAGGAGAGGGACAATAAAATGGCTAGGTGATTATTGCGTCAATTCTGCGGTAAGCAGGGGTAGTCTAGTCTTTTCCTCCGCTTTCAGCGAGGATGACGAATCGTCAGACGACGTCGCCGACTCCAGACTGCGCTTCTTCTCGACGTCATCGGTGTGATTGTCGTGGTCGGGCACGCCTGAATCGGTGTTCATTATTAATTTTACAAAGAATGAATTGTATAAATGATTTCATTAATGGTATTTGCAATATCAATCAGAACTGTGGGCTTAGGCGTATGTCTCGTAATCGTCGAAACATGTATGAATTTGCTTGGTGTGGCCACCAAGCAAATCCGTTTTCACAAAATTGAGATCAAACCGCTATTATTGTTGTAGTTCGACTTTCAAACGGGTTCTCAAGCTGACATGCCGATTCACGATAGGGATTGCTGTCAAACGTTACTGGTTTACTACTGGTTTGGATCCAAATGTGACAGGTTTCCAGGAAAGACTGACCGGCGGACAGGAAGAATGAGAGAATGACGGGGATGACGACTAGACCGTGGAAGAGGCCGAGAATCGCGACCTGGGAAAGGGAATCATAATAAAAATAAACGTTTGGGTTATCGAGTCTACTTTCTGACATTCAGAGTATCAAAATAGCACAACACCATGTTTCTATGAATTAAAACTAGTTATGCAAGATTTCAAGTGATTACAAGTATATTGTAAGAATACCTACCAGCATGACAGTCTTGGCGAAGCTGTTGAACACGTAGATTTTTAGCAGGAAGAGAGGCGCGACGCAAACGAATGTGGAGAGGGAGGCCTGAACAATTTATTATTATTATTATCTTTTTTTCGAAATTTGTAGTACACAGTCCTTTTACTAATGTATTACCAAGTGAGTTTCATGCAATATTACCTCGAAAATGGGCTTTCCAACGGCCTCGAGGATCTCGCTCATTCGCCGAGCGCGCGATTTTGAGGAGCGAACAGCTGGAATTATATTTTTTGAAAATATATTTTACCCGCAGTGTTTTGCTATTTTTCATTAAAACTCCGGCTTCTCTAGAAGCAAAAACTCAAATCACCTCGCTCCTTGTAGAAATGATAGCAGATATGTGCTGAGAAGTCCACTGAGAATCTAAAATTGTATCATAATTCAGTGAACCTATGTTTCTGATATTGCATTTTTGCTAGAAGTCAGATTATGAATAAGGTAAATATAAATCTGACCCAATAGCCAACAAGATATTGATCATTGTGATCGGGTCGAGCGTGGCGCCCCAATGGGACAGAGAACCCAGCATCGCTGAAATGTCAAGGGAAATTATTTGTTCGACAAACAATAATTTGTTAGTTCAATGAGATAATCTTACGCTAATAATAAACTTAGTGCAACAAAATCATCAAGAATCTTACTAAACGTTATGGACAGCATGGAGAATGCCGCCACCGACGCTCCGATGAACGAGGGAATGAAGAGAGCGCACGCTACAGCCATGCAGATGAAGGTGATGATTACTGCCTTGATGACTTCCTCCTGAAATAAAATTTAATTCCAGTATTATTTTTAATAATGGTTTTTAAAACTATTCATCGCAAATTTAACGTCCAATTTGCCTTCATTCATCATACATCCTCGAAATGCGTACGAACTTTGACGCTGATGACGATATCATAGATGGTGCCATCATAATCAAAGAGAGAGGTGTCGAACTCGGAGTACTCATCGAGCAGATGCCTCAACGTATCGACAGCGTGAGCTCGCTCACTCCAGTCCTTCAGACCTGGACGAAGACTAATCCTATGGATAGAGATTATATTTGTTTCGTGCATCATCCACACGAGTTGTCTGCTTTCACGCCACTCAAAGCAGAAATATGTCGGAAAAAAAGCATAAAAAATCAGCCACGACTTGGAATAAAGACCTCTTCTTCCACTTGCGTTCTGATTGGAAACGAACAATTTGACAGGAAATTTGCAAATACTGACCTTCACATACCACGAACAAATTTGATCCATGCAGACGAACTGTTCCACTGGAATAACTCTATTTTTTTTTCAGAAATATACTATATTCTCACTTCTCCTTCTCCCACTTGACGATCTTCAGCTTGGTCATCATTCTCTCCTCGAGGTACTCGGGCAGTCGATCGTAGGATGGATCAGAGGCATTGTTACGCAGTCGGTCCCACTGCACTCATAACTTTCTTCACAGATCGATTTCGGATAATTGATTGATTAGAGCGATAAATATTTGGCACGAATTTGGTAGTAGCATATGGTTGTTGTTTTCATCTGACGGAAATGAATAGAGTGGACTATTTTAGATTAGCTTCATGCAAAATAAATACATGTAAGAAACAACCAACATCCATGTACGCCAGAACGGGGTTCTGCGTGTGCTCGGGATAGCAGCCTGGTCGGTGATCGATCCGGTACACCATGTCGCGGTACCTGCATACTACAATATTGGATAATATGCCAACATTCTGGAATAATCGAATTATTTCGCCGCAGTATAATTTCCTTATTTCCTTCGTTGATTTGAAATATTTCTGACGACTTGCATTCTTGTACTATTTTTTCGGGTCTATTCCATTCGGAAAATTCCACTGAAGAACTAACCGCTGAACTGCAGCCGCGTCTTCCGCCGCTGGTGGATGCCTCGTGATCAGGTTTAGCGGCGCATACTGAAAATATGCCTTTTTTATTCGTTCGAATCAGTTAACAATGAATCAGAAGAATCAGAAGTAATGATGTCCGACGTTCAATTCAAAATGCCACCTCAGTGTGTATCCTGTCAAAAGCGGCGAGTGATTGAACGAGTCGCGAGTTGGATGGGAACGTCTTCTCGGGCGCGAAACCGGTCTTGAGGGTGATGAGACCTGCACGCATTTTCAAGAATTGACAAATAATTATTTCTGTATTCGAAGCTTTGGAGAAGTGGTGATTTAGTTTATCATTTGACAACTATTATCATTTTGGGGTTGTTCTTTCAACAAATCGGAGCTCACCGATCAGTGATGAAGTGTAGAGGATTAGCACCAGGAAAGCGACTGTGATCTTGCCGGGGAATGAGAGCAGCGCAGAGGTGTAGCACTCCCAGGAGGATCTGAGCGTATTATTGTTATCCGGAATTGAATATTTTACGACATTATGAACCGAACAATTCAACCTCCTTCTAGGAAGTATTTTGGTCTACTGCTCTCTTTCTCTCCCTATTGACAGATTGTATCACAATCTTCGTTTGCCGGACTTTGCTCCTTTTTTGTAATTCTGTTTCCATATAAGTAAGGCGCTACAAAATTGGAACTCAATTACCAGAAAAATATTTGCATCGAATGATCAGCACTCACTGTCCTCCACATCCTTCTTCCTCATTATCCTCCTCGTCCCTCTCTTTCTCCTCGTAGCAAAGGGCGAGAATGGGCAGGAAAACGAGAAATTCGAAGAAGAAATCGAGCAGAATTGCCATTGCGGTGGCCAGGCAGAAGTCGGACATCTGCAAGTTTCTAGTGAATGATTGATTTAGCAGGGATAACACTAGTTTGTTTTGTAAAATGTGCACGCGCACTATTTCTGAGACATTTGCCAATCTGTAAATGCGTAGTATAATTCTGCAGGAGTTGTAAACAAGATCGGTTTCAGTACTACTTCTAGAACTCCTTCGCGCTTCGACGAGCATCACATCTCGCTAGGAAGCCAAATACAAAAGAAACAGAAGTTAACCTGTGGTGTGGGCGAGAAAATGCCCACTCCAAAGGCCATCGTGTTCGTCACCGAGGTGATTGCCATCGAGGGAGCCACGTCGAGGAGGACGGCACTAAACAGTAGGGATTCGTTGGGAATACGTTCTCATTGTCTCCATCGACCCGGTATGGTACTCAATGTTTTGGGTTTTCAGAAAATAATTGAGTATTGTGTTGATATCGGCATCGACTCTCCTCAATTCGCGTGATCTCCCACTGGTCAGAGAAAACGAAAGAGCAGGCGAAAAGAGGAGAGTCTGTCACTTCCAACCCTCTGATGCTTGTTTTGAATTTGTTCTGGTATTTCCTCTACTGCGATCACCACCACACGACCATCCTTTACTTTCGTAGAATGCCTGAAACTCAACCATTCTCACCGGGTCCAAACTTCTTGAGAATCGAAGCGTTATTATTGAGTCTGTACAGTGTTCGCTCTCTCCATCATGCACACAGTGAAATTTCACTGGCCAGTGTGTGACTGTGCTTAATCAAGAGAGCGAAACCCGATTGATATCGTAACCGATCGATGATCATACCGTACTCTTCAGCTCTCTCCTCTCCCTTCCTCTCTCCTCTCCCTTCCCTCTCTCCTCTCCCTTCACCTCTCTCCTCTCCCTTCCCGGGAAGGTGACCCCTCTCTCTCTCTCTCTCTCTCGCGTGTTTGTTTGTTTGCTTGTCTCCCCTCGTTTCTCCCCCTTTTTCTCTTTGATTCTTGATCTTTGGTCTCTGTTCCTTCACAATTCCTCCCGAAAAAAGGGCCTCAACGATGTCGGCGGGTTCTAGTCCCGCGGCTAAGAAGCATGGTGGTACGTTCTCTAACATGGTCGTGTCCGCCCTCGCTCTTTCCCTTGAGGACGCTCCTTCCGGTGTCGACGAGGAGAAGTGGAAGACTATCACTGGGCTGCTCACTTCATTGGCGAAAGCTCTCGACCATGTCGCCGGACAGTCCAGTGAAGGTCTCTGCCCCTTCTCCCCTCCTTCCACTTCCTCTCCCCACTCGTCTCTTCCCTCGACCTCTCAGACTCTCCCCACTTCCCACACTCTCTCGTCTCTCCCCTCTGCTTCCTCTCGACCCTTCCCTCCTTCCTCCTCCTCTCCCTCGACTGTCGATCCTTTCGAGTTGCATCTGAGGCAAAAATCTCTGGTCGTTGCCGGCCTTCCGGAACCAGACGTCAGTCTGGGCCTGGAGGGAAGGTGCGAGGCTGATAGAAGGGGCGTAGCCCGACTTCTCAGTCATCTCCAGGTTGATACTATGCCCAACCAGATCTTCCGAATGGGTAGACAGTCCGATCGCCCCCGTATGCTTAAACTTGTGATGCCTGCCCGCTCTTTCGTATTCACGGCCCTCAAAAATGCCTCCACGCTCAGAGGAAACTCTGAGTTTGAAGGCATATACATTCGCCAGTCCATGAGTAGGGAAGAGTTGGCTAGGCATCAGGAGATGAGGGCAAAGATTAGGGAGTGGCGTGCGAAAGATTTCTCCTCTCCGTTCGTTGTCTACAGAGGTGAAATCTGGCACAAGGGGTACATTCCCTCTCGTGTCCGCACTCGACTACCGAACCAGGGAAACTAATTATTGATACACCCTTGCTACATCCATTGTCTCTTCCATCCGATCTTTCTGCTGTCTCTCCTTTCTCTACACTCTCTCCTCCCATTCCTTACTTGAATTGTCTCATGTTCAATGCTAGATCTCTCTGTAACAAATTACCAGATTTACATTGTATCTTGTCAATTGATCGTCCTGATATTCTCTTTATTTCTGAATCTTGGCTCATTGCTCGCATTGTTGACTCCGAGATTCTCTTATTATATCCCTACCGTATCTATCGAGCAGATCGCGCTAGACGAGGTGGTGGAGTGTGTGTAATCATTCGTAATCACATTCCTTGTTCTCGCATTCCTCTCCCTACCACTGTCTCGTCTGACGTCGTCTGTCTCGATCTCTTTCCTCCTCTCGGTCTCTCCTCAATTCGAGTCATTCTGGCTTACCGTCCCCCCAACACCATCTCTAGTGACAACTTAGCTTTGTTCGATCTATTTTCCATTCTTTCTTCGTGTGATAAGTCTGTTATTCTCACTGGTGATTTAAACTTGCACATTGATTGGTCCAATCCTTCTCTTGCCACTGGACAGACAGTTTCTCTCGTTGATTTCGCTTCTTCCCTTTCTCTCCACCAATTTGTGTCCTCCCCCACTCTAGGTTCGAACTTTCTCGATATTGTTCTTGCTCCTCCTGACCTCATCTCTCATTGTGTTGTTTCCTCTCCCTTCAAGAACTCTGACCACTCCAGTGTCTCTTTCCATCTTTCCTGGCCTTTTAATGTTCCGATGTCCATTCCTTCCTTTGATTTCCGTAAGACTGATTTCATTGGTCTAAACTCGACTCTCTCTGGCACCGATTGGTCTTTGATCTTTGATAATTTCTCTGATATTTCACACATGTACTCTCAGTTTGTTGATTATCTTGCTCACCTATTCACTTCCTTTGTCCCTTTCAAGAAGGAATTAATTCCATTCGAGAATTACCCTCCTCATATCAAGTCTCTTCTTAATCATAAACGTTGTCTCTTTAATAAGCTCTCCTTTGCACCAGTCAGATCCCAATTCATTATTGTATCATCTAAGCTTGACTCTGAGATAAGGAAGTTTATTCGTAACAAGGAAAACAAGCTTTTATCTGGCAATCGCAGCCGATCATATTGTCGTTACATCTCGACTCGCTTTAAACCTCGTTCATCGATTGCTCCCTCTCTATTTGACTCTCATGGTAATACTCTGATCAATGATTCTGATAAGGCTGAAGCGTTTGCTTCCTACTTTGAATCCGTTTTCACTGCTGATGATGGTCTTCTCCCTCACTGCCCCCTTACCATTCCTCAAACTATGCCTTTCACTATTATTCTCCCTATTGATATTGCTTACCATCTTAGACGTGTTTCCGATTCTTGTTCTCTTCCTTCCGATGGTATTCCGTCTATTTTTTTCAAGAAGTGTTACTTATCTCTTTCTGAACCTCTTGCTCATATTATGAACTACAGTTTGATGCTTGGCCAAGTTCCTTCTCTCTGGAAGCGTTCTTTTGTTGTTCCTATTCCTAAGGTCACTTCACCCTCTTCCTTGTCTGACTTCCGTCCTATTTCACTCACTCCCATTCCTAGTAAAGTCATGGAACGAATTATTAAACCTAAACTTGTTCGTTGGTGTGAAATTCATTATATTATTCCTTCTGAGCAACACGGATTCGTCCGTGGCAAGTCAACAGTTTCTCAACTTCTTGATTGTACTCAGACTTGGCGTGAATCTCTTGATAGAAATGATTGTGTTGACGTCGTTTATGTTGATTTAGCTAAGGCATTTGATACGATCTCTCACTCTAAGCTCCTCCATAAATTAAATTGCTTAGGTATTCGTGGTTGTCTTTTTAATTGGAATTCTGATTTCTTGCTCGATCGTCGTTTACAGGTTAAGGTCGGAACTTCTCTCTCTTCTGAGAGAGTGGTACTCAGCGGGGTGCCACAAGGCAGCGTATTAGGTCCTCTCCTCTTTCTTATCTACCTTTTCGATTTACCCCGGGTTCTCTCTCCCTTCCCACTAGTCAACTTCCGTCTCTTCGCTGATGACATCAAACTGTACATCACGCATAAACCTAACGATCTTCCATCTATCCCCTCTCAACTTCAAGAAGGGCTACAGGGTATCCTAGAATACTGCGAAACCTGGCAGTTATCGGTTGCAGAAAAGAAATGCACCGCCCTTTACATAGGTAAAAACAACCCCCTCCACCAATACTCTCTCAACTCCTTCCTTCTCCTTCTCCCTTCCTCAGTCTCTCCTCCCGATCCAGTTAGAGATTTAGGAGTTTACATTGATTCCTCTCTATCTTTCCTTTATCATATCGACATTATTTGTAAGAAAGCGAATATGCTTATTTATCTTCTGTTTAGATCTGTTTCGTGAACATCTAGTGACCCCTATATCCGTGCTTATCGTTCATTCATTGTTCCTATTCTAGAGTACGCTTCCCCTGTTTGGTCACCTTCAGGACCCATTAGGCAATTAGAAAGATGCCAGCATCTTTTCACTCGATTATTACACTATCGTACTTCCCCTTGTATTTCATCTCCTCCTTGCTATGATCAGAGACTCGTTTCTGCTAAATTGCGTTCTTTGTATCTCCGTCGTGTGGTTTCTGATATTCTTTTCTCTCTCAAGATAGTTAATGGAATTTTTGATCTACCTATGTCTCGCTTCTATTCATTTCGTAATGTTTCCAGAAACAATGCGTTTTCCCTTCACATTGCTATTGCTCGTAGAGAAAACTTACGATCCTCCTTCTCTCATCGCACTATTCGCTTCCTTTGTAAGATTCATCGTATTGTTGATCCAAAATTATCGTTGCCCACAATCAAACTTCACTTGTTATCGAAACCTGACACGGCCCTCATTCTCCAAATAGTGATCCCTAAACTGTAGAATCCCCCATCACTCCCCACCCTTGTTCTAGGTCCATAAGATATACATGGATCGAACGGTCCCATTCCCGTTCCGAGGCCTCGTCCACCTCATTTATCAAGAGTATCTGTGGGAGTGATCAACTCCAACTCTCCCTTCTTCTATCCCAATTCCCTTCCCCCCCCCCCTTCCCCTCTCCTGCTTTTCATTCTGTATATGTTATTCACATGATGTCACACCCGTTGGGGTGTATCAAATAAATAAATATCCCTACCATAGAAAGGATGCGCGCACATCATCATTGTTCTATTCTCCAACGATTTGAACTCAAATATAATGAGATTCGAAATACAACAACAACAAAATCATAACTTTGCATTTAGCTCGAAATTTGTTTTGGAAAGCATCCGATAAAATGTTAGGTATTACCGAGCGATGCGTGCCCGCAGGTCTGTAGCTGTCGCTCTTAGTGTAGCAGTCGCAGCAACCTCCCTTCGCTTCCGTCTCCACGCATGCAGTAGTAGAAAGCCGTCATCGACGCCTCGAAATTTAGTTGTTTCTATTTTTATATATTATGAGCCCGTTCGCCTGAGTCGGACATGCTCGAGAACAGGCAAAACATGATGTATGCTCAAAAGTTGGTCCCAGGGGTAACTTTCGATTCTAAATCGAATGGCTGATTTTGTTTTTCGATGTGAGCCTTCCGAATCCCAGTACGACCCGATGTCAATTTGGCCATATTCTTATTCCCCGATAAGAACTGGTCCAAAAAGGGTCGGAATGGCCACAAATCTCGCCAACCCGACCAGAATTTAATTCTCTACAAAATGAAAAAAAAAATTGACGCTCTATCTGAAATGTTGTGCGAGTTATAGTCGATTTTTGATCCACTTGCGGGCGGGGAAAATAAATCAGCCATTTTGTAGAGAATCTTTTCCTGATCATTTTGGTATATCGGGTCAAGGGGATATCACTGCGCAAAATACTTTTATGGAGCATTTTCCGACGCCAACTCGTTGTTTTTGCGAATTTCTCGCTGTATCTTTTTCAGTTCGTCGTTTCATGAGCTCTAATACTGAAATTCGGTTTCTAACCACCAAAATACGCTAGAAAAACTACTAGTTCGGTAATTTTCGGATAATGACTTTTTGACACTAATTTAGTGTCGAAAAAGTCATTTTCCGAAAATTGCCGAACTAGTAGTTTTTCTGAAGTAGTTTTGTGCGTAGAAACCGAATTTCGATATACGAACTCACAAAAAAGCAAACTAAAAAAGATACAGTAAAAAAATCACAAAAAAAGCAGGTTGACGTCGGAAAATGCTCCATAAAAATACTTTGCGCAGCGATATCCCCTTGACCCGATATACCAAAATGATCAGGAAAAGATTCTCTACAAAATGGCTGATTTATTTTCCCCGCCCGCAAGTGGATCAAAAACCGACCATAACTCGCACAGCATTTCAGATAGAGCGTCGAATTTTTTTTCATTTTGTAGAGAATTAAATTCTGGTCGGGTTCGCGAGATTTGTGGCCATTCCGAGGGAATAAGAATATGGCCAAATTGACGTCGGGTCGTACCGGGATTCGGAAGGCTCACATCGAAAAACAAAATCAGCCATTCGATTCAGAATCGAAAGTTACCCCTGGGACCAACTTTTGAGCATACATCATGTTTTGCCTGTTCTCGAGCTTGTTGAACCTTTGCTGACTCTTAGGCGAACGGGCTCTTATGGTTTCTAACGCATGCAGCTATTCGAAAGATCGGATATGAAGCTCAAAGCGATTTTCAGGAATTACTATTAACATTTGATTAATTTCATTTGACGGAGGACTCTTTCAATGAGCACTGGTAGCGTATTTGTCGAGACAAAAAAAATGAAAATAAAAATATTAAATAATCACCAATTGCCATCACCAGAAAGGGAGTGATGCACATGATCGAGTTCAAAGTGGCGCCCACCCAGCCGAGTATGGCGAATGTGGCAGCTGAAATTACGAATGAACACATTTTCCGCGACATTGTTGAGTCTACGCTGCAACTATCAATACGTACTACGACAGCTCTTGGAAACTCAATTCAATTGGTTTCGTACAAATAATACATTCAAACCTGTCGCGAGCGCCGGAGATGCTATCGCGCCGATGATTATGATGCTCTAAAATTTGAAGTAATGATGAAATAGCAGTATTCTATTAGGTTTTTGTCAAAAACATTCAGAAGAGGAGCGTTAGGATGTATGCTTTTGCGCGTGTGACAAAACAAAGATCCCTCATTCCGAGTTGTTATTTCACATGTCTCATACGTTCTGTGTTTTCATCCTTCGCTCAATATCTTTGACTGACCATCGATTTCACGGTTAGTCGGCGGAATGTGAACATCATGAAGAGGATCATGAGTACTACTCCTGGAAATACATACTGCAAATAAAAATATTTTATAAACGTATGTTTTACTACGACATGTGTATATTTATTTCGCCCTTTCTCTCTCTCTCTCTCTCTCTCTCTCGGTATCGCTAGTACATTGAACCATGAGATCGCTAGCACAATGAAGTAAGTTTTTGTTTTATATCTCAACTCGTTTTTTGTGGGATAAGGCTGAGAAATGCTCACCAACGATGAACAAGTTTTGTGTCTCCAGTGTTCCTCGAAGCATTTCCGCGTTCGCTACCTGAAATATTTTTTAAACTATTGCTCCAACATCATTGACTTCGCAATAACTATAGGTTGTTCAAATAAGTCTTAATTTTCGATGTGTTTCAAAGAACAATAGTGTTACCTGGTCCGCGAACATTTCGAATGAGATCACATCGCTGAAGGAGTCGTTCAATGCGAGTTTGAAAGCGTCCATCTCAATCTCTTCTAGTTGCTGAACATTTTCACTGATTTTGCATTCACTTTTCTCTCTCGAACCTTTCGCTTCTCCAGTCCGGGCGCATTCGAGATGTACCATAACCCCATCGTTCGAGCTGTTTCGATAGGGGCATCCTGAACATAAAAATATGTTTGCAAGTGAACACCAACTGCAGCAGTAACCAAAACATGATTAAAGGAAGAAAGGGAGACATTCGCACGTTCTCTAATCATTCATCGCAAAGGCTACTTATTAGGCCCGAGAAAAAGAAGAATAATTGTGTTCCGAATGAATGATTCAATCTATTATTCACAAGTGATGTCGGATCCGCTTTCTCTACATTTTGCACGCTCTCTCGTCTGTCTGACCAGCGAGAGATATTGCGAAATAAAGAGAGGCAAAACTCACTCGTTCCGTTCCGTTCTCGTTCACTCCAAAGAAATGGGAAGCGACGAGCAATCGGTGCTCGTTGATTTGCGCCACGGGATAGGTGAGGTTGATGCCGGATGAGAAGGCGGCCAGAGGGTACACTTGGCGATACCTGCAAGGGTGTGTTGATTTTCATTTGGATCCATGTTTCATTCATACAATTCGAGTATATTCCTCGTTTTCTCCCTAATGAAAAAATATAAGGAGAACGCAGAGATTGAGTGCAATTGTCTCTAGGGAAGGAGAAATATAACCATGTTTTCGACATATCCAACTGAAGTCTAAGGATTACTGCTTGTTTTCCGTTCTGTATTCATCAATTTGAATTCACATGCGTATGGCGCTTAGCGATTCTAGTCCCACTCCGGCTTTTTTGTTTGTTTTTCAGAGAAATTCCTTTTCTTTCTTCTTTGTCGCGCTGGTCGAAAATGAGCCTAGGGTTGCTCCCTTCCCAATTTTTCATTCAGACCGACAAGCAGATTTATATTGCCTCACTCAGTAATCTCCCCCAACAACACCACTTTCGGAATTGGAGCGTATAAGCGTCGCCTTTCCATTCATCAAGAAGGGTATTGTCACGTTCGCTTTGAGTTCTCATGCATGCGCTCCTCACTCGCGGAAAACATTTCATCAGCGTGTGAAGATCTCTTTCCGGTTGTTTTCCGTTTCTGGAACATTTTCAGTGAGGGCCTCGGGATGGTGCCAGACCTCGGTAGCGCCCACTGGCGGGCAGCTAAAGCCGTTTTCGCGATGAAATCTCTCGTCGCCGCATTCGGAATTGTCACCAACTCCATGCTTCTACTGGCAACACATCGATTGTCGTGAGTACACTGTGATGTTCGTTATGTAAAAACATTCTTTTCAGAGCAAAGAAAGCCAAGCGCAACGTCCTGATAGGCGCCTGCGCTCTGTTCGACGTCGTCCATTTGGTAATTATTATTCTAGGAATTCTCATTATTTTTGAATTCCAATAGTCCGGCATTCTATTCGGACTGACAATAATGGTCGGCGATGGGCATCTCGACTCGCTCACGTGCTCTATCCTACAGGTTTGAACATTAGACCTTATTCATATTCATATTATTTGTTCACCAACGCATTTGGGAGCGGGAGGAAAGTGTAGGGTAGGGTAGGTGGTATTATGGAATCTCAGGCGAGCTGATAGGGATGAAAAACCTTCATCAGCCTAGACATTTCCAACTAATTGTGTATGGATATTATAGCAGAATATTCCAGAATCAGTTTTTTTTCTCATTCTCAGTTGTCTGCTCCTATTGTTCCGATTTGTTATTGTCACATAGCTCCTTCCCGAACTGGGAGTGTATGAGGGCTGCTTTTGCGTGTTCTCCATTGGAATTGATAGATTAGTATCAGTATCGTTCCCTGCATTTTACCGTAATGTCACGAGATTCAAGTATCTGGCGGTAATGACAACTCTTTTCCAGAGAAACATCATGTTTTCAGGTGCATCTGGTGGCGATACTCGCGTTTGCATTATATGCTCCGTTCCTAATGATAAACTACTATGTTCCTCAGTGAGCGTGCACTTTTCACTTTCATACCCATCGGAAATGTTGAATGTATTTATCAGTCCGAAAACTCTTCGGAGTCTAATTAAGAGACCGGCTCCGTTATTTTCGAGTACTCGGCCGTTAGTGCAGGACATCGATATCACCAATCCGGCCCAAACTTTTTCCCTGGATACTCCCATGGGTCCCCTTCACCGAACGGGACATTATATGGTCCAGTTCAATGAAATAGAACAATGCCGGGATATGGAATTTTGAAAACTCGAAAATCAGATAAAAATAACCGAACCACCTGGGTCCGAAGTTAGTGTGGCCCACAAAAACATGTTATAATTTGGTCCGATATTTCGATCGCAAACTGATTTTTTCAACTTTGAAAAATGGTTTTTAAAATTTTAAAAATCCATATCAAAAAAGCGTAACGCGTCACAAAATGCATGTTGTAGAGCACTGAATTCTGCGTCGAACCACCTAAATGCGATAATTTTAATTTTAGCCTCTTTTCAGATCTATGGACCCGAAAGAGGCAGTTGAATAAGAAGTTTCCAGGACCTTATGAATATGGTACCCATTTTGAAGCTCATATCGAGTGCATCATTTTTTGTGTTGACAGTATGACCTGAAATTGATGTTTGGACATGTTAGTACCATGAAAATGAACAACAAAAAAAATTTTCGAGCTTTTTTTGATTTAAATTTAATTTTCAGAATTGATTTAGTCGATTTGGGCTTCAAAACGAGTATCATATTCATAACGTACTGGAAACTTAATTTTAATCGGCTTCTTTCAGGTCCATGGATGTGAAAAGAGGCAAAAATTAAAATTATCATATTTAGCCGATTCGATGCAGAATTGAATGCTCTATAACATGAAATAAAAGCCGGAGAGCGATTTCAAACTTTCTCTTTTTGAAAATTAATATTTCAGAATTTTGTGAATTTCATGGTTCTAACATGTTCAAACATCATGTTCAGGTTCTACTGTCATTACAAAAAATGATTTAGTCGATTTGGGCTTCGAAACGAGTATCATATTCATAACGTACTGGAAACTTAATTTTAATCGGCTTCTTTCAGGTCCATGGATGTGAAAAGAGGCAAAAATTAAAATTATCATATTTAGCCGATTCGATGCAGAATTGAATGCTCTATAACATGAAATAAAAGCCGGAGAGCGATTTCAAACTTTCTCTTTTTGAAAATTAATATTTCAGAATTTTGTGAATTTCATGGTTCTAACATGTTCAAACATCATGTTCAGGTTCTACTGTCATTACAAAAAATGATTTAGTCGATTTGGGCTTCAAAACGAGTATCATATTCATAACGTACTGGAAACTTAATTTTAATCGGCTTCTTTCAGGTCCATGGATGTGAAAAGAGGCAAAAATTAAAATTATCATATTTAGCCGATTCGATTCAGAATTGAATGCTCTATAACATGAAATAAAAGCCGGAGAGCGATTTCAAACTTTCTCTTTTTGAAAATTAATATTTCAGAATTTTGTGAATTTCATGGTTCTAACATGTTCAAACATCAATTTTAGGTCATACTGTCAACACAGAAAATGATGCACTCGATATGAGCTTCAAAATTAGTACCATATGAGGCCGTTTGCCTTATTTTCGAGCAACGTCCGGCACAGCTCAAAAAGCTCATTTTCCCGAAAATATGTCTTTTGGGGTTTTGGGGTTATTGCTGAAGACGATGTACATACCCATTTTACCCCCTGACCACTCCTTGGCTCCAGATGGCGTCACGTCGATATCACGTTTTGACGTGCTAATAGACACCCGAGAAGGCTAATTTTAGGCGAAAATTGTTTCTGGGGCAGAATTGCATATCGAAGACGCCTGTCTAGTTAATTTTTCATGATTTTCAAAAATAATTTTTAGAAATGAAAGTTTTCGTAGAGGCAATTGCATGCTTAACAAATTAGTGATATCGATCGGGCGTGACGAGACGATTCAGATACTATATTTTGAGCCAAATCAATCATCAGAAATAAATTTGAGCTAACAAAAAGTGATCGGAATCGGCCAGGAAACGAGGGCCTCTTCTCTTCCTCTGCTTCCTCACATGCGCGCTCTCTCGATTCCCCACACTCTCTCGCCCATCTGACCTGGGAAGAGGGCCGGGGAGGGGGAGAGAAGGGGAGAGACTCTCGTTTCCTGGCCGATTCCGATCACTTTTTGTTAGCTCAAATTTATTTCTGATGACCGATTTGGCTCAAAATATAGTATCTGAATCCTCTCGTCACGCCCGATCGATATCACTAGGTTGTTAAGCGTGCAATTGCCTCTACGAATACTTGCATTTTTAAAAATCATGAAAAATGAACCATACAGGCGTCTTCTTGGCTAATTTTAGGCGAAAATTGTTTCTGGGGCTGAATTGCATATCGAAGACGCCTGTCTAGTTAATTTTTCATGATTTTCAAAAATAATTTTTAAAAATGAAAGTTTTCGTAGAGGCAATTGCATGCTTAACAACCTAGTGATATCGATCGGGCGTGACGAGACGATTCAGATACTATATTTTGAGCCAAATCAATCATCAGAAATAAATTTGAGCTAACAAAAAGTGATCGGAATCGGCCAGGAAACGAGGGCTTCTTCTCTTCCTCTGCTTCCTCACATGCGCGCTCTCTCGATTCCCCACACTCTCTCGCCCATCAGACCTGGGAAGAGGGCCGGGGAGGGGGAGAGAAGGGGAGAGACTCTCGTTTCCTAGCCGATTCCGATCACTTTTTGTTAGCTCAAATTTATTTCTGATGACCGATTTGGCTCAAAATATAGTATCTGAATCCTCTCGTCACGCCCGATCGATATCACTAGGTTGTTAAGCGTGCAATTGCCTCTACGAAAACTTGCATTTTAAAAAATTATTTTTAAAAACCATGAAAAATGAACTACACAGGCGTCTTCTTGGCTAATTTTAGGCGAAAATTGTTTCTGGGGCAGAATTGCATATCGAAGACGCCTGTCTAGTTAATTTTTCATGATTTTCAAAAAATAATTTTTAGAAATGAAAGTTTTCGTAGAGGCAATTGCATGCTTAACAACCTAGTGATATCGATCGGGCGTGACGAGAGGATTCAGATACTATATTTTGAGCCAAATCGGTCATCAGAAATAAATTTGAGCTAACAAAAAGTGATCGGAATCGGCCAGGAAACGAGGGCCTCTTCTCTTCCTCTGCTTCCTCACATGCGCGCTCTCTCGATTCCCCACACTCTCTCGCCCATCTGACCTGGGAAGAGGGCCGGGGAGGGGGAAAGAAGGGGAGAGACTCTCGTTTCCTAGCCGATTCCGATCACTTTTTGTTAGCTCAAATTTATTTCTGATGACCGATTTGGCTCAAAATATAGTATCTGAATCCTCTCGTCACGCCCGATCGATATCACTAGGTTGTTAAGCGTGCAATTGCCTCTACGAATACTTGCATTTTTAAAAATCATGAAAAATGAACCATACAGGCGTCTTCTTGGCTAATTTTATGCGAAAATTGTTTCTGGGGCTGAATTGCATATCGAAGACGCCTGTCTAGTTAATTTTTCATGATTTTCAAAAATAATTTTTAAAAATGAAAGTTTTCGTAGAGGCAATTGGATGCTTAACAACCTAGTGATATCGATCGGGCGTGACGAGACGATTCAGATACTATATTTTGAGCCAAATCAATCATCAGAAATAAATTTGAGCTAACAAAAAGTGATCGGAATCGGCCAGGAAACGAGGGCTTCTTCTCTTCCTCTGCTTCCTCACATGCGCGCTCTCTCGATTCCCCACACTCTCTCGCCCATCTGACCTGGGAAGAGGGCCGGGGAGGGGGAAAGAAGGGAAGAGACTCTCGTTTCCTAGCCGATTCCGATCACTTTTTGTTAGCTCAAATTTATTTCTGATGACCGATTTGGCTCAAAATATAGTATCTGAATCCTCTCGTCACGCCCGATCGATATCACTAGGTTGTTAAGCGTGCAATTGCCTCTACGAAAACTTGCATTTTAAAAAATTATTTTTAAAAACCATGAAAAATGAACTACACAGGCGTCTTCTTGGCTAATTTTAGGCGAAAATTGTTTCTGGGGCAGAATTGCATATCGAAGACGCCTGTCTAGTTAATTTTTCATGATTTTCAAAAAATAATTTTTAGAAATGAAAGTTTTCGTAGAGGCAATTGCATGCTTAACAACCTAGTGATATCGATCGGGCGTGACGAGAGGATTCAGATACTATATTTTGAGCCAAATCGGTCATCAGAAATAAATTTGAGCTAACAAAAAGTGATCGGAATCGGCCAGGAAACGAGGGCCTCTTCTCTTCCTCTGCTTCCTCACATGCGCGCTCTCTCGATTCCCCACACTCTCTCGCCCATCTGACCTGGGAAGAGGGCCGGGGAGGGGGAAAGAAGGGGAGAGACTCTCGTTTCCTAGCCGATTCCGATCACTTTTTGTTAGCTCAAATTTATTTCTGATGACCGATTTGGCTCAAAATATAGTATCTGAATCCTCTCGTCACGCCCGATCGATATCACTAGGTTGTTAAGCGTGCAATTGCCTCTACGAATACTTGCATTTTTAAAAATCATGAAAAATGAACCATACAGGCGTCTTCTTGGCTAATTTTATGCGAAAATTGTTTCTGGGGCTGAATTGCATATCGAAGACGCCTGTCTAGTTAATTTTTCATGATTTTCAAAAATAATTTTTAAAAATGAAAGTTTTCGTAGAGGCAATTGGATGCTTAACAACCTAGTGATATCGATCGGGCGTGACGAGACGATTCAGATACTATATTTTGAGCCAAATCAATCATCAGAAATAAATTTGAGCTAACAAAAAGTGATCGGAATCGGCCAGGAAACGAGGGCTTCTTCTCTTCCTCTGCTTCCTCACATGCGCGCTCTCTCGATTCCCCACACTCTCTCGCCCATCTGACCTGGGAAGAGGGCCGGGGAGGGGGAAAGAAGGGAAGAGACTCTCGTTTCCTAGCCGATTCCGATCACTTTTTGTTAGCTCAAATTTATTTCTGATGACCGATTTGGCTCAAAATATAGTATCTGAATCCTCTCGTCACGCCCGATCGATATCACTAGGTTGTTAAGCGTGCAATTGCCTCTACGAAAACTTGCATTTTAAAAAATTATTTTTAAAAACCATGAAAAATGAACTACACAGGCGTCTTCTTGGCTAATTTTAGGCGAAAATTGTTTCTGGGGCAGAATTGCATATCGAAGACGCCTGTCTAGTTAATTTTTCATGATTTTCAAAAAATAATTTTTAGCAATGAAAGTTTTCGTAGAGGCAATTGCATGCTTAACAACCTAGTGATATCGATCGGGCGTGACGAGAGGATTCAGATACTATATTTTGAGCCAAATCGGTCATCAGAAATAAATTTGAGCTAACAAAAAGTGATCGGAATCGGCCAGGAAACGAGGGCCTCTTCTCTTCCTCTGCTTCCTCACATGCGCGCTCTCTCGATTCCCCACACTCTCTCGCCCATCTGACCTGGGAAGAGGGCCGGGGAGGGGGAAAGAAGGGGAGAGACTCTCGTTTCCTAGCCGATTCCGATCACTTTTTGTTAGCTCAAATTTATTTCTGATGACCGATTTGGCTCAAAATATAGTATCTGAATCCTCTCGTCACGCCCGATCGATATCACTAGGTTGTTAAGCGTGCAATTGCCTCTACGAAAACTTGCATTTTTAAAAATCATGAAAAATGAACCATACAGGCGTCTTCTTGGCTAATTTTAGGCGAAAATTGTTTCCGGGGCTGAATTGCATATCGAAGACGCCTGTCTAGTTAATTTTTCATGATTTTCAAAAATAATTTTTAAAAATGAAAGTTTTCGTAGAGGCAATTGCATGCTTAACAACCTAGTGATATCGATCGGGCGTGACGAGAGGATTCAGATACTATATTTTGAGCCCAATCGGTCATCAGAAATAAATTTGAGCTAACAAAAAGTGATCGGAATCGGCCAGGAAACGAGGGCCTCTTCTCTTCCTCTGCTTCCTCACATGCACGCTCTCTCGATTCCCCACACTCTCTCGCACATCTGACCTGGGAAGAGGGCCGGGGAGGGGGAGAGAAGGGGACAGACTCTCGTTTCCTAGCCGATTCCGATCACTTTTTGTTAGCTCAAATTTATTTCTGATGACCGATTTGGCTCAAAATATAGTATCTGAATCCTCTCGTCACGCCCGATCGATATCACTAGGTTGTTAAGCGTGCAATTGCCTCTACGAATACTTGCATTTTTAAAAATCATGAAAAATGAACCATACAGGCGTCTTCTTGGCTAATTTTATGCGAAAATTGTTTCTGGGGCTGAATTGCATATCGAAGACGCCTGTCTAGTTAATTTTTCATGATTTTCAAAAATAATTTTTAAAAATGAAAGTTTTCGTAGAGGCAATTGGATGCTTAACAACCTAGTGATATCGATCGGGCGTGACGAGACGATTCAGATACTATATTTTGAGCCAAATCAATCATCAGAAATAAATTTGAGCTAACAAAAAGTGATCGGAATCGGCCAGGAAACGAGGGCTTCTTCTCTTCCTCTGCTTCCTCACATGCGCGCTCTCTCGATTCCCCACACTCTCTCGCCCATCTGACCTGGGAAGAGGGCCGGGGAGGGGGAGAGAAGGGAAGAGACTCTCGTTTCCTAGCCGATTCCGATCACTTTTTGTTAGCTCAAATTTATTTCTGATGACCGATTTGGCTCAAAATATAGTATCTGAATCCTCTCGTCACGCCCGATCGATATCACTAGGTTGTTAAGCGTGCAATTGCCTCTACGAAAACTTGCATTTTAAAAAATTATTTTTAAAAACCATGAAAAATGAACTACACAGGCGTCTTCTTGGCTAATTTTAGGCGAAAATTGTTTCTGGGGCAGAATTGCATATCGAAGACGCCTGTCTAGTTAATTTTTCATGATTTTCAAAAAATAATTTTTAGAAATGAAAGTTTTCGTAGAGGCAATTGCATGCTTAACAACCTAGTGATATCGATCGGGCGTGACGAGAGGATTCAGATACTATATTTTGAGCCAAATCGGTCATCAGAAATAAATTTGAGCTAACAAAAAGTGATCGGAATCGGCCAGGAAACGAGGGCCTCTTCTCTTCCTCTGCTTCCTCACATGCGCGCTCTCTCGATTCCCCACACTCTCTCGCCCATCTGACCTGGGAAGAGGGCCGGGGAGGGGGAAAGAAGGGGAGAGACTCTCGTTTCCTAGCCGATTCCGATCACTTTTTGTTAGCTCAAATTTATTTCTGATGACCGATTTGGCTCAAAATATAGTATCTGAATCCTCTCGTCACGCCCGATCGATATCACTAGGTTGTTAAGCGTGCAATTGCCTCTACGAATACTTGCATTTTTAAAAATCATGAAAAATGAACCATACAGGCGTCTTCTTGGCTAATTTTATGCGAAAATTGTTTCTGGGGCTGAATTGCATATCGAAGACGCCTGTCTAGTTAATTTTTCATGATTTTCAAAAATAATTTTTAAAAATGAAAGTTTTCGTAGAGGCAATTGGATGCTTAACAACCTAGTGATATCGATCGGGCGTGACGAGACGATTCAGATACTATATTTTGAGCCAAATCAATCATCAGAAATAAATTTGAGCTAACAAAAAGTGATCGGAATCGGCCAGGAAACGAGGGCTTCTTCTCTTCCTCTGCTTCCTCACATGCGCGCTCTCTCGATTCCCCACACTCTCTCGCCCATCTGACCTGGGAAGAGGGCCGGGGAGGGGGAAAGAAGGGAAGAGACTCTCGTTTCCTAGCCGATTCCGATCACTTTTTGTTAGCTCAAATTTATTTCTGATGACCGATTTGGCTCAAAATATAGTATCTGAATCCTCTCGTCACGCCCGATCGATATCACTAGGTTGTTAAGCGTGCAATTGCCTCTACGAAAACTTGCATTTTAAAAAATTATTTTTAAAAACCATGAAAAATGAACTACACAGGCGTCTTCTTGGCTAATTTTAGGCGAAAATTGTTTCTGGGGCAGAATTGCATATCGAAGACGCCTGTCTAGTTAATTTTTCATGATTTTCAAAAAATAATTTTTAGAAATGAAAGTTTTCGTAGAGGCAATTGCATGCTTAACAACCTAGTGATATCGATCGGGCGTGACGAGAGGATTCAGATACTATATTTTGAGCCAAATCGGTCATCAGAAATAAATTTGAGCTAACAAAAAGTGATCGGAATCGGCCAGGAAACGAGGGCCTCTTCTCTTCCTCTGCTTCCTCACATGCGCGCTCTCTCGATTCCCCACACTCTCTCGCCCATCTGACCTGGGAAGAGGGCCGGGGAGGGGGAAAGAAGGGGAGAGACTCTCGTTTCCTAGCCGATTCCGATCACTTTTTGTTAGCTCAAATTTATTTCTGATGACCGATTTGGCTCAAAATATAGTATCTGAATCCTCTCGTCACGCCCGATCGATATCACTAGGTTGTTAAGCGTGCAATTGCCTCTACGAAAACTTGCATTTTTAAAAATCATGAAAAATGAACCATACAGGCGTCTTCTTGGCTAATTTTAGGCGAAAATTGTTTCCGGGGCTGAATTGCATATCGAAGACGCCTGTCTAGTTAATTTTTCATGATTTTCAAAAATAATTTTTAAAAATGAAAGTTTTCGTAGAGGCAATTGCATGCTTAACAACCTAGTGATATCGATCGGGCGTGACGAGAGGATTCAGATACTATATTTTGAGCCCAATCGGTCATCAGAAATAAATTTGAGCTAACAAAAAGTGATCGGAATCGGCCAGGAAACGAGGGCCTCTTCTCTTCCTCTGCTTCCTCACATGCACGCTCTCTCGATTCCCCACACTCTCTCGCACATCTGACCTGGGAAGAGGGCCGGGGAGGGGGAGAGAAGGGGACAGACTCTCGTTTCCTAGCCGATTCCGATCACTTTTTGTTAGCTCAAATTTATTTCTGATGACCGATTTGGCTCAAAATATAGTATCTGAATCCTCTCGTCACGCCCGATCGATATCACTAGGTTGTTAAGCGTGCAATTGCCTCTACGAAAACTTGCATTTAAAAAAATTATTTTTAAAAACCATGAAAAATGAACTACACAGGCGTCTTCTTGGCTAATTTTAGGCGAAAATTGTTTCTGGGGCAGAATTGCATATCGAAGACGCCTGTCTAGTTAATTTTTCATGATTTTCAAAAAATAATTTTTAGAAATGAAAGTTTTCGTAGAGGCAATTGCATGCTTAACAACCTAGTGATATCGATCGGGCGTGACGAGAGGATTCAGATACTATATTTTGAGCCAAATCGGTCATCAGAAATAAATTTGAGCTAACAAAAAGTGATCGGAATCGGCCAGGAAACGAGGGCCTCTTCTCTTCCTCTGCTTCCTCACATGCGCGCTCTCTCGATTCCCCACACTCTCTCGCCCATCTGACCTGGGAAGAGGGCCGGGGAGGGGGAAAGAAGGGAAGAGACTCTCGTTTCCTAGCCGATTCCGATCACTTTTTGTTAGCTCAAATTTATTTCTGATGACCGATTTGTCTCAAAATATAGTATCTGAATCCTCTCGTCACGCCCGATCGATATCACTAGGTTGTTAAGCGTGCAATTGCCTCTACGAATACTTGCATTTTTAAAAATCATGAAAAATGAACCATACAGGCGTCTTCTTGGCTAATTTTATGCGAAAATTGTTTCTGGGGCTGAATTGCATATCGAAGACGCCTGTCTAGTTAATTTTTCATGATTTTCAAAAATAATTTTTAAAAATGAAAGTTTTCGTAGAGGCAATTGGATGCTTAACAACCTAGTGATATCGATCGGGCGTGACGAGACGATTCAGATACTATATTTTGAGCCAAATCAATCATCAGAAATAAATTTGAGCTAACAAAAAGTGATCGGAATCGGCCAGGAAACGAGGGCTTCTTCTCTTCCTCTGCTTCCTCACATGCGCGCTCTCTCGATTCCCCACACTCTCTCGCCCATCTGACCTGGGAAGAGGGCCGGGGAGGGGGAAAGAAGGGAAGAGACTCTCGTTTCCTAGCCGATTCCGATCACTTTTTGTTAGCTCAAATTTATTTCTGATGACCGATTTGGCTCAAAATATAGTATCTGAATCCTCTCGTCACGCCCGATCGATATCACTAGGTTGTTAAGCGTGCAATTGCCTCTACGAAAACTTGCATTTTAAAAAATTATTTTTAAAAACCATGAAAAATGAACTACACAGGCGTCTTCTTGGCTAATTTTAGGCGAAAATTGTTTCTGGGGCAGAATTGCATATCGAAGACGCCTGTCTAGTTAATTTTTCATGATTTTCAAAAAATAATTTTTAGAAATGAAAGTTTTCGTAGAGGCAATTGCATGCTTAACAACCTAGTGATATCGATCGGGCGTGACGAGAGGATTCAGATACTATATTTTGAGCCAAATCGGTCATCAGAAATAAATTTGAGCTAACAAAAAGTGATCGGAATCGGCCAGGAAACGAGGGCCTCTTCTCTTCCTCTGCTTCCTCACATGCGCGCTCTCTCGATTCCCCACACTCTCTCGCCCATCTGACCTGGGAAGAGGGCCGGGGAGGGGGAAAGAAGGGGAGAGACTCTCGTTTCCTAGCCGATTCCGATCACTTTTTGTTAGCTCAAATTTATTTCTGATGACCGATTTGGCTCAAAATATAGTATCTGAATCCTCTCGTCACGCCCGATCGATATCACTAGGTTGTTAAGCGTGCAATTGCCTCTACGAAAACTTGCATTTTTAAAAATCATGAAAAATGAACCATACAGGCGTCTTCTTGGCTAATTTTAGGCGAAAATTGTTTCCGGGGCTGAATTGCATATCGAAGACGCCTGTCTAGTTAATTTTTCATGATTTTCAAAAATAATTTTTAAAAATGAAAGTTTTCGTAGAGGCAATTGCATGCTTAACAACCTAGTGATATCGATCGGGCGTGACGAGAGGATTCAGATACTATATTTTGAGCCCAATCGGTCATCAGAAATAAATTTGAGCTAACAAAAAGTGATCGGAATCGGCCAGGAAACGAGGGCCTCTTCTCTTCCTCTGCTTCCTCACATGCACGCTCTCTCGATTCCCCACACTCTCTCGCACATCTGACCTGGGAAGAGGGCCGGGGAGGGGGAGAGAAGGGGACAGACTCTCGTTTCCTAGCCGATTCCGATCACTTTTTGTTAGCTCAAATTTATTTCTGATGACCGATTTGGCTCAAAATATAGTATCTGAATCCTCTCGTCACGCCCGATCGATATCACTAGGTTGTTAAGCGTGCAATTGCCTCTACGAAAACTTGCATTTAAAAAAATTATTTTTAAAAACCATGAAAAATGAACTACACAGGCGTCTTCTTGGCTAATTTTAGGCGAAAATTGTTTCTGGGGCAGAATTGCATATCGAAGACGCCTGTCTAGTTAATTTTTCATGATTTTCAAAAAATAATTTTTAGAAATGAAAGTTTTCGTAGAGGCAATTGCATGCTTAACAACCTAGTGATATCGATCGGGCGTGACGAGAGGATTCAGATACTATATTTTGAGCCAAATCGGTCATCAGAAATAAATTTGAGCTAACAAAAAGTGATCGGAATCGGCCAGAAAACGAGGGCCTCTTCTCTTCCTCTGCTTCCTCACATGCGCGCTCTCTCGATTCCCCACACTCTCTCGCCCATCTGACCTGGGAAGAGGGCCGGGGAGGGGGAAAGAAGGGAAGAGACTCTCGTTTCCTAGCCGATTCCGATCACTTTTTGTTAGCTCAAATTTATTTCTGATGACCGATTTGTCTCAAAATATAGTATCTGAATCCTCTCGTCACGCCCGATCGATATCACTAGGTTGTTAAGCGTGCAATTGCCTCTACGAAAACTTGCATTTAAAAAAATTATTTTTAAAAACCATGAAAAATGAACTACACAGGC
Source organism: Pristionchus entomophagus (assembly GCA_036245825.1). NCBI lineage: Eukaryota > Metazoa > Nematoda > Chromadorea > Rhabditida > Neodiplogasteridae > Pristionchus > Pristionchus entomophagus. Next base: position 36,615,454 of record BTSX01000002.1, read on the forward strand.
GTCTTCTTGGCTAATTTTAGGCGAAAATTGTTTCTGGGGCAGAATTGCATATCGAAGACGCCTGTCTAGTTAATTTTTCATGATTTTCAAAAAATAATTTTTAGAAATGAAAGTTTTCGTAGAGGCAATTGCATGCTTAACAACCTAGTGATATCGATCGGGCGTGACGAGAGGATTCAGATACTATATTTTGAGCCAAATCGGTCATCAGAAATAAATTTGAGCTAACAAAAAGTGATCGGAATCGGCCAGGAAACGAGGGCCTCTTCTCTTCCTCTGCTTCCTCACATGCGCGCTCTCTCGATTCCCCACACTCTCTCGCCCATCTGACCTGGGAAGAGGGCCGGGGAGGGGGAAAGAAGGGAAGAGACTCTCGTTTCCTAGCCGATTCCGATCACTTTTTGTTAGCTCAAATTTATTTCTGATGACCGATTTGGCTCAAAATATAGTATCTGAATCCTCTCGTCACGCCCGATCGATATCACTAGGTTGTTAAGCGTGCAATTGCCTCTACGAAAACTTGCATTTTAAAAAATTATTTTTAAAAACCATGAAAAATGAACTACACAGGCGTCTTCTTGGCTAATTTTAGGCGAAAATTGTTTCTGGGGCAGAATTGCATATCGAAGACGCCTGTCTAGTTAATTTTTCATGATTTTCAAAAATAATTTTTTGAAATGAAAGTTTTCGTAGAGGCAATTGCATGCTTAACAACCTAGTGATATCGATCGGGCGTGACGAGACGATTCAGATACTACATTTTGAGCCAAATCAATCATCAGAAATAAATTTGAGCTAACAAAAAGTGATCGGAATCGGCCAGGAAACGAGGGCCTCTTCTCTTCCTCTGCTTCCTCACATGCGCGCTCTCTCGATTCCCCACACTCTCTCGCCCATCTGACCTGGGAAGAGGGCCGGGGAGGGGGAAAGAAGGGGAGAGACTCTCGTTTCCTAGCCGATTCCGATCACTTTTTGTTAGCTCAAATTTATTTCTGATGACCGATTTGGCTCAAAATATAGTATCTGAATCGTCTCGTCACGCCCGATCGATATCACTAATTTGTTAAGCGTGCAATTGCCTCTACGAATACTTGCATTTTTTAAAATTATTTTTTTGAAAATCATGAAAAATGAACCATACTGGCGTCTTCGCCATGCAATTCTGCCCCAGAAACAATTTTCACCTAAAATTAGCCTTCTCGGGTGTCAATTAGCCCGTCAAAACGTGATATCGACGTGACGCCATCTGGAACCAACGAGGGGTCTGGGGGCAAAATGGATATGTCCATCGTCTTCAGCAGCCTCAATAACCCCAAAAAAACACAGTTTCGTGAAAATGAGCTTTTTGAGCTGTGCCAAAGGTGGTGAGATCTGCTCGAAAATAAGGCGAACGGCCTCATATTCATAAGGTCTTGGAAACGTTTTATTCAACTGCCTCTTTCGGGTCTATAGAACTGAAAAGAGGCTAAAATTGAAATTATCGCATTTACTTGGTTCGACGCAGAATTCAATGCTCTACAACATGCATTTTGTGACGCGTTGCGCTTTTTTGATATGGATTTTTAAAATTAAATTTTCAGAATTTTATGAATTTTCGTGTTATTAGCATGCTCAAACATAAATTTCAGGTAATACTGTTAACACAGAAAATGATGCACTCGATGTGGGCTTCATAATGAGTACCATATTCATAAGGTTCTGGAAACTTTTTTTTCAAATGCCTCTTTCGGGTCCATAGATCTGAAAAGAGGCTAAAATTAAAATTATCGCATTTAGGTGGTTCGACGCAGAATTCAATGCTCTACAACATGCATTTTGTGACGCGTTGCGCTTTCTTGATATGGATTTTTAAAATTTAAAAAACCATTTTTCAAATCGCTTTCTTGATATGGATTTTTAAAATTTAAAAAAACCATTTTTCAAATTGAAAAAATCAGTTTGCGGTCGAAATATCGGACCAACTTATGAGTATCTGACCCAGTGAACAGATGCTTGGCACTAGCAAAAAATCGATTTCGCTCTAAATGTGTGTGGAGGTAATACTCGACGAGTGTAGCTCAGGCGCCACGGGTTTTGTGTTCTAAATCGTTCTCCACTAAATGACGGAAGTTTTTTTTTGTCATTTTTTTTTAATCGCATTTTTTGAGTGAATAAATGAGGTGAACACGGAAGTGCCAGGGCCCCATATCAGATGGATGCAATGCAGTAACCACGATACTAAATGCTTATACTAGTTAGAGCTTGCGTTATTACTGCGCTTGTAAAAATATGTGGCGCAAAATTCAGAACTCGTCATGGTCGAAAATTTTTTTTCTCAAAATCGTGCAAGTATAATAATTCCGCCATAAACTGAAACAGGAAATGTTGAAACATTGACTTATGTGCATGATATTCCAATTTGTACGAATACCTGGTAGTTAGCTAATAATGAACTAACTTTTGAACGAGTTGACCGTCTTTTTAAATGATTTTCGTCGAACCGGTATTTTTTTGTTATTTTTCATATTTTAACTATAAGAAGTAAAGTGCTTGCTCTCCAATTTTATCAAATAAAAAAGGTATATTGTATACCACCCTAAAGATGAAAAGTTGAAATGTTCGAAAAATCAAAATTTCTCGAACAGTTTCAATGCGATCGGGATGAAACTTGGCATGTGTTATGACATGAATATTGTGCGTTGTTTGATATATGACACGATTGAAATGATTACGAAAGAGCAAAGTCGATTTACTGTATATTTTTTTATACTTCCGTCATTTAGCGGAGAACTACTTAGAACACTAAACCCGTGGCGCCTGAGCTTCACTCGTCGAGTACTACCTCCACACACATTTAGAGCGAAATCGATTTTTTTTAGTGCTAAGCATCTGCGCACATATGTTCACTGACTCAGAAAGTCACTCTTATAACGTATTTTTGTTGTCCAGGCATGTATGTAATACTGCTACACTAACTTTGGACCCAGGTGGTTCGGTTATTTTTTATCTGATTTTCGAGTTTTCAAAATTTCATATCCCGGCATTGTTCTATTTCATTGAACTGGACCATATAGTGTCCCGATCGGTGAAGGGGACCCATGGGGGTATTCAGGGAAAAAGTTTGGGCCGGATCGGTGATATCGATGTCCGGACCATACTCCAAAATAACCGAGCCGGTCTCTTAATGTGATATGTCATCAACAAGACTCACGGAACTTTATAGTTAAATTTGTTTACAGTCGAGTAATCTGCTCTCTGGCCGGGTCATTTCACGGAGAAGGAAAATCTTTATGGGTCCAAGCAATGCTCACTATAAACCTTCTGACACTCATACCATATGCTCTGACCTGCCATAGTCTCAGGACCAGAGACGGTAATATTTGTTGAGAATATTTATTTTCTGGCTCTGATAATGAAACGAAAGAACGGAAACGTATGTAGTTTTCATTTTTTTTAAATTGCAGAATCGTCCTACACAAAACGAGTGTTTCGCTCAATTGAGCTCGTGATGATATTCGATGTTGGCGCGTGGTTTCTGGCCGTCGCTCTCACTAAAATAGTCTATAGCATTGATCTTTCGGGTAAGTTTTATTCCTTTTTTCATTCAATTTTGGCCCATTTCAGCTAAAAACCGCCTAGTTTTTCTGCATTTATCCGGATCTCTCGCTCATATCGGAATCGCAATCAAGCCGATCGTTTATTATTTCACAAGGTCGTCTAAAAATTATTTTGCTTAAACATAGTTTTTTCAGTAGTGAATATCGAAACATATTCCGACTCCTTCTCGGGATTGAACGTGTCACCACGCCAGGCAGTGAATCAACATTGTTGTCTGAGAAGAAGAACAATGCGGAGCAAGAACAGAATCATTGACACGTTTAAAAAGTCTGTTTTTATCAACCTCGTACTTCACTGATCCTATTGCAACTCTGAGGGGTATGACTCAGCTCTAAGACGCCTGATACATCTCTTGCTCCCCTTTTGTAATGTCTACGCTTGACGGGAATTGTTGCTTCACACATGACTTGTTATCGCGGCTGAAAACGCTATTTTTGCACAATGTTTTCCCATAAGAAACCTCAGTCATGACATCTCTGAGCGAAACGCAATGGCTTGCCGTTCGATCGATCTTCGTGGGCGAAGCGATATTCGGTGGCTTTGGAATCGTCTCGAATCTATTCCTTTTCATCACAACTCGATCCAGGTGCTAATGACTTTTTTTCGATAATATTCTGAGATAAGTTCAGTTCGCTGCGTTCAAAGTGCAACATTCTGATAGCATGCTGCGCTCTGTGCGATTTTTCTCATCGAGTTAGTGACGGTTTGCGAGATTTTCACAAACTAAGATCACAGTTCGGCCCACCGATTCTCGCATCTGTAGCGCTGAACTGGTGAAACTAAACTAATTTTCCACGCATAATCTTTAATTACTAGTTAATCGCCGAAATCGGCGCTTGTGTGGGTGCTTCTGTGTCCTTTCGATCGGAATGGACAGACTTTTCGCAGTTACGCTAATCTCATATTACCGACGAGTCAATCGAAGGATCTATCTCACCGTATCCCTTCTACTCTTATCACAATGGAGAGGTGCCTTCCAGATTCATCTCATCATCATATTTGCCTTTGCCTCGTATGCGCCATATCTGATGATAGCCTACTATAATCCACAGTGACTCAATTTGGAACATTTGTGTTAATTATAATTGTGTAAATTATAATTGCGAACATTTACGTTAATTATAATTTTCAATTATAACAATTATATTAATTATAATTGTCATAAGCGATATCTTTTTTTTAAATTCTCAGTCGTGTAGCTTGTGGAATCCCGCCGGCGTTCCACGGCGAAGGCCAAACATTGTGGAGCCGGGCACTAATCATCAGCGCGCTAACCCTCTTACCGTATATCCTCACTTGGATCGCATTACGGTCGAGAACAGGTATTTATCGATCCCTTACGCGTAAGTATGAGTCGCGCAGAATCAATGTTCGCTGGCTTGTAGACTCTATTCACAAATCACGTAGACGCACTTATCAAAAGTACCTCGATTTTCAGCCTCATCTTACACTCGGCGCCTCTTCAAATCACTATGTCTTCTCATGATTTTCGATGTCGGTGGATGGCTTTTATCTGTTGGCATCATGAAGTTGATCTACACTGTGGATATCTCAAGTGAGCTGAAATATTTGACCATGGAAGCCTTTTTTCACATTCAGTCAACGACCGTTTCGTCCTAAGCTTCCTCGCTGGGTGGCCGGTGCATTTCGGACTCGCTGTCAAGCCGTTGATCTACTACTTCACCAGGCATTCTGATCAGTTCAGCAGCTTCGAATTCTATATTTTCAGTATTGAGTACCGTGCCGCGTTCCGGAACCAGCTTTCTTGCATCATTCCGCCACAACAGAATATTCGACATTCAACTAGTTGAGAACGTCCCTCAGAAGTCAAGCATAAAGCAGACTAACACTCAAAAATAGTTGTTGATTTTTGCTCACGAGATATTGTTGAGGGTGGGAGTGTGTAGGAGTTTTGGTAGACTTTGGAAGATCACTGAACCTGGTGAACTTGATGCATGCTCTCATTAAACTCTGTCGCATCAGACACAATCTCCTTCCTTTGTAACGCCAAATCCCTCTTATTGTGCATTGAGATCGCACGCATGACTTGTTTCCTTATCTACTGACACCTGCCTACACTCTATTGCACACGTTTCCCAGCAAAATCTATGACGACGCTTAGTGACACCCAATGGCTTGCAGTGAGACTAGTTTTCGGCGGCGAGGCACTATTCGCTAGTATCGGAATCGTATCGAATCTGCTACTCTTCATTACAACTTGTCGAACACGGTGCGAATCACTATAGCTTTCGAAATGATTTCGCAATGTTTCAGCTCCTTGCGTTCAAGTTGCAACATTTTGATTGCTTGCTGTGCGCTGTTTGACTTTTCTCATTTGGTAGGTCACTCTTCTTAAATGTTCTCTGTCTTTGATCACAGTTCGGCCCGCTTTTGGAGTATCCGATTTTGTTTGGAGATGGATTGACCGACTCATTCACGTGCAGCACTGAATTGGTTTGCTAATACTGTTTTGTAATCATGCCTCAGAATTTATTTCAAGATAATCTCTGAAATCGGAGTTTACTCTGGCTGTTTTTTGCGTGCTCTCCATCGGATTGGACAGGCTTTTATCGATCACATTTCTCTCATTCTATCGTCGACTCAACAAGAAGATCTACCTCACCGTATTTCAATCATTTGAAAAGTAATTAAACTGTAATTTACAGATTCATCTTGTAATCATATTCGCATTTGCGTCATACTCGCCGTATCTGATGGTCGCCTACTACACCCCACAGTGAGTAAGTATTCGAAAATAATCATCCGGCAATATCTTTCAGACGCGTCGCTTGCGAGATTCCAGCGGCCTTTCACGGGGAGGCACAGGAGTTGTGGAGCCAGGCACTAGTGATTGTTAGCTTCCTCACTCTAATACCGTACACCCTCACCTGGATTGCGTTGAGGTCGAGAGCAGGTGAATTGCACAGCGCTCTGCTCATTATTTTCTATGCTTCATGATACGTGTGCATAATCATTTTCGGCAAACTGACTTAGATTAGTGATTTTGTCTAATAGAAAATGATAACACGTGTCTAAAAAAGTTGTTGTGCACTGTAATTGCGAGCGCAAAATACCCTGGTTTTCTTCAGCCTCATCTTACACCAAGCGCCTCTTCAAATCGCTTCTATTAGTGATGATTTTCGACGTCGGCGGATGGTTATCGGCAGTTGGAATGATAAACTTGATCTACACAGTGGACATTTCGGGTGAGTGCGTTGCATACAATGTAATGCTCTCAATATAACCAGCATGTACCAGTGAAGTCTAGCAAAAACTATGTATTCGAGACACATACATGAAAACGCTGTGTTTTTGCAGAGGAAATACTCATCGTCACAGGCTATTTTCAGAAGGAAACCGCTTCGTATTGAGCTTCTTGGCCGGGTGGCCGGTGCATTTTGGAATCGCGATGAAACCAATAATCTAATACACCACTAGGTATGCATTTTATCGTGTACAGAATGGAACTAAATTGGCTTTGATTTTTTTGACCCATTGATTTTGAATTCCCTGTCAGCGAACTTCATTGATTTTTTCTTCAGTACGGAGTATCGCACGGCTTTTCGCCAACTCCTCTACTGCTGCGGGCTCACGACTACATCACTGCAGATTATTCACCTGTCCACGAGCAGGGAACGATACTCTGGCGCTGTGCACAACTAATAATTTGCCTTTGCTCATTGTATACACATGAATGTGTTTGCAATATGTTTCTCATGAAAACAAAAGAACGGTTGGGAACAAAACATGATCCTGTGTCGGTCTTAATTTTAAAGCGCGTGATGACTTGAACAGAACGCGAAAGAACAATAAACTAAATTTCCCACTACGCTTTATACAGTACATGCCGCCGATTCGCATTGATCTTTTGCGATGAGCTTCACAAGTCAGAGAAGTGCATCATCAAAAGAGTTCAATGATTCAATCGACGGTCTTGGTACTAAATGAAAAATATACTGATGCTCACCACTTGAACAGGTGGTTGATGTCTCCTCCGAACAACGGAGCCGACTCGATCACCTCTCCTGCAATTTATTCGTTGATCTTTGATCTTTAACTCGAAAAACTCGCCTCTCGTGGTGACCATGGTGAAATTGCGCAAGTGATCGTCCAGACGGGCTACCTGTACAAATCCATTGCATGTGTATTTCGCGAAATGAATAAAAACAAATTAGAAAAGTATTTTTTCGACATGTCTAGTATTTATTTTTTCAATATTCAGTGCATTCTTCTTTCTGAGTAATTGAATTGGCCAGTGAATCATATGTCTGGAGTAGGCATAGCAAGGAATCATTATCTTTATTCTGCTCACTATCTCACCTGTCGGAGTTTCTAGAGAATGCGCACAACGAAGAATGTAAATTCTTGCAAAAGCCTCCCAAGCCTTGAGTGAACCCCCCTCACCTCATCAAGCACCCTCTGACTGATGGTCAGTGTGCCTCCGCCTTTCGCTGTGATCAGCACGACCCACAGCTCGAGACCCTCGTAGCTGATACCGAAGTGTTCGGCGAACCGCTGGAATATTACGGAATACGCGAGATGGCTTTGTTTCACAGTTTTTATTTATTTATTTATTTGATACACCCCAACGGGTGTGACATCATGTGAATAACATATACAGAATGAAAAGCAGGAGAGGGGATGGGGGGGGAGAGGGAATTGGGATAGAAGAAGGGAGAGTTGGAGTTGATCATTCGCACAGATACTCTTGATAAATGAGGTGGACGAGGCCTCGGAACGGGAATGGGACCGTTCGATCCATGTATATCTTATGGACCTAGAGCAAGGGTGGGGAGTGATGGGGGATTCTACAGTTTAGGGATCACTATTTGGAGAATGAGGGCCGTGTCAGGATTCGATAACAAGTGAAGTTTGATTGTGGGCAACGATAATTTTGGATGAACAATACGATGAATCTTACAAAGGAAGCGAATAGTGCGATGAGTGAAGGAGGATCGTAAGTTTTCTCTACGAGCATTAGCAATGTGAAGGGAAAACGCATTGTTTCTGGAAACATTACGAAATGAATAGAAGCGAGACATAGGTAGATCAAAAATTCCATTAACTATCTTGAGAGAGAAAAGAATATCAGAAACCACACGACGGAGATACAAAGAACGCAAGTTAGCAGAAACGAGTCTCTGATCATAGCAAGGAGGAGATGAAATACAAGGGGAAGTACGATAGTGTAATAATCGAGTGAAAAGATGCTGGCATCTTTCTAATTGCCTAATGGGTCCTGAAGGTGACCAAACAGGGGAAGCGTACTCTAGAATAGGAACAATGAATGAACGATAAGCACGGATATAGGGGTCACTAGATGTACACGAAACAGATCTAAACAGAAGATAAATAAACATATTCGCTTTCTTACAAATAATGTCGATATGATAAAGGAAAGATAGAGAGGAATCAATGTAAACTCCTAAATCTCTAACTGGATCGGGAGGAGAGACTGAGGAAGGGAGAAGGAGAAGGAAGGAGTTGAGAGAGTATTGGTGGAGGGGATTGTTTTTACCTATGTAAAGGGCGGTGCATTTCTTTTCTGCAACCGATAACTGCCAGGTTTCGCAGTATTCTAGGATACCCTGTAGCCCTTCTTGAAGTTGAGAGGGGATAGATGGAAGATCGTTAGGTTTATGCGTGATGTACAGTTTGATGTCATCAGCGAAGAGACGGAAGTTGACTAGTGGGAAGGGAGAGAGAACCCGGGGTAAATCGAAAAGGTAGATAAGAAAGAGGAGAGGACCTAATACGCTGCCTTGTGGCACCCCGCTGAGTACCACTCTCTCAGAAGAGAGAGAGGTTCCGACCTTAACCTGTAAACGACGATCGAGCAAGAAATCAGAATTCCAATTAAAAAGACAACCACGAATACCTAAGCAATTTAATTTATGGAGGAGCTTAGAGTGAGAGATCGTATCAAATGCCTTAGCTAGATCAACATAAACGACGTCAACACAATCATTTCTATCAAGAGATTCACGCCAAGTCTGAGTACAATCAAGAAGTTGAGAAACTGTTGACTTGCCACGGACGAATCCGTGTTGCTCAGAAGGAATAATATAATGAATTTCACACCAACGAACAAGTTTAGGTTTAATAATTCGTTCCATGACTTTACTAGGAATGGGAGTGAGTGAAATAGGACGGAAGTCAGACAAGGAAGAGGGTGAAGTGACCTTAGGAATAGGAACAACAAAAAAACGCTTCCAGAGAGAAGGAACTTGGCCAAGCATCAAACTGTAGTTCATAATATGAGCAAGAGGTTCAGAAAGAGATAAGTAACACTTCTTGAAAAAAATAGACGGAATACCATCGGAAGGAAGAGAGAAGAGAACAAGAATCGGAAACACGCCTAAGATGGTAAGCAATATCAATAGAGAGATTAATAGAGAAAGGCATAGTTTGAGGAATGGTAAGGGGGCAGTGAGGGAGAAGACTATCATCAGCAGTGAAAACGGATTCAAAGTAGGAAGCAAACGCTTCAGCCTTATCAGAGTCAGAGTTTCCTCTGAGCGTGGAGGCATTTTTGAGGGCCGTGAATACGAAAGAGCGGGCAGGCATCACAAGTTTAAGCAGACCGGGGCGAAGGACTGTCTACCCATTCGGAAGATCTGGTTGGGCATAGTATCAACCTGGAGATGACTGAGAAGTCGGGCTACGCCCCCTCTATCAGCCTCGCACCTTCCCTCCAGGCCCAGACTGACGTCTGGTTCCGGAAGGCCGGCAACGACCAGAGATTTTTGCCTCAGATGCAAAGTTACAAACTGGTGAATTATGGCACTACTTAAAACTCAACGTTCTGTGATCGAGGAATCCTATGAATTTGTTCTGAAAATCCATGTAAAAACCAAAGACACTGTAACGCCTCCAATATTATCTTTTTTTTGCAGAGAGGTTTTACTCACCGCAAACTCCTCTTGTGATCGTCCGTTCTTGTGCGCGAAGCCTCGTCTGACGTCAGTTTGGATGACCACCTAAGCATTGATTAGGGCAGGAAGAATGGAGAGTTCGTTTCTTCATTTTGCTCGTTCTCTATTCACGTTACCGGTCTAGAGAGTGTGCAGAATTAAGAAGTGAACTGCCAATGTATTTCACACAGATGTTTCACTCGTTTGGCAAGAACGATCTCGTCCGAGTTCACGAATGTGCGCCACACATCCAGGCTCGAACCAATACAACAATGATGAGCTCATAAATGTGGTTTTCCGGAGAATTAACGTTCGGTTTCTAAACACTCAGTGAAATTCGTGTGATTTGACGCAACTGGGTCTGTTTTGTAGTCCAATTAACTCACCGGGAAAATGAAGAAGAACGAGAAGAGGGGCACGATTGCCAGGAGAAAGAAGGTGAGAACGCGCTTTGGGTGGCGCAGAATTGTATGAGGCTCATCATCCATTCTGAGAATGACAATAATATCAAAAATAATCGATAGTTTCGAGAATATCAGTTGCGGATTTTATCATGTTTTTCGAGCGCAAAACTCTCAAACGGTTTTCAGCATTGTGAGAAAGATTGACACTCATATACTCATACACGCGTTCATTCAATTGAATGAAAAAGCAAGACAATTCAGAATTGAGGGACCGCTTGGAAACACGCTGGGTAGAAAAGTCTAAACCAACCAGCGCTAATCGCAGTCCATGGTCAAAATCTCAAGATCGAAGTTTGTTTTGCTGATATGGAAAGCGAAAGTTGGAACAGTGGTAGAGATAAGAATCGTACGGAAAGTAAGTGAGAGAAATCCCCCGGCATTGAGTGTGTAATGCACAGTTTCTCTCTAGAATAATACGAGAAGAATGCGCGTTCAGCTTCAGGGGATTTTGTTCCATGTGCGATAATCCTATTATTGACAGTGCACTAGAGCTCAAAAGGGGAGACAAAATAGGTTTAAAAAATGAAAGCGACAAAAAAACTCGAAAATGATGAATACACAAGCGCAAAAGAGTTGGAAATGAGAACGAGGGAGAACAGTATCATTTCATGAATCTTAGTCGTGGTTACAGGGGTTCTGGACATGAATGTGACGAAAAATGAGCGAAAAGGTTACAAAATGATGAAAACACACGCAATTTTCGTCACGTAAGGCTCAATGAGCTGGTTCTTTGCCGAATTTCCTCTTCTCTCTTTCTTCGCTCACTCGATGGGATAAAAGTAAACACAACAATAGGTGAAAGTGCGTGTCGTGGCCGCGCGTTGTGCCGAAACTAAGGAGCAAATAACACGAAAACACCCCCACACACTACTACTGAGTAGATAAGAGAAGTAGAGACTCTCTCAATTTCACGTTGTCTCTCTGCTTCTCCTAGCGTTGAGTTAGTGCCCATGAAGGGAAGAGTCCTTTAGCTTCTCCTTACCCACCCCAACACACACTATTGTGCAGTAACGGGTTATGGGAACGGGTAGGGGCAGCCGGGGCAGAGAAGGTAAACCACGAACAGTGTGGGTCAGCGAGGCGAATGGGTTCGTGAATTCGAGAGAGAAAGAGGTCAACAATAATGAAGAATTCAAGAACGTAGGCAAACTATGCTGAATGCATTCATGGACCACAGCGAAAGCATTGCTCTATATTTCGGGTAATGCGGAAGAGTTACTAGAGGGAGTTCGGATAACGGTCAGAGATCAGCGATCATGTATAGTCAGCAAAACATGGATAAGGATCGGCAATTTGAAGAGAGATCCTAGAATTTAATGGACATTTGGCATGGACTGATCGTTACTCGTCTATGTCGGCGATCCCGAAAACATGGAGATAATCATCACACGACGGTAAATCCTGTATTTACGAGCACAAAAAGAATGCAACAGTGAAAAATTAATAGCAATAGAACTTTAATCACAGACAAAAGTATCAGATACATTCATTAGCTCTTCAGGATCTCATTTTCGAGGAATAGTAAAAGACAGATTCGCACCAAGCTAAACCAGCTATCTGTGGGTAAAAAAAAAAAATTGGTTGCCTAAGAGGGGTACCGAGACAATAGAACCACTGGACAAAGCTCATAATTCCAGTATTGCATTAATATGAAAAAGTCTTTGAGAGGATATTTATTGATACAATTTATTTTCGTATTTTTCAACGAAACCGCCGCACCACCGGTGGCAAGAGGGGCTTGCTTCTAAACCGAAACTATCAGTCGCTTCAGATTACTCTTTCTATTATAAAGTCAAAATGTCTGTCTGTCAGTTCGTTCGTGCGTTCGTCAGGATGTCTGTCACACTTTTCAAACCTCAATAACTCGCTTTCTAGGCATCGCCCGAGGACAAGTCCTCGACCACCGCAAGCTCCTTTTTCAAAATCGATAATAATTTCATCATCATTACGAAATAATTCATCATCCTTAGGCAATAATCCGTTTTTCGCGCCCAATTCGCTTCAAAATCGTCCGTAAAGATCGGTAATAGTGTCAATCGACTCAGAATCGTCAGCGCTTTTCACTGGCAGCAACTATTTCGCAATCTTCGATTTCGTCATCATTATGAAATCTTCACGTTTTCGCTCATAACTCGCTTTAAAATCATCGGAGAGCCTCGGGAGAAGTGCAAATCGACCCCCCGTGATTAGATTTCGCAATTATCGATTTCATCATCATTACGCAATCTTCATATTTTCGCTCATAACTCGCTTCAAAATCATCGGAGAGCCTTGGGCGAAGTGGCAATCAACATTTAAAGAAGATTTACAAGTTTTTGGATACTTCGGCCATGCTATTGTGAAAAGCTCGCTCGAAGCCTCACGAGCTTTTTGCAATGGCATACGCCCCACTCGCAAGCAAGCGGTGTTAGGCTAATGTGTAAGGCGGCCAGACGTGGCACAAGGGATATGTGTTCATGAGTTTTGCCTATGCTCCGGTCATGCTATTGTGAAAAGCTCGCTCGAAGCCACACGAGCTTTTTGCAATGGCACACGCCCCACTCGCAAGCAAGCGGTGTTAGGCTAATGTGTAAGGCGGCCAGACGTGGCAAACGGGATATGTGTTCATGAGTTTTGCCTATGCTCCGGCCATGCTATTGTGAAAAGCTCGTGAGGCTGAGAGCGCGGAGGAAAAGTTGCAGATGTAGCCACGGAGCGAAGCGTCGTGGCTACATCGTAACTTTTCCAGAGCGCTCGAAGCAATGGCATACGCCCCACTCGCAAGCAAGCGGTTCATTGTTAATCTGTGAATACGACCCGGTGTACAACGTAGCTAGTTCATACTTATTAGCATCTTCAATTGCTTTGGTCCCTGTTGATCCTACCGCAAATAAATACCATTATTTGTAAACTATCGCACCCTTCCTTCCGCACCCGCAACGTGCGTATCGGTCACCAATCTTCACCAAACTAATATCTCGGTCGCCGATCAAGGGTCGATAGCCGACGAAACTGTGTATTTCGTACGAATTCGCGCCTCTCCACAGCGCGAAAAATGCGCATTTAACGATCCATGCACTACTTCTAGAGTGTTCCTGATCTCAGATTTGGAGAGGTACAAATCAGACCCTTCTTGTAAACATAGTGTCCGTGAAAAGTGATGCGCCGATAACAAGCAATAATGGTTATTTAGCTAACGATTAAGTGGTGGTTTCGCAAATCGTCAGCCGAAAAATCAAGCAATTTGATGTGGCTCTACCATCAACATTTCGCAAATCCACAGCTACTGAAACGTTGTGGTAGTTCGGTGAGAGATTTGTTTTTGTTCGACGAAACGGAATTAACTTAGTTTGTGATAAACGATGTTCTCTACTTTCTCTGCACAAGTTGTGATTGGGATGAAGGCTTCTCCATGTATAGAATTCATCCGGGTGATGCAAATTCTTATATTTTTTTCTCATAAACTAGATTTTCAGCTACTCTCGACACGCAAAAAATCAACGTATTCTACGAGGTTTGTGTTTACCTTAAAAAAAGTTTATGGTGAGTTGAGATACGATTTCTAGAATTTCATCCCAACATTCTTGGCTGGATACATATTCAGTGATCAGCATAAAATATGAATTCTGAACACAGTGATGTGTCAGATTTGCGAAGGAATAAAGGTGAATAAAAGCAATCACTTATATTCGAACATAGATCAGGTCGGAAACGGCTTCAGCTTTCGATTGTTGGAAACAACGGGTGAAATGCCGAGTCAATTGACCGGCTTCGCCCATTGCCTCTACAAAGGTACTTGTAACTATTATCTCTGTGAGAAATCAAGGGTTGATAGCCGAAAAAGGTGCGAAACTTGCTCATCAATGTGTACAATCTAGTCATAAAATTCGCATTTGAGAACAGAAAACTCAAACAAAAAAAAGAGGAAAACGTCAAGTGAACAAGAAAAATCAAAAGGACGTACCCGACCCAGGCAATCTGATCATACATGGTGGAATATCGCGCCCACCTTTCTTCACTCCGTCAACCGAAACATTTGAGCTGTGCCTGGCAAACATGACATGGAGCAGACGAGACACGTTTGCGACTCAGGCAAGTATATCACAAACGCGCAAAACAGCAAAACAAACACCCGAGGTTGCATGAAATCAGAGATGAACTTTCTTCCATATCCATTTTCTCCGAAGAAAATCTCATCATTGGAGACATGATGAACGCCATCGAAAAATTCTCCATGCGAAAGCACTTTGTGTGCATTTTGAACACATATTGGGAAAAATTTATATCCTAATGATGTTAATTTCGCAGATTCTGAATCTTTCAACAAATGTGTGGATGCAAGCTGGAGTCCGTGGATCCGACTATTATATTTCGGAGAAGGCTATCACTGAGCACTTTCGAATCAACAAATGTCAGCGTCAACATGATAACTGTTTTAATTGTTTTAGAGCGTACACCGAACGATTATTGATTGCAGTTATCTGTGACGGCTCATTGTATGCCTTCGCTCGATGGGAGGGCGGCAAGCAGGACATTCTGTATCGGTTCGATGCCGGGAACAAACGGTGGATCAGGGTAGGCCAGCAAGGGATCAGGGTAGGCCACAATTAAGCTAAGAGATAATTCAGAAAAATAGATTTTCCTTCAGATGTTCTCTTCGGAATCGCCTTGGTTTCCTTCAGCAGACGGCAGCGTCGAGACAATTGGCAGCCGAGTATACTTATCGTCATACATGCACTTCCGGTGAGTAGTGCCTAATCCGAATTAACGCACATAAACAAATCGGCATGAGGCAGGATAATAACATGTTGGATGTGTACTTTTTCCCATCACGGTTTTGAAATAGTGGTAATCCATCATTCAAAAGTTGTCAACCGTTCAACAATTCATGCCCAATTTCAGGTTTAAGGACAGGCCGATTGTGTCTGTTCTAGAGATGAGTGAGTATATTTCTGAATATTTTATTCACTGAAAATAATATCAGAGCCGACCCTTTTCGATCGGTCGGTGGCAGTGCTTCAGAGGTCTCGTAAGGGAAGACTGTCGATGGATCACACGCTCCCTGCATCAATCAAGTGCTTTTTTCATCTTCCGAACTTTGAGAGTCTTAATTTCAGAGACCAAATCTCACTCAGTGACGACAAATGTGATGATGATGATGAATGATGAACTGTATTATAATCGATACTATGGGCTCGAAAATATTCTCAGTGCGAACACGACTAACAAATCGTGTCTTTTACAATATCAGGGATGCTGAATCATCGTTCATTGACAATAAAACAAATAGTATGGGCGATATTTTAGTCGTTCTCTTAGATAATCTTGTTGAAACTTTTTAAACCCTGTACTTATTCATGTGTACTGGACGGTTCTATTCTTCGAAGATGATCGTCGACAGGTAAATTTGCAAAAATAAACTATGATGGCGATAGACATCGACGTTTTACCCCACATAACTCCACCAGGATGTTCCTGTTGATCAATTCACCTGACGAGGAAACATACCAGGAATTGTAATAATCAAATTCTAAGAATCTCTGCAAATGCACCAAACCGAAATACACTTGCTGTCTGTAAACACCATTCGTAGTCTTTAGTCAGATGTCTTGAGTACACACGAAAGACGTTCCAATCGAGGAAAACTCCAACTATACAGCCTGCTTCCATATTGGATCAATGTGCATTCGTTTCTCGGAAGTTAGTACACAAAAACTTCACCGTAAACTCCTCTATGCCTACGTAATGAAAGCAACGCAGCCCAATTAGGCGGGGACATTGATCTTCATGTCGGTAGTTTCTTTGAGACATATTTCACTGAGATTGTGCTCCTTGTCTTTTTTAAAAATTCAACGGTGGTGAAAACGAGGAGGAGTGGGATCCGATAAGAGATGAAGGTCAACATAGAACTCGACATTCTAACATCTCTATTCATCTTCCTTCACCCATTGCAGCATCGCATATACTCGGTGGATTCACGGACAGTGGCAATGAGTCCGCCCTATCCGTCCTAAGCACTCGAATCACAATCTATTCGTGCGTTTATTTTCCCACGCAACCATTCTGAATCATCAGCGCGTATTGCTCTCCGTTATCGTAGTATTTCGCCTTGAGAATAGTGTCAGAGGTGATTATTACCCGCGCATTCGCTCTTATCACCAAACCACTCCTCACCGCTACTTCGATCGATGGATAAGAAGTGACAAAGGGCGTGTCCATTCGAGAAGCGGCAGAATCCGAACCCCATCGTCGTCATGGCTTTGTTTCTGAATCAGGTAAGGTGGCTTTCAGACTATTTTATGAGTCATGATTAGGGTTGATAATTAAAGGATATTTTGAAGATTTTTTTTGGATGGGAGATCGATCGTTGTACGAAAAAGATATCGGAAATCTATAGAAAGGATGATTCTATTCTGTTCCCAAAGTTCTCAGGATCATTTAGCTTTTTCGAACGGGTTAAAATGTTCATTTTGAGCCGACTTATTCACGAATCCTTCAAGGATGGGTTCTTCCGTAAGAATAGCCGATCCTTGAAAGAGGATTCGTGAATAACTCGACTAAAAATGAATATTTTGACCGGTTCAATAAAGCCAAATGACCTTGAGAAGTTTGAGAACAGATTATAATTATCCTCCCTATAGGTTTCCAATCTCGTTTTCGTGCTACGACCGATCTTCCGTCCAACAAAATCGTCAAAATATCTTGTGATCGGTTCCATGTTGACCAAAGCTAGGAATTAGAAGACAAGAGACACGGGAGCGTGGATTAGTCGTAAAGCGCACTTCACCAGAATTATGTGGGTTCAAAACCATCATAATCTTATTTTCTAAACGCTCCTCTGAAAAACTAATGATTTTGATAAATGTGATTAAGGGGGAACGCCCGCTCTATCCAGTGTATCCTGTTCTATCGTTCAAAGAGAGCTTCCATCTGCCAGTGAGTTCCTCTATGAAATATTACACAATATCATACTCCAAAAACCAATCTCGATGAAAAAAAAAGCTTATAATCGCTTCTTGAAGGAGGGCTACAGGCGAACCTCGCAAGACGTGTACTCGATTGGCGGCGGTAGTTATGGAACTGTCATGTGAGTTGCTGCATTAGTTACAGATTTGATTATATCTCAACGTTGATTGGGAGGATGTGTTTGTTAAGCAGTGTAGGTGCTTTAAAGCGAGAGATGCAAACGTCTGTTTTGTTTATTTTAATAGGCGAAAATATTTAGACAGCTTGCTACATTTAGGGGCCACAAGCCCCTCTCACTTTCTCTCGACAAGTTTCTTCTTGAAAACGAGATCGAGGGAGCACACCTCACTCAACACAAAACACTCAAAACACTTTCAGACGCACGAAGGGACTCACGAATCGTGTAGATGGCACGGGGAGGAGATTCGAGATCGATGTGGCAGTCAAGTAGTTCTGATTATCATCGACGGATCTCAGACAATTTGCATTAATTAACGTCCAGATTATTATAGTTTTCTCGTGACGGAGTATGCCGGCTCGACTCTGGACAAACTAGTGGAAGATCAGATCAGGCGTTATCACACAAGGGAGCGGCATATACATGTGGTGGGTGCTTATCTTGACCTGAAATGGTTTCACCGGTTTTCCCCTAATATTTCATGCCGGTGAAGAACGTGGCGAAACATCGAACCAACAACTATGTTTTGTATACTCACTACAATTTTCAGACAATGCAGCTTATTCCGAACATCATGCGTGACACACTCAGTGCACTAATGTATCTGAAAGCTGCAAATGTGAGGCAACCTTATATATTCAGTAGATAACTGAATAAAAACAAATTGGATGAAGATCAAAGATGAAAATAATTCAAACATTTTTGGTAGGCATAAGACATTGATGAATATTAAAACATTTTCGAATTAATTTAATATTCAAGGTGCTACATCGCGATCTCAAGCCTCACAACCTGGCGATAAACTCAAATGGGATGACGGTGGTTATCGATTACGGGCTGGCTCGAATCAAGTGAGAATGCGCTTTAGTTATCTCTGTGATCGGTCTCAGACATTTTATCAACAAAATCCTATTCATTGAATCGCCACTCGATTCATCATTTCAACTCGCGAGTGCCCAGTTGCATAAGAACACTACATGTTCAGAGATGACTCCTCGCAACTGACCGCTGAGGCGTACACCTTGCAATACGCAGCGCCGGAAGTTGTTTTCTGGCAGCCCGGAAGCTATGGCCGGGAAGGTGTGTGTATGTCTGATTTGTGCTCAATCTTATTACAAATAAACTAACAAATCAGAATCAGATCAGAATTTATCAGTGTTCTTCCATAACAAAATATCCATATTTTCAGCGGATATCTGGAGCATCGGCTGCATTCTCGCGGAGCTGCTAACTTGGGAACTGCTGTTTGAAAAAGTACCCAGCAAAGTGAGTGAAATGTGTATATTACGGTCAACGAAGTGGTGAACTGTAACAACGCTTTTCATGATATTCTAAAGAGAGTAAAACTAATTTGTTTTTAAAATATTTTCAGCAAATGATAATCCTCTACACACAGCTCTTCGGGAAAATCTCTGCGGAATTTATGAAAAAGGTTGTAAAGCAATCTTAACATAAAAATAATTTCCTCTTAGTTAAAAGATCCCGGTGTAAGAGCACCTATGCTTATTGAGAAACCGCGAGTGGATCTGCACGAATATTTCAAGGATAAGAACAATTTCATCATTGAACGTTTGTCGCTTTGAATCTTTTATACACTGCTTATGATGTGATCCGATGGTGATTGGAAGACCCGCTTTCCTTGTCAGGTGGCCAACTTCAATGACCCAAACGATGCTCAGGCACTTGAGTTTCTCAGAGCATGCATACAGTTTGATCCCACTAAGAGGTTCGGAAGATTCATTCTTCTTTTTCATCAAATAACATTCTCAGAATCACTCTCGAGAATGCACTGGTCCACCCGTTCGTTCGTGGAACTATCCCAGGTAAATCCAGTTATGATATGCTTAGTTTCGTCTAGATGTAACCTTTACAATGCAATAGATTCACGGTTTCAAAATCGTTGAACTTTTAGACTACAGACATGTCCAGCCTCTGGTCTACAACGACGACCCCCAAAGGTAGGCAATGTTTGTAATTCAAGAACTTATATTTTTCAACCGAATGCAGCGTGCAAAACATTTTGCTTGAAGTATCATGAGGACTGTCGCCGAATAGTTTTCGAAGAGATCCGAAACTTCCAAGCAAGAGCAGACACCCCGAGGCCTGGAGAACAGTGAAGATGGTGATTCGGTCACTTCGAAGCGGCGTTCGAATAAAAACTCCGAAGAAATGACGATCGGCGATGATTCAGCTAAACACTGATTTGATTGAAAACTTGAATAAAGAAGATAAAATCGTTGATAAGATCCTTAGATACTCTGAAATAATGTAGATGACGATTCAAACGCAATTCGGCTGTGTCATTATTATAATTATTATTATTTTGTGTAGAATTTAGTAACATTTTGCAACAAGCAGAGCACATGATCAACGATGAATCCACTGAGAATCGAGCTCTTATAAAAGCGATACTCCAGCACAGTTTCCATCCAAACGATGCATCTTCTCCCCTCTTTTCTCCTATGTATCCTTCTCCTGGCTGTGTTCGAGCAAGTCAGCGGAAGATGGCCAAATGCTTGTAACAGCGACGAAGAAGATGACTGCGATGACTATGGAAGAATGAAACGCTCGATCAAATCGGTGAGATCAGGGTGTGCTAATTGATTAAATTTTATTTGTATTTTTGTGCAGCAGCTCATGCTGATTCTTCACTTCTTTAAAAAAAATTATTTCCTAATACTGTTCACATTTTTTTTAGGTGACATGTGGTCCCGACGAGGAGAAACTGCTGTGTAGGATTCCCCCGTGCCTTTGCGTGCGAAGCTGGACGGTGAGTTGGCGGAGTTCAAAAACGCATAGTTCGCCAGGCATTCAAATTATTGGTCCAATTAGTCTCCGTAGTCACACTTTAACACATTTTTGATGAGGTGATTTCATTGAACATTTTAAATCGTTCCAGACCCGTTCTCCAACAAATTGCCAGCCTGGATATTATTACAAAAATATCTACAGGAAGTGTTATCCCAAAGTAATCGAAAACTAATCAAACCCCGCTATTGGATATCAGTTGTCGATAAATCATTACAATCTTCATCATTGGTTTTATAATTTGCATCTCTTGTCTAATGTGGACGAATTCTAGAGATGCCCAGAAGCAGTTTCGAAGTCTGAATTCTCAAGAAGTTTCTCCAGACATCTGAGGCTGAATTTACAGAAATAATGTGTTACAAGCACTTGAGTGTTGTGGGAAGAAATAGGGAAGCGTTTTGACATCATTAGTGAAGAACAGAGCATTTGCAGCCAAACTATGCTAATAGCCGCATCGAAATCTAATTTTCAGAAGGTTAGACATTTTTTTTTTTATATTTTACTGGAAAATCCCTCTACCAATGCTCCACAAACGAATCAGTAAACTCTGCAGTCATAATTAGAGATTCCTAGGCCGAAAATATCGCGATCCCTCTCATATATTTCTTACAGGCGCTCAGACCACCCGCCGAGGATGAGTGCCCGAGCGGTCATCCCTACATGGCGAACAAACAAGAAGAGGGGCGCATGCTCTGCACACCGAGTGGTTAACGATTAACTTCGTCGAGACATTCACTGCAGATAAATATTCATTCAATAAGACCCGTAACATTGACCCCATTATTTTAGCTATATATGAGAGACATTCTGTGATTTTGAAAATATGCCTGGAACTAGGGGCAAAAGTCGATTCGAGGGATTAGCTCCATATTTCCACAGGAGGTAGTACTCGGTGAGGTAGGCAGATAGACCACCTTGGGAATGACCGCGACGCGTCTGAAGCGCGTGCGAGCGCGCGAAATACAAAATTTGCTGAAATTTGAAAATTTAATTTTTCACTCAGTTCTTTCTGAATCTCTTCGAACTTAGTATCAATAAATTCCTAAATGCTCAGACAACATTTCAAGTGTTGGGTAAAATCCGTGAATGCTTCAGATTCATGACGAAATTAAGATATCAAATTTTGATTTCACTCTGAAATATTGATGAAACCCCGGCGTCAGGGATTTTATTCCAATATATTTTCGATAATGTCAATATGTATAAACAACGGGAGGAAAATTTGAGAAAATCGGTTCCCTAAAGGGTGAATTTCGAGAAAAACAGTTTTTTTGTACTGCCGTGCGACCCTAGTATTTGAATTTCTCCGTTTTCAAGGGGTTCTAAAAAAAATTGGCATAAATCTTGCGAAAATTTATAGAATTGATTTATGTTAAGGAAACTAGAGTTTGCACGATTCTGATGAAAAAGAAAAAAAACCGTCTACATCTGAAATTTGTAGATAGAATTTCCATCTACAAAAACTTGTTTTGGCCAAAGCAGTACGCTGGCATCTTGCTTTTGCGAAATTCCGGAGATATGGATAGAAGAAGAGAGGGAGAAGACACCCTTTCTCAAGTTGTTGACAGCCTCGAAATACTAATAATCTTCAGTGAGTTTTACTTATTCCCTCGCGTGAGCCTCACTCGTGTCTATTTTCTCCTTCTCTGCAGGCTTTATATAGCGCCAACATATTCATCGGTTTCATATCGAGTTCTCTGTTGGAATCACGAACATTTAGCTATCGGAAAGATGCACGGTCTACCCTCGCTTCTCCTCGCTCTATTCGCCCTACTCGCCCTCATCCAGATGTCGGAATCCGGTCCCACAGTGAGTCTAAGCAGCAAATTATGCCTGCAATTTCCGCTAGTTATGTCCATTCGAAACATCGTTCAACGTGATTCTCCAATTTCTAATTGCCACATGGATCGTTGGGTGAGGATAATCGGTCTCTCTACGACATCACTTTTTCTCACGCATTTTTTGATACAAATGAAATGCGTTTTGTAGAATGCACCGGCCTCCAAGGCCAATGACGATCAATGTCTGGATGGCTCGCTGCCCATCTGCCCGAACACTGGACCGTGTTATTGCATGGGCATGTCGAATAAGGTGAGCGCTCTCACACTGATAACTGGCGATTTGTATTATTATACAACTAGTGCTGAGATTTTCTAAATTTCAAACCGTGAAAGCCACTATTTTTTGTCAGTTTTCGCATCATTCTGGCTAGCAATCACAGAATGGCGAAAACAGTTCTCCATTGCTTCCAGAGATCAGTTCCTGAGCCAGTTGCAGTGCCCGATAAGAGCCTCTCCCAGACGGTAAGTCAATACCCGGAGGCATGATAATGTCCAAAATAGAGCTGTTTCTGTGTCGTCGGTCCTGAAATTCGGAGTTTTAGAGTGGATGAGAACAGAGAGCTCGTCATGTCTTGTTATTGCTTCAGGCCGGCTCCTCGGATCCACTCGTAGAGTGCAGATCGCCTCTCACTCTCGACGACGAGACGAACAAATGCGTGCTCGTGCTGTCGGCTGACGTCTCCTCGCTGGATGCGCCGTGAAAATAATAAATATTGAAAGTATTTTTTACACCAATTTATCAGCTATATTAACATAATTCCATATGTAAACGTTTCCAAACTGTCCCGATTGATCAATAAAGCCGTCCAAATAATATGATGTGTAGAAAGGTAAAATAAAAACTGAAAGATAATGTTGAATCCACAAGAGATTGAGTAGCTTCTTATTTTGTGCAGGGGAATTTCTAAGCATAGATTTTTGAGAATACATTCTCAAAAAATAAATATTGGTCTCAAAATAGATCGTAGTATTATATTTTCATGTTATTCTCAGGCGCGTGTGAGACAGAAAAAGGTAACTTTGGGAGATCCGAGTATCTTTATCAACAAAGTTTTATTCAAGCGTTATTTGTTTTAGTGTTAGCAATCAATGCAAGATAATTACTTTGATGACTCCTCTGAGAACCGCGATAGCATACAACGCTCCCCCTACGGACATTCATTCCCTCAGAATGCGCATGATCATTTCGCTTCTCTTCCTCTTTGCCTTCACGTACGAGGCCGCGACGGCGCAGAACTCACCGGTTGGTTTTTGGCCATATTGTGTGAAGCCACAATCTTCACATTCACTCTTTTTATTCAGAAATGTGAGGGCGGCTTTCAATACGAGGAGTTAATAAACCGTTGTCTGGTTTTCTTGAAGTCCGGTTCTTGGTCAGCGCAATTATTTCCAGAGAGTGGAGGAAAATACAAACCCTAGTGTTGTATTTTCTAAGCGATGACAATTGACCCTTCTTCGGGCAGGGTGAGCGTACAACGACTATTTTATTCAAAATTGAACATTTGAAAGGAAAAGTTAAGAAATACGAAAGCATACTGATGGCTAAAGTCTTGAACGCGGTAAGTGTGGTAATGCATGTAGTCAGAACAAAAATGCTATGCATTTACCCATCATTGTGTGCTTCATCAAAGCATTGTGTGCTCCGGGAGCAGAATACCTGTGTGGAGCCAATGGATGTACGTGCTACAAACCCGATATGGTCAGAATCTTCTCATATTTTTTTCTTTTTCGCATGACGATTTTTATAATGTGAGATTGATTATCATAAAATATTTCAGCCGCTGCTTGCTATGATTTCATGGGCTGGTTTCCACTAATCGATACTTCTTTTCCACACGATGAACAATATATACAGTCCCGCAGAGTCTCCGCCCCAAGAAGTGGGGCACGGAGGGTCATCGTGAGTCACCCGAGGTCACCCCGACTTTGAGGCGGCCTTAGACCCCTTTAAAATGCGAGTTCGACTTACTATTTTTGGCTATGGGCTTTTATCATGAGTGTCAATGGATCTGTGAAAGTAGATTTCCGAAAATATAATTTTGAGCTACTTTCTGAGACGTTATCGTTTAGCCCTCCTCCCCTCCCCTCCCCTCATTTTCATAAACGACCGCTCCCTTGATAGGTGAGAGTGAGGAATGGATTAGGGAAATGGAGGGGAGGAGAGACGGGCCAAGTTGACGTCTCAGGAAGTAGCTCAAAATGCAAATTTCGGAAATCTGCTTTCACAGATCCATTGACCCTCATGAGAAAAGCCCATAGCCAAAAATAGTAAGTCGAACTCGCATTTTAAAGGAGTCTAAGGCCGCCTCAAAATCGGGGTGACCTCGGGTGACCCACGGTGACCCTCCGTGCCCCACTTGTTGGGGCGGAGACTCTGCGGGACTGTATAACAATTTTTTTCCGTACTTTCCCACGGTGGCGTCACTGTTTAGAGGTCGCGCTGGAAAAGCTTAAATGGGGCATTTCGCTAGTCCCGCATGAAAATAAACCATATGAACAGCATATCATTCGATTCGTCTCATCGAGCCTGACCAGGTGGTCGGTTGCCCCATTTGGGCCCGAAATTGTGGTAAAAGTTATTTTAAAAAATCGATTCATTAAAATGCAAGACAAAATATCGATGGGCCCATTGTGCTGGCGTATTCTACTCGTCATTTAGCACATTTCATCTGTTGAACTTATCTTTCTATCATTACTCCATAAGAAATTACAGGTCTCTCAAAAAGGCACGTTTCAGAATTTTAAAAAGTTGACGACGTCTGTCGTCGTTGAAATCGAGAATTTGGAACAAAGCTCAGCGTTATCTCGTGAGGGACCATGAGGACTACCTAAAAATATATTTTACTCATTTTCGAATTTTCCAATGTGCTCAGGTTTATTCGAATCTTAGGCGACACGCGTGATATTCTCAATAAACATTAATATACATTAACAAACATCGAGGTCACGGATACTCATTTTTTTTACTCATCTGCTCAAAAATACGATAAAATAATACGTTCAGGGTGAGCTGTGCGAGTGGTTATCGTCATTTCACTCCGTCATTTCACAACAATTATAATACATATATTCGGGTCCAGGGCTATGGATGCCACTAAACCGAAAGCGAGACCAAAATAAAATAAATATGTAAATTAGATTATATTTCATATTTTGCGAAATTCCACACAGTATCAGCTACCAAAAATACATAAACGGAAAAAAGAAGTAGGCGAATGTTCAAATACTTCATGAACTTTTAAAATGATCATTATGATATCCCGTTCGCGTAAGAACAATTTCATAGAGGGGAAAAGGGAAGAAAGGAGCAAACACTTAGCAATTCAGAGTCTACCGGCAGTTTGCACATTGACACACTGCTTATTCGCCTCAGCAGCACTTTCAGAGCAGTAGAGCTTCCCCAGGAATAACAGTCGAATCTGCAGAAAATTTGGGAGAAGGGGGACAGAAAAAAACATCAACAAAACTGTTTTACAAACCTTCTTGAACATAACAATCATCACCACTGGGGGGTTATAGCGGTCTTCAGCACGGCGAACAACCTGTGAGGCAATCATGAGCGGTGCAGAGATATTAATTACTGATGCCGTTTCGGTTCTCTCATAATTCTACGCGAGCTCTCCTCTGGCTACATAGGAAACGGAACCATAGAACAGGATCGACTTCACCAATAGATAGTGCTCACTTGTATAGTACCGCATATTCGATTATTTCAAGTTCGATCTCGTCATTCTGTATAAAAGGCCATACAATCAGGACAGATGACGATACCAATGAACCTGAAATGTAAAATGCCATGAGAAAACAAAAAACTAACAAAAGCAAATTATTCCTGCTGTCTCGCAAGATCTCCTCAAACTGAAAGGGATTTCCGCAATCTTTCTTCCTTCAAAAACAGTAGACGATCTGCGAACAACAATGAGTATTGCTGCATAGCATGCAATGATGCCAACTCGCATTGCCATGTCCACGAGAATATATGCAATCTTTAATCGTTCCATTGATTTGATTTTATTTATCGCCCAACCAATAGCTAGTTGCACGAAGATTACGTGGGAGAAACGTGATCATCCGAATATTCCCAAACAGGGTATTGTCAGGTTTAAATCGCTGATATGTAAAATTTTGAAGCATTTGCGAATTCAGTGAAAGAACGAACTACAGATACAGGTTTCACAGAAATTATTGAAATTGATGCGAGCGCAGCCAGAATCCAAATGGAAATGCATGAGGCGATAATTCGTTTATAGCGCCAATACTTCAACATCGATATTAGGCTTGTTCAATGTCGTTCCAAACACACGTCTCTGTGCTGGAGAGGGAAGCCCACAGCGCTTGTTTGATTAATCGCTGCAATAAGCTGGAACATCGTCATCGAAAAAGGGCATAGTGTATTCTGAAATTCAAGCCGCATCATCAATCCACATTTCGGCTTACCATTGTGTAGTCCAGGTATGCACACCAATTACCTCGCTGAAGTAGTTTATTTTTAGTTTCACCATGAAACGATCAACCATAAGTCCAAACCACGCAGTGCTGTGAATCATCAGTTGATGGGTGGAAAATATAACACTTAGGGCAGCTGAAACACGTGTAAGTTATGTATCATAATCAAGCGCTAGCACCAATGTTTGTCAGATAAATGCGGTAGGTTCTGTTGAGAATCTTGGCAATGTCGGCGTTGAGAAGTATCATCAAGAACCTTAAAATAGGTTGGTATCGTCGTAGCTGAAGCGCTTCTCGCTAACGCCATTCTCATATTTTTTTGCGACGATAGATGATTAGATGTTGAAATGATTTGCAACCAGGCGCTGAGAAGCATTTCAAATCAAATCCAATGCTCCAATTTGCGATGGATGAAACGTTGGGCGAAACTGGAGCGAGGAGAGCACTATTAGTCATGTCCTTTTGAGCAATTTCTGAACCATAATCTGAATCAGCGCTTACATCTCTAACGAGGATCCCCATCTTTCCAGTGTTTCCGGGGAGAAGTGTCAGTAACCGGCGAAGGTATTGATTTCAAATAACGGCGGTTAATGCGTCCCTTTACTAATATTTGTGCATTAACTTTTCACACACAGTAAACAATATCACTCTATTTTATTTTACTCAGTTTTTCTTCTCATGCAAATTTTCGGTCCCTCATGCTTGTTCTGATATACCGAGTTTCTGTCCGGACGTTCATCATCAACTCGCGTTTTTTCGCTAATTCTTGATTTCTTAGCTAGAGAAATAGCTCCTTTAGTAAATAAAGAGTTCATATTTGTTCCTTGAATTTTACATGCACGTAATATTTTTGGGCGAAACGATTCGCAGATTATGCGGACGACCGATGGTCAAAGCGAATTCTTGAATGGACGACTTGGAATCACAAAAGACCAGTGGGACGACCTAACTAAGCAGTACGGCTGGATGGCAAAATGTATGCAGAGAAGACAAAACTGAGTGGAAGAACGGCTTTGTTCGACAGGCCCAGTCCTTAATTATCGAATAAATGATTGATTGATTGATTATATTATCGATTTTTCAATATTGTATTTTGGCAAATTCAGCAGCTCGAAAGATGCAGCGAAACGCTGATATGCGTGTGAATATATCTCGTATAAAATGACAGTGACAGGATAGAAATTTATAACAATGCGTCTTCAGTTATTCCTTCTCTTCACTGCTCTTCTCCTCGGCAGCGCCCCTGAAACTGGAGCAAAAGTTACGGTGAAATTTCATTATTAATTTCGGACAACTGTGTTGGAAGCAAATGATCTATTTGGAACAAAAATATTCAGTAATTTTGAAGCTATGTACGATTTGCAAATGCATGTTCTAATTGCTGATGCCACACCCACTTGACTTGAAAGAGCTTCTATTTTTCTTTGAGGAACTCGAGTGCGTCTGCCCAAGCTGGTACAAGGGGAATGCTTACTGCTTCGTCGCTGTCCCGATGGAGTCATCGAATGCAACTTATTTGCGCATGTTGTCCTAGAGAGTGAAGTGCAAGCTCTGATATGACAACGATGAATATAATAAAGTCTGTGCTCCGAAATCAACAACAAAGATTCTAACCTACTCTAGATAATTTTACGTATTACTCACGTATTGATTCATCTTTTTTCAAGCCGTTGTTGTCTCAGCAATGCCAATTGATGATGCGGGTCTAAAATGTACCTAGCATTTGTCGTTCCATATTTCATAGTTTTTCATAGTTTAAACAATTACATTATCCTCAAATAAGCCTCGTTTTTGCATTCGTCTGACTCATGCTTTTCTTGATGTCCTCGCTAAATTGTCTCAATGGATTTAGTGAATCCAAAAAAATTAAACAAAAGTCAAAAAAGTATAATCGTAGTTGCTCGATGAAATATCCGAACTTCAGTGACATCATATGATTGTTGAGAATCGGTAATTGCGCAATGATGGGATTTAAAATGCGGAATAATAGACGTCATACGAGGTTTTGCAGGAATGATCATGCAATCGCTGCGCTGAATTTTGTGAGAATAATCTTAATATAGAATGCAAAAACATTCTTCGTATCAATCTCTGGAATCCCTTGCTGACTAGGCTTCTAGGGTTCGTTGCCTCCGCGCCCGTAGACACCTATACCAATTTTCCGACCTCGGAAGGATAGAGGGTTTGATGGACCAGACGGGAATCGAAATCGTGAACCTTAGAATGACCGGTGGCGCCTTCTACCACTCGGCCGTGCCCGAAAGCAATACTGATAAATACATGTGTATCTTAATTGATTCACATTTCTCTATTGCATGTACAAGTATTGCAGCGCGCACAGTGTAATAACAAAAGTGAGGAAGCTGGGAAATTTGCAAGTATAAAAACGAACTTCCAGCGCAGATTATCATTCAACAATGCGCCTTCTCACCACTCTTCTCTTCATTGCTTTCATTCTTTCTTGCACCACCGAAGTGGAGGCAATTGAGGTAAGCCTTGTTAATTGAAATTTCGATCCCACCTCTCAAAAATGCAAAAAAACGACTCCCCGTGCAATTCATGCGTTTCTACAAAAAAATTAATGTTGACATAATTTATGTAAATATCCGTTATTTATAAATATAAATATAAAAAATATTAAAAGAACGATTTTCCAGTATGTTCGCTGTCCGGAGGACACGGTGTAAGAAGGATCCGAAGAATTCTTCCAGTTTAAGTGCCTGGATAAGTCAGGAAATATTATCTGCCCGGAAGGTTACCGTAAATCATGCGGATATCCCTATGAATCCCCGTGTTGGTGCACATAATGGAATGAGAACTGAATCCACATAACAATTATCTTCTAAAAAGCAATAAAGACTGATTCACCTCAGCTGCTAGCACAAGACACTTGCAAATTTCTAACTCTAAAGACCGAATTCAACTGAAAATCACCGATCATCGATACGCAATTTTAGATACAACCATAACGCACGTGCTTTCTTATTCACATGGAAAGTTTGACACAATATAAGCTACTAAAAATTGATCAATTCGAAGTATCTCTCCAAAAATTAGCTATTTGCTCAAATTTTGCTGCGAGCGGAGCAATATCAGAAGTGACAAAGATGGGAAAATCGCAACTATATAATCCAATATCAGATTATGAATGTATCAATCAACGATGCGTCTTCTCTCTACTCTGCTCCTCACAGCTCTCACTCTCGCTTGCTTCATCGGCGTTGAAGCACAAATTGAGAAAAGTGTTAGTTTTAAGTAGAGTAATACTAATACATCGTAGTGCTTCAACGTGATCTTTTTTTCGTAATTAGTAAACGATGAAATATGAGATGAATGAAACTGCAATATATTGTTCTAGTCTTACCCGGTTCGCGCCAAATGCCCAATTGGCACGACGTATACAGCAAAGGAAAGAGGATATGTGTGTCGTACTGAGTCGGGCTCGTCGGTCTGCCCTAAGGCCTCAGAATGCACTGCGACTTCATTAAACCTTGCTATTGTCATTAGTGAATCCGCATTGCAATTTCCATCATAAACCTATAAAGAACTATTCGAACATTTCCTAATTGTTTGCGAAAATTGTTTTAATAATTTAATAATTTTAGTGTAATTGAAAGCTATTAGATTAGATGTTCGTGTAATAACTGATCCGGTACTTACAAATGCTTTAGAACAACTGTCATGTGGTGTTAATTCTCAGGAAATGGCAGTGGAAAAAGGAAAAAGTGTGTTAGTTTTCTCGGAAAATGCACTTGGAAAAAGCAAAACATTTGAATTCCCGCACTTTTGTATCTCGGTTCCCAGTGGAGCTAGAGACTTGAAAATTGTTTAATGAGGTTTATGGACCCTCTGAACATAGTAGCCAAATTTTCAAGTCTCTATCTCTACTGGGAACAGAGATATAAAATTGCGGGATTTCAAATTTGACGCATTTTCCAGCTTGGAAAAAGCACTGGAAAAAGCAAAACATTTGAATTCCCGCAATTTTATATCTCGGGTTTTATTATAGATGATTCACCATCCAATTGCAGCTAGCATTTTTAATGTGCTTCTCTGATTCCTATGGGAAGTTTTTCACAATATAAGCAGGAATATTTGTTGGATTGTATCAACCAACGATGCGCCTTCTCTCTACTCCTCTCTTCGCTACTCTTATTCTCGCTTTCTCCGCTGAAGCCACCATCGAGAAAAGGGTTAGTTGCAATCACTGTAGCACCATATTAAATCACTGTAGCGCCTGTGATAATTGTATAATTCAAAAAAAAGTTAGATAAGTAAGTTCGGAATTAATAATAGCATGAAATATGTGTTTCAGTCTTCCACATCCGCCCAATGTCCAATTGGCACGACATACGATGGGAGCAGAAACGGGTTCCTTTGTCGTGCTGAGCCGGGTACGACTGTGTGCCCAGATGGCTTCTATAAATTATGCAATAATGGGGGTTGCTGGTGCGAGCCTAAGCCAACAGCCACTGTTTAACTGTTTGAAATTATATCATAAATCAATAAACGACTGATTAAAAGACGATTCAATATGACACCCTCCTCACCCAACAACCCTTTCTGCCCGGCAAACAACCGAGTCGAAATCGTCCTCAATGAATGGAGAGAATGAATGATTAAATTGACACTAGTGTATTAATAACGTCAAAATATATAAATGGATTATCCGCCGAGACTTTGCATGCACTAAATGATCCATTACATGATCCGGAATCGACCGGCCCGTAGGGAGCTGTTCCATCCAAAATCATGAATGATTTTGCAGCCCTGTTGCTTGCACACATCACTTATATTCCTGATTCACATGGGAAGCTGTATAAACCGCAGCAAACGCTCGAAAACATCCAACAACGATGCTGCCTCTCTCTACGCTCCTGTTCATTTATCTCATTCTCTCTTGCATCAACATTGCTTGCGCGCAAATTGAGAATAGGGTTGAAATGGAGAAAGATTTTTTCCAGTGTGAACCAGTGATAATTGCATGATTATAGATGATATGAGTGATAATAGTGATTGATTTTATTTCGCACGTTCTGCTAGGATGGGGAGATGTATATAAATATTTTGAGAGATTCGATTGGTGTGAATGAGAAAAAATTAACAAGGTTGATCGAAATCTTTCTCACAAACGATTTAAAGAAGAAAGACCAAGATAGGATCAAGAGTGAGAATTTATATTGCAATATCATTATTTATTCAGTACCTTTCGACCGAATAAAATCGAATCGCCACTTCGGAATTCCGGAGCATCAAGATTGTGACAAATGAAGTATCAGCGAAATTATGTAAAATTGGGAAGCTAGAGGTTAAAAAGATAAAGGGTACAATGAATTTTTAGTGAACAACGTTTTATTGTAATGAATGAAGTATCATAATTCAAATAGCAGCTCTTTTCTGCTCCAACTGTGATTCAATTGTGTCGAACTCGGGTAGTTGCATAATCGCTTGCATTTCTGGGTTTTTCTTGACAAAGTGACGGACGAACAGACTGAAAAAAAGGGATTTACAAGACTGATACCAGCTATTGAAGATCGCATATGTCTAGGTAGAGGGGCGGGGAGTTGAACTGTCTATTAAGACGTCATCTCGGTAATACGCTACAGCCGGAACAGCGACCGCATATTTCCTAAAAGCCAGCTCTGGAACTTATGACCGGAATCGCTCGAAACTTGTCCCAAGAGTATTCTCCCAACATAGTTTGGAAAGTTTCAAAAGGGGTTTTGAAAAGTCCCGGCCTGCTTTCACGTTTCGTGATACTCGTGTTAATTTGCTAAATCGAAACAGACTCGATACGTGCGTTGCTGCCGAAATGTTTCTTCATAAAGTCGTCCAAATATGCGAGATAGTGGAGCGGCGAATCCTCGAAAACAGTTCCGTTCAAGCACAAGATGTCGAAGAAGACGCTAAAAAAGACTCACGTATCTAATTCTAAGTCTAAAATATTGCATTATTCCACTCTTTTGGATGCAATTTTTTCTAAAATTTCTTCAAACATACAATTTTAGGGTAGATCATGATATATATTGGCGATCTGGACGCCACAAATACAATATATTTTACTTGGGATCGGGGGGCAGATATGAAGGGCTGGATAAGTTAGAGAAGTCGGCGAAATCGATGAGAAGCATGACTTGATCATCGCCGATTCTCATCGATTTGTGCTTCTCAATCATCTCCTTCTTGTATTCGGCCATACCTTGAAGTAATTTTGTAATTCATCAAAAAAGTCAAAGAGAAAATCGACAATTACCCTCCATGTCGATTAGGTGGTCCATCAGCTCTTCGAAGTGCTCACTCCTATTGGCTCCCAGACGCCGATAGCTCTTCTTAGCCTTTTCAAACCTCGACGAAACTGTAAGTTCCGTTGAACCAGCTGCACACGCCAGCGAAGATGCTTTGAGTGAGGATCTAAGTCTCGTGGAGACGTGAGAAGCTATTGAGGATTGTGTGGGAGTCGCGACATCCGGAGCAGCCGGCACCCGGACTCTGTTATTCGTTGTTTAGTTTGATCTTTGATCTTTCTACTCTGGAATATTAGTTGCTAAGGAAAAAATCAAACGCAGAGAAGCCAAACTTCGCGAGATCACCGGACCGAATTTTCGTTATTTCAGCCATTTCGAGATTCAGAGCTTTGTTCTTCAGGACAAGCTCGTTGAGGCAAACAAAAACAATTATTTTACTATTTCGACAGAAAGGAAAAGATTGCTATCTAACGAATTCTCAGTGAGCAAATTCTCCGCCCTATCGTTTCGTAATATATCGAAAGTTCCCCCGCTCACTTTTTCTCCAGTTCCACTATCTGCTCCTTTTTCTCACCAAGCACTCCTCGTTTCGAATCTAAAATTGTCTGAATTCATTCTACCGTATCTGAGAGAACTACCGTATCTGAGAGAACTACCGTATCTGAGAGAACTACCGTATCTGAGGGAACTACCGTATCTGAGAAAACCACCGTATCTGAGAGAACCACCATATCTGAGAGAACTACCTTATCTGAGAGAATTACCGTATCTTAGAGAACTACCGTATCTGAGAGAACTACCGTATCTGAGGGAACTACCGTATCTGAGAAAACCACCGTATCTGAGAGAACCACCGTATCTGAGAGAACTACCGTATCTGAGAGAATGAAGTATTAAAAATCAATACCGAAAAAACTCTCAGCATACTCTGCTCG
Source organism: Pristionchus entomophagus (assembly GCA_036245825.1). Taxonomy (NCBI): domain Eukaryota; kingdom Metazoa; phylum Nematoda; class Chromadorea; order Rhabditida; family Neodiplogasteridae; genus Pristionchus; species Pristionchus entomophagus. Next base: position 36,649,827 of record BTSX01000002.1, read on the forward strand.
CGACTCAGCTGTTCCGGCAGAAGGACAGGCTCGCTGTAAAAATAGGATTTTAATTTCACTATTTTCAACATAAAAGCGAACAATTCTAAGAGTGACTTTCTGAGTCAGTGAATATATTTGTGCAGATGCTTGGCACTAGGCAAAAAATCGAATTCGCTCTAAATGTGTGTGGTGGTAGTACTCGGCGAGTGTAGCTCAGGCGCCACTGGTTTAGTGTTCTAGATCGATCTCCGCTAAATGGCAGAAGTTTCAATAAACTACCGTAACCCAATCGACTTTGCTCAATGACGAGTTATGGATTTCGAGCCACTTACTTTTACAAACGCAGTAATAGCGCAGGCTCTTACTAGTATAAGTGTGCAGTCCCGTTACTTCTACATGGAATCCATGTGATATGGTGCTCTGGCACTTCCGTGCAAACGCTCATTTATTCATTTCAAAAAAACGCTGCAAAGTTCGCAATTTTTTAAAAGTTGAAAACTTCCACTTGTTAGTGCTAATTTTGTTCGTTATATAATGAGAGAAATATTCGATGATAGAAGAACATAATGAGCACTAACAAGTGGAAGTTTGCATCTTTTTTTTTAAATTGCGAACTTTGCAGATTGCGTTTTTGAGCGAATAAGTGAGCGTTTGCACGGATGTGCCAGAGCACCATATCACATGGATTCGATGCAGAAGTACTGCACACTTATACTAGTAAGAGCCCGCGCTATTACTGCGTTTGTAAAAGTAAGTGGCGCGAAATCCATAACTCGTCACATAAACTGAACCAGTTAATGTTGAAACATTTAGTTATGAGCATGAGATTTCAATTTGCACGAATAGTGAATACATAGTGAAATAAATTTGAATGCAAGCCCTCAGTTAAACCGTTAAAAATTAAGTACTCCCAGGATGCAGCTTCAATTTTCTTTATTTTCTCACAATAGTTACTTAATAGTTTGCCCTACAGAATAATGCAATAAAAAAGGTATATTGGGTATCACCCCAAAGAACGGTAACAAAAAGTTCGAGAAAAATTTCAAAAAAATGATTTTATTCGCTGAGTTTGAATCCAATCGCGATGAAACTTGGCGTGTGAGAACAAATTAATATTGTGTAATTTTTGAAATATCACTCGTTTGTAACGATCACGAAAGAGCAAAGTCGATTGTGTTACGGTAGTTTATTGAAACTTCTGCCATTTAGCGGAGATCGATCTAGAACACTAAACCAGTGGTGCCTGAGCTACACTCGCCGAGTACTACCACCACACACATTTAGAGCGAATTCGATTTTTTGTTAGTGCCAAGCATATGTTCACTGGGTCAGAAAGTCACTCCTAAATTGTTCTTATTTTTAACGTTTCTTTCACTGAACCATCATAACCAGAAAAACTACGATTTTTTTCATATCGCTTTTAGCATGATCGAATCCCTTGTATTTATCCTCCAACTCTCTCACTTTGCTCTGCAAATCCATGACTTTTTGTGATTGGTCTGCCTGAAATGTGTTCACTTTTAAAAGTAGCTCTAGAAAACTAGACGAAATTTAAGATCGGTGTCCGATACCATAGGAGAGTGTATTATGAACAAATTAGTATTAGTTTATCACATACTCTAATGTATGTGTAGAGACCACAGGGTAGAGATCCGATTTCACTCAGCAAGGCGAAAACCAGTGCCAAGTAACACCTCTGGAACCCAATAACATAATACTTTTGGCCGTTTGTCGATATCTCAAATCATTCTCGAGAAACTATTGAAAAAGTGATCTCGAGGCTCCCATTATGCATTACTCGCCTAATCCACTCTCGCACGACCATGTAGCGCACGTGAAACGAGCTATCACATGGTCTTGTGGCTCAATCGGTAGCGCGCTCGTTCATTAAACCAGAAACCGCATGTTCGAGTCCCATCCTTTGCAGCCAGTTTTGCTAGTTGTAATGATAAACAACGAAAGTCGGATTTTGAATTTTTTGCAACCTATGCCAATAAGTTCAGGGTGAAGTCCCCATACATAGAGCTGATCAATCAATCAATCAATTTATCATATCAGGCAATTAGGGTGCTCAGATGAGGATGAGTCGCTGGTAGTCCTCACGGGTTGTATTCCACCAGTTTTTGCCAATAGCTCGCGTCAAGTCATCTCTCCAGCGCACTCTTGGCTTGCCCGAGGGGCGAGTCCAGTTGTAGGGCGTCCAGACAGTAGTCGCGCGGCTCCACTGATCCGTATCCAAGCTTCGCACTTTGAGTGCCCAGCGCGCCTTCCGTTTCAGTCCTTCTTGGTTCCAATCGCGCAGTTTCGTGATCCCTCGCACGCGTTCGTTTCTCCAGCGATAGCGAAACTCCGACCATTTTCCGCTCCATCTTCCGTTGGGTCACACACAGCCTCTCCTTGTCGCTCGATCGCAAGGCCCATACTTCACATCCGTAGAGTACGGTAGAGGTGACGCAACTCTCAAAGAGTCTCCTCCTGGTCTTCATGGGAAGAAGTCGGGAAGAGAGGAGGTGGGACAGCTTACTCCATGCGTACCAACCGAGTCTGATCCTGTGCTCAATTTCGTCTGAGTGGTCAAGTGGAAGAGAGATTCTTCCTCCAAGATACGTGGCAGACTCGACGAATTCAAATCGCAGGTTCCCGATGACTATGGGTGCTCTGGTAGTGGTGCAGGAGTTGAGGAGATTGGTCTTGGAGGCGTTGATTTCGAGACCAACGCGGCTGCATGCCTCCATCAGCTTCTTCAACTTCCGCTCCAGTTCCGGTCGAGACTTGGCGATCAGGGCGATGTCATCCGCGTACTCGAGGTGGCTCAGGTATCTTCCATCAATCCGAATCCCGTCGCTTCCCCAGTCGATGTCATCCATCGCCGATCGAAGGACCACGTTGAAGAGACGAGGGGACAGAGTGTCTCCTTGGCGGACTCCTCTTCGAACGGTGACGGGAACCATATCTTCGTTGACGCGGATGAGGGTTGAAGACGACTCGTAGATGCGACGAAGAAGGTGGATGAGGGTAAGATGGCATCCCGATGACCAGAGTGACTGCCAGACCGCGCTCCATTCCACGCAATCGAAGGCCTTGCGGAAGTCGACGAAGGCAAGGTAGATGGGGATACCGTATTCCGATGACCTTTCTGCGACCTGCTTGATGGCGTGCAGGTTGTCCAGGGTGCTGTGCCCGCACCGGAAACCGGTTTGGGTGGACGACTCAGTCTCTTCAAGCACTACCTCGAATCTTTTCAGAATGCACCGTGTCATGGTCTTCAGGGTTACGGTAAGGAGGGAGATTGGTCGAAAGTTTCCGATGTTGGTGCAGTCTCCTTTCTTGTACAGAAGAGAGACGATGGCTTCTGCCAAACCATCGGGAACTTGATCTCCGGCTACCAGGCGATTGAGTAGGTCGGCTATCACGGGGGCGAGGTGGTCTTTCGCATGGTAGAGCATCTCGGGAAGGATTCCGTCCGAACCAGGGGAGTGGCCGCACTTGAGCAGGGACATCGCGTGCCGGGTCTCATCGGGAAGGAAGGGAGGGAGGGGATCGAGGGGGCGCGAAGGGACCGCGAGGGGAAGGTGCACTCCGGGGGTGTACAGTTCCTCAAAGAAGCGCTGGACCGTAGCAATAGTTGCCTCTTGAGACAGAGCACCAGTAGCAGGGTCAGGGACTTGAAGACGCTTCTTAGAGGATTGGAGGCTTAGCATCGCTTTCACTATGCTCCTTCCCATAGTCGCAGCATGACGAGCTTGCGACTGCTTTCGTTTCCGGATGTCATCGGAGAGACTCAGTCGGGCTGCTTTACACGCGGTGGAGTAGGTGACGGTTCCCTGGGGGTTGGATTGCATCTTGTGGCGCGCCGCTAGGAGGTTCCGGGTTGCAGGAGATATCCAGGGCGGGACTCTTCGTACTCTCCAACAGTCGCTTGCTGCGGTCTCAGTGAATGCCCGGACCGTATCGTAGGCTTCGGCAGCAGAGGCGGGACGGGTGAGAGGCACTGACGCGAGGAGATTCGCGTTGGCAGTAAAAGAGACTCGGTCGAGATCAAACCTCTCCCTGCATCTTTTGTGCTTCACCTGGTCGGGGAGGGATAGACACATCCGGACAAGGCGATGGTCCGAGTTGAACTCGAAACGACCTACGACTCCACAATTGACAACTCTCGCCGTGGGAGGCGCTGCAACGAAGTCAATCTGGTTGAATGTGGAGCCGTTGGGAGATCGCCAAGTCCAGATCCGGCCATGTCTCTTTTTCTTGAACATGTTCCAAATGCGCAGGCCGGTTCTCACGCAGACTTCTGTGAAAGTCCGTCCACGCGAGTTGGGGGTCGGAGAAGCGTAGTTACCGACAAGTCTTTCATTGCCAGGTTCACGCGCGACTCTACAGTTGAAATCCCCAACCAACACTGGCATACAGCCTCTTGGCGCTCTCCGCAAAGTGGCCTCAACCTGGTCCATGAAGGTATCGTACTCTTTGTCATCGTAGGACGACGTTGGAGCATACGCACAGACTAGGAAGAGGCGCTCGATGGGTAGGAGGAGAGTCGCTAGACGAGGGGAGAGGCCATGGAACACAGCTCGTCGCGCGAGGTGCGGTCAGAGCAGGAATGCCACGCCATGGGACGCAGTAGGACCGCCCGAGTGGTAGACTACAGTGCCTGAGGATGTAAGATTGAACGAGGCACAACCCACAATCCTTGCTTCCTGCACTGCTATCACGTCCCACTTGATCTTGTCGAGGGCGAGTTCCAACTCGATCTGCTTGTCCTTGGGGGCGAGCGTCCTGGCGTTGATGGTGCCGATGTAGAAATGGCGACTCATCAGGGTGGCGTACAACTCCCGCGTGCCAAACGCTTCTGGGAGAGGGAGACTAGATCCTGGGCGGAGGGAACCGGAGTCGGAGAGCGAAAAACGCGACTCAACCGCTCGCCACTCGCTTTTGGACCCAGAATGTGCCGGCTGATGGCTGATGGCTGATGAAAAGAGCTGATGGCCGGCCAAATATAAGAGGCTGGGGTGCACTCTCCGGGAAATGCCAGAGGTGTCCCAAAAAAAGTCCGAAATTTCATCCTTGATAAAAGTAGGTTCTAATATGTGTTTCTGTCGTATTTTCTGATGAAAATAACGAAAAACATGGTTTGAAAGCGAGTGGGCATCGTTAAAATGTGGAAAACTGCGATTTTCGTCCTTTTTTGACCGCCGTGTGAAATTTTTTTCGTCATACGCATTTTTTATTCCAGATTTGGATTCTTCGCGCAAAACTACCCCTTATGTACAATTTTCACGAAAATCGATCAGTGCGCCCGAGAGTTTCATCTTCTGGCCCGAGGCTCTCTCGGAGGCTGACGAGAGAACGATGACCAGAGATTTAGTCATTTCGGAACGATACAGTCTCTTTTTTTTTTCAACATATTTTCGTCCTTTTTATCGTTATTAAGCATTTGCGTTGATGTTATGGAGTTGTGATATCGATAAAACTCGAAAAAGGTGAAAAGTCGAAAAATCACTTTTTTTCAAATCTCAAATTTTCAAAACTTCATAATTCATGTTTTGAACTTCAAATGGTGTATTTTCAACGTATAATCACTCTAATATGAGTTATTAACAATATCTAAGCTTTTGGGACGGTTTCTAAAGAAAAAGGTTTGGTCGAAAAATTTCTCGATGATTTGCCCACTGAAAAATGACAATTCCAAAACATATTCGCAAATCGGCTATAACTATCAGATATTGTTCATAATTCATACTCGAGTGATTCTACGTTGAAAAAACACCATTTGAAGTTCAAAAACATGAATTATGAATTTTTGAAAATTTGAGTTTTGAAAAAAGTGATTTTTCGACTTTTCACATTTTTCGAGTTTTATCGATATCACAACTCCATAATATCAACAAAAAAGCTTAATAAAGATAAAAAGGACGAAGATTTGTTGAAAAAGTGACTATGACTAAATCTCTGGTCATCGTTCTCTCGTCAGTCTCGGGCCAGAAGATGAAACTCTCGGGCGCACTGATCGATTTTCGTCAAAATTTCACATAAAGGGTAGTTTTGCGCGAAGAATCCAAATCTGGAATTTAAAAAATGCGTATGACGAAAAAAATTTTTCACGGCGGTCAAAAAAGGACGAAAATCGCAGTTTTCTACATTTTATCAAAGTCCACTCGCTTTCAAACCATGTTTTTCGTTATTTTCATCAAAAAATACGCCAGAAACACATATTGGAACGCACTTTTATCAAAGATGAAATTTCGGACTTTTTTGGGACACCTCTGGCATTTGCCGGAGAGTGCACCCCAGCCTCTCATATTTGGCCGGCCATCAGCTCTATGTATGGGGACTTCACCCTGAACTTATTGGCATATGTTGTCAAAAATTCATCCGTGGCATCGGTTCACTAACTCATGGAACGTCTCTTAAGAATTAGAGTTGTCGGAGCTCTTGCGGATTTTTGGAAATTCTCTATCCCTCCCAAGTGGGCGGAGCCTGTGGTCTCTATGTATGTGATAAACAAATTCTTCGCACTGAGAGAGCACGCAATTTGAAGATAGTCAACTAATATTTGGTATCATTAGCACACCTGACAGATGAAAGATACAGAAATGATGGGGTGATGAATAAGACAAACTCATATCATATCAGTCTCATTTAGAATTTCGAGAAGTTCCGGTTTAACATCGACGTCATCAACTTTCTTAATTTCAAGCGATTTTATGACTAAACTCTTGCAAGTATACCTTCTTCGATTTCTTAGCCATGGGGGCGGTCGGAAAGGGATGGTTGAGCTGGTCGAGTCCTCTTTTCAGTGAATTCTGAAAGCAATGCAATTTGATAGTTTTATTCAATATAAGAAAACGCGCAATGTTCCACGCTATTCGACGAATCGGATTCTGACTCTCCTCACTTCGCATGTTTTCTCGTTTCTCTGACCGGTGAGAAAGCACGCAAATTGAGGATAGTCAACTAATATTTGGTATCATTAGGACACCGCACACCTGAAACAGTTGGACCTGAGATCCGTAACTGCTTTCCTCCCTCATTGGTGTGGGCTTCTGAAACGTCGTATCATGTTTATTTTTTCTCGCCACCACATACCTTCTTAGGCGCTTCTGAAGTGTTGCGGGACAGTGCAGAAAGGGCGAATTCCTGAGAGAGAAAAACATTGTCAATGAGATGTTTATTAACCATTAACATCGGATTTCAAACACTTATTTGTTTCAAAATTCCAAAAAAAAAAACATATGAAAGAGATGGATATGACGCAGTTCGCCTTATTTTCGAGCAAGGGCAGGCACAGCTCCAAATGGTCGATTTTCTGAAACTTTGTGTTTTGGGGTTATCAAGGGTACTGAAGACGATGGGCATATTCATTTTGCCCTGAGAGCCCTCGTTGGCTCCAGACGGCGTCACGTCGAAATCACATTTTGGCGTGCTAATCGGCTCCCGAAATCGCTAATTTTAGGTGAGAATGTTTTCTGGGGCAGACTTGGATGGGGAACACGCCTGTCAAGTTTATTTTTCACGATTATTAAAAATAATTTTTTTTAAATTAACTTTTTGCTGTTTGAGTTCTGTGCTTAGCAATATGGTGATATCGATCCGGCTTGCCGAGAGGATTCTAAATCTATATTTTGAGCCAAAACAAACTCCAACACGAGATAATCGACTTGCAGTGTTTCTACACTGTCAGCGAACAGCCATCTTTCTTGATCTACCGGGCGAGATAGTGTGGGGGAATGAGAGAGCAGCGAGACCCCAGAGAGTGCAGAGAACTCTGGATGAGAGGAATAGAGGGAGGTCAGAGACGCAGAGGAAAAATAAACTTGACAGGCGTGTTCCCCATCAAATTCTACCCAGAAAACATTCTCAATTAAAATTAGCGATCTCGGGAGCCGATTAGCACGCCAAAATGTGATTTCGATGTGACGCCGTCTGGAGCCAACGACGGCTCTCAGGGCAAAATGAATATGCCCATCGTCTTCAGCTCCCTTGATAACCACAAAACACTGAGTTTCAGAAAATCGATCTTTTCGAGCTGTGCCAGATCCGACCAGATTTGCTCGAAAATAAGGCAAACGGCGTCATATGATGTGGTGATGAATAAGACAAACTCACATCATTATCATTTAGAATTTCGAGAAGTTCCGGTTTGACATCGACGTCAACCTCGACGATCCCTCCTGGATTTCTGGATGGATAACCCATTTCATCCATGACCTTCTCATTCGCAGACATCATGTCTTCCTACAAATTCTTTGTTAGAATTGTTACAATTGTTGTTACAATTGCTGGTCGAGCCCTCTTTTCAGTGAATTCTGATTCTGACTCTGAAAGCAATGCAATTTGATAGTTTTATTCAATATAAGAACGCTCAATGTTCCACTCTATTCGACGAATCGGATTCGCCTGGAGACAGAGAGGGGGAATGAGAGTGTAGGAACAAACTCGAACGAGTTCGGCGCACGAGCCAGTTCGGACTGATCAAGAGAAATCCGATTCTATGATCTTTCAAATTACTGGAGTACACTTACCACATCCTGGTCCTCGTTTGTGTGTTTGAATCCAGAGGAGAGCAGGAACAATTGATTCTGAATACGGAAATTATTGAGCAAAATTAAAGGACGGGAGACACGAACGCGTAAAAATTGGTTAAATGGGAGTTTCGCAAGTGTGATCGAGTAACGAATCCCCACAACCTCCCCTATAGAAGTCATCAAGCCAGATATTCGTGCCACCTCTCCTTTAAATAACAAATATAATAGTTGAAAAAGCAAATGTTGCACATCCAACCTCGAGCATTTCCGGTGTAGTACCCATTCTCGTAGATGCATGCGAAAGAAGACGAGAAAGATGGTCAGAATGACGCTGAAACAACACCTTTTACTGAGAGTTCCGAGAAGACTATACCTAGACGTTTGTCAAACGAAGTTTCGAGAATAGTTGAATCGATAAGTTGAATCTTTCCGCGCTAACCTCGGCATAGCCAGAGAGGTCGCCCAGGGCGAAGCCCAAGGCTGACTCGAGCCAGGTCATGATATGGGTTAGAAAACGTAATCGCTTTTATCAGACAAGCTCAAGGAAATTTGAAACGAATAAACAACCTATAAGGAAGTGAAGAAAACAAACTTCATTGAAGTGGTCGGCGAACTCAAAAAGATTCGATGCCGGATTTCCACATAGACAGCATATTCCGGTAGAGTTTAAGTGTGCGGAATGTTTCTGTATATAACGAGAGATCAATGAAATAATATGATAAACACATTCAAATTCCCATGTTTCTTTGCTCAGTTAGATGCACAATTCGTAGACTAGGTTGGTTCATCAAAACATAAATTTACCTGTAGTCGATGCCGCTTTCGCTTACTCTCATCTTGAAAGGTCGACGAACAAACACGACAGGGAAAAGACATGGCGATCTGTAGTAGGAATGGCAATTTTTGTCCAATGGACTGTCTGGGACACTCGAGGTTGTGTTTCGGACATAATTGTGCCCCAAATTGTAATTTTGAAACAAAGAGGCAACAAAGGATATTTCATTCTGGGACACAATAGTGTCCGAGAAGCGAGAGAGTATTCTCATTTCGGATCATTCCTGTCGGAAAACTCGCGAGGGCATCGGTTGTTTCGGACACAAATTGACAGCCCTAATCTGTAGTAAGACACACTCAAATAATTTGAATTATAGACATCTGTGAAAATGATGGCTATATCGTAATGTATCGAGAATTGCCGATACTCAATGCGCAGTGAACAATTGATTCGAGTCGGAGCCAGGGAGAGAGGCGCCCATACTTGTTTTGAGAGGATGGACTGTAAATGAGGAGAGACTAATCCTCGGATGAATACTTAGACACGGCCAGCGCGCCCTGCGCTCTATCTAGTAAAGAGCTGAATGAAGAAAGAGAGGTGTTTCTAATCCTCGCGCCTTTGTTTGCCTAATGAATCACCTTCCATTGTGTCATAACAAAGATTGCCTAATCCTCCCAGGAGCTTTTTATGTATTGCATTCATGGCCAGATTAAGATAGTGTGAAGAGTGAAGAGACAACGGCGTCTAATGTGGTGTTAAAATCCTGGAAAAGTAAACGGAAAAGTAAAAAAGGGTGTTAATTTTTGCCTGGAAAAGTAAATGGAAAAGTAAAAATATTTGAATTCGCGCCGGAAAAGTACTGAGATTTGAATTCCCGCAATTTCTATTTCTCGGTTCCCATTGCAGCTAGCGACTTGAAAATCGGTTCTAGAGGTTACATTGTCCGGAAAAGCTTATAAACCGACTTTCAAGTCGCTAGCTTCAATGGGAACCGAGATATGAAATTGCGGGAATTCAAATCTTTTTACTTTTCCAATTACTTTTCCAGGCTAAAATTAACACCCTTTTTACTTTTCCGTTTACTTTTCCAGGATTTTAACACCACATCAAAGAGATTGAGGACAATAAGAGCTGATCTGAGAGGGGCCGATCATCACCTCCATTCCTCTAGATATTTTATGGGAGATCGTGAAAGTGCTGTTGATCTACCGGGAATCGGGGTGAAACAATTGGTACCACGGCAGTATCTTCCTATTGATTTCTACTTTATATGGTTGTGGTGCCAATTTATAAGTTTGAACGATGTACATCTCAGAATATACGTTGGAGAGGACGAGAGATAGCGATGATAGTTCGGCATCCGACTCTCCTCATTTCGCGATGATCTCTCGTTTCTTCGACCGGGGCGTGCGAATTGAGGACAGTTGGATACCGAGTTGTCATCACTAGAGAGAGAGAGAGGCTTGACCTAGAGAATAACAAAGATTGCCTAATCCTCCCGTGAGCGGAGCGTTATGTATTGCATTCATGGCCAGATTAGTGAGATGGTGTGGAGAGTGAAGAGACTGCGGCATCTAAAAGAGATTGAGGGCAATAAGAGCTGATCACCACCTCGATTCTTCTAGATCTAGAGAAGCGAAGGGCTGTAACAACTGTTTAGCCAGGCACGATCTACCAGACGGAAAGAGGAAAGACAATCGGAGGGGAGGAGAGCTGAGGGAAGTTAGAGGGGAGCATGTTGTCAATCCAAATCATCTCATGTCGCTTCACAATACCTATCCCAAGTGATCTCTGTTTTGGCAAAATACTGCCCGTTTATTAATAATTTGTTCACTTTTTTGTAATGATTGATGGCCTTTACGATCTCTTGTATGCCCATATCGCCAGATAATCGCATTTCAGATCTCAAATGATCGGTGAGAGAGCACGTGGCAGTAAAAGAGTCTCTCTCTCTCTCCCTTATTGTCTCTCATGCCACTTCGCTGTAGGATGGTCACCTATGAAGTGTAGCCTCTGGCAGTTCTAGTTGTAAATATCGAGCCCATACTATTATAGAAGTGACAAGAGAGTCCTACCCGTCTCTGATCTCACTTGTCATTCGTATTCAATCTTACACACATTTGCGCTTTATAAATATTATTTTCTTTCCTTTTCTAGTCACAGCGCCATTTTTGTCCCTGGTCAGTGATACTCGACGCCGTCGTAACTATCATTAATCCTCCTTTTCGCGCCAAACAAAGGGTATCTGCTGGTGAGAGCATGCGATAGAAAGGTGATCCGAGAGTGAGATCTTGCTCGATTTTGTTTGTTCGGTGATGGTTCCTATAGGAACTTTCGATGAGAGGCGTTTAGGAACCATCTAAAAATAACGAGAAAGTGACCCTTCCTAATTCTCCTTTGCTGAATTTCAACCCACTGGGATTCGAATGAGTGTTCCTAAATCACTTGTATTCCCTATTCACATGGGAAGCTGTATAAACCGCAGGAAACGCTCGAATACGTCCAACACTCTACACTCCTCTTCATTTCTCTCATTCTCGCTTGCATCAACATTGCGTGCGCACGAATTGAGAAGAGGCTTGGCTATTATCTCACCATACTAATTCCACCCTATAAGTAATGTGTGTGAACTATGTGTTGCAGTCTTGGCCATCCCATTGTCCACTTGGCACAACGTACGTCGAGATTCAGCACGGGTTCCTGTGTCATCGAGAGTCCGGGGAGACAGTGTGCCTGGAGACGGACTACGACAAGATCTGCAGTCTAGGCTTAAAGCATGTGACGTGCTCGTGCGGGCTTTGGAAATTGGAGAAGAATGAAAACTGCTATCGGAAATCGATAAATATTTTTTTCGTGATGCTACAATAAACACATCAAACTTCCGGCAGTCTTTTGCAGCCCCGAATACAAGATGATTTTTATTAATCAGACAAATCGTTTATTCTTATTGCAAATCACTAATTACCAGTAATGCGAAAAGAACAGTTATGAAACGAATATTATTAGCCCCGGTTCGCAATTGCATTGCACATATTACTCCTGGGATGGGGTTCTGAACCGGGTAGTAGGAAATCCTTGAGATGGGAGAGATACAGTTTAGTGCATTCGGAAAGTTGACGCATCCTTGAGAGTATACGCATCGCGAGAGATCGGTCGGACCTGGAAAGTCTAATACTAACAAACGCTCCCATGTAAAAGCTAGGAAACGGAAATACGCACATGTTTTAACGATTCGATTGAAATTAGTTTCTCCCTTTCGCTGGTTCTTTGATGAGTGAATGAGCGATAAAAATACCCATTCCCAAGCAATTTCTATGCGTGATGATGTAGTCATTGTTTCAACTTTCTTATTTATTGATATCGCCAACGATCGTATTGGGCATGTGACCTACCTTCAGCCCTCCGATACCCGCTGGTGACGATTCGGACACCTTGAACTTTGTGAAGTCAGGTGCCGCTATTTTGTTCACGTTTGTCGCAGATGCAGCGGAATCTGAAGGTGAAGGCTGAAGGTTTTGAATTTTCAAAGACCATTCTGAGCCAGTCTATAACTTGTGAGTATGCACTCTACGAATCGATTACATATAAAATTATAATTAAACATTCCGTTTGATTACACGAATAAGGCTCGCAACCCGTACCCTTCTGCAGGAACGCGTCGGTTTTCTCGCAGGTGTTCTCGAAGTAGAGCAGATGGTCGATCATCGTGGGTCTGACGTATTTTTATGTTTGTTCCAGAGGTAATCAACACTCCACTGATCTCCACTGTGATTGAAAAATTGGGCCATATTCTTTTAGCTTTTGAATCACTAACAGAAACTGCAAACTAACGCGAAATCAGATGGATTAGAGGTGGAATCAGCGTCGTTGAGGGCGCATCTGCCCGCCTCGAAGTCGAATGTGGCGGACTGAGAATATTTAATAAAAAAAATAACTTTAAAAAAATTATTAATCACCTTGCACGCATAATCCGTGGACAGTGTGCACAACTCGATGCACAGTTGGAGTCCCTCGTAGGAAGGAGGAAGACCATCGAATAGCTCGCGGGAATCAACCTGTTTAATGAGGTTAAATTCATTCGAAAATTCATGATTAAGTAATTTTTCATCAAGATCACCGATGAAAATATATTCATTGTTCATAAATTTGTGCTTACATTAAGCGTGAAGTCTCTGAAGCCCATGAAAGCACCGCAGTTGTGGAAGGCTGTGAGGGAGTCTGAAAGGTTTCAATTAAAATAAATAAATAAAATACTTTCAAAAAGTCATTGTCCTCACACAAACTGATTGCTTGCATACCATTCAAGACAAGTGGGTTATCAAATTAATTTACTTTAAATACTAATTAAATAATTAAAACTGACTTGCGAAACAGAACCGAGTGCTGGTCGACACCGAGAAATCATCAGTCGCCGATTTCCTCATCGAAATTCCGTCAAAATCGACGTTACACTGGCACGAATTGTCCGTCTCCGAGAAGGTGATTGACCGAGCTCCGTCCTGATTTGCAAGGTTATTGATTGCTATATTTTTAAGTGTCAGAATAATTACCAAAATGTGAAATTGAACAAAAAGGATGATTTTCTGTCTAGACTGGTATTGCTGCCAATAAACTCACGACTTCATTGCAGGCTTCTTGGCAGTGCTGTCTGTTCTCGACGGGCGCCGACGCCTTCGGTCCGTCCATATCAGGTTCGGCGTTCTCGAAGCGAACCCAGAGGGGAATCTCGTCTTCGAGACAACCTGAATGAAGGTAAATTCACCAGATTTGAGAGTTTGTAGTATCGGATTATGCTGCAAACGTAGTGCGCACCAAAGTTCTAAAAAGGAAGAAAGTTGCACGGATAACGTTTTTGTCTTTAAATTGTCTCGCCTAAGCCTAAGACGAATGCCCACGCGAATGGGGGAGAGTCGAGGTCGCATTTGCCATCACTAGTTCTCACCAGTTGGAATAGGCTCGGCAGTCTCGGCATCCGCTGTCTCGTCATCCACCACAGGTCGTCGCTTGATGTCGAACTGAGGAGACTCCTGCTCGATCTCGATGCTGGAAAATAATTATTGGATTTTTTTCTAACCCGATTCGGTCTCTGGACTGATAAAACAAATTCGGTCAATCTCTAGAATCAATTGTGAAATTCAACTGAACAATGGTGTTGATCGTCGAATCCGAGAAAATCGAGTATTAAAGATCAAAGATCAACTCACGGTTCGGGTGCCCCAGTCGTGGTAGTCGTCGGAATCGTCCTCGTCATTACTGCTCTCCTCGTGTAGGGCATACGTGCAGCACGGGTCGTAGTGGTCGGAGGAGGGGCGGTCGTGGGAGAGGGGAGGTCCTGAAAAGGGTGAAAAAAATTCATTCAGCTCTAATTGATAAGAACTACTGTTATTCTTCTAGATTTGATGGACTGTGAAATTGGAATTATTTCATGGATACTATGAGTGCATCACTGACAATGTACAGACCGCACTTGTCGACAATATTATTTCATTTATGATTACATTGTCAACGGTTCCTCCTGACAGTTGTTGGGCGAAGAGCTCCGCCTTCGAGGGTGTGTTCTTCTTGAGCTCCTGAAACGGCTCAGAGTATTGTTTTGCAAATTATTTTTGATCTGTTAGTGTTTCAAGCAAATGAAAAATGCTGAGCAAAGCGTCGCGTGGCAAATATTGAGCGTCGTAGCTGGTGCATTCAGTGTGATTCGCATGCACAACACACCCGTCGGGCGCTAAACCACGGATGGCGCGCGTTTGTCGCGTGTATCAGTATGCGTGGCACGTTTCGGAAGTGCGGCTGTGGAAGATTGAGAATATTTGATTACGAAGAATAATTTGATCAAACTCACAATCTTCTTCTCATCGGGCTTGATCTCGCTCTTCTTTGGGGACATGCGAATCTCTTTCTGGGCGGGAGGTGCCTGAAAAATCAAAGTCAAGGGCTGTTTAGAAGCTCCTTCGCTCCATGATGGGGTCTCTCTCCTCGCTTGTAATATATTTTTGTTTGGAAATTGTTAGATGATTCAGAAATTTTTCCAGCAAGCATTCTGCACGCTTATCGCTGATTTATGTGGGAACTTTGCATCTATAAAAACGGAATCAAACCCCAAAAAATTCATCAAACAACGATGCGTCTTCTCTGGACTCTTTTCTTCACTGCTCTCCTTCTCGCTTGCTTCAATGAGGCTGATGCCAACATTGAGAAGAGGGTTCGTTGTATTCACCATTCCACCATAGCTATACCGTACTTGTTAGACGAGCCAGCCCGCTCTAGCATACTGGGTTCACTGAGAAAAAAGAAGTCCGTCCGAGTGACTTCAGCGGATCATCTAGATATGTTTACCAATCCAAATTACCCTATATCAACGTATACGCCAAGTAGTCTAACCAATCCTTCATGTCCCAGGGGCTTTACTCAGTACACTCACTCCATCTATACGCCAAAGGTGTTTTTTCTTGTGTTTTTGTTTTCGTCACTTGCTGTGTTATCGCTGAGTGTGAGCCACAAAGATCTTTTCAGACCGCCACTACTCAGCGTCCGATGAACGATGGGGGACGCCTGGTGAAAGAGGGTGTATCGAGTTTGGAGGGCCCGCCTCCCTGCTTGCCTGGCTTCTACTACCAATGCAATGGTTCGGGCTTCTGCAAGTGCACGGCGGCAAGAAGAACGTCGAAGTTGATGAAAAAGTTTTCTTATGGCGAGGGCTTCCACCAAGTATGCAGTGGCGCTCCCGTTGCACACTGCGTTTGCAGGAAAATCGAAGAGTGAACACTCATATCATCCTTACCCGATAAATAGCTGATTCACAACAGCACCATGTAGGTTGAAGCGTCTTATTTATGTATTTAATCAACAAAAAAATACCTCGTCCTCATATTCAATCTCTTCCGACTGAATATCCGGAATGGCCAGGAACTTCTTCTCCACTGGCGTTGAGTCGTCATCAGGAATGAGCTGAAAACAATCCAAATAAATCGCAGCTCATTTGAATCATCGGAAAGAGCGATTCTTTTTTTTCGGTTTGGATGATGACCGTATGATTCCATGATGAATAAACTAGTGAAAACAACAACAGAAAAAACTTAAATGTGTCATAGATACGTAAAAGGGACAAAAATCTCACCGCTCCAAGATCTGCACTTGGCTCCAACTCATCATCGTTGGCGATGAGATTCGGCTGGGGAGTGGTGATCTCCTTCTCGGGAGCGCGAGCGACCTGGAAACATTTTTATCGCTTATTAAATACTCATTAAACTTCAGTGAACGATCAATTTGATCACTCATTTCGATTGATTGACACTCGAATACCGATTTTGACCTTCTTCCGTCTGAAAGGAATCTCGCCGTCGTTCATCGGACGCTGAGTAGTTGTGGTCTGAACAAAGATCATTGTGACTCACACACAGCGATAGTGACGAAAACGGACTCTCCGGGGGAAAAACCCTAAAACAGATGGCTCTGTGAGCACTAATTTCCCGTGTGTTCTTCAAACAGTCTCTTCCAGAAGTGTGATTGGTCGCTTGAGCGGAAGAATATGTCGAAGATCTTCGAAATGCGGTGACTGCAAACATACAGAAAGCCTTACCGTAGTAGTGGTAGTGGTCGCCGGCTCCTCCTCCTGTCCCTCCTCAATCTCTCTGCCCATCAACTCCTCGTACATATCGGGATAGTTCTCGCGGAGCGTCTCGATCTTCGCCTTCAGCTTCTAGAGAATGAACGGTGAAAGATCAAAGATCAGTTCAAGGATCAGAATTTAATTTTCAGTGAAACTTGCTTGAGAGAAGATCAGAGCATTGATAAATCGATAACGAAAGATTAAAGATCAAAACACTTGCCTTTCTAATCTGCTCCTTGATAATCCTCAGCTCGGCTCGCTCTCCGTCATCTCGAGCGCGCTTCTCCTGAAATTGCGATTTTAATGAGATTGTATTTAATTATTGTTTATTTTTATTACTCCCGGTAGCTCAACGATAGTGATCGCGAAGTTTTCTATGAGAAAATCAAAATTATGAAACATGGTTGTAAAAATAATAAACGACTATTTCAATTGGTACCTTTCTCTGCTCGGCCTCGAATGCCTCCGTGTTCTTCTCGATATCGTCCATCAGATCATCCATAGCTTCCTGAAAGAATCATTGATCTTTGATCCTCCAGCTCTTTGATTTGTTCTCTATGACATTTCATCGCCTTGCTGTTCACTTTCCTGGTTAGGAGAACCCAATCGAACAATAATATTGCAAAACATATCAAAGTCTGGGTACCTTCATGCCCATGTCCTCCAGCGTCGGGGCGGGAGTAGTCGTCGTTGTGGTGGTGGAAGTGGTGGAGGTCTGAACGTCAAATATTTAGAAGTTCCGGTTCGGCCGAGGAATCGTTCAAAGATTCCAGAGGGGGAAAGGCAAGCTGAGCATCACTATTGATCCATGGATTGTTAGCGACTGAACATTGTAGAAAGAATTTTTACCCAATCGGCGCTGTCGATCTGCTTTCTCTTGGCGAACTTGCCGCCGCGCTTGCGAGCGACTACTGGAGACTTGAACTCCTGCGAATAGAAACAAAGTGTAAAGATAAATACAGATGACATCCGTTTATGTATTGATATTTTTTTGAGAGAAAAGTCGATCACTTTCCCTCGCAGAAATATGATCTACTGTTCCCTCTTTGATCGAAGTGCAAGCATACTTCAGTTCTTCCGATCAATACTGTGTTTCACGATTCAAAATATCAATCTTATAAAATCGAATACCGTCTCCTTCGGTTCCTCAGTCGTCGTGGGTAGCGCCTGCTCGTCCTCAGGGAGTCTCTTGATCGTGTCTTCTGGAAAGGCGAAATTGTTTTACTAATAGTTTGTCTCTTCTACAACTGCTGAATGCTTTGGAGAAACAGCGTCCACTATTTCTCGCTGCTCTTCGGTCATAAAAAAAAAAGACAAAACTACTGACCAAGACATCGCTTGGCAGTCACTCGGAAGTAGATCATGCGAGGCGCGAATTCGGCCTGGAAAATACATTGATAAATTAGTTTTAAAATTATTTTAAAATGTTTTTAAATCAATAATTTGAAACGCACCTGCTCCGCTCCATCATCCAGGAAGAAATGGCAGAGATGCGCAGCGGAGTCGTAGACGATCGAGCGGCATCGGGTCTGGAATTTCGTGTCATTTGATTTTCAAATTGTTCTACTGCGGCTGTTGAAATTTTCAGCTGTTCGAGCATGTCCTTGGCATTTATTTCTGAAAACTAAAACTGACCGCGGTAAGAGCGCAGAAGTGGAGGCACTCCTCCTCACTCTGCATGCGGAACTCGGAGTGGTAGGACTACAATTGAGTTCATTTTTTTTTGCTGATGAAATATTCGAATATTTTATTGACGTTATTTTTCGTTCATTCAATTGTACTTTGTTGTATTGGATGAGATTTCCAATATGTTTCAGCATTTTTTGTAATACCTTTATTTTTTGAAAAAAAAAACTTTGTCATTTCTTTCTCACCTTCATGCCGATGAGCTTGTGATTCGGGTATCGCTCGAAGCATGGTCGCAGGGCTGCAAAGCGTCACTTTTCCGTGTCGGTATTGTGTCTCCAAATTCCATTGTTTTCCTCTCCACCTGTTTCTTAGTCTGGTGCGTATCTCGTTTTGCGGAAGAAAGGAAGGATAAAGAAAGGGGGGGAGAAAAGAGAAAGTGGGTCTCCGCCCGCATCGGCAGATTGATAGCGAAATCGGGAAGGAGAGGGATCATTGAGGGAGAGTAACCCAGATTTTGGGCGAAAGTGACTGATAGCCAACCAGTCGGAAAAGTGAAAGTGCTAAAGAAACAAAGCGCGATAGTTGTGAAATACCGGAAAAATACTGCCACATCAGGAATCTTGATCCTATTCGATGAGTACTAGTTTTTGTTTAACGGTACAACAAAAGACGAAAGGGAATCGAATGAGTTTCAACTTGATAAGAAAAAAACTCATTACAGCTCTTTTGTGATCGGCAACAACAAAAACTATCCCCGGCGCATAGCGACAGGTAAATTTTGACTCAGGCTTGACTAAATCCAATGGACGGAGAGTACCTTTCAACTCGTTTCGGTCTACGGCTGAAGCTGCTGCAAGCAGCAGTGAAACGCCCAGTAGGACTCGCATCTGAAATCAGATGGATTTGGACATCATGAGATGATCAAAGCGCACCAAAAACGGAATCAGTACCACAATGTGATAAAGTGAATAAAAAAAATTGCTTCCTGAATGTCAAACGGCTAATTAACTCTGATTCAAGTAGCAATACATAACATAACACAACTAAAACTACTACATCTCGCTAACACTACCAGGTTCAATGATTATCACCCTGAACAATTATATTTCACACAATCAATGGATATGTAGCAAGAAAAAATCAACCAGGAACGGGCAAATTAAATTGTTGACAAGCTTAGCGGAAGTAAAAGTCGGTCAAAACGGCAGATACTCAGTAGCCTCTTCCTATCCGCTTTGATGATTACAGCACTCTGGATGATATCTCTCTCCCTCTCTCAAGAAACGTCGCTGCGGAATGAGCGCCGAAATCGACCCAGTTCAGGAATTAGCGAGGAGGAGGGATAGAGGATAGCTCTAGCGGCCTCCTCCCAGGCATTTGGACTACACATTTGGACTGGACATTTGGAATGGGGAATCTACCCAGTTCGACTATTCATCTATTAGGGAAATGAGAGAACATGCGTGTTTACAGTGCCCTTAAACGGGAACAGTCGGTGATCCAAAGAATCTCGTTTCGTCTCAAAAGCTAAAGCTTGTAAGAGTTCACCGCATGAGATCCTTGACTATTACGAGATCACAATCTTTGCGTGTTTCTCGCAATAAAGAAACCGTTTGTAATAGAATTAAGTGAAGAACGGTTGTCTCAGAGAAAGTGAGAGGGGATTATTCAACGTTTTCTCTTTAATCAACGTAGCGTCATCGAAATAAGAACTTCAAGACGAGCGACTACTCATGAGCGATTTCTGTGAGAAATACCATTTTTACAAGGAGATTTTGTATTCAACGATTTTTGAAGTTTGTATTTGCTTAGTTTTTGTGATATGTCAGGCGAATCAAGATCATGACTTTACTTTCGTTCCCGTTACAGACAACAGCTTGAAGGATTGAACAATTATGCAGATTCTCACAAAGTTATGTACAAGTTCAATGAATCCCGTGAAGTTGAGGCAGACTAGAATAAGCTAAAATAGTACGAAAATCGATCAATAATCTCATCATGTTTACATGATGGCCATTGATCTAATGTCGCTCTGCTAAAGAACAGATGATGAGTGTCCGAGATTTTGTACAGAAGAAGAGAGTAACTTCACCCGGAACGAGAGTCCAATCTGGAATGAGATTTTTCATCATCATCCGAAGTCCATTCTCGAGAGTTCATGAGGAAAATGTACAGTATTTCAGAAAAGAAAGAAACTGACCCTGCCTGCACGCAACTTGTTAGCAATTTCCCTTTCTTTGACAGACTCACCGATTCGTCCACCTGAAAATCACCTGATTTCAACCTGATTTACCTGATTTTCTGTCGAGATTCACCAATTTAATGCCTGTTCCGATGTTGTTTGATTTGTTTTCATCGGTCGATCACTAATGGATAAACAACGGTGAATTTTGATCAAATTAATCACTGATTCGGCAATAATGTTACAAATTCGTTGGCACATGGATTGTGTGAAAGTTTAAAACAACTTATTGAAGCGATGGAATAGAGAACGAACCTTAGTTTCTTTTACGGTCGCTTCTGCTTTTCGGTTCTGCAGTTTGAGATAGTAGTTAGGGTCCCGGTATTTGCCATTTTCTCGGGGAAAGTGATTCCAGAAATTGTACCTGCAAGCAACACTCCCATTTATCCATGCTTTTTTTTAAAATTTGGATAAAGATTTTTTAAACATTTATGAACATATTACTCTTACTTTTTTTTATTTTTCGATTTCGATTCAAGATATTCAGTGGAATGACGTTGATTCCGTCTTGGATATTGTCGAGAAATTTTAAAACAAAACTAATCAGACTCACCCAATCACGAGTATGATCGAGTTGAAAATTACGAAGAAGGGCACCGATGACATCTCCATGTCAAACATCTGCAAATACAATCCCTAAATTCATTCCCAAATGCGAGATGCACGGGAAAACGAAAATTATAGGAATAGCAATCAATATTTTCGGTAATCTTATACTTTTCGGGCAATAGATCACATTGGAACACGAGCGATGTCGAGATCTGCCCGGGCAAAACTGCGCCTTTCAACACCAGGAACGCAGAAACTCGAATGGCGCACAGAGATGCTAATCGCCTGCGTCCCTAGACGCGCAGTATCTTGTTTTCGATCAGCCACCGGCAAGAGGAATACGAGTTGGAGAAGACGGCAGGTGCGTCCGAGTAGTACGAAAGCGACAGTTCTAGAAGGAATGGGGCGAACATATGAGAAAGGTCCACACGATCTGGATGACTGAAGGAGAGAAAAAAAAATAAATGGAACAATTCCGGAAAATTCTGAGGGTTTGTAAGTGGGAGGAACCAATACCAGAGAGAAATCACTTGCCGAGGCGTTTCGCAAGTCAGGCAGACGAGGGATCAGGGGGGGGGGGAATGAGAGTTTCTTACGCAACAACCGACCAACACACACGCAACAGCTGCACCACGATCAAGACGCGTCTGATCAAGGTGGAGGGGGAGGAACAAACGATTAACAAAAATAGGAATTCGATTGGTTTTTCCTCCAAGATACTGGGGGAACGCATATTTGTCCGCGGCTACTAAATGGAACGGCAAAGGCATCCAGGGTTCCAACACTACCGCAAATGTGCGTGCAAAACAATGCGGCTTCAGGCCGCTTTACTAGGTCACCTACATATCTGCTGAAGAGTGCTCCAGGAAAGCAATGCCAAATCTGGAGAGGGCGAAGGGGGGGGCTAGACTAGGACTACACTCAGGGGCGAGGCGCCCTGAGGCAATAGGCCGGAAACGAGAGAGAAGAGAGTGAGCAGAGAGACGAGAGAGACAAAACAGAAGCAGTAATAAGGGGAGGGAACATTAAAGGCTAAGCGGTCCCCCTGTTCCTGCTTTGTCGATTCAGGAAGGAATGCAAACTGGTACTACTACTCGATTGGAAGTAGTTGAACTCTCCTCAATTTGCACAGTCTCTAACAGGTCAGAGAGGCGATGGAACATGTTAGGAGTGTTCATCTAACTAACAGTAGCTGCTAGCCAGCAATCGAAAGTAATGATTACATCTCTTGCCGTTTCACAGTTACCCCCAAAACAAGCTTGTGAAAGCGAAGAAATGGCTGGATCTGGTGTCGCTACTGAACCTTTCATTGCAATGAAGAGACAGATACTCTCGGTTTTCCATTCTTGTGAAAGCGTTGTCGTCGTCGTTTTCTAACACAGGAAGGAGAGCATCCGCATCCCGGATGAGTAAGGGAAGAGAGAGATAGGGAGAAGAGAAGAGAGAAAAGGGGGATGGGGAATGTGTTGTTTGGCAGGGTGGGTGGTGGAGTTTTCCGAACGCGAGCGCGCAATGAGATATTTCGGGATGGCCAACCGACCAGCAAGAAAAACTACTGTTTGCCTAAGTTAAGGAGAAGTGATGTCCAATCCAGACTCTCCTCAATCCGCACGCTCTCTCGCCAGTCAGAGACACGAAGGAACACGCGAATTAGTCTCTGAGGAGTCTCGATTTATCATCACTATTGAGGGGTAAGCGACAATGTTCTTCACAACTGATCATATTTTCCCAAATTATCGATTGCCAACCAGCATAGACACGACAGCAGTGAAAATATTTTGGGAGCTCTCATATTTCACACTCTCCGCGCGGGGGTTTCCGATTGCAGTGTAAGCGAAACGATCGGGAGCTCTCGCGTGTTTCGAAGAATCTCCGGTAAACGGGTGCGATCTATGGTTCTAGGAGCGGATACGAGTAAGGAACTATTTCGGGTAACACGAATCTATACAAAGAGGAGGCGAGGGATGGAAGTAGTGGGCGAGCAGAGAGTTATTAGCATCCTTAGTAGGGAGGGAGGGTGGTTCGCATGTGAAAGGAAGTGGGCAATTGCACGAGGGTTAGTCGGGAATTGAGCGGGGCTGAGGTCAATTATACGTAAATAAAACGAGTGATGCTAGCTGACACTACACGCTTGCTTTGACCGGCCTAAGAGTGAGTCGAATGGTTAGATACTATAAGAGCTTTGAACACTGCACTAAAAGGCGCATATCAAAGGGGAAGGAATCTTTAATCGCCAATCTCATTTTCAGAATCATCGGAAATAATCGTCGTAACATTTCGTGGTCGACCGAAACACCGATAACGATCCATAACGATGCTGACTACTTGCCGGACTCCAAAAGGGACGCGCACACAATTTGGAGGGCTCCTAGAGACCCCCACTGCTGCTATGGTTGCACTATAGATATGAGCTGCATTTTGTTTGCCCATTTGAGAAGACGCCCTAGCAGAGCAGAGTCCGGAAATCGGAGGAACTGGGCTTACTCCTCACTTCCTCTCCAAGGTCAGAGAGCGGAATTGAGTGTTGCCACATAGGAAATTCAATTTCCTGAACAATTCAGGGGAGAACGCGCAAAAAACGGCTGTAAACCGGGGCAATGTCCCGGAATTTTACGGTATTTTCGGACGCAATTTCGTGAGAAATAGCACGAGAACTAAGGCAGAATAACAAAAGGTGTTGCTCGCCAACGCCACTTTTCTGCAATGAGCAAGAAAGAGTGAGGAACGGGGCGAGGGAGCATTAGGCAAGGGAGAGTAAGGAGGCAACTGTTGGATTTCAATAGAGCTTGCCAGATAGGTGTGAGTTGGCAAAATTAAAAAAGCTCGAAACCAAAGAGACATCCCTATTTCTCCTTGCTATCATGCATTCTACACTAAACGCCTCTCCCCTACTATGCGCAGTCATTACCATTAATAGAAGAGGAGGCGGGAAGAGGCCAAGACTCTTCTCTGCGGGTCCCCTCTCGTTTCTCACACCAAAGGAAACGGAGGAGAAAGGGGAAGATTTCCGTCTCTTATTTTCGCCTAGTCTCTCGCTTCTCTCACTTGCTAAATAGCGAAAGTCAGTGGGAGAAGAAAGGAAATCGCGCGATTCATCTTTCTCTCTCTTCCGAGTCCAAGGAAAAAAGGGGAGATTCACTCTTTGTTCAGCTTCAGGAAGGGAGAAAACGACAGGGATTGTATGCCGACGCGAACAATACCCGTTACTGGACAAATTTGTGATTGTTTTGGCAATCAGCGGAGAATGAGAAAGAGGTTGATATCGTCGAGTACGACCAACGTATTGTTTGGGAACGCAATTAGTGCATTGTCTCAGTCGACCGCGAACACATTTACACCATCTAACATTTCTATTGTGTGGAAATAGGAAAAAACATAACAAATCACGACAAAATACTCTTTTCATGACTACCTTTGATACAAAAAAATGAATTGGCTAGACAGGGATGGAAATCGTATCTAGCTTTCGGTCAGCATTTCGAACGATAGCAACACCTCGCGTGAATGAGAGAAGGAGGAAGAGACATATCTGAGTCAGGGACAAATATTGGTACTATCCGACTGTCTCTTTCTGTGAGTAAGCGCTAGAGATGTCGAATCGAGACTCTCCTCATTTCGTGTATTATCTCGTATCTCTGACTGACGAGGGAGCACGTGAATTGAAGAGAGTCTTTTTTCTAATGGACATCACCAGTAATCTCATGCGCGCCTGTAATCTGATGCTGAAAAACGAGGGATCGTGAAATCATGAGAGGACAAGGGATGAAGCAGCGTCTGAAATCACTCGCTATCTATGCGATAAACGAGACTGATGTGACAAGCATAGTTAAGGCTAGGGTGGGAAATCAACTCTCCTCAATTCGCGTGCACCGCTCAGAGAGACGCGAGATCACGCGAATTGGGGAGAGTCGGGTTCCAATTTGGCAACATTAGTCTGACGTCGGCCGCTATCTATGCGATCAACGAGACCAATGTGATACGCATAGTAAAGGCATCACGGCAGTGGCTGTGTGCAATCGGAAAGAGAAAAAAGCAATATCGGAAGGGATGAATCACAACAAGTGAGGGGACAAGAAGCGATTGGAATTCAAACGATTTGAAATTCGCTCATCACACCTTTGGGTGCCAATATCACAAAGATATTAACGCCTTTTTCCTCTGGATTCCCAAACGCTTGAAAATGTATTCGAGCTCGTACTATCAACCATCGAATCCGATTCGGGGGGAGGGAGTGCAGAGAAGAAATCGTAGCCAATTCCGAGAGGGGAAGAAGTGCGAAAACGGGGAAAGAAACAGTACGTTCAAATTGCTTTCTCTCACTTCACAGTCGGAATAATATTATGACAGTGGCCGAACAGGGAAACATCACGCAAAACAACCGTTTCTGGAGGCAACAAGTTCGTTTCTTCGCACTGTTGAGAAAAAGAGCTGAATTCCCGTCTCTGACGAACCCCTTTCCTTCCGTTTCACAAACCCTGCCCGTTCTGCGGAATTTCATTGCACAATGAATTGCGTGAATCGCATCTCGTTTCTCTGATCGGCGAGGGACCACGCCGCACGGAGAGACTACCCAATAAGCTATTCTCTCCACTTTTGCCGCCCCCTGGTGTAATCCGCTTTTCCACCCCGCACGACATTATGAGCGTCAAGTGAACTGTGAAAGGTGAGAGACGTCGAGAAGGACAATCGGATCGTGTTAAATGTCTGGCAAATTCGATGGAGAGACGAGATAGTGAAGAAAATGGGAATAAATTGGGATGCTACGCGAAGAAGAAACCCCCATCTATGGAGAGACGGTATCATTCAACAGGTGATCCACCTGAAGTTGGAATGAAATATTGAATATTGAATCTGAGCAACAACTACATCTGGTGTGAGGGCATGTCCTGATAGTAACAATACGGTATGCCCTATCTCTGTCAACAGCGAACCTTCAGCAGGCTGGTAATAAGCAAAGCGCAAATGTGGCCGAAACATTTGTAGGAGTTGTGCTAAAATTAGAAGCTAACCAGACTGATGACGCCAGTTCAGAAGAGCAGGCGGGTAAGAAAATGGTTTCAGTTTTAAGAGAAACGCATAGAAATGCAATCAAAATACGAAAAACCCAATTTGTATCTGTTTCTCTTGCTTCTTCAATCTAGATAGATAGTCAACGTAGAGAAGTCCAATTAGCCCTCACTGAACGAGCCATCGTTTTCGAACTTCTGATCTCTTTATTTACCTTAATCTCTAGAAGGCTAGGAGGACAAGACAGTGCGCGAAATGAGGAGAGTCTAAATTGTATGCCTGGAGTCTAGTCGATGAGATAGCGCTGACAAATGAGAGATAGATGGGAGAAGATAACAACGGCTCTGCTTGTTGCAGAAGGAGCGTATCGAAAAGTGAAATAATAAGGAAAAATGAGAATCCTACTTTCGCAAATTCGCTCGTTTATTGGCTCATCAGACAAAGAGGAAGCATGTGAATTGAGGAGATTCGTTTCCGGTTTGGCATCAATACACAGACGTCATTCGACGTTCACTACGAGAGGATTGGATGGCCAGGAAATAAGAAAAACGAAGAGAGACAACCAGAGCTCGTAAGCCATTCGAGATCTCTATGGGCTTCAAGGGATTCGAGAATGGGCTCATTGTTCTAGTTCTAGTTATGTCGTGGAACGAAATAAGTTCCGAAACCCCACGCTCAGGCATTTCCTAGGATATCTTTCACATTTGAATTTATTAATCTGCAAAGTAATATGGCATTAGATGCTGCGAAGACAGTTTTCAATAGAATATGATCAATGATGAAACGAAAAGACACTAGATGAGAAAATAATTGTTTTTAATTATTGGGGTGTCCATAAGTCTTTGCAGTAATTTATTTATTTATTTCTCTCGAGACTACAAGGAATACTTTCGAATGCTTTTTTGCATTCATTGAGGACTCTCAAACTATATTTTATCCCACTTTCAAATTGAGTAAATATTGCCCAATTATGATGAAATAGGCTGAAATGCGAGTTTTCGAACCCTATTTTCGGTAAATTCTAACTCAGTGGAGAATGACCCTGGTAGTCCCCGATCAAAACCAAAGCAAGAGAACATAATGCACTATCACTAAAAAAAATTCGAACAGGAAGTATATCGACGAACGAAAAAACTAGGTCAAGATTTTTCACTTTCATGCATTTTTTGGAGGTTCACTTTTGAAATTTTTCTATTTTTCTACCTTGTTTAATATACGTTGCCACTCAAATACTATGCAACAATTTCCCTGATATATTATGAATAATATCCTGCTATTGTTGGCTCCAATGTCCTAGATTTTTGTAAAAATGTGTAGGAAATCGTGCATGTCGTAGTGCTATTGTAAGGCGATACGGATCGTCGGAATAACGTTGAAATTACTCAACGTTAACTTTTAACTTAATAGATATGATTATAGAATTTTTACCTCTTCGCTAAAGAGAAAATGTGAATGGTTGGATTTAGTGAGGATGGGTCTGAGTGGCTCCGTTTTTCGAAAGAGTGACTGTTTCAATGGATCAAGTGTTAAATTGGAAGAACAGTGGTTGCCCTAGACAGTATCGCTTAGCGGAACTCGATTAGTATTGAATTTACCGAGAAAATAATTTTTTAACAATTACTGCAAAGACTTATGGGACACCCTAATAGTGACGAGATATATCAGATTAGATGCACTCCCGGAAGCACAGCAGAGGCCGCAAAAACGTACACGAAATGGAGCTTCCTCCCGCCATGTGGAGTGCAAAGGAGGGACGGGAAATTGGATTTGACGTGTTTCAGAGGAGGAGAGGGAGGAGAAATGGACTGAAGAGGCGCTAAATTGCAGAAGTTCGAGCCTCGGGTAATTGCGTTTCGATGTGGTGCGTTCTCATGGGAAATAAACAATGTGTGAAATCGGATCAAGTTATGTTTCAGAGGGTATTCAAATGCCCAAATGAATTGAAAGGTCGTTTATTCGTGGGCAAAAAAGAAATATCGCTTAAAAACATTATATGACAGTGCTGATAAATACTATTTCCGGAAAATTGAGAGTTGTTGAATCACTTCAACCGAATCCACTGTCATTTTTTTCTAAGCCTTGCGAACGTTCTTTTCTTTTTCAGATACTTTCTTTTCAAAGAGCTTGCTGACGGAAGAGTCGCTTGATATTTCGTTCACACTCTTCCACTTTCGTCCATTCCTCCTCATCCTTATCCCTCTCGGCCCTTTGTTTAGAGAGCCAATGCTCGGTTATTCAGTCGTGGGAGCGAAACAGTTAGAAAGAGAAAGCGGAGGTTTCGTGAAAACCAAGATAAAAAAGGTCAGAGAAAACGAAAACCAGAAGTAAAATAATGTATATTTTCAAATCTCGGATAGTCATGAATAGACCTGTTCCTACGAATTGTTACAACTATCCTGACATTTTCAGATGCAGCATCGAGAATAAGCACAGATGGATAAATCAAACCAGCCAAATTCGAAATTAGAATTCATATTTTTGTTTATGCTTTGTCTGTGCATAAAAAACTGAAGGCGTGTACAACGTAGTAAGTGTCGAAAATATTTTCATCGCTATCGACAGTATCCGGTATCCACTTTGTCACAATAAGTGCACAGTTTCAACCAAAACAAGTGTGTCTTTGTAGTCTCAATGAACCCATGGTGTCTATCCATCTCTTTTCTTGATAAAAGTAAATAAAGAGCGCACTTGACGAAGGATCAGGATTTTTTTTTATAAATGCAAGGCGTCTTAAAATTGAGCATCAGATATGATTGAGTACCTAGATCTAAAACTTCATCGACTTTGTATGATCCCTCTTCCTTATCGATATAAGTTAATGGTATCACAGCGAGAGCACACAATTGAACAGCTCAAGCGTACCCTTGTAGTCTCTAAGAACCCTGCCACGAGGTGTCCCCTCCTTGCTCCACTAGAGATGGCCATGCAATGCATAACTCTCCTCCTTTTGCACGTTTTTTCGCCCATCTGACCAGTTAGAGAGCAGGCGAGATGAGGAGAGCCTCCCTACATGGAGGGTTCGCGTAGTTTGTGGGTACACTCCATTCGTCTCTTCAATCGTTCCACTCTCTCTTCTTTCCCCCCAATCAACCTCACTTTCTTATCATTCTCTCTGACCAGTACCTTCCCCATACACACGCAGGCGGTGTTTCCCCGTGTTTTCGAATAGTTGCATTTTTCATGATTATTAGTATCATTTCGTCATTTGTCATTCTTCGCTAGCTATCTGAGAAGTCACTTTCTGAAGTTAGATACACCAAAATACCCGAGGATAAGTGGTTCTAATAAATATTTTTCAATGCGTTCAAAACAGTGCGCATGGTTTCTAATCCACCTTCCAAATATTTTTTTTAATAATTTGATTTAGAAAAAGAATGGCCTGAAGCAATCAATTTTGGAATTTCCTCTGATAGAAATAATTGCGAAACATACCTACAGTATCGGACAAAAGTCATCGTTCACAAATGCAAAGTGGTGTAACTTTTGAACCAGATAAGCAATCGGTTTGATGTTTTGGCAGGATACATTAGACCTATTGATGCATTGCCACCGATAGTGACGTCATGCTTCGATTTCGCAATATTGCATAGTGATGGTGCAATCATATATATGTTCTTCACTTGTGACTTTAAAGTCATTGGGATTTTTTTCTAAGTCTTTTCTCTTTTTGTGATGATAGAAGGCCTTAGCATCTACCGAATAAAAAATAGTACTCATGGGGCGTTGTCGTACAGAAGCAGAACACAGGTTCAAAATAGGGTCTCGAAAAAAAAAATTTCCATTCATTGATGTGCTAGAGACTCGTTCAAAGGCTCAAAATGACCCTTACAATAATTCCTGATTACCCACAAAGTTCGATATTGATATCTCTTAATTTGACCTCAGGGCACGAATTTTTCACTTTTTCAAATAATTGTTTTCTTCCTATTTTGGATGATCATAGTTCCAAGGCCGATTTTTGTTCAAATGTATTTTCTTGACAGGGTAGTTGCAAATCCATGGAATATACGATTCCCAACTTTTTAGAGCATTTGGATAACTTTCCCGCCCGCGGCAATCGAAAATCAGAGGTCAATCGATTTCAACCCAAAAAATGACCATGATACCCCCATCATTAGTCGAAAAAAAGTTTCTCTCAAAACTTCCTGACTAAATTTTTTTCTGGGATATTTTTGTGTGCTGAGTACGAATTTCGGTATGAGAGTCCATGATATCATTAATGAAAATAGTTAAAATTTATTATGTCGAAACATAGCCGATTTTTAAAATCTTTTGACCTCTGATTTTCGGTTGCCGCGGGTGAGAAAGTTATCCAAATGCTCTAAAAAGTTGGGAATCGTATATTCCATAGATTTGCAACTACCCTGTCTAGAAAATACATTTGAACAAAAATCGGCCTTGGAACTATGATCATCCAATATAGGAAGAAAACAATTATTTGAAAAAGTGAAAAATTAGTGCCCTGAGGTCAAATTAAGAGATATCAATATCGACCTTTGTGGGTAATCAGGAATTATTGCAAGGGTCATTCTGAGCTTTTGAACGAGTCTCTAGCACGTCTCTCAATGAATGGAAAATATTTTTTTCGGGACCCTATTTTGAACCTGTTTTCTGCTTCTGTACGACAACGCCCCATGAGTACTATTTTTTAATCGGTAGATGCTGAGGCCTTCTATCATCACAAAAAGAGAGAAGACTTAGAAAAAAATCCCAATGACCTTAAAATCACAAGTGAAGAACATATATATGATTGCATCATCGCAATATTGCGAAATCGTAGCATGACGTCACTATCGGTGGCAATGCATCAATAGGTCTAATGTATCCTGCCAAAACATCAAACCGATTGCTTATCTGGTTCAAAAGTTACACCACTTTGCATTTGCGAACGATGACTTTTGTCCGATACTGTATATTTGAGCAGCTTTATAAATTTAACCAATTAGCCAAATAAATTTCGATCGACGATCGTTCCGACCAAGATCAATCGATAAGATATCAGACGTCGGCTATTTTTCCCCATTCTTCCCATGGTACCATGCATACTTTGTTTCCACGCTCACTCCTCTGTATCGTAGTGTAGTGTATTATCTGTGCGCTCTCCTCTAATCACTCGCTCTCTCACTGTATCTCACTGTCTGTTATCATTCGAGATCACAGCGTGGTCTCATACTAGTGCATTGGTCGCTTGTTAGACATGTCAAATCAGAAAAAAAGTTCCTCGTCTGGTATGTTGTGTTACCTTCTTGTGCTCTGCAAATACCATTTATCCGACGAGCTCTTATTGCAGTAGTTGTTTGTATTAGGTTCATTCCATATCTTTTTATAGATCTTATCACAGTACTCTTCTCGGTGCACATTCGGTCCTATGAAAATAATACAATACCCATTACAGTACCCTCGCTCAACCTCCCACACATCCGCAAATATGACCAAGACCAAGGTGTACGTCGTCGGTGTTGGCATGACCAAGGTTTGTGAACATAATCATTGTTTCAATTAATTTAACTAATTATAATATTTAATTATAGTTCGAGAAGCCCGGAAAGCGCGACTGGGACTACCCGGACATGGTCAAGGAGGCCGGTGAGCCAATTTAAACTAATTTTTAAAGATAATATTTTAATTATTCAGTGAACAAGGCACTCGATGACTGCAAGCTCAAGTACTCCGACGTCCAGCAGGCTACGGTGGGTTACTGTAGGTAGATTTTTAGGCTACTTAAATAAACTATTTCATCTTGTGGACAGAGGCAAGACTTTGAACCAACCGATGAGATTTTTTAAACGAAACTTAAGTCTGCTTCTGAAAGACGGTGTGACGGATGAGTTTCACAGCTTTCGTATCTTCAATATAAGGACCACGGGTGAATGCGCTGAAATTGAAAAAAAGCTGCTTCACACACTATCAGCTGCAAATCATCTTTTAATGCTCTTCCTCCATTAGTGACATATGCTGAGTTTGAGCTGCAAATCTAAGCATGCTGCAGGTCGCCTATCTCTTCGGTGGAACGTGCTGCGGTCAGCGGTGCCTGTACGAGCTCGGCTTCACCGGCATCCCCATATACAATGTGAGTGTAGTCGCGGGATCAGAGAATTACGTAACGGTGACGTAATCGTATATTGTGAGCGTTTATCCTCAGGGCATGATAAGTTCAGACATTTCGTGGGCTAAGCTTCACTAACTTGCGAACGAATCGTTCAGTATGTGAAACGGAGACGTGTTTTTTTAATACTATAAATATTGAAGGTAAACAACGCCTGTGCCTCCGGCTCCTCGGGCGTTTTCCTCTGCAAGCAGATCCTTGAGAGTGGTACGGTAGCTACGATATACTGTAGCAGGATAGCGGTGCCAGTAGTCCGTAATGGATACGATTACGCTCGAGTACGGTTCCTGCAGAGGCATAGCGGGACAGATGTATTGTGATGGAGCGGTTTATGATTAGGGCTGGCAAATGAAGAGAGCGCCCTCCTCATTTCACACACTCTCTCGTCCCTCTGACCGGTGAGAGAGCACGCGGAATGAACAGACGAATTGTTCATTTGCCAGCCCTATTTATGATTTATCTCTCTAAGGAAACGCCGATTGCGTGCTCGCGTGCGGTTTCGAGAAGATGGCTGCAGGTCTGCATTTCATGATTCTTTTGAAAAAAATCTGATCAGAAACAATTCAAGGGATTGTGCGTGCTAAGTGTTTGGAAAGATGAAAATTAATCAATGTGATAATTATAACAATCGTAGGTTCGCTCGAGAACATGGCCGGCAACACCGACGACCGCGCGCTCTCCGTGGACAAGCACATCGAGGTAGGGATCATTGATCTTTGATCTCCATGCTCCTCGAGATATCTGTAGCCAAACTATGATAACTCTATTCGATCAAAGATCGCTAAAGTTCACGAAAACATACTCACAATTCCTTGCATGGGAGGCACTAATGATGTTCAAGTAATGTCCAATCAAAACTAACTCTATTTGATCAAGGATTGTGAAACTATTCGAAAACATATTGTTCACAATTCATTGCGTTGAAAAGCTCTAATAATCTGACCCACCCGAAACGCCATCGACGGACCACCGTTCTGCTCAACATCTCAGAGATATTATCTTGGAAACGTGCCCCCATGACGGAATAAATGATGAATGAATGAATGAAAACTAACTCTATTTGATCAAAAATCGCGAACGTTTACGAAAATATACTAACAATTCCTAACATGGGAGGCAATGATAATTTCCAGGTGATGTCAAACACCTTCGGCCTCGCTCCCGCGCCCATCACCGCGCAGATGTTCGTGAACGCCGGCATGGAGCACATGAAGAAATACGGTGAGTGCGCATTTGTGAGGATTGGGTATATTCGACCTAATGGACGGAAACATTCAGCCGCGTCATCTAGCAAGTGTTGCTGTCAATGCCCTTCTTCCGTTTCCCGAACCTTTTCCATTGTAATTCCAGATCGGGTTGCAAGATCTGAACTCTGCAACTTGCATTCTTCACGATACTTCTTGCTCGAAATTTACGAGAGAAACAATGAACGAATGAGGGTGCTGTAGATTACTGGGCTGTCAATTGCAGGAACCAAGCGCGAGCACTTCGCCAAGATCGCGCACAAGAACCACCTTCACTCGGTGCACAACGAGTGAGTCCATGATTTGCATAATTTGATAAGTTTCGAAATTGCTTTGGCCTAGCAGGCGGAATAGTAAGGTGTTTAATCGGCATCATTTTATCAATCAAAACTTATCCCGCAAGAATTTGCAAAACAATTGTGTGGACTGTAACTTTTATCAATCACGTGGCGATAGACGCTATCAACGAATAACAGTTCATTTCAAAACCCGGAAATAACTGACAACAAAAGAAAAAAAATAAAGTTAATTCCACTGCTGCTGGTAGCTCGAAAAATAGTGGTCGTGATGGCCTGAAAGATGGACGGAATGAATAATAATATTAATTAAATTTGGAATACAGTAAGCTTCCCAAAGTGCATGACAGTATGAATAAATAGAGAGGTGGATACTGTAAGTCGATGAAGCGATCATTGTCGAAAATCACACCAACCTTCAATAGGCACCACTAGATCCACTCCGGAAATTGACCGAATTTGGGTCTGAGGAGCCCCGGTACTAGATAGAGTTGCTTCAGATACGATTCGCTTCTGAATGAGTAGTTTTATATGAAAATGTTCGGATCGAACTTCTGAAATATCTCACCTTTATGTTCCCGCAGCGAAAAAGTTGAAGCAAATCTTTCTTGAGCGTGTCGTGGTTTGATAGGACGACGAAACAAGCGATCGAAGGCTGAATTCACACGGATTCAGGAAATGTCAGAAGGAAATGTCTCACCAAAAGCGCGGATATCACATGGAAGAACTGGTAGAGCGGCGCGTAGTACTCCATTGGCACCCAGTAGGACCTGAATTACGGCCTTTTATCGCCATCTTTTCGAAGAGAAGATCACTCTTCCCGGTGACTCTAACTTAATTTCCTTATCACAAGAACTCTAAGACTTGTCTCCAAGCAATCAAATGCCAACAAGTATCTCACATTGCGGTATAGTACGCTAGCAGGAAAATGATTGCCATGGCGAGAAAAAGAACCAGCCGGTTTAGCACCTGGAAAATGGAATTAGTCGTAATATGCAATCTGCAATAGCGATCTCTTAGATCTCAGTCATCTTTCGTAGAGGCGATTATCCCCGACTACATGCCATCAGACTCATGTCAACTAAGTTAATAAACGAGTCAGACTAAACATTTCCACCTGGATCCTTCCTAGTCCAGACATACCAGAGCCGTTCGAATGTTTTCTATGGACTGGTAGCGATTGCGATAGCGTCTGGCGCTGTTTTTCATTTCTCGATCGTAGGCGCGTCTGCTGATGGCCGGAAGCGCTGAGAACATCTGAAAGGACATTATAAGATACTTGGATGACGAAAAAATCCGGGATAGATGAAAGAATGGTGTTATGTTTCACTAATGTCTCAAAACAAGTCGAGGAATGAGGGTGCTAGTTTTGTTCAATTTGCTTTTGCAAGAAAGCAATTAACTAACCATTACGCTGATGGCCCACTCCACACCGACAATTATGAGCATCGGCGGAAGCGTTAGAATCTCTGAAAGTATTTTTTTTATAAACCCTATAATTTTTCAGTTTCTTTCCAATATCTCTAGTCCGATTCCGCCCTCGGTGATTTGTCGCCTAACTGTAATGTATTCCGATTTATGTAGCCACCTGTGCCGGTTGTTATCGTGGGTAGGTGAAGTCACCTGCGCTCCACTTCCCCACCGATCTTTGATCTTTGATCTTTGGAGTTTGGTTCTCTAAATCCGTATGATCTTCGCTCACCTGCGTAGTTCAGCGCAACGCAGATTGAGGCACCGGTCCATTGCGCGGCTATCATGGAAAGTGAGATGTATGGAACGCGCGCAGAGATGTGCTCATAGCGGTGCTGAAATCGTTTTAGTTACACGTATTTTCCCAACAACAAAAAAACAAATACAAGGCTCGAAAGCACAAATAAAATAACCACAAGATGAGTCGCGATCAGACGTTCGATGACGAACGCAAAAAGATTGAAACAGGTGCCGAAGATGCCTGAATGGGATTAATGTACCAAATATAGGAGGTTTTGACTTACCAATATCGCTAATTTCTTGAAGAGTTATAGGAGAAATGCCCAAGTGAAACCTGCAGAATTCTTTCTATGAGAATTGATTGTTGTAGGGCGACGTGTCTAAAGACAGAAGTGCGCTACCTATTCGATGCTTGCAGAATAGTGTTTGGAATCATGATTACTCCATAGGAACTTGGCAGAGCAATGAGTAGACATTGAACATTGACGTGAAAAACATGGAATTTATATCTGTTCTTTTTTATGCTTATCAATACGGTTGAAACTGTGCTATTCGACAATTTCAGTAATAAGATTTGGTCCTACTCAATTGAAATAATACTCTTTCTTTTGAAAACACTCGACTAAAACAAGATTGAAATAAGTTTCCGATTGCCTGGCAACGGCAACCTACTAAGTTGTCTCAAGTAAGCACTGCCCACCTTTCGCCGTAGCATTATTGTTATGAAGATTATCGTGACTATTAACCATAGTAAGGTGAAGAGAAGTCTGAAGTGTAGGGGGATTAGTTATTTAGAAATATATAAAATCAAGCAAATCTCACCTCAGCGCCGTAGTTGTCATCAATAAAGCATTGCCCGTGTTCGGGAAGAATTCCATTTCTAGAATTAGTTTGAATGCGGCTTTAAGCATGGCGGAAACTTGAGGGAGAAGAAGGAGGTAGGAAACTGATACGGGAATTGAATTCGCGATTTCTGAGTAAAACCGCTGGAGGTTGGCATTCGACTCCCGAGTTTCGCACACTCGAAAAACGCCCGAAAACGACCCGTCATGATACTGTTTGAGAATATCTCAAATAAAAGGAATGGATAACGAAGAAAGAAAATGAATCTAGACCACAATACTATGCTCAATGATCGAAAAGGGAAATCACTGAGGAGGCTATGCGAGTCAATATTAGCCAACGTTTGGGGCGCATTGCGGGCCTTTGCATTTGTAGCTGAATGACGAAAACAATTGGTGAGGTTGATGTCTACCGACCTACGAATTGGCCGAACTCTATTACCCCGGCTTATTAGCGCGTGAGCAAGCAAAAACATAAGTGGCGCATCAAGAAATCAATCCGATACATGAGGATTTGAGAACAATTCAGAGCAAAAGTACTAAGCGGTTAGACTCGTCATGACATTTCAACCCTCTTGTTTCCATGATATAGAAGAAAGTAGAAGTCGCGAGAAAAAAGGTAGTGCAGAGCGTTTACTAAGTGGTAAGAAGTGGTCAGTGATTATCCCCGGAAAGGAGTCTGATTGAGTTGCGAAGTCTGATGTGGAACTAGCCAACTTTTACACTCACGGAACCAAGCCTAATGAGAATCATATTCCGATATGAACCGGCACTTCCCAGTAGACAATCCGTGTTTATCAGCACGCTACAATAAGAGGAACGGCTTGACAATAACATTGATATTTTTGCCATGAGTGGAACAGTGGGTGAGAAAATCCCTAGATAGATTTCTCCTGTACTCAAGACATGGATGATAGCTTGGTAAAGGGGGGGGGGGATGGATCTTTGAAGAAAATCCGTATCACCAGCTATTTCTGTAGGAGCGAAAGTAGAATTCGCTGTGGTCAGAAAGCGGGATATCGAGGCGACTGCCCTGGACTGAACTGATTTTCCGAGTGTCTTCCTGGAAAGATCAAAGATCATTTCTCAGATTGTAACTGAGTGAGAGTGACCAGAGATCTGAGGTTTAAAGCGCAAATTGAATGAGGAAGTTGTGAATTTTGCAAACTTTTGCAAGAGAAGTTTCACCTGTCGCAGATACTTCGCTAGTCTCGTTAATCGGAAAAACTCTTTGCGAAGAGTAGGGTGCGACTGGATGACGACATAGTTGAGAAGGGTGGCCTGAAGGTTAATTATATTCGATAGCACGAACTAGCACACGAATTAGCAGGAAAACATGTGAAAATGAAATCACCACCAGAGCTAACAGTGCATAGTAGAGGTTGAATAGATATAAGCGGAACGGTCTCCGTGTGTTGAATCTGATTGCGGAGTAAAGCCCGCCACAGGAGAGTTGCACGACCACAGTAAGAAGGACCAGTCGACGGAGCAGCTGAACATTTTGATATTAATTGTGATATGGAAGTGTTTCGATGTTCTTGGCAACCTTTGTTCCTTACTTTTCCGCGCGCATGCAGAAAGTTCGGGGTACATGCTAGTGGCGAGCAAATTATCATGCTATCTTGAGTCCCCCAACCCCCGCAATTACTCACTTCCTCATCGCCAGATTTACACTATTTGCGCCATTTCCTGGTCAAGGAACTAAACTATGATAGTTTCGATGATGCAACGGGGATGAGTAAGAACGAAAACGAACTGTTGCGGATCGAAGATTTTCAATTGATTGGTATCTTCTGACGCTGCCGAACCGTTGATCCATCTGCCTCTTGTAGACGTACTCACTGATTCGAGGGAGCAACGCGAATAACTGAATGCAAATGTATCAGTATTTAGTGATTTCTTGCATATTTTTCGAGAGAAACTAAACAAGTAAATGATAACCGTCGCCTACCACGGAAGCAACTGCACAGCTCACACCAACTGAGATAACCAGAGGAAGGACATCGATTACTTCACCTGAATTTAAGGCTCAAAATACATTTTGCACATTTCATCACTAATAATAATTTTGGTCTAATATTGATTTCTCATAATTGCAGACTTCGATGATTGACAGTACCTTCATCTTTACCCATCCTATCTCGTTTCTGCTTTGATCGATGGAATGTTTTTCATGCGCAAATGTGCACAGAATACCACTGATGTGGTGTTAAAATCCTGGAAAAGTAAACGGAAAAGTAAAAAGGGTGTTAATTTTAGCCTGGAAAAGTAATTGGAAAAGTAAAAAGATTTGAATTCCCGCAATTTCATATCTCGGTTCTCATTGAAGCTAGCGACTTGAAAGTCGGTTTATAAGCTTTTCCGGACTTGTAACCTCTAGAACCGATTTTCAAGTCGCTAGCTGCAATGGGAACCGAGAAACAGAAATTGCGGGAATTCAAATCTCAGTACTTTTCCGGCGCGAATTCAAATATTTTTACTTTTCCATTTACTTTTCCAGGCAAAAATTAACACCCTTTTTTACTTTTCCGTTTACTTTTCCAGGATTTTAACACCACATTAGTGAGAGGGCTAACATTACGCCACATACCCACGTAATAGTAGTTTATGAAGAGCAGAGTAGCACACACAACCCACTGCAATCATACGATATATTGATTTTTGTGAGGAAGTGCCACGTACCTGAATGAGCGCGAGGAGTGAGCCGAGCCAAGGAGTCTGAAAGAAGCAATTTAATAGCGTCAAACAAACTAGAAGCAAGATGATTCCAATGATGTATTCATTTTTTCACTAACTTCCTAGCTGATCGGAGAGACAAGAACATGCTGGAGGTGGAGAGACACTCTTTCAGCCCGTCTTTCTCATTTGCTCGTTTTCCACTGTCTTACCCGATAGCACATGTACTCGTATTTGTAAACGCAGAGAGTAGCGATGACACGCTCGCAGACCAACACCAGCAAGTTGTAGCTGGCCGAGTACTGACCTGAAATTGTCTTGGATCACCAGATTCCTTTCCTTATCTCACCCCTCTTTCCATCATAATGAAATTTGTTCACTGATTTAATTAAGCCGATGAGTTTAGATAAATAAAATGAAAGTTCGAGAACTCACCCATGTCTATTACCATGTCGACGTAGTCGCTCTCACGATAGCTCAGGATGTAGAACCACTGAATTTTCAAATAGTTAATTATTTTGATATTGAATTTCTAGTATTCCTGGCAAGCCACGGCTAATACGCGTGAGAATCGAAATACGAATGCACTTTCACCTGGGCCAAAACAAACCTCAATGACATCACGGGCGATAGCAGGGATAAGGGCGACGACGTATGCAAGTGGAAAGAGGAACAGAAGGATCTCGAGATTCGAGTGGAAAACCTGTACATCAAGGATCAAATATCATTGAAATTATGACGCTTAACCTTTTTGTTCCACAACACTCTGTAGTAGATTCCGAGAGCAACAAAGAAGAAAACCGTAGCAAGATTTCTGACTAGCGACGATAACACGATGAAGGCCCTTGGCGTAGTTTTATCCTCCATTGCAGAATGTTCAAGTTACTGGGAGAGATTTTTGAGGCAGATGAAACGCGTGTAAAGTGTGGTGAAAGTCGAAAGGTGCAAGCCCCCAATTTGAATCATGCTTGGTCCTACTGGCTCGAAAGTTGATATTTACAATACGGGAGAAAAACAACTATGATTCTTCTCAGCGAATAACATACATAGTTCAATTATTGTCGGTGTATAATATAATAGAACATCCCCTCGGAACATTCTTTACGATGATTTTATTTCAGGAACTCGCAGTTCCAGAAGGAATTTTCGCTCGATGAGGTCATCAATGCCAGAAAGATCTACGAGTTCATGGGACTGTTGGAGTGCTCGTAAGCCATCATTTCTTTCGCTGTTCATTTATCCTTTGTTCCGTCGGAAATAATCACAAGAAACAACGCTGCCAATAAGCCTTAATAATTACATAATTACATTAAATAATTACAGCCCCACTTCCGATGGTTCGGCCGCCATCATCATGTGCAGCGAGAACTTCCTCAAGAAGCACCCCGAGCTGAGAAAGCAGGCGGTGGAGATCGTCGGTGAGGCATATCTAAGGGCCACAAGCCCCCATTTCATGAGATGTATTGGGAATTGGAAAGCGTACTACTCCATTCAAAACTCAAGCTCGAAAACTTCCAACGCTCGAAGTCTTGTCACTAATAGGGAACTAAGAATACGTCGTTCGCTATCATCTCCATCCCGAATGCGCAACAGTTATCTTTGCAATTAAGTTTCGTAGCATCAGAGTTTAATTCTACCCTCACTTTTTTCCAGGATTCAAGCTGGGCACGGACGCGCCCTCCGTCTTCAAGGAGGACAACATGAAGATGATCGGCTACGATATGATCGAGAGAATCTCCAAGGAGCTGTACCAGGAGACCGGCTACGGGCCCAAGGATGTCCAGGTGGGGATCAGTTCCATCTGAAGATTCCTATTTGAAACATGTATTTTCTCGTAATTTTGCATACGAAAACAATTCCATACGCTTCTTTTTGTATTTTTGTTAATATTTTGGTGTTGTACAGGTAATCGAGCTTCACGATTGCTTCGCGCCCAACGAGCTCATCACATACGAGGCCATCGGACTCTGCCCCGTTGGTAAGTTGACCTCAGATCGAAGGCGGATAGAAAATGGTTCTAAACTGAGAATATACTTCTTGAACCCTGTATCTGGACTTGACAAGCGGTATTAATACTTCCTAGTCGTCCGAGCAGTAGAATAACGATAAAGTGAAGAAAGAATTCATTTATATTTATGTATTTAAAATTAATAATTTCAGGCAAGGCCGGCGAGCTGATCGACCGCGGCGACAACACTTACGGCGGCAAGTGGGTGATCAACCCCTCTGGAGGACTCATCTCTAAGGGACACCCGATCGGAGCTACTGGTTTGCATTTAAATATTCAGTTTTAATGCAAAAGCAAGTGCTTGGACCTGTTAGGTGCTTACAATATGTTTCCTATAAGTACCTTCACCCCAAGCGTCCGAGCTGGCTTGTGAAATTTCTTGCACACAAAACCACTGATAGGCCGTACTTATGGAAGAAATTTCTTGCACACAAAACCACTGATAGGCCGTACTTATGTTAAGTTTAATAAGAAACCCGTCAATTAGTC
Source organism: Pristionchus entomophagus (assembly GCA_036245825.1). NCBI lineage: Eukaryota > Metazoa > Nematoda > Chromadorea > Rhabditida > Neodiplogasteridae > Pristionchus > Pristionchus entomophagus. The sequence goes on from BTSX01000002.1 coordinate 36,691,516, forward strand.
ATAAGTGAGATAAAGAAACCCATACTTATCGCTTCTGCGCAAACTTTCACTGAGAACCTCACACAACTAAATCTCCATTCGATCACGTATTTCGATGGTAATCGTGCATCGAAGAGAGATGAAATGCTCTGATTATCGACTATCGAAACTGTTTTACTTCCTTGTCCATTTTAGCTGCGGATGGGTTGTTGTAATGTATGCATGTTGGCTGCTCTTCCCACTGAGCCCTCGTGCTCAGCCGTCCTCTCCTATGGCGATATGGTTCATTTGCCGTGGCCATGTTACATATCCAAATGAACTAACAATCGCTGCACGCATTTGTGAAACTCAATCATGAGATCTATGTTCGTTAATATAAATATGATTTTATACCGTAATTTCGATAATAACTTGTTAATTTAATCTATTTCCAGGCGTCGCCCAGGTCGTCGAGCTGTCCAACCAGCTGCGCGGTCGCTGCGGCAAGCGGCAGGTGCCGAACGCGAAGCTCGCCATGCAGCACAACATTGGTTCGTCGTTTTCTTCGAATCATTCCAAAAAAACAGTTACTTTTGCATTGATATCCCAGCTGTTACTAGTGAGGAACGATTTATAAGCGCTGAAAAAATTTTCCCGAAGGATACAAGAGCTTAAAAATTTCATTTATCCAATCATTCAGGAATCGGTGGCGCCGGCGTGGTCGCCATGTACAAGCTGGCCGACGGAGCGGTGTCCGCGGCAGGAGCGTCACCCGCGCGCGCCGCCTCATCCGGAGGCGCCGGCGGCCTCCAGTCGGACGCCGTCTTCGCCGAGATCAAGGAGCGCGTCACCACGGTGAGTTGTGTGGATACGGTAGCCGATGTTTGCAAAACGTCGATAGTAAAAATCACTGCAATCACTTTGGTGATGGATAGGTACTGTAGCCGAGGTTTCCCAAACGTCGCTAGTCAAATTCTGTGCAGGAGAAGGAGCTCGTGAAGAAGGCCGGTCAGCTCGTGTGCCGATTCATCGTCACGGGTGCCAATGGACAGACGAAGGTAAGAAAATGACGAATATAAACTGTTTGCTGAACCATAACAATGGAAAAAGAACAAATAAATTGTTATTATCAAATTTTAAAAATAATAATTTCTTCAGAACTGGCTCGTCGACCTCAAGCAGAACCCGCCGTTCGTAGGACACAACGACTCCGCGTATGTTTCATGACTTGTTGTGTACCTTACCACGCAATGCAAGTTGCCCGTTCTTTAATGTTTAGGGACTGGTATTATGCCCGGTTATTACGATTCATATTTGGTTTTTCAGCAAGGCCGAGCTCGACGTCACTTGTACCGACGAGGTCTTCATGACCCTTGCCGCAGGCAAAATAAAGCCCGATCAGGTAAATGAAGTGTGATTAGTTTCTCAACCGTCGAGCGACTTATTGCGTCTGACCGAATATCAATTCTGCAGTTCGTGGCGTGAAGCTTATCCAGAAATGTCCGGAAATGCTGATAATTGTTACACCATCTATGGGCATCTCTTCTAAGAGAATTCATGAATTTACCATTTTTCAGGCCTTCATGAAGGGCCAAGTGAAGGTGAAGGGAAACATCGCCAAGGCAATGAAGCTCCAGACTATCCTCAATCCCTCGATGCTCAAGCTCAAACTATAAGAAGATCGAACTACAGACTAGAAAGTCAAACTACAAAATACAAAGACCCCCGATTAACTACATACGAGACATTCCACACCTACATTCTGGCTAGTTGTGTACAGCTACTTTTCTCTCTTTGATAACGTTGTAGATTTATTGCATGTGAATAAATGAGGTTAGTTCAGCATTCTTCTTATTAGTTTTCGTCTTGGTGCATCTACTAAAAAAAAAGTTGTGGTGAATCCAGAGGCGGATTTTTTAACGAGGACAAAACATGGCACATTTCATTAATCCATGATTTATTCGTGCAGACATCTGGCAAACTTCTTGCACGAATCGCTCATGCGTGTCAATGAACAGAACCCTCGGCTCTATATGCCGCTCTCCTGGTAAAACTCGGTTTCTTCCTGGTTGCGCTCAGACTTCCTCTTTGGCAGACGGACGAAGGAGAAAGATACCGCCTCCTGGAATGACAAGGGGAGGGTTGTGAAAAGAATTAGAAGAAGAACGGGAAAGTCAGACGACAAATGTAATCAAATAGACACGGTAGAACCAAGGCACACTACCTTGTGGGAAAGAGGATAATACACGCATTGGCTTGAATAGTAAACAAAAAATACTGGTGGGGGGGGGGGGGCTGAATGGGACCTACTAGTTCCAGGCCCTCTGGATTTCTCGGAAGTGGACGTCCGTATGTTGCGCGGCAGGGATGTCTAGTTGAGTGCCGCCGATTGACGCAACAGCGGCCTGGCTGACCTTAAAGTACACTTCCAGGGAAAAATGACTTTTGAGATTATTGCATTTTCTGTAATAACGGTGCGCCAATAAGACGTTTTCACCATGCAAACTTTCCGGAAACACTTCATCGACTGGGAATTTAGGTGCGAACTTTTATCAAAACTTTCGCGAATTTGTGCAAATTCGAGATTTTCAAGAGATGGTGAGTGCAAACGGTATTGTTTCACCATAATTAATTCTTATATAATTTTCGCTAACATTTTTTACCTCTTTGACACATCAATTCGCAAAACTCGCAAAGTTGAAAAATTTCAGAAAGTTTTGACAAAAGTTCAAAACTTAATTACATAAAAAAAGTTTTTTTATTTCTGCGCTCACTCTATTTATGTGGAAGCAGCGCTGGGTGCAGGTTTGCCTGGCCAGTTCTCGACGGAGCGTGTCATGCGACACGATAACGACCAGATTCAGCGCCGATGCCTGAAACAATCATCATAAAGATCGTTCTCACATCATGTGTGATCAGGGATCGATAACATCTGGTTGAGGCTAGGGGTGGCGGAATGCATCATTTCACTCTGCACACTCTCTAGATCGGTTGGCTGACGAGGGCGCGCGCATTGAACACGCACGCATTATTCATTCTGACAACGCTAACTGAGAACACACGGAAATCAGAGTGATAGTTTCCACAAGTGCTCGTGGAGGCATAACGAAGTGTTAAATTCAATTAAATCTCGGCGTTAAAAGTTAAGCGATTTTTTTGTGTGAACACTAGTGATGACACATCTACATCCGACTCTCCACATTTCGCATGCTGGTCGGAGAAACGATATATCGCGTGACATGATGAGAGTCGGGTGCCAATTTGTGGCACAAGAGAAAACGTTGCTTGCACTCACCCAAAGGGACACCATGGAGAAGTGGACGTCGTAGAGGCCAGGGCGGGCGGCATCATCCTGGACGGCGAAGCGGATGGCACAATACGTCGCCAGCATCGCCGCCACCCCGGCGACCTTGCAGTAGACAAGGCGGCGGAGAACCTGAACACAAGCACCGTCAACTGTTTTCCTTTGACTGCCAATTCGGGAGAGACGAGATAGTGAAGAAATTAGGAATAAATTGGGATACTACGTGCACAAGAAACCCCATCTATGGAGTGGCAGTACCATTCAACAGGCGACCCACCTGAAGCTTGAATAAATATCGATATTGATTGCCAAATCGGTCAGACAAGCAATAGCATACAGTGCAGGAGGAAAGGATCCTATTTATAGATCTATTTCCGAACCTTGGCCGCCCTGAGATTCTCCGCCGCCTGGTAGCGCTCCGGGCCAGCTCTTGACTGCCTTTCGCGCTCGTAGATCCTCTCACTAATCCAGGGAAGTAGAGAAAATATCTCAATTATCGATTGCATTTTTGTTTTCACGGGGTTTTTACCGCTGAGGAAAGGACGCAAGCTCCACAGATCGATAGAATCAGAGAGATGGAGCCAACAATTCCTGCAAATAATCTGCGTGAATTTGTGCCGATGATCCCTCATGGGTCCCGTATTTCGCTACCGTGTCCCCGAACTTCCCTGCCCTGTCTGATGTCCGTGCAGGTGAAAGCAAATGTGTTTCTATAGCCTACTTATCGGGATTTTCCGGAACTTCCCGGTCTAGATGTTTGCCGTGTGAATGGATGTTTTCGAATCATTTTGAACAATATAACACATCCGAGATTCTATAGCCAGCTTATCCGGATTGTGTGCGAGATTCGAAGAAATGATGATAATTGTGCACCATATTTCCATAGACGATAACATTTCATTAGTCATCCCTAAAACACCACTTCTCCAAATTTATCTATCGGGTTGAGGAATAAGTAACGCTCGTTATTCCAATTTCAGATTATGACCTCTCCCGTCTTTCTAAATTGTGCAATTATATTCCGGTTTTTGATGATCGATAAGGGCTTGGATACTCTCTTTAGCGCACACTATATCATATATCTCCGATCATTTAGGCGATCACAATGGCTGGCTCAATTCAAAGTTGTCGCACCTCACCCTGAGATTTTGACAGGTCAGCACTGAGGGAAGAAGAATTATTGAGCCACAATTAAGCAGCAGTAGTAAAGTATCATGGTTATACATTACACTGATGATATTCAGAGGAATATCCAAGTAAAGGCCTGTGTGAGATATGCGCCTAACGAGAGTGTAGGATTTTCAGTTACTGACCGAAAGAAGTTTTGCTAGCCGCGTTTTCTTAGCAATAGATCTAAAGACCTCAATTATGCTTGAATGTGGAGTACCTTTCCTGTTGAAAATATGGACGAATTTTGCTAAGTGTGGAGCATTCTCTTTATGAGTTAAATTGCTCGTAAGTCCGATATAGAAAAACAAGCCTCGAAATCGACATTTATTGCTATTTCCTGTTAACCGTACTAATTGAATGTAAGGCCTTAGATGGTTAAATGGACGAGCAACTTTTGCACTATCATCCACCAAGTGACCACAATTATAGAATGGGTATGGTTTAATCCAAAGTCCTCAAATCACGCATTTCTTTTGATTCCGTCACAAAATAATATTTTTGGAAAACTGTTATTTTTCAAATAGGAGCATAAGTAGCACCAAATGTTTATAGTGATAATATAGCTCCATAGTGAGTGACTGAAGCGCACTAGTGTATAGGCCAGCACCTTCGATCCTCAAGGTAGACAAATAAGTTAAGTGAACTGCAATTTTTCACCAACGTTCCCCTTGAAACGTCTATAAAAATACAACAATGAATCGAGTACCATTCTCACTTCACCACGAAAGAGGTGTAGTATCGGGCTGCTCACCTGAGAATGTGTGAATTTACCGAACAGTTTCCACGTTAAATTACACAATTTCGAAAAAAAATCTAAAATTTTTGAAAATTATCAGGTACATTGAAATCTAAATTTCTCTCCTACACAGGAAGCGTGATATTTCTAATAATAACGGCTATGATACTCGATCATACCCTGAAAAAATGCTATAAAGTCAGCTCGTTTAGATTTGATTGGCGGGAGATATATGAGCCCAAACACGATGCTCAAAAACGAGCGTTACTTATTCCTCAACCCAATATGAACGGATGTCAGATCCAAAGAATGGATGACAATAGAGCCCCCATATCCCGAGGCGATAACATTTCATTAGTCGTCGGCAATATAGTAAAGTACCGCACCTGAGTAGTGAAGTATTACTAGTAGGACACTGATGAACCACTGAAATGAGCAAAAAATGATGTTTTGCGAGTCCTGAAAGGTCATACCTGAGCAGAGACGAGAAAAAATGCAAAGAAGGGAATCTGCAAATAATCAAATATCTCGGTCCGGAAGTCGAATCGGGATCTTTTGCTGACCTTGGATAACTAGAAAACCCTCGATTTTCCCAACACCTATCGTGACTCTAATATCGGCTCACCGTGAATCGCTGCTCGTAGGACGTCACGAGAAGGGTGGCGATGAGCCTCTCCACTATCAACACCAGCATGTTGTGGCCGGCCGAGAATTGGCCTGAAAGACGATTTGAGACGAAGGCGAGACATGTTTGATGCTGCGAGCTTTGCACGTGATGATCGAGCCAAATCCATACTATATCCCCCAAGAACGAACTGGACTCACCAATATCTGCTCCCTTATAGAAAGCGTCCACCTGCTCTTCGGTCAATGGAGCGAAAGCCTTCATTATGTCCCTGTAGTATGTTTTTGCACGATTTGCGTTACATAAACTCCTGAGGCGTCACGGGATACGGTTTCGGGGGTCATATTTTTCATGCAAGAATACCTGGTCGTATGGCATACAGCGATGAGGACAAATGAGAGTGGAGAGAGGAAGAGAATGGCGCGAAGATTGGGATGAAAGACCTGACGTGATTTCAGGTTTATGTTTACAAATCGATGAGCTCACCTTCTTCGTGTAGAGGATCTTCCAGTAGAGCATCGCTGAGACGAAGAATATTCCATCCGCGATAGTCCTTACCGCCTGGCTCCATTCGGGGAACTTCTGAGCGTGCCCGGCCGACATGAGAAGAATGAGGGATACGGTATCTGATGATCAGGACGATAAGGATGGTCGGAAATCCTAGCAGGTAGACGTCGATCAGAAATGAAGGCATGCACGATGATGAAGTAGAGAATTACCAACGACGAAAAAAAGTTACCCCCAAGATTGGATCCAATTTTGGTGATCGTCTCTTAACGTAAATTGGCATGGGTGACAATTCCGCAAACGACATTTCCGCAACTCGACCAAAACGACATTTCCGCAACTCGACATAACTCGATTTCTAGCCAACCTTGGATCCTGGCAGAGGTGTCATTGTGATCAGCATAACTTCTTTATTTTGGCACCTCTGCCAGAATCCTAGGTTGGTTAGAAATCGAATTATGTCGAGTTGCGGAAATGACGTTTGCGGAAAAAATTCAAGTTGCGGAGAAATAAAAATTGCGGAATTATCACCCATCCGTAAATTGAATGCCCAATCGTCAACGTCCTGAGCGTGCATTCCACAAATATCTGATATTATCCACACAGCTCAGGCGGTTAATTCCTCGTACGTTCTTATCGGTAGTGAATATCTTAGAAACGATACGAGCTGTATTTCTAGCACTGTCTTAGCAAGCCACGGACAGGGATGCGCATATTAGCAGGAGAGAAACTCGGATATGCTGCAATTGGTCAGGAGAGGAAGGGATGCATACATTTCAGAGAAATTTGCAATTCTCTGCGCGCGCTTACTGTAGAAATGAAAGTTTGCGAATGAGACAGAGAAGCGCGGATGTGCTGTGCGGAAATCGATCAAGAATTGGGCTGGATAGACCGAGAATCAATTTTTAAAAAAAATTTCCAGCTCTTACTGTAGACATCAAAGAGAAGCGCTGATATTCCGAGTGGAGATCGATGGAGGAAAGAGGAAGGACCAGGGGTCATTTTCCCCTTCTATCTGACATTATCAACACGACTTTAGCGGGTTAATTCCTCTAATATCGAGAGAGAGAGAATGACTGAGAGATGTTACGAGATGTATTTCTGGCACTGCCGTAGCCAAGCCGCGGTAAGGATGGCGCGTACTAGCAGGAACGGAACTCAGATGTGCTGTGATCGATCAGGAGACAGGAGATGCACAGATTTCAGAAGAAAAATCATTATCTACTCGCATACCGTAGTCCGGAAGGCTCGAAATAGAAAAATGAGGAGCGCGGATGTGCTGTGCGGTAAAGATGAAGAAAAAAGTTGGAAGAACCAAGGGTCCGCTCCAGGAATATCCGATCTTTTCAAAACGGCTTAGGCGGCTAATTCCTCGAATATTCTTTTTGAGAATGAATCCCTAAGAGATGTGTCGAGATGCATTTCTAGCAACGAGAATAATTCTGCTTCTTAAAGTTTATCCATTCAAACACGCGATTTCACAACCGTAGATCACCAATTAAGAGAATAATATTTAAAATAAGCATTTCTTTGCTCTTCTACTGCTATGAGCATATTTCGACCCTGTAATGATTAGGGGGTTTACTTCCGGGTGGGGAAATTACCTGGCCATCGGGGATGACGGTATCATCTGCTACTCTGCTTCTTCTCCTTCTCAGCTTGGCTGGAAGAATTACGCGAAGATATGTTGTGAATACAGCATGCGAGAGGAGGACGACAAAGGACGTCGAGACACCCTGAAGGCGACCTTTCAATGACAAAGTGCATCGCGGTTCTACCATAATTGAAACGTAGGAATGGTAGAGACTCGACACTGCTCGAAATAGCACCGTCAATGACTCTTGATGGCTAGTTTTGATGTAATAGTAGCCGAAAGTGGCGATTGGTGACAGCAGCACTTGGAGAACGACGAGACGTTTTAGAATCTGAAATGTGGTGTGTTGAACAGCTGATTACGGAGTGACACTTACTTTGGCGGATCGACAGTTCTCAAGCGACTGGTAGCGTTGAAGACTCTAATTGTATTGTTTAACCCAATTTCTTTCACAAAACTCACCTGTCTGTATCGCTCATCCCTTCTCAGTGATTTCTCATATATAGCTTTGCTAACTTTAGGGAGGATGAGGAATGTCTGCAAAGCAATGCACGTCTGTTTTGATATTCTTCGCGACTCACAATCAACGCTAGCGCAACAGCTGCGCCCACTGAGCCGAATATAATGTAGTTATTGAGAATACCCGTATAAGTGAAGTACATTAGTGTACCAGAAACTGCCCACTGAAATTCTCTCTTTAAAAAACTTTTTTGCTGACAAAATAGACCTGCGTTGAGGAGATAATAATAGCGATGAGCGGGAGTCGAGAGTGCATTTCCTCATATCGCATAACCAGCAGAGTAGCTATCAATCTCTCTATCGTGAGGGAGAACAGATTGCACCCGCCACCGAAGAGGGCTGAAAACACAGAAGTTACCTAATGATGACGAAAGGTATCCAATGACTAGGATCCCGCTTGCTTCAACGATTCAATCGAGTACTCATCATTCTGTGCGCTTTCTCAGTTTGTCAGTTGTAAGAGAGTTTGTGTGGAGATTCTTCCTACTATTGGCTTACATGTGTCCATAGTGACGTCGAGAATCAGCTCCGTCAACGGATTAGGCTCCAGAAATACATCGCTAAAGACCCGTGCATAGAGGGAAGCTTGGAAGACGAGAAGTGTAAGTGGTGTAAGAATTAGCATGAGTTGTAGATTGGGATGGAGGACCTGGAGTGAATGTTGTTGTTTTCATTTGTGACTCCCTATGGTTTTGATCCCTTTCACTTTATTTTGTTTTTTCTTGTAAGACCCCTATTGTAATTGCTTCGATCTGGATAAAAAATATGTGATGTGATGTGATGTGATAGTCCATGACAGGATTCTTCCGGTGACGGTTACCCTTGTCGGGCAGGCCGGTAAGCCCGACTGATATACTTGCAGTGTTGGGTGCTGTCTGGGTGCACTACTTTGCTGACTCATCCCCTGTCCAAAGTAACTCTGAAAATCTCACCCTTTTCTTGATGAGAATAACCTCGAAGATGACGACAGTGGAGACATGAATCAGAAGAAGTGTCGCTTCCAGGAACCAGAGAAAGATGAACAGCATTAGATCGGGCGTCATGGCTACTCTGAAAACTTGGTTTTCTCGCGAAATTCGAAAGGAATAATGGGGGGTTTGCGAGGTGCAAAACAGTGAAAATTCAAGAAGCACGTGAAGAAGATATGCTGTGCTAACATGATAGCTTTTAGCCTGTTCCTGTGTTCGGACATGTTTAAAGCAGTTGAAAAAATATCGAAATGATTATAGAAATTAGCAGTTAAAATCGTGAAAAAGTTCAATATTACGCAGACAGATTGTTGATGCATAGCCGAGCGCATCTCGTATGCGAGTCCCGGGAAACTATTACCCTTTACAAGGGCAAGGGCCGTTGAGATCACGCGAGGAGAGGACAATGATGAAGAGACATTCTCAGCGTATTTCCCTGTCGGGGTGGGGGGATCCTATTATATCTCAGGTCAGCAGCTACAAATACGAGCTGTCACGAAGATTGGATACAAATCATTCATCGCCCGCAGACGTAGCTTGAGAGAATTAAGCAACAGTTTATCACCACGAGTGCTGGTACATTCGAAAGTAAGCCGCCGCGTGTTATTCCACAGCGACGTTGAGCCTTTCGCCTCTGACGGACCGGATGATAACGTCGTCTTCCTTTCTCGTCGTCGAGGCCGGCGGCCATCTGAGTCTAAGCAATCTTCTCGCATCGTGGTTCAGCACAGGATGGTTTTAGAGGACGATCACCTCTCCAAATGTGCCCTGTGTTTTAGTGGATCAGTTGACAAGGTAATGAAGTGGATCATTTGACTAGGAAATAATGAACAAATATGCTTTCTGCAATTATTCAAGGAACTTTACAGAACTTTACGTTTTTTTTATACAAATACAACTACCCGGAATTCTCATTCATAACTTGGAAAAGTGAAACTCACATTTAGCGCGATGAAAGTGTGTAGTCTGGCCCTGACTGCTTCGAAGGCGAATCGATTAGAGGAGGTGATGAGGTAATTCATTAGGTAATATAGTGTAACTGCGCAAGGCATGCAAACCACAGTAAAGAGCACGTAGCGATTAAAAACCTGATGTGAGGATTATATAACACGTGAATCACGAGAGCTGCGAGCAAAAACAGCCCATCCAGGAAAAATTTGCAAAAAGTTGACCTGATCTCATTCATATAATTATGGGAGAATACGTAGGGGATAAGGTATCGAACAATCCTGGTATTGTGTCCCAGGGCCGGCTTTTGGGAAATATCCGGTTGCGGATCCGGCTCTAGTGTATCTCTGCTCCCCAATGAGCTAGAATGATGGCGAAGGGCTCGAAATACGCAGAAAAATCTGTCGAACAACTTTTGTGAATAATACGAGACGATCTGACAATCCAAGTTGTAAATGGTAAACTAACTTCTCATTCACTTAAAAAATATATTTTTATATTATATATACAAAACGAAGTGATTTTTATTGCAGAATTTAAAAGATCCGGTAGGTACAACTAAAGAATTGTTGTACTAAAGAATTGTTGTGGATGAAAATTGTTATTTGCCATCGAATATGAAAAACACCCGATTTTAACAGTTTATCAAGTACAACTTTTTTCTTTGACATTTTCATGAGTTCTAGGGCCGAAATTCGGATTCTACGCGCCAAAATACACCAGATTCGCCTATAGTCAAATTATTCTGAGATAAAAAAATTCCAACTTTTCCATGACCCCGGGGTAGGGACCGCAGCGGGTCGCACGAAATAGTTCAAGGAAAATATTCTTTACATTAAATCGGTACTTCTGAAGCTCCTGATCATCGAAATAATAATAGATTTGATCAAAAAAATCATTTAAAGCAGTATAAGCACTTCAAAATCGGTTACCTTTTTAACGGCCTACAGTAACCCGAAATTGTTAGAGCTGGAGCGTTTGTCGTGTCACACTTTTTATTATCATACTGGAACTTCCGGTTTATCGAGCAGCAATTTTTTTCCTGTCAATTTTCAGTCTCAAAAATATTTGGCGACCTCAACATTATCGAGCATACTTGACCAAATAATTTATATTTATCGAAATTCTGATATATTACTATCTTTCGGATGAGAACCTCCTGGTCGTGTTTATTTTCTTAATAGAGTATTTTCATTTGCTGGGAAGCACACTCAGAATCCACTCTGCTTTAAAAAAAAAAAGCAGTATATCGCTCTAACAAGCGAAATTTGTTTAAAAATGGTGCAATTCTTCGAGACAACTGTGCTCCTTTCCATATGATACAAAGATTGTGGAATTTAGAGAAGAATATTTCGCATTCCCGATGATATAAACCTCCGAAAAGGATCTAGAAGTAAGGTTAATGCGAACACTAAGCCATAAACCTGACAATAGGGTCAGTGACTACAATATCACTGGCACTACTTTTCCAATACGTACAAACACATGCAACGAAAATATGACCGCATTTACCAAAGTATATTCAAGCGCACATGTTAAAGGAGTTCGCATGTTAATATTTTTTACCAAAATAAAACAAAGAAATATGTTTCGCTGAACATTCTTGACTTAAGTGTGCAGTTTGGAGAGTCATGAGCTGTTTCAAGCGTCACCGCAAAAATTCGCTTCATGGCGGCAATCAAAGCTCAACGAATCCTGATAGAGGAAGTTTAGGGCATAGTTTTTAAAAATTTATAATTATCGGGTTGAGGAATAAGTAACGCTCGTTTTTCCAATTTCAGATTATGACCTCTCCCGTCTTTCTAAATTGTGCAATTATATTCCGGTTTTTGATGATCGATAAGGGCTTGGATACTCTCTTTAGCGCACACTATATCATATATCTCCGATCATTTAGGCGATCACAATGGCTGGCTCAATTCAAAGTTGTCGCACCTCACCCTGAGATTTTGACAGGTCAGCACTGAGGGAAGAAGAATTATTGAGCCACAATTAAGCTGCAGTAGTAAAGTATCATGGTTATACATTACACTGATGATATTCAGAGGAATATCCAAGTAAAGGCCTGTGTGAGATATGCGCCTAACGAGAGTGTAGGATTTTCAGTTACTGACCGAAAGAAGTTTTGCTAGCCGCGTTTTCTTAGCAATAGATCTAAAGACCTCAATTATGCTTGAATGTGGAGTACCTTTCCTGTTAAAAATATGGACGAATTTTGCTAAGTGTGGAGCATTCTCTTTATGAGTTAAATTGCTCGTAAGTCCGATATAGAAAAACAAGCCTCGAAATCGACATTTATTGCTATTTCCTGTTAACCGTACTAATTGAATGTAAGGCCTTAGATGGTTAAATGGACGAGCAACTTTTGCACTATCATCCACCAAGTGACCACAATTATAGAATGGGTATGGTTTAATCCAAAGTCCTCAAATCACGCATTTCTTTTGATTCCGTCACAAAATAATATTTTTGGAAAACTGTTATTTTTCAAATAGGAGCATAAGTAGCACCAAATGTTTATAGTGATAATATAGCTCCATAGTGAGTGACTGGAGCGCACTAGTGTATAGGCCAGCACCTTCGATCCTCAAGGTGGACAAATAAGTTAAGTGAACTGCAATTTTTCATGAACGTTCCCCTTGAAACGTCTATAAAAATACAACAATGAATCGAGCACCATTCTCACTTCACCATGAAAGAGGTGTAGTATCGGGCTGCTCACCTGAGAATGTGTGAATTTACCGAACAGTTTCCACGTTAAATTACATAATTTCGAAAAAAATCTAAAATTTTCGAAAAATATCAGGTACATTGAAATCTAAATTTCTCTCCTACACAGGAAGCGTGATATTTCTAATAATAACGGCTATGATACTCGATCATACCCTGAAAAAATGCTATAAAGTCAGCTCGTTTAGATTTGATTGGCGGGAGATATATGAGCCCAAACACGATGCTCAAAAACGAGCGTTACTTATTCCTCAACCCAATATGAACGGATGTCAGATCCAAAGAATGGATGACAATAGAGCCCCCATATCCCGAGGCGATAACATTTCATTAGTCGTCGGCAATATAGTAAAGTACCGCACCTGAGTAGTGAAGTATTACTAGTAGGACACTGATGAACCACTGAAATGAGCAAAAAATGATGTTTTGCGAGTCCTGAAAGGTCATACCTGAGCAGAGACGAGAAAAAATGCAAAGAAGGGAATCTGCAAATAATCAAATATCTCGGTCCGGAAGTCGAATCGGGATCTTTTGCTGACCTTGGATAACTAGAAAACCCTCGATTTTCCCAACACCTATCGTGACTCTAATATCGGCTCACCGTGAATCGCTGCTCTTAGGACGTCACGAGAAGGGTGGCGATGAGCCTCTCCACTATCAACACCAGCATGTTGTGGCCGGCCGAGAATTGGCCTGAAAGACGATTTGAGACGAAGGCGAGACATGTTTGATGCTGCGAGCTTTGCACGTGATGATCGAGCCAAATCCATACTATATCCCCCAAGAACGAACTGGACTCACCAATATCTGCTCCCTTATAGAAAGCGTCCACCTGCTCTTCGGTCAATGGAGCGAAAGCCTTCATTATGTCCCTGTAGTATGTTTTTGCACGATTTGCGTTACATAAACTCCTGAGGCGTCACGGGATACGGTTTCGGGGGTCATATTTTTCATGCAAGAATACCTGGTCGTATGGCATACAGCATCGGGCTGCTCACCTGAGAATGTGTGAATTTACCGAACAGTTTCCACGTTAAATTACATAATTTCGAAAAAAATCTAAAATTTTCGAAAAATATCAGGTACATTGAAATCTAAATTTCTCTCCTACACAGGAAGCGTGATATTTCTAATAATAACGGCTATGATACTCGAGCATACCCTGAAAAAATGCTATAAAGTCAGCTCGTTTAGATTTGATTGGCGGGAGATATATGAGCCCAAATACGATGCTCAAAAACGAGCGTTACTTATTCCTCAACCCAATATTACCTTTGCGGATCGAACGTTCTCTACTGCCTGATAGCGATTGAGTCCCAGAAAATATCCCAGTTCATTCATCAAAGTGCATTGAATAAACCCTGCCCGAAAGACCGCTCATGTGTGCATGAGCGCTGATTCTGGGAAGACATACGAATGTCTGATACGGCTTAATATTTGCTTGCATTTTGAAAGTGTCAACTCACGATAATTGACAGAATGACTGAGGTAAGAATCGAAATGATCAGAACCTCGTTTGAAATAATATCTTGATAGGAAAGATACATTATCGATGTACTTATTGACCACTAAAATTGAAGAGCTTGTGAAAAAGGGGGTAGTGAGGGATACATGAGCCAGAAACAATAAAATACCGAGTAGTGGAAAATTATTGCACAAGTTTTCATATCGATCGACGATTATTGATGCTATTAAGACACTGGCTCCGTAATTTTGGAGTATGGGCCGGACATCGATATCACCGATCCGGCCCAAACTTTTTCCCTGGATACCCCGATGGGTCCCCATCACCAAACGGGTCACTATATGGTCCAGATCATTGAAACATAAAAATGTCGAAAACTCGAATTTTGAAAACTCGAAAATCGGATAAAAAAAACCGAACGACCTGGGTCCAAAGTTAGTGTGGCAATATTATACACATGCCTAGACAACAAAAACACGTTATAAGTTGGTTCGAGATTTCGATCGCAAACTGGTTTTTTCAACTTTCGAAAATGGTTTTTTTTTAATTTTTAAAAATCCATATGAGAAAACCGCATCACGGCTCCTTTGTTATCTTGTAGAGCATTAAATTCTGCGTCGAATAAGCTAAATGAGATAATTTAATTTTTTGCCCCCGTTCGGATCTATAGACCTGAAATAGGCAATCGAAAAACAATTTCTTAGAACCTCCTCAATATGGTGCTCATTTCGAAGCCCACATCGAGTACTTCATTTTTCGTGTTGACAGTTTGACCTGAAAATGATCGTGGATCAAGTTAGTACCATGAAAATTCTAAAAATCTTGAAAATTCTGATATTTTAATTATAATAAGAAAAAAGTTCAAAATCGCACTCCGGCGATTATCTCATGTTGTAGAGCATAGAATTCTGCGTCGAATAAGCTAAATTCGATATTTTAAATTTTAGCCCCCTTTCGGATCTATAGACCTGAAAGAGGCAGTTGAAAAAAAAGTTTCCATAACCTGATCAATATAGTGCTCATTTTGAAGCCCACATCGAATACTTTATTTTTTGTGTTGACAGTTTGACCTAAAATTTATTTAGGAACAAATTATTATCATGAAAATTCACGAAATTATAAAACTTAAAAATAATTAAAATTAAAATTTCAGAATATTATGAATTTTCAAGGTACTAACATGTTCAAAAATTAATTTCAGGTCAAACTGTCAAACCAAAAAATGAAGTACTTGATGTGGGCTTCAAAATGAGTACCATATTGATAAGGTTCTGGAAACTTTTTTTTCAACTGCCTCTTTCAGGTATATAGATCTGAAAAGGGGCTAAAAATATTTAAATCTCATTTAGCTGATTCGACGCAGAATTCAATGCTCTACAACATGGCATAATCGCCGGAGTGCGATTTTGAACTTTTTTCTTATTATAATTAAAATATCAGAATTTTCAAGATTTTTAGAATTTTCATGGTACTAACTCGATCCACGATCATTTTCAGGTCAAACTGTCAACACAAAAAATGAAGTACTCGATGTGGGCTTCGAAATGAGCACCATATTGAGGAGGTTATGGAAACTCTTTTTTCGATTGCCTATTTCAGGTCCATAGATCCGAACGGGGGCTAAAAATTAAATTATCTCCTTCAGCTTATTCGACGCAGAATTTAATGCTCTACAAGATAATGGAAGAGCCGTGATGCGGTTTTTTCATATGGATTTTTAAAAATTAAAAAAACCATTTTCGAAAGTTTAAAAAACCAGTTTGCGATCGAAATCTCGAACCAACTTATAACGTGTTTTACTTGCCTAGGCATGTGTATAATATTGCCACACTAACTTTGGATCCAGGTCGTTCGGTTATTTTTATCCGATTTTCGAGTTTTCAAAATTTGATATTTCGCCATTTTTATGTTTCAATGATCTGGACCATATAGTGTCCCGTTTGATGATGCGGATCCATGGGGGTATCCAGGGAAAAAGTTTGGGCCGGATCGGTGATTTCGATGTCCGGCCCTAACGGCCGAGTCCTCGAAAATAACGGAGCCGGTCTCTTAAACGTTCCACTGTGAGAGTAAACAAGTTGTATGCAGTTCCGAACATTCCTGATAGTAATGATCATTATACTAATTATTGCAATTCAATGTTTCTCATTGATCTATAAAGCGGATGAACCTGCTTCCGTTCCAAGGTATTTTTTGTTCCAAGGTTCCTTGAATTTTATTTTGCTCCAAGGTTCCTTGAAAGATGCGTTTTGAGTCAGGAGCACACGAGTCAGACTTGGTAGAAAGAAGAGAAAGTAGGTCAAGGGCCCGACTTGGAGTAGGAAATGGAGATTAGTCAAAATGCGTTTTTTGTTAATAGGAGAATGTATAGTTACCCTTCATCTCGTGAGAATCAACTGGAACATCAGTGTACTGCACACGAATAACATCAGAGTAGATTACTTCCGAGAATAACGATTACCGAAAATTTAAGAGAATCCATATTTCTGAAGACAGAATTTGCAACCAAAAAGGGAAATGCACCAATCATCGAAATATCAAATTCACTTACATTTGTCCTCACAGGCGTCTATTCTCGAATCAACCTCAGAAGAAACTCTAGCCGCTCGCGATAATTTCATGCCTGACACCTTTCCGCGAAATCTGCTCACCGAGTAAATCTTATCAAAGGACAAGTAAACATCAGAAGACTTTGAGAAAGACACATCCCGCATCAAACTAGAGAAATCATGATCTTTCGATTCGAAAATTATGAGAGTTGTTTCTATGATTTTCTAGTTTACATCAAGAATTTTACATTTTTCAGGCCTTCATGAAGCGACAAGTGAAGGTGGAAATATCGCCAAGGTGAAGAAGCTCCAGACTATCCTCAATCCCTCGATGCTCAAGCTCAAACTATAAGAAGATCGAAATACAGACTAGATAGACGCCCGATGAAAATTTATACGAGACATTTCACAAATACATTCTGGATATTTGTACACTGCTACTTTTCTCTCTTCGATAACGTTGTAGATTTATCGCGTTTGAATAAATGAGGTTAGTCAAGAGCTTTGACATCACATCTGATTTATATCGAGGAGGGTAAAGAAACAAAATGTACAATTCATGACTCGTTAAGTGATAAGTGATTATTACGAACGCGTCGCTCATGAATCGCTCAGGCGTGTCCATGTTCGGAGACATCAGCTCTAGATGTGTCCGCAATGTTTCCAAAAATTGGGCGCTTTCAGCAAAATTAACCTGTTCATGCTAATTCCGAGTATCATCGTTCCAATGAAGATGGAGACTGGCACGCCCGTACCAGCGAGAGGCACCAGACATTGAATAGTTAAATAATTGCTGAATGAATTTGCAAAAAATGTTTTTTTTTATCATTTTTTCGTACTTTGTAAACAAAACCGAACAAGTGAACAGTTTTGTTCATTTTTGTCACTTTTTTGAAAGTCGCGCGTGACAAACTTAAAAATTCTAATTTTTGTTTCTTATTTTTTCTCCACCCCGATTTGCCGGAATGGATCGGACATGTCACGGTGAAATATTCCTTTAAAATGGGGAAAAACGAGAGCAAAAAATATGAAAATTGAAAATAAACTAGGGATTACGGTAGAAATTATCTACCTACCTCATACTACCGTAATCACTGACTTAGAGCTCTCGGTTTTCTCCACTTTAAAGAAATATTTCACCGTGACATGTCCGATCGACTTTGAAAGAAAACACATAACAATAAATTAGAATTCTCGAAAATCAAATGGAGATCGAAAAAACGTCTATCGTACTTTGTAAACAAAACCGAACAAGGGAACAGTTTTGTTCATTTTTGTCACTTTTTGAAAGTCGCGCGTGACAAACTTAAAAATTCTAATTTTTGTTTCTTATTTTTTCTCCACCCCGATTTGCCGGAATCGATCGGACATGTCACGGTGAAATATTTCTTTAAAGTGGAGAAAACCGAGAGCTCTAAGTCAGTGATTACGGTAGTATGAGGTAGGTAGATAATTTCTACCGTAATCCCTAGTTTATTTTCAATTTTCATATTTTTTGCTCTCGTTTTTCCCCATTTTAAAGGAATATTTCACCGTGACATGTCCGATCGATTCCGGTCGGACATGTCACGATTCCGGTCGGACATGTCTCGGTTTTGTTTACAAAGTACGATAGACGTTTTTTCGATCTCCATTTGATTTTCGAGAATTCTAATTTATTGTTATGTGTTTTCTTTCAAAGCTACATATTATGTTCATAACGTTGTTCGATTATTTCTCTTGCTTCGTTGTTCTATAATATACCCGGATAATAACCATCCTCAGGAATCGCTTCTGCATGCGTATTGTCCTTTTGGTGAGCCTGTCGCCGAATGAGCGCAGAGCCCGGTGCGATTATTCTGGAATGACTTTTAAATCAGCCCTACTCAAATCTACTTTTAATGTGGTACGCAAAAACAATTTTTTAAACATTTTTCCTAGTGACTGTGAATAAAGTAATGGCAAACCTAACAAGAGATATCAACAAGCTCACATTTTCCGCGTTGTTGAAGCATAAGCAAACACCGGTTCGGACGGGTCGAATTCCTGTATTTTTTCTCGCTTTTTTCGAATTAAAATTTAAGAAAATGAAACTATAAACTAATCAAACCTGAATCGATCGATCCACGGCGTGAACGTGAGGCTGCCATGCCTTCTCGTTGATGAAAGAACGGGCGAAGGGCTGTAAGAAGCAACAATAAAGAACATACAAAGAACATTCAATGAAGGCGTATGTCATTTTTCACTAATAGATTCAGCTTTTCCTCTTTTCTTTCACAGTGCTAACTCACTGAAGAAATGCAGACAATGACTATGCAGTAGCCATACGCAATAAGGAGTCGTCGAGTTATGCTGTAGTGCGATCTGAAAGAGTTTCTCATTTGCTCGTCTATTTAATCTTCTCATTTTCATTTACTTCCGGTTTCAACTTTTTAGTACATCAATGGTGTCTATTTTTTAGCAAGTCCGCGGAAGATGAATATACATTCACGGAATGTATAGCCTCTGCACCCAATGATGCGAAAACAAGCTCTATTTGTGCCTCTGAGGATGCGGTGCACCCAACTAATCTTTCCTACACAACATCATCCAGACGGTGCTTGCGGAATCTCACGTCCACTGATAATGGAAACAACTAATATTTTTATATTCATGATTTATTTTATGGAAATTATTTTTTAAATAAATAGAGAACAATCACTAAACGGATACCTGCACAATGCCAGATATTGCAGAATGCAACTGGCCGGTATCCACTCCCACATGAAAAACGCAAAGACCAATGTGGCCTCAGCAAGTAATTCGTGAATTCCTGGAATGTTTTGAAGAAATCTTAGATCATGCGTACTGTCATCAATCGTATTCGAACTGTCATCAATCGTAAAACAGCTAAAAGGTAATATAGATCGTGGAAGGTAATGAAATGTGCGCAAAATCACTTGCCTTCATCCAGAAAGCCCACAGGTCGTGGATTTGATGGATCTTAAAATAAAATATTGATAGACTAATTTACAAATAAACATTGAATATTACCGCTATCGCGAAACACTCAAGCAGCGACTGTCCAATAGAGCTGATGCCGAGGACAGTTATGCATGAAGTTCAATGGTATGGTTACAGAATGCCGACACTGATACCGTACCGATTCGATAAGTGACGGCATTCGCATCGATCCGTCTTCTCCACAGTACGATCAGCACATAGAAGTTTAAAATGGCGGCGAGAGACGCTTCGAAGACAAAGAAAATACGGCAGAACGTGATCCATCGCATGCCGACTATTGAAGGATGCTTATCTCAACTAGTCTCTGAAAGGTCGGAATGACGACAGAGCACGAAAATGCAAGACACAAGCAATGAAATTTCTAATTCTGGACGCACTAAAGTACAAATTAGGTCGTCACAGAACGAGGCTGAATAGAAGGATTATTAGAAAGCGGAAGTTCCCTCTACAATCAGCTGATCAGGGTAAACGACAATGATAGCCTGGAAGTTAAAGTGGCAGGGCATTTAGCTTCTATAGAAGATTCGAAGACTTTAGAGTGGGTAGACAGATCATCAAAGCAAGTTCGCTCAACTGGAAAGCTGATGCGTGAGATTGAATGAAGGAGATAGAACTAGAGACGGATGGGGTTTGCAAGCTGCTTTGCCCTATTGAGCCAGCTATCATGTTGGATCCCGTGGACGAGACGGCAAATCCTTCGCAAACAAGATGGATGGGCGTGAGATTCCCGATAGAATGAAAAAGGAGGGACATGCAAGGAATAACTAATGAGCTTGAACCGAGCTGAAAAGAGATGAAACATTCAAAAATATGGAAAACAACATCTTTCAGAGGAAAATATGTATGTAGAGTACCGTCAAGTGGGAGCAAAATGAACCAAATGCATTATTTTACTGTATTTTGGTGGGGCTGGCATTTCGCCCAGAGTTTATGAAAAGTTGTAATTTTTCGGATTTGGGACTTTCAAGTGAGTATCTCAAATGCGTTTCGAGGAAATTTTGATTGAGCATTTCTAAATATGTGAAATCGGAACAGTGATTTCACGGAGTTTTGTGGCAAGCAAGCGCACTGTTCTTGAATTTTCTTAAGTGATGTTGAAACATGCATCGGTATTTGAAATAGGACGTTTATGAGTTGGTGGTGCATACAATGTATGTTGTAACACGCAAACGCAGCGAAATTTAAAGTTTTTAAAACACCACGCTTGCTTGCCACAAAACTCCGTGAAATCACTGTTCCGATTTCACATATTTACGCTCAATCAAAATTTCCTCGAAATGCATTTGAGATAATCACTTGAAAGTCCCAAATCCGAAAAATTGCAACTTTTCATCAACTCTGAGCGAAACGCCAGCCTTTACTGATTGATACACCAAAAAACAGTAAAATAGTGCATTTGGTTCATTTTGCTCCCGCTTGACGGTAGCTTGCTTCAATATGAATAACAAGTGAGAATTCGATTCCATGTGGAATCAATGAGCATACAAGAACACGCAAAAGTCTGAGCATCGATGTTAAGCATTACGTTTGAAAGGAAATGAGTCCATACAAACGAAGAAGAGTCTCCTTTCAAAAAAAACCTGTGAGGAGCTCTCAATAAGCTCTATTGATAAACATTTTATAAATAATTCATCGAGAATTCGAAACTGGTAAGCGTATATTTTAATGCTATCAAATTATAAGACATTGATGAAATCTTCAAAAAATATAATTACTGTAAGATGTAATACACCGAAGACCCACATCGAAGACGAAATCGCAAGCATGTTTTATTTCAAGCCATATATTCAATAAAAGAGGAATAATGGAATTCATCGGTACTTCAGCTCATACGACATGTTGAACAGGTTATTCATCTGGTCGAATACTTGATTGCTAGCCTCGTCCAAATCGATAGACGGCTTTTTGACATCTTCACTAGAAATAAATTAATCAGCGCCGCAAATAACGGTTTCGAATTGCATCTATTTCAGCTGGCGAAATACTCAACCATGAAAGAAGGGTTTACCTCGTTTCGACTTGATTCCTGCCTTTCCTGAACCTTTCGAGCACGACCAATACCCGAACTTGCTCGAAAACATAGATTACGATAAACGTAAACATCGGAGCGAGTCTGAATTTTTATTTTATTTTCGAAAATCTCATGAACTTTGCGAATCTAGAAACTGAAAAGGTGTTGGTTCTTTGAGAGGAAAGGCCTAATCGAAACTTTCGCCATTTCGTAACCCCTCTCGTCGGTCAGAGAGACGAGAGAGCAGACGAAATGAGGAGAGTCGAGTTCCGATTTGCCATCAATAATAGAAACTCACGCTGCAATCACCGCATTGTTTGCTTCGATGACCAATTCGAGAATCCACCAGTTCTCCTGAAAACCAATTTTTGATGATCCGAATACGTTTCAATGCTGTGATAAGTTAGTTTGTTCGACGAACCATTTCAAATCGACATTTGGTGTTCGTCATTTTGTGATCAAACAATTAGAATAAAAGAGCTCACCTCGTCTCTCAGGAAGAACGGGGGCAGGAAGAGGAAGGGCAGGCATGAGAGGCAAATGGGAAGCGAGAGAAGAGCCATTCGATATAATTTCTGATGAAAAAATATATTATAGATACTTATTCTCATTTTCATTCCTTGAGGAGTAAATACTTGTTTTAATATATCGAGCTTTTTCGATGTAAATTGCTAGATGTAGTCTCTTCGGGTGTTTCCGTTTTTTAATAAGCCAGAGACTCGTTTAGAGACGAATTTAATATATTATTAAAATTCTTGTAAGATCTATGTCATATTATCACCTGCATTGTCCCGATGTTCTCATTCAGCTGGAGACGTAAACTGAGCGAGTATTAGTCCTGAAAGCGCCTATTTTCCATCAGTTTCTAAACATGATATCAGGCTCAAGAAGTTTCCTAATGTGTGGTGTCAAGGGGGCAATCTTACAGTATCCGAGTGTCGCTCGATCATGTCGTTCAGTCGCCTCAGTCGTCTCTCGTTGTGACGAAGGAGCAACCGGAAGAACTGTAAAGCATCCAGTTGGGTAGAGAAATAGACCCCACTAGACAAACCAGAACAGAGATGATCATAGGTGCCATCACAATAATTCCGAAATACACACCGTTGATGCCACCTGAAAATTCATACACAACGTTGTTATCTCCTAATGTCAGAGGCGTCTACAACGCTCAGAAACGAAAATTATCGTCGAATGGGAAACGGAAAGATACTTTGCACCAAGTTTTTAGTACGACAATCAGTACACTAGCCGTGTATAATCTGCGAGGATAGCACGTAAGAAGCAGCGAAAACGATAACAGTGAGCGTCAAGGAGATCCACCACCGCCTCTTATTTTCGTAGTCGATGACAAAGTAAGTGGCCAGTGATCTAAATAGCATTTTAACAAAAAGGAAAAATCAAAGGTATCTAGAAAGTCAATAAGATGACAATGGCACATCAGATACAGAATGAGTTTAAAATCATCTTCAAATTGTGTGGGAATTGCTGAAGACGGCTCTTTCAGCATCGGTTGACCAAACACCAAAAAATAAATACAGCAGCAACCTCTCAATCAGTATTCCACCCATCAGTAATATGACTGAGATGTAGGCCATCAATCGAAGAATTATGATCAGTAGTCGGGGAAAGCAGGCAGGGGCTATAATATCTTAATTTTATTTCTCCACGTTTACAATTTGCACACCCTCACTAGTGAGATCAGCCCAATTCTTTTCTATTGTCTCTGTCGACCACAAATACGCGGGTTTGGGTGAAGGAATTGGGCGATATAATGAGGGTTTTCAAGCAGGAATTAGGAATTGGTTTGGCATTCCTATTCCTCACTACAGTAGAAAATTACTCTCCTGTGTTTTTATTATTTTGAATATGTTACAAACTAACAGGGTGAGTAGATCGTGTTGGTTTCCAGAGCGATCTGGAGATATCTCAAGAAAATTGTGAAACAATTCAATGCGCCATCAGCCACGAGCATAGATGTGAGGTTGAAGTGGACAATCTGGAGATGTTGCGAAATCAGCTATTTGAAAAAAAAACAGTTTATCTACAATTTATTATCAGAAAGTTTTTAAAAGGAACTCACAATAGTTTTTAAAAGAAACTCTAGAAAAATAATAACAATTAGGAGTCATTCAAACTTGCCTGATGTTTGTAGAATATAGTGATGAGCAGGAATATTGCGAGAAGGCTCAGAAAAAGCCCCAACATCTGATTCAAGGTTTTCAAGTTTTTTTTTAATCAACGTGAAACCTCGACTAGAGCCAGAGCGTAGTATGTGTTCTGTCGATCCTCCGGAATTCGCTCGAGTCGAGGTGAGAATGGCAGCCATAATCTCAAAAAATAGATGGGGGAGTCAAAATGTATTGCCTCTTATCTATTTATAAAGAACAACAAACTGTTACATTATCGATATGACTATTTTCCACGTTTGAAAGCAATCAATAATTTTTGGAAGGGAGAAATTCTCACATTTTATTGTCGTACTCGGTCACATAAGAGGGAAACACACGATACAGCAACCGGGTATGAGATTGATTCATCTGAAATACACATCGAAATCGATAAGTATTTGAAATATGAGAAACCCACTGGATAAGCAAAGTTTTCAACAGAAATTGCTAGTTACTCGGAGAAATCGCACGAAGCCGAACGAATTCGACTGAAATGGCTAGCCAGGTGTTAGTAGTAGAGCGAATGCGCTGTTTCATCGAAAACAACCTGCGGTGACAACCTCGAGATTTAACACTCGAATTTTCAAAATAGCACAGAATTGAACCAATACTATCTAAATCAGAAGTATGAAGTATGAACGAAAATAATAATAATTTATTCGAGTTAATTTACAAAATATAATTATCGCTGCCTTAGCTCCAAAGACTTTTGAAATAATGAATTCATCTGATCAAAGTGCTGATCCGCTTCAGAAACAGTCATCGTGACAGTTAAAGGGATTCTGCAAAGAAATTTGTATTCGAATGTTCGAAAATTTGACGAAAAACTCACTTTCCTTCTTTCGCTCTTCGTTGCCACCTTTTCGGTAGCAAGTGCTTCCTAACTGATTTGAATACGTAGGCTACGAATCCGGTGAAAAGTGGGGCTATTCTGAAATTATTCTGATTGGTTGTATAACGATGTTTAGTGATTAATGATATCAAAAACTCACGCAGCCAGCGCTACATTGTTTCCCTCGTTGATCAATTCGAGCTTCCACCATTGATCTAATAAAATTATTTATTTATTTATTTTACATTAATGAAAGGATATCTAACTTTTTTCATGAATAAAGAATGGAGGTAGCGCTAGGAGCGGAAGGACGAGCAAGCACAGAGGCACGGCAAAGAGAGACATCCGGAAGAGTTTCTGCGGAATAGATATGTTCACGGCAAAGTAATGATGTAAAATTCATGAAAAAAATATTGAATCTAATTTTGAATGTCGCTCACATGCATGGTCCAAATATTTTCTCGTAATTGCAGTCGCAAGCTCAAAGAGTACTGGTCCTGTGAATTGTTTTAGTCAATTCCGTCAACTATATTGTAATTCATCTCAAGACAAAACATAAAACAAATTATCGCATTTGTTGATTTATTTTTTTGCCCTCTTTGGTACGATATAACATTGAGAAAATTAACTGGATCTACCTCCGGTCCTCTCGAAATGACCGATATTTTAGTCCTCTGTCGCTCGATCAAATCATTCAATCGGGCCAGTCGTCTCTGGTTGAGGTGTAGCAGAAATCGAAACATCTAGGAGCATTTCCGGTTCAGTTTCGCAAACGATCTTATGGTTGAGTAAACTGACAATTATGGAGGCGAAAACGGGCACCAGAAATGCAATTCCCAAGAAAATGCCGTTAATCGCCCCTGAATTTCCTTTTCATGGCACATTGACTAAAGTTGTTTACCTCGGATAACCTGTGACGATAGCATCACACTTGCGGTATAATTAATAAACAAAATCGAAACAGATATCCAGATTCGCTTCTTTTTCTCGTAATCTATGACGAAATGCGTGGCTAGCGCTCTGAAAATTACACATATTTTTCTAAATGAAACACCTGCCAGTGCTGGTGCGAGCAGACTCAAGGCTCACCTCTCAACGATAGTACCCAACATCATGAGTACTATGGAAACATAGGCAGAAGCTCGTATGACCGCAAGCAGCGGAATAGGAAAGCAACCTGGTTCTGGAAAATAAATCATTTCTGTTTTAACTGACAGTCATACCGGGCAGATAAATAGAGCGTGTCTCAAACGCAATTTGAAAAAGACGGAGAAGGACATTGACACAGTAGAGCAAGCCGTGGAACAGAAGCATAGTTGTGAGGTTGAGGTGAACAATCTAGAAACATCTATTTCGATAAAGTACGTAAATTCCAGGACCTGATGACGGAAGAAAACGCGCATGAGTAGGATCATGCTGATGAGACTGAGAAACAAGAAGATTATCTTAAATTACACGTAAAAATACTATGATATTCTTGCAATTAAACCTCGAAAGATGCCATTATGTAATAGATGTATTCCTTTCCTTTCAAGCGATCGAATCTCGGTGAAAACGGGATCCAGAATCTATTTTTCAATTACAATAATTGAAAATACAACGATGATGTACGTTTCATTTCCGCAGTCGGCCAAGTATGATGGGAACAATCGAATGAGCACATTATCTATCATGCCGATTGATTTGGAAGAAGAGAGTCTCGCTCGAGAAAACTTTATGTGAAATCAAAAAGGGATATGTGATTCCGGGTAATAGTAGGCTGCAGGGCCCCCGCTACTACTAGATGTTGACAGAAACGTGGTGAGAGGGGGGAATTTGTGCCCCAGAATGGGAGCCAGGTGACTTGACGGGTTGTTATTGGTCACGAATTATATTGGACGGCCAGATGAAAGTTTATCGTTGAATTCGGTCGTGATGTCCGTCGAAAAGCTGACGCAGCTGGTGAAAATATTGATCGGTTTCGGTGGATTTTGAGGTCGATGTGTCGACGACTCGGTGGAATCTGACAAGTGGCGATCGGGGTAATTATGTCTCTTATCAACTCACTTTCTCTTTTCTGCTCGAAATTTCGTGGGGAAGATCATCCTTCTCACTTGTTCGAATACCACGACGATCATTACTGTGATGAAGGGAGCGATTCTGGAAATTATTTTTATTCATTGCGGATTTTCTTATGTTTTAATTTATGAAACATCAAACGAACGCCGCAAGCACTGTGTTGTTAGACGCTACGATAATTTCGAGGATCCACCACTGGTCCTGAATCTTTCTGATGGAAACTCTAGTCACTGAAACTATTTCTGAGAGGTATGGTAAACCTTGTCGCGAAGAAATAATGGTGGTAGGAACAAGAGGGGAAGACAGACGAGACAGAGCGGAGTAGCGATTGAGGCCATTCGGTTGAGTTTCTGAGAAATTTCAGTTCCGAGCCGACTCGGTTGAGTTTCAGTAGTAATAATAGCGCAACATGCTTGGCTGATTTCGATTAAAAAAACCTGCATGGTCCAGATGTTCTCGCGCAGTTGCAGTCTCAGGCTGAGCGTGTACGTATCCTGGAAATGAAAAGACGCGTTGAGGTTAGTTTAGCTAAAAAAATTAGGAATACTAGAAATCGTAGCAAAATGAAAATCCCACCCGCTTCACTCGTCGCACCAGTTTGCCGTTCAATCCGGCCAGTCGCCTAACATTCCTCCTCAGTAGTAGTCGGAACGCCTAAACATCAAATTCAACGATATCTGTGTCTGCGGAAAGAGTTTGATTTTTCACGTTGCCTGATTTTCACTGTTTTATCTATCTGATTGAAAGGTTGCCCTTCCGGGTTGTGCCCTCCGGCGTTGGTAAGGCACTACTAGTAACCTACAATCAACGAAAGGCAAACGGGCGCGACCATTGCGGCAGCGAAGAAAACGCCGTTGATTCCGCCTGAAATAAGATCGATTGGGCAAAACATCAATGAGCATGCAGCGGAAACTCAGAATGAGCGAGATTGTCTGAGCAAAGGTTTACTTCTCTGCTGTACATGTTTTGAACCTCGATTGCAACAAGAGTATCCCATCCCAGAAACTCGCCTAAAACTATTTGTGACGAGATGAACAAGCTCATGGCGAATATAAATAGTGTTATTGAGGTGGCGATCCAGCGTCGTTTCTTCTTCTCGTAATCGATAACGTAATGTGTAGCGAAAGCTCTGGAAAAATTACAACATAACGTTAATGTCATGAACGTCTGAAGATTTCGAAAGATCGGTCACCGCTCCACTACGACTCCACCAAGTAAAAGCACTATAGAAATATATGAAGTCACTCGAATAATTACTATCTCCGGAATTGGAAAGCATCCGGGCGCTTAAACTTATTCTCCATTTGAAAAAATTGTGTTGATCTCACAATAATTCGCAATCCATCCAACTTCGTAGACTATTTGAAGGAGTCGGAGAACTACTGAAATCGTGTACCAAGTTCCGTGAATGATTAGCATAAGTGTGAGATTTACGTGTACAATCTGAACAAATGTGGGTTTTTTTAATAGACCTCGGATAGGAAGCTTACCTGATGTCGGCAAAACATCAATATTAGAATAAACATGCAGAGGAAACTCAGAATAAGTGAGGTTGTCTAAACAAATATTGCTTTTTTTAGCTATGAAATACATGTTTTGAACCTCGATTGCAACAAGAGTGTAGTACACACTCCGCAAACTATGAATGCGCTCTAAAAGAGGAGTGAATGGCAGCCAGAAGCTGTAAAAGTTCATTTTTCAACAGAATTATACGGCAAAACCAACACGAAATCTCCGCAAGCAGCCAGATACGAGGGGAATATCTCTAATAGAACGTTGTCAATGGAGGAAATCAGGAGAGATCGATTCATATCGTCTGAAAAAGTGCCATGAAGTGATAGACAGCGCTAGGCGAGAGCGAAATGTCTTGGAAATTGAGGCTTTCGAAAATTATCGGGTTACTGAACGGCATCAAGAAAACTTGTCACTAGGCCACACTTCTCACACTATATCCAGGTGCAATTCGAGGTCGAGTAGTGAAGCGATGATTAGATACGATCATTGGGATCAACATGTTGTTTACCAATGATTTATGCAAACAACATTCACGAAAACATTAGTCAAATGTAATCAAATCGAGAGTAATACAATTCCACAACACAATTTTACTGATTGCATTAACCTCTCCATTCTCTCCCTTCATTCCTTCCCTCACTCTCTCGTTTTCCACTCGCGACGAGTGGTCGACCCGTCTTCTCAGTGAGTGTTTTGGGTGTAAAAAGAGTCCCTCCACATCGCCTCTCCTAACCCTAGTACTTGGGTAGACTGTGGTAGTAGAGCCCAAACACTTTCCTAGTGATTACATCGATCTAAAAATAAAGATCAAAGATCAATCCATCTCTTGCTCTTTCCTGATGTACTTCCTACTCGTTTTCGCCCTATCGTTCTCGGCGCTGAGAGCCATTGAGCCTCTCCAAGAGAACCTCCCCTCGCCTCATGCAAGTAACTCGAGTAAGAAGAATCCTTATAACCAACTCAACGTCCACTTATCTTCTAGGCACGCTGCGGTCCACTATCAGGGTAACCCTCGAACCGACCACCCGAACGGCCACGCCCGGAACCACGACTACCGTGGCTACCACAGTCGCAACCAAGAAGAGTACCACGACTACTACGCCGGTGCCACCAGCTCAAACTGTGGGTTTCTGGTTAGATACTCGGGTCCGGGTGCCGAGCAGACTCGACTGAATCAGTAGTTAACGATCTTAGTAATGCTCGAAATCAATTTCTAAAATAATAATAATAAATTTGCAGTAATTCCGTGTCAAGCTACCTGATAACTGCAGGCAGATTGTGAGAAATTAAAATTTTTTTTTTAAATAATGGATTGTCAGACCTGCTTCCACGACGTCAACTGCGGTAGATCTGACACGGAAGAGACGTCAGAATTTATTATTTTAAATTATATAATTTGTTTCCCAAAATAAATAAACCAATATTTCAGACAAATGGACAGACTCCTCGAGAAGGACGATGCGAATCCTAATTGTGCTCTAGCCGTAGTGGGAAAACTAACAAGAGAAAAAGGCCAAGAAAAAGAGCGACACATTGGTATCACTGTACAGTCCCGCAGTCTATCACCCTGGGACTCGGAGGGTCGCGGAGGGTGAGTTCGCCTTTGAAGCGGCCTTTTACCCCTTTAAAATGCGATTTCGACTGACTTTTTTCTGGCTACGGGCTTCTCTCGTGAGGGCCAATGGATGTGTGAGAGCAAATTTCCGAAAAATCCATATCGAGCTCCTTTCTGGCACGTCATCGTTTATCCCTCCTCTCCTCCCCTCCCCTCATTTTCGTAAATGACGGCTCCTTCGCCAGGTGAGAGTAAGGAATGGGTGAAGGGAGTGGAGGGGAGGAGAGGAGGGCTAAACGATGACGTGTCAGAAAGGAGCTCGAAATGAAAATTTCAGAGATTTGCTCTCACAGATCCATTTGCCCTCACGAGAGAAGCCCATAGCCAGAAAAAAAGTCAGTCGAAATCGTACTTTAAAGGGGTAAAAGGCTGCTACGGAGTCGGGGTGGCCTGGAATGACCCTCCACGATCCACTTGTCGGGGCGCAGACTCTGTGGGACAGTACAAAATCAATCATTGTTTTTTTAGAGTTTCATACCCCGAGTGACGCTGAATTGCGCGTGAAATATTTCAATCATTTTACAATTGAATTCGATCCTAAAACTAGTCTTGGTGAGTTGGATTAGGGTTAGCAATTCGGCCTGTCGTAGCGGCGCCGCTACCTCTCCCCCTCGCCAAATTTCGAATAGGCGCGGGGAGTAGGTTGCGGCGCCGCTACGATAGGCCGAATTGCCAACCCTAAGTTGGATGATGAAACGGAAGACAAATGAGATCATGTCCTGCTCTTACAGTTGCGTGCATTCTGGATTGTAGCGTTGTGGAAACCGGTCAGTTGCGCTCCGGTTGTTTTTGTAGTTTATAATTTACATAACTCAGGTCAGGCGTACAACAAATCGGTCAATAATGGACTGTACTACGTCAATGCGACAATCAAGTACAAACGACGCAGAATAAACGAGGTGAGACAGATTTGTTTACGACGAACACACAAAATACTCGAATTTGAGTCTGTCTATCAGACAGGTTCTACTCCGCTCACAAAAAAATTTAGTAAATTAGATCATGTTTCTGTGAGTGAACTATCTCAATTAGGCTTATGACAAGACTTATGTTTCAATGACGTGTAGTTGACAATTCTATTCAGGCTTCTCCACAAGTCGGTATTACAAAAGAAACCCCGTCGAAACCGAACACGGAAAGTAAATTGGTGAGCTTTGATGCTTATTTGATCCGTCAATCGATAATCAAAAAGAACAGGCTAATTTATTTTGTGATATCGATTTTGGGTTTTGTAAAGAGTAAAAAAAAGTTTTGATGGGAACGTAGGAGTCTGACATCATCAATAGATAAA
Source organism: Pristionchus entomophagus (assembly GCA_036245825.1). NCBI lineage: Eukaryota > Metazoa > Nematoda > Chromadorea > Rhabditida > Neodiplogasteridae > Pristionchus > Pristionchus entomophagus. Next base: position 36,723,061 of record BTSX01000002.1, read on the forward strand.
ATACAAATCATTTTAATTTTTTAATTTTTTTAATAATATATCCCAGGGTTCAATCATCATCTACTGCCTCGCGGGCCTGACGTATTCATCATCGTCGCGATTGGAATTATATATATAGTGAATTGTTTTAATTAATTATTTATTTATTTGTTTAATATTTAAGTTACAGGTCCAACGCCGCATGAACAAGCGCGCCGCCATCGTTCGGGAATTGGAAAGCAAACTGTTCGGTACTTGTCGGATACTGTAACGATCGATGGTGTGGGATACTGTAGGACAAGTGTAAAAACCACTGTCAAATCGTTACTTTTGAAACTTATGTAGATGTGCAATAATTTCAGCAAGAAAGGCTCCGGATGTATCTCGGGCGCTGCTCTCGCTCGCAAGGTAATTTTAATAATTAAATAAAAGATTAATTAAATATAATTAAGATTTCCAAGGAGCGTAGGCCGCTAGTCAGCACGCCCAAAGCTCCTACGCCCAGCGAGCTGACTCCCAAGTGAGGAAGCCTCTCATGCTTGCAGATCTAATGATTTGCTAGCTTTACGGCACTGTAATCGACAACAACAAAATCATTTTCGTGCATAAAGCTGATACAATTTGCCGATTTTCATATCTTTTCTGCGTGATTTTTTAATCAATTGAGTTTCAATGGAATGGATGGAATAATTTGCAGATTGGTCAAGTCCTGCGCCGGTTCGGTCGAGAATTCGACCTCCGGCACGCTCCGACCGGCCAGCTCCCGCACGGAAACCCTGTACCAGGGGGCGGACCGACCCGAGTGATTCGATCGAACGCAGAAAATCATTCGATTGCCCATTCAACGCACATAGAAGTGATAAAGTATTTCCGAGAAACAAATCGACCACAAAACTCTGTATCAATGGTCCTTGATCTTTATGAACCATTACAACTGTCTGAAAATGACGAAAACTAGCGAAATTGAAGCATTAGATAGCTAAAGAAAATGATGATATGTCAAGAAAGTAATGGATTGGTCAAGTACTATCAGGGGTTGATTGATGTTGCGTCTTCGTTAGGGAAACGAGTTCAACCGCTGGAGTAGTATTCCGGAGGGTCGTCGTAGGGGGATTGTCTGTCTTCTTTCGTCTACAGCAGATGAGGAGTATGATTACTGCAGTGAATACCATTTTATATTAGCAATCCTCAGATGTTTAATTGACATTTCGTTTCGTTTGAACACTAGAGATGCCAAATCAGCATCGACTCTCCTCATTTTGTCGGTTAGAGAGACGAGATAGCACGCGCATTGAGGGGAATCGGATGCCAATTTACCATCCCTATGGAACACTCTTGACCTATCCTTGAAATGTTTCCGTCACCGCTCAATTCAGCAGATTTTATTTATGCCTCTAGTATTAGCTCACCTAACAGAATAGCAGCCAGAACCACTAACAAGATCATGTAGAGATAAATCCAGCGAGTGGGTTTCTCTAAAATTACCTTGTCGATTGATAATATTGATTGTTCAACTGACTCTCGCACTTGATAACGCTGCCTTTGGGTAGGTCACTCTCGGCCTCATCAGATATTTGCTTGTATCGGCCGGTAACGGGATTGCAGAGTAGTTTCTCAACTAGCGTCTCAGTGCCGGAATAAAGGACTCTGAACTAGTGATGACGTTTCGGTTCTTCGCTCTCTCCATTATGCACACTCTCTCAAAACTCTGCCCGGTGAAAGAGTGTGCAGAATGGAGAGAGCCAAAGCCGAAACGACATCATTACTCTGAACGCAACGAAATTATAAAGAATGAATGTGATTTAGCTCTGCTTTTCCCTATTCTAGAACTTTTTCATAAAGTTTCATCCATTTCAATGGCCTAGGGACAAAGGATGATAGGTTGAGATATAAATCACGTCATCTCTAGATCATCCTTGCACTCCACGGTCGGTGAAGTCAGTTCGTTGAGCATTGAACAAGTAGGATCATTGCGGCACGTCAATTTTGAAGAGATATGACAGGGTACTGTAAACAGCTTATCGTGAACTGATATAGAAAAACAAACAACTGACATTCTCTGCAGCCTGAACAATTCCAGTCGTGGTGAGAACATTGCCCGTTTTCCTCACTCCGAAAAAGCTGCTAAGAGGACAAGAAGAGGCCAGACTATTAGATCTTTTTCACAATCGTCCCACTCCTTTTCTCGTTTTCCCTCCCTTCCTCCCATCCAATGAGAGTCGTTTTAGGAATCACATATTATTCAAATGTATCATTATTTCACTGCGCCCCCGGGCGTAGATAAAATATAACCTCGGTACTGACATTCAGCCTCGAATTCGCCAGTAATGTTCGTTGTGGAACCATCTTTGTTCATTGCCGAGAAGTGGAAACCAGCGTGAGCCTCGCACGTGATTTGGGAGGTTTCGAGCAGTTTGTTTTTGTGATTGTATCTGAAAATGATTGATTTGGAAATGCCGTAAAGTAGTAGATTTAGTAGTGAATTACACAATCCTCTCTATATTTTTCGCACTCTGGTACCACTGCCGGATGTGACGTCACGAGAGTGTGCAGAATGGAGAGGAATACTATTCTGATAACTCTAGTACTCACATCAGAGTCGATCCGTCCGGACACATTACCGACTTAGCGAACTTCTTCTCCAGTGGAATATCAGTGATGAGAAACCCGTCTCGGTCAAGCGAACCTTTGGTCCCAATCCAGTCTCGATCGCAACTTTCTGATTGTAATCACGCGAGTTACATACACACTTATGTGGTGTTAGTTCTCAGGAAATGGTACTGGAAAAAGTAAAAGGGGTGTTAGTTTTCTCGGAAAAAGCTCTTGGAAAAAGCAAAACATTTGAATTCCCGCACTTTTGTATCTCGGTCCCCAGTGGAGCTTGAGACTTGAAAATTGTTTTATGAGGTTTATGGACCCTCTGAAGATCATAACCAAAATTTCAAGTCTCTGAAATGAATGAAGATCCATCAATATTATCTACTTTTTCAAATCTAGGTATCTCTGAGACCAAGTGTCACATTGTTCATTTCGGCGTACATAACCTTCGTAGAATGTTCACTATCAATAATGTCGTCTTAAATGAACCCACTGTAAAAGATAAGAATCTAGAGAAAGTTATTGTAAAGGATCTAGGAGTTCATTTTTCTCCCTCTCTCTCTTTCTCCTATCACATTTCTAAAGTAGTTTCAAAGTCTCGTTCTATTATGAATTTGATGTTTAAGTCCTTCCATAGCACATCCCCATCATTGTACTGTAAAGCTTTCACCACTTTCATTCTACCCAACCTCGAATACTCTTCCGTGATTTGGAATCCTACCCATTCTATCGAATTAACTAAGGATATTGAGAAGGTTCAGCGTGATTTCACGCGAAGATTGTACTCTCGTTGTACCCTTCCTGACGTTTCGTATCTTGAAAGATTGCGCGCTCTTAAACTCACCACCCTAGAACAGCGTAGATTTGTTTCAGATATTGTTTTTCTCCACTCTGTTCTTCATAAGCGTTATCTACTTGAAGTATCTTCCCTCCTTGTTCACGCCCCATTAGTTCGTTCTATTCGCAATTCGCACCCTCTTCGAATAGCATTGCCTTTCTTCCCTCATAATTCCCATTCCACTCTTGCTTCTCGATCTATTTCTACCTGGAACTCCTTGTTACCTGAATCGGTAGCTCTCTCCCATGACCCATTCCGTACCTTTATTTCTTCTCAACAACCTTCGTTTTCCCCGACATCTGTTATATATAATTGGCTTACCTCTTGATCTCTCATCTTTGATCCCCACACTTCCCTCCCCCTCTCCCCACATACCCTTGCTGCGACCCCACCCGATTCGACACCATCGACGGACCTCCGTTCTACGTAACAACTCACAGATATTCTCTTGTAAACGTGTCCCCATGACGGAATAAATAATGAATGAATGAATGAATATCTCGATTCCCTGCAGAGATAGAGACTTCAAATTTTGGTTACGATCTTCAGAGGGTCCATAAACCTCGTAGAACAATTTTCAAGTCTCAAGCTCCACTGGGGACCGAGATACAAAAGTGCGGGAATTCAAATGTTTTGCTTTTTCCAAGAGCTTTTTCCGAGAAAACTAACACCCCTTTTACTTTTTCCAGTACCATTTCCTGAGAACTAACACCACATTATCGGAAATTACCCGGAACTTTCACTTCCGTCAGAATTGCCTCAAATTGCTCAGATTTAGTGACAAGTGTTAGTTTCCCTTGACTTTGACCCGGATTGAGAGCGAAAGTCTAAACAAAACGTATTATTAGAGTCTTAAAGAGTGCTCCTACCTCGTACCAGGACTTCATCTCGAGTCTGCAGTAGAATTTGCCTGAATCAGTGAGGCCTTCGGCGATAACGCTCCGATCTGAAATATGTGTCTAGACTACATCAATCTTGCAGAAAGAATGGCATTCATCTTGACTGCATGGTAAGTGATCCCAACAAAAGGTAGAGAAAGTGTAGGGTAGGGTAGGTGGCATTTTGGAAGCTCGCTTGATCATCCAAAATACCACCTACCCTACACTTCCCGCGCTCCCTAATGCGCTGCTGAATAAAAATATGATTATATACAGTCGCGCGCATAAGTCACCGTACACTTTAAATTTCTTTGATAACTTTTGACTGAAAAAACCGAATTTTTCACTTTTTCACATGCCCCAACTTTTGGTGTTTCCAGTTATGAGGGTGATTTTCGTTCAAAGGTCTTTCCAAGATACGATGGTAGCATATCCATGGATTATACGATTCATAACTTTTTAGAATATTTGGATAACTTTCTCGCCCACGGCAACCGACAATCCGAGGTCATAAGATTTTCAAACCAAAAAATTACCATGATACCCCCCATCATTAGTCGAAAAATTTGATCTCTCAGAACTTCCTGACTAAATTTTCTTCAGGTATATCTTTGTGTGCTGAATCCGAATTTCGCTATGAGAGCAAATGAAATCGTTAAAGAAAAAAGTTAAAATTCACTATGTCAAAAAGTAGCCGATTTTGAAAATTTATTGACCTTGGATTGTCGGTTGCCGTGGGCGGGAAAGTTATCCAAATGTTCTAAAAAGTTGGGAATCGTATAATCCATGGATATGCTACCATCGAATCTTGGAAAGACCTTTGAACGAAAATCACCCTCATAACTGGAAACACCAAAAGTTGGGGCATGTGAAAAAGTGAAAAATTCGTTTTTTTCGTGCCTTGAAGTCAAATTTCGAGCTATCGTTATCAAACTTCGGGGGTCATCAGGAATTGTGGAAAGGATCATTTTGAGCTTTTGAATGAGCTTCTAGCACGTCTATGAAGAAAAATTTATTTTTTCGGGAAACATCTTTGAGCAATTCTGTAGCCAAAGTGCGATAGAGCAGGAACTTGAAAAACTTTTTATGTGTAGCCCTTCGACTTATCTAAAATATCAGAAAGTTTGGGGTTCAGGGAAAAATCCATTCATGATTTTATTTTTATTTTTTTATTCTCGATTGATTGCGTCTTCACTGTGCAACAACCAGGGAGTTCTGTGATATCCCTATGGCATATACCTAACACTCGGGGGGTATGCTATGACATGTCAGAGGTTGACCCATAAATCTATCGTGAGTCAAAAGTTATCAAAAAAATTTAAAGTGTACGGTGACTTATGCGAGCGACTGTACATAGGTATGAATATAATATAAAAATAATATATAATATAAATATATGAAATAGTACCTGTTTGCGTGCGATTCTGGGCGACGCCGTCATCATTCCATCGACACCCGAAGATGACGCTGTCTTTGTGGTCTTTGAGCGCGGCATACGGCTCATCCGCCCAAAACCTTCCAGCGATTGTATGTTCTGCAATGTTTTTTTCTCTCTGGAACTCCTTTGGGTCATCCGAAGATGGATAGCATTGGCTTAGCAGAGATAGAAGGTCATTTAGAGTGCAGTCTTTGCCCTTTGTCTTGGCTGTTTGCAGCATCTTGAGATGTACATCCGAGTTAAATGCTTGCTACCTCTAGTTTCCACTTTCTCCTTCACTTTTTGCCGATTCCGAACGACATTTTTGGAAACGATTGCTAACTGACCTCAGCATGACTTGAACGCCGCGTGGGGCGAATTTGTGGTGAGAGACGAGAGCATGATAGAAGAAGAGCCCATTGCCAATGCTGTGAGGGAGGAGGCACGTCTGGAAGGAACTCTTGATTACTGTATGCAAAGAAAACGACTTACTGCAAAATTTAAGCCGCATTTGTCGGGATCGAATTCCGGTAGTGGCTCATCGCAGATTTGTGGAGCAGTAATTGGCTGGTACGAGTAGGCCGGGAGAGCGAAGGCAAGAAGAAGAAGGGAGAAAGATACAAGCATTCGTCCAGAAAATTGCTTAGAAGACATCCATCGCGAGTGTTACGGAAAGAAAGAAGAAATCGAGCTCAAATTAGTGATGACAAATCGGCATCGACTCTCATCTCGGAGTGATCTCTAAATGGTCAGAGAATGGATAGAGCACGCGAAACGAGGAGAGTCAAATGCGGTTTTGTCATCACTAGCTCAAATGGTAGAATGACGAATACTGATTACAATGGCATTCTCTTCCTTGAAATGTTGCTCACCATTTTATCTCTTTCTCCTATCTCGTACATTCTGTACTAGATAGTTAAAACACCTTCAGTGGTGTATGCTAAATAAATATATAAATAAATAAATGAATTTTATCTTTGCCACATCAGTAGAGATTAGGGATGCCTGATCGGGAACGGGAAACGGGATCCCGACTTTCGCTCAAGGGAGGCGCGCGCTTGCGCAAATTACCCGACATTTCAGAGAGAGGCAAGAGTGAGGGAACGGGATCCCGAAAAAATTTCGGGATCCCGACTTTTTCACGCGTCTCTCCCTCATTTTTCACTACCAGAGACCCGCACATTGCGCACTAAATTGCCGATATCTCCGTTTATTTTGAACTTACAAGGACCCCGTTTTTTTCACAAAGCACCGGAAACTATCGCTTGTTATCATAACATTTTGACCTAAGACCGTCCACTCACGAGGAATTAGCCCTCCTCTCGATTGTCCCTCTAAGTGCCCCTTTTCGGCCGTTTTGGAAGTATTGCACACTAAAAACGCAATAACTCGGTTTGTTTTCATGTTACAAGGACCCTGTTTTTTGAGAAAGCTCCGAAAAACATCTCTCATTATGATGCCGCTTTGATCTAAGACCGTCCCCCCACGGGGATTTAGCCCTCCTCTCGATTAGCCCTCCAAGTGCTTATTTTTCGGCGTTTCTGGACCGATTGCTCACTAAAATTGCAATAAATCGGTTTGTTTTGAAGCTACCAGGTTCCCGTTTTTTGAGAAAGCACCGAAAAACACCTCTCATTATGATTCCGTTTTGACCTAAGACCGTCCCCCCATGGGGAATTAGCCCTCCTCTCGATTGTCCGTCCAAGTGCCTCTCCTCCTCTCTCCAGTCTCTCTAACCCGTCGCGACTAGCGCGCGCCCTCTCGATATCTCGAAGCTCCGTTCCGCCAGAGAAAGCTCAGCGAGAGGTGCGGGAAAAGTCGGGATCCCGTTCCCTCCCCCTCGCCTCTCTCTGAAATATCGGGTAATTAGCGCAAGCGCGTCCCCTCTCGTCGGGATCCCGTCTCGAGACCGATCGCGCGCGATACAAATCGGGATTCCCGAAACGTCAACACTAGTAGAGATGTAATTGGTGAGTGATGTTCTCTATGTGGAAGTCGAGAACTAATGCTGGTTTATTCGTAAACATCGGATGAGGAAACACATCTTTTATCGACACATCGGCTTCCTATCCCTCGATATTGACTGCTCTTCCGACAGCACTTCCCTTTGTCGTTCGCGCACCCTTCTTCCTCTCACTACGATCAATGGCGTAAACACCTTCCAGCATCACATTGATCAATTGGTCCGAGAAATGAGTGCGGTCCACTGAAAAAATGCGAAAGGTTAGTATTAAATCTGAAAATCAACTCACCATAAACGGAATCATTAGGAATAAGTTCATTGGTATGGTGCTCGTACATTTCTTCCAAGCATTACACAGCATTTCGGATAACAAACGCATACCATTTTCCCGCCTGAAACACCTTTTTAGGTCATATGCTTTCAATAATTATGAAGATAAGTGGTGACAAATCGGCATCCGACTCTCCTCAATTAGCGTGCTCTCTCGTTTCTCTGACCGACAGTATGCGAGATGAGGAAGATCGATGCCGTTTTGTACCACTAATGAAGATTTACTGCTAACGGGAGTGTGCCGAATTATATTTTTGGTTTCATAATTTTTACTTCAAATGTATATTTCTCAGAAAAAAATATCGAGAAAAAATATTTCAGAAGTTCAGGTTTCAGAATTTTTTATATGAGAAATTAAATTTTAAATTTTATTTTATTGAAAATAAATTTCCAGAAAAATATGTTTTAAAAACTGAGTTTGAGATTTTACTTCCCGAAACATCATTTTCAAATTTTTTTTTTGAGAAGTCGTTTTTCAGAAAATGACCAGAACCGGTTAATCGGCAATCAGGTTACGATATCCCGGAAATTGATTTTCGAATTTATTATTTCCTGCTGTATTTCTAAATTTCATTGTTTTAACTATTAGTTTCATCTTTTTATTTTTCATCTTTCAACCGAAGCTAAAAAAACATTAAAAAATAAAGGAAACGAGTTTCTTTGATTGAAGTTCTCTATTTGCCGGTTCTGGTTATATTCTGAAAAATGACTTTTCAAAAAATATTTCAACGTGCGATCTTCTGAAAAACTTTTTTCTGTATATTTTACTTCCAAAAGCTGTTCTTCTCAGAAAACATTTTTCAAAAATGGGTTTATGAAAAAAGTGCTTCTGAAATGAAATTTACGACTTATTTTTTTCTGAAAAATAATATTCTCAAACCGAATTTATGAAAAATTAATTCTCAGATGAGTATTTATGAAACCAAAAATATAATTCGGCACACTCCCCTGCTAACCACATACAGCGCTTACATCTCTTTCATTCGCAGTGAAATTGCTCGTTCGCACTTTCGACGGTCGTTCGCTCATTGTTTTGAGGTTATCGAAGAGTGTCTTCTTTTCGTCGATGAGATTCAGTTTCGTTAGATTGAATTCGGGTGCGGTGTTTTGGGCAAACGCGTAGACGAGTGTGATCAATTCCCCCGATGATTGAGCGGTTTTGTTTGCTTCTGAATTAGACTTTGAAAGGTAGCACAACAATCAGTTGTCCAATGAGAAATCGACGGCTCTGACCACGAGAGAGCACGAAGAATGATGAGAGCGAGGATTACGTATTTCGCAACTGTTTTTATCATTCAAAGCCTATTTCGAATACAGCAGACTAGATCCCAAAGATTGAAGATGAGTTACCTAGCACCCTCCACCTCACCAAGTTCGGTAAGGGTCTCATTAACACCAGGAGGGAAGATCTCTTCCCAGCGCTTCGTTGCCGTTCGAAGAATGATAATAGTGGTTTTGGTCGCCTCAAAGAGATGTATGATATTTAATGAGGGATTAATATTATAATTATGACACGAACCTGATTTACTTCTTTCGTGAACGGTTGAGTAATGCCTGTTACTCCGCAGCCCACGGAAGGGCGAGGAACGACAGTGGAAGCGAGACATAATAGAGCGATCAGGAATAATGCAAGCATGGCGTTGATCTGATTCCCGAAAGCAGTTTTCCGATTTATACCGATCACTGAAGTGTGTTTAGAGGAAGATAAGATAGGATAATATTTTATATGTGCTCTTGTCGAGCGGAGAAATGCCAAGTATATGTGAGCAATGGAGATTCCTCTACGACACACAGTCAACTGATCAAGAGTCCGATAAAAAAGCTTTTATAAACAACTATGTGAATCATCGTCCGGAGGTCGATGGGCAGAAATAGGAGAGGGGATTTGTTGACTCGTCATCTTTTGCTTCTCGGTTATTGTTCCCGCTGTTGTGATTGCTGTCGAGTAAGTCGTTCATGTGAATTTAATAATGCATCTTTATGTGTCTCAGGCACACAAACACGATCAATTCCCGAAAAACGTGTGGAGTTGAAATCTACCGAATAGGTCATATCATTTTGTGCGGTGTGAGGATATGTTTTTAGAAATTGCTCTCCAGTAATCGACCATACTGGACCGTCCGATCTACTTCCAGTATCCACAAACTCGGAGAATGTTTTCGGAGCGCCGAACATCTTGCCGAGATTCACAATGGGGTTTTGGGAACTGCAAATAATATTGTTCGAATGGACAACAAGAACTTTTCTACAATAGCTAAACTTCGTGCTGAAGGAATATCCTGCTCACTAGAGATGTCAAATCTAATCCTCGCTATTGTTCCTATCAACTCAAGTACTTGAGGTGAATGAATGACTTGAACCTAAGTGCTTTACTTATCTGAGTGGAATTGTGAACTGGTTTGACATTCCCACTACTCACTCGACGTCGCATGGATGGAGTATGGCGACGAAATTGACTTTTAGAGGGTGATACGCATCGAATGTTTCGTGTAGTTCAGCGCTGATACGAATTCATCGGACAAAAGAATTGTGAAAACTAGGCCAAAAGAGTTTTCTCACTGCTCAACGATAAACTGTTTCTTAGTGTCTCACCAGTCGAAATAGTCACGAGCGGCAAGCTGATCGTCCCGAGTGACGATCTGGAATCGTTTTCCGGTGTAGCGTGTTCTGTAGACCAGAAACGCAGTCTCATTATTTTTCGCACGTATCCATTGAACCTCAAATTTCAGCTTTTGAACAGACCTAAAAGTAATGAATTTTACTTGAGTTCTATCGTTAAAGTGCGCGTTGCATTGACAGAGATTGGAATGGACGACGACGAATTGATCACTACAATTGGTTAAAATTGCTTTGATATTGAGGGGTGTGCAACTTGGTATTTATTTTCTGAAGTTCGTCTAGTAGCAGAATCGCGTCATCTCGATTAGAGTTAGTAGAAGTGTCAACTTTTGTAACGATAATGTTTTTGACTACATCTTTCATCCAGTAAGCTGTCTTAAACGCACAAATATTAAATAATCAGAAAGAATACAAGATAAAAAGTTTTTTACGTTCATCATTTAAAAAACGCTGTCACCGAGTTTGCATGAGCATGTATAGAGACCGCAAGGTGATCTACCAAATTGCTCGCACCGATCCAAATGTGTGCTCAATACCTTGGTCTCGGTCTGAATAACATTTTTGCTTTTTAGAGTTTGTCTCTATCTCATCTCCCAGTCGAGTTATTACATGAAAACCACGCGCGCGCGGGCAATGGAGAGGAGAGGGAAATCGGACGAGAGAGAAAAAGGGAGGAGCCTCTCTCGCGTGTGTCTCTCTCGCTCCCCCCGCCCTCTCGCCCCTCTCCTCTCGCGCTCGAGTGACAATTCAGAGAAAAATATTAAAATTCCTCTAAAATACAAATTAAGTAAATTAGAGTGGCGGAGCTGTGTACGATCACTAGAAACCATTTAAACGGCAATTTTGGAATCAAAATCGTCGATTTGACCTACTAAAAGTTGACCATTCATGTTCCGCCACTCGTCATTTGTTAAGAATCTTGAGAGCTATCGAAAACGCTTTTGATCGCATCATTTGGTTGCAAACCCGGATTGTCGCTCCGATGCGCAGGTTTTAGGCGATTCCCTATCCCCTCTAAAGGGGCGGAGCTTGCGATCTCTAAGCATGTATGAATTCCTTAGTGAGTTCATCCACTTTCTGTCGCATTATAAGAATGTGGCTGGTGGCATTGAAAGCAAAAAGATCGTTGAATCTGAGAAAATTCTAACTCTAAAAACCTATAATTATTCTTACTCATCGACTAGGAGTTGGACATCGGTTTCGTATCTCTCGTATTGGGCAGACACGTTGAGCAACCATTTTCGAATCTTAAGGAATAACCCATATTTCCAAACCATCCCAGCTATTTTTCTCACCAGAGAGTGACCAGTTGTCAGGCTGAAGTAGAAAGCCTCAATTCGAGTCTGCAATTTGTACAAAATCACTAAAAATAAGTGTTCAATTTCGGTCCGGTAAACTCCATTTCTACATCTAATGAGCTGAAAATTCAGAGTAAGGTAATTAGCAGTTCCCTAACTCACCAACTTATCCATGAGCATATTGATTCCCTTGTGAAGTTTCTCAAGTCCCTCGCGAGAGCCACCATAGAGGTCGGAATCGGCAAATAAATGCAGCGGGTTTGTTTTGGCATTTTCCACGTGCGTTTTCACTTCTTAAAAAGCTTCATGTTTGTCGAGCACAAGTGTGTTGAGTCAAATGCGCTTACTATAGCTAGCGTACGAGCGTTTGATCCATTGAAATGACGGAACCTCTCCAAGAACTCATCCTTATATGACTTAGTAGTTGGGTTCTTGATTATGTCCTTCATGATTCCTTCTAATGTGTTAACCGGGTTCACCACATGCTAAAGAGATTTTTCAATTTTTTTTTGATTAATTTAATCGCACGATTTGGTAGAGCTTATCATCTAGGTGGCGCATGAGGTCCACCATTTTCCTATCCAATTTGTCAAAGCGCTAAAAGTTCATTTTTCTTTCATTTTTCATTATGCAAATTAGCTCACAACTTCCATTTGTGCTCTCATGTGTGCCACCGCGATCACCGCTGCATTATCATTGACCGCGTCTGCCTCTTTCACGATGGTCCCGACAACGGATATGCATGCCACAATAAATCGTATTCTTGAAGCATTTATTCAAAATAATATTGCTTAAAATCAACTCACTTAGAGCGATTTTAGCCTCGATTGATGGATTCGCTAGAAAGATGAGGTCGATGACTTTCGTTGCGATCGCAGGGTATTGATGAAAGTATTTTCTTTGGTATTAGGTTAGCGCTAAATATGGATCAATTCAGGCACTGGGGCTGCAGATGTAGCATGCTAGTGGAAAAACGTTTAAAACTTGCCAGAGAGGGGTAGGAGGAGAACGAAGATGATGATCATCCTCGGAGGAGGAGCAAAGTTGGCTGATGTTCATGAATGGAGAGGGTGCGCTTAAATAGCGCCATTTTCACATTTAGTGGAGAATTTCACGTGTCTATTCTATCGAAAAATCTCATTTCGTGATTCTCACACTGCTTTGCATTCAACGGACCAATTTCGATAATGCGATTTCTGCTCCGTTCAGTGAGTAAAATTTCGGTTAATGTGTTTTTTTGAAAAGTTTTCGTTCCTGTGTTTAGAGAACATTGCGTAAGATTACTTACCTTCTTGTGTCATGATGATAAAGTATCAGTGTGTATGTATCTTATGTTTCTAAGGGAACGAAATCAATCGTTTCGATGCTCTCCTTTTTGCTCAATTGTTCTTATCTATCTATCACATTCTGCATTTTATGTGATTGTCAATCGGAATTATGAAAATTTCAAAACTGCAACCGCAGATTATGTGTTTCAAAACAGCCAAAAGATAATTGAAATCACAAAATAAAGGGGTTATCAGGCAAAATGCAGAATTGACCGCAGCCACTGATGATTCACCTTCATTCTTATCAGTGGACTGGATCGAACCTGCGAAAATATTTACGTTTTTATCACACGGCCCCAATCTCTGACTCCCTGCTAACCCTCGTAACGACCGTCCCTGTCATTTTGATCACATTAAAGACCCCATCTCTTCCAATCGATTGGCTAATTTCTCGGCGATTTCGTGCTTGCGCGCTATGATTTTCGAAATTTCAGCATAAAAACAGCTGATATGGATGAAGAAATCCTGCAGCCGTTCTGGCTGCAACTCGAGGTTCACCTCCTTCATTCTTTTCTGCCTTATTTATGATATATCAAGACTACTCTTGTCTCGTCCCTGTTGTGAAGAAGACGACTAGTGAATACCTTTAGGAGGATGACGAAGACCAGACTTCACTTAAAATATTTTTGCAGTCCTGGCTAAATGAGCAAAGCCGGGCTCCTGCTATCGATGCGCACACAACGGAAGCAATGTATCAGCAAATGATGAGAGAAAAGGAGCGAATGGAGAGTGAGTGAAGAGAAGGACTCTGTAGGGCACTAGGTCGGATGAGCACCGTCGGATGAGAACCAACCGGATGAGAACCGAGAAAAAATTTCGACTCACAGTTTTTTCTCAGATAGTTTGCTGTACCATGTTGAACTTGCTGAGAGAATAATGGAAGACGAAATTTTTTCGGTTTGCATCCGTTTGGTGCTCATCGGATTGTGTTCATCTGAACTAGTGCCCTCTGCAGTTAGCATAGTGATCATGAGCAACTACGACTCTATACTACATGTCGGCCTCGATTATTATTTTCATTATTATTTGCGAATTTCAGCCGAACATATCGGTGGGAGATTGATCTACAACAGCAACAACGAGCAATCGAAGGATAGTCTGAAAAAGAAGTGAGGATAGCATTTCTTGCACAACTTCATCAGCGGTCTAAATCACTTTAGTGATGGCAAATCGGAATCCGGCTTTCCTTATTTCGCTCGGGATCATGTTTTTCTGATCGGCGAGATTGCATGCGAAATTAGAAGAGTCGTTTCCGCTGATTATTCTCAATTTGCAGGTTTCGCTGCCTCGCTCTCTACTACTACTCTGTTCTGCAGGAATATCGGAGTTTCGGACGCGTCGTGACCTCGTGAGCAAATTCTATTCAACCTTTCTCTCTCTCTCTCTCTCTCTCTCTCTCTCTCTCTCTCTCTCTCTCTCTCTCTCTCTCTCTCTCTCTCTCTATTTTGCACACTTGCTCGTCGATCAGGCAGACCATAGTGTGCAGAATGGAGAGAGCCAATATACATCACGATGTCACAGATCCATCATTCGCGATTGGCCAGCGACTATTCAATCGGCTGAACCAGGAAACGAGTGAGTTCGTAATTTTTTGCCTAGTCCTTTGTCACGTTTGCGCAGAACTATCAAACACAATTAAATTATACTGTAGCTGTTTGAGTGTTTTGTTAGCCGAGGATCTTCGTCTGGATTGCTTACGATTGACAAATGAGGTCACTGATCGGACCGGAAGTGAACCGAGTGATCAGCCCACTCTGCAGAGCGACGTACACACGGGACCGCGCGCCCTTATCAGTAACGATGAAAGCAGATGGCAGCTCGATCCGGAAAGACGGAGATAAATACGTGATGAGGTGAGAAGAGAGCCAAAGGACTCAACAACATGGGTTATGGCCATTCACGTGGCAAGCACGTGCCTCAAAAAGTGTTGATATATATTGATATTAAACTATACAATGAACACTGAAAAAAACTCATTTCCCTGACCAACAAGCATCGAAAAAAGCGTACACTTACCTTTTAAGTAACCGATATTCGCAGGGTACTCGCACTGGAGGAGCGGGACATCGGAACGCTGTTAATGAGTGCACATTCGGAAACTGAACTGCTTGCTTTGGACGATGATGGGTTCCGTTCACCGAGAGTGAATATTTTTAACTCTTGCGTTTCAGTGAAGAGGGCGACACGTATGCGTACGTCGTCGAAATGAGTAAGGAAGGCGGTGGAAACAAGCGGAAGGTGAGACTATCCAGATTTTTAAATTGATGCAGTTTGTCCTCTCAACAGACATCAGGCATCTACCAAAAATGATAAAATGCAGGCTTCTTCAAATGAAACAGATACCACCAAGAAGTCCAGAAAAACGAAGGGACAAAATGAAGAGAAGAGGTATAACGAACGTACTCATCGTTGTGGTTTCTATGTAAGTTCCCTTTTACTGTTGGAATCGTTCTTCATTTGAGTATTGTAGAAGGTTTCTATTTTCTCACTGCGTTTTGCTGGCATCGCGCCAAAACGAATTCCCGTCGAGACCTCTCTCGCACTCTCTCACTTTCGCGTACATCTCGCCATTTCTCTGACCCTCTCTCTGCTCTCGCTCACCCCGTGTAGAAGGTCGTGTTGTCTAGCCGTTGCACGACTTAGCTTTTGGGAGAGGTTGATGGGTGGCCTTTTGCAACCTCTCCCAATATGTTGAGCGTCGCCATGCCGCATGCCTTTTGTAACCGACGCAACTTTGCCCACGATAAGTGGTTGGGATGCACAAGGTTTTTAAAAAAAGCTTTTTTTCAGTATCTGCAGAATCAGAACGGCGTACTCGACTTCTATTCGAGCAATCAAAAAGAGGACTTCGTCGATAAATACTCGAAGAATGTTGCCTTCACTATCAACAACATCGTAGGTTGAGTTGAATTTATTATTTTCAAAATAATAAATTTCGAAGTGTTCGCAGAATATATCAGGAATTGCAGCGGGTAATATGTGTAGCTCGAGAATGCCGAATCACAACAGTTGTAGTAAACACAAATTCAATTGCAGTCCATCTTCGATCCTACTATCCCTCGTCCTTCCATCACGCAGAAATACATCATGAAGAGTCACTTTGAGTTCCACTTCATGGATCATTCCGCGAACACATTCGCCGTCAAAACGGTCCGATTGTATTATTAGAAGGCATGGAATGAACAGAGGGTTCCAGGTGGACAATTTCACGGAAGAACTTCACAGAACGTTGACCTACGAGGCTCCTGTGAAATCGATGAGTTTCGAGGTGAGCTATACAAATAATATTTAAATAATTAAACAAAACGGTAGGCCTCTTCGAACACCTCGACGCACTGGGAGAAAACGATGCCCTTCATCTGGAGTATACAAAGGGAGTACTATCAGAGAAGAAACGAGCTGACCCAAGTCGAAGTAAGACTTCATGCTTTTGAACGCAGCAAGCTTTGTCGAATGTCGCTATTCATTGCTTCAAAAATTACATCGAACAATCATATGCGAGACACGCTGAGATTTAAAACATATGCCTGGAACTAAGGGCAAAAGTCGATTCGAGGGATTAGCTCCATATTTCTACAGGAGGTAGTGCTCGGTAAGGTAGGCAGGTTGACCACCGTGGGGCAGACCGCGACTCGTCCGCAGCGCGTTGGAGCGCGCGAAATTCGAAATTTGACGAATTTTGAAAAATTAATTTCTCGCTCATTTCTTCTCCAATTGCTTCGAACTTGATACCAATAAATAGCTATATTCATGGACATCATTTCATGTGTTGCTTATAATCTATGAAAGTTTCAGATTCATGGCGAAATTACAAAATCAAAAATTGATTTCACTCGCAAATATTAACGCATAGCCGGGGGCATATTTATTATTTAATAATATGTTAGATATTTTAAATATGAATGAATAATGACTAATAAAAAAAATTTACTAATAAGATGAATGAAAAGGAAATTTGAGATTGCACGATTCTGAAGAAAAAGCTTTTTGTAGATGGAAATGCTATCTACAAATTTTACGTTTTTGCATCTAAAAAAAATTTTTCTTCAGAATCGTGCAAGCTCAAATTTCCTTTTCATACATCGTATTAGTAAATTCATGCAAGATTTATGGCAATTAATCGTATCACTGCTTGCATGGGTACGCCGTCAAAGCGAAGAAATTCAATTATTTGCAGTACCCTAAAGCAGTTTTTCTCAAAATTCGCCCCTCCGGTACGCAAAAAAATCGATTTTTGTTATCATTATTTATTCATATTTAAAATATCTAACATATTATTAAATAATAAATATGCCCCCGGGTATGCGTTAATATTTGCGAGTGAAATCAATTTTTGATTTTGTAATTTCGCCATGAAGCTGAAACTTTCATAGATTATACCCAACTCAACAAATGATGTCCATGAAATGAGCTATTTATTGGTACCAAGTTCGAAGCAATTGGAGAAGAAGAAAAAAAAATTCGCGCGCTCTAACGCGCTGCGGACTCTCTGAGGAAAGTTCTAGAAGGTTCTCTGAAGAAAGTTCTAGAACCTTCCAAAACTTCCCAGAGCACGGGAAAAGGGGGATAAGAGAGATTTCGTCAAAGAAACTTCCAGAACTTTCGCAACATTCCCGAGAGAGCTGGGAGAGGAGGAGACAGATGACGCGCGCCAAGTCTGCCAGTGGCTTCCCCCGTCGTAGGCGGGGGAAAGCCGCTGGTATATCAGATTCGAGAAACGCTATATAACTTCAGCTTGCCAGTAAGGACGCGCTGATTTGGATCCATGTGAAGGAAATGATTCGTAACTTCATCAACATTCGCAGCGATTATACCGCTCGATTGTGAGTTTAAAACGTATGTTCGGCAAAGCGTGGCGAAGAAAACTCTTCGAACTAATTGTATCCTTCTCTCCATTCTGCACACCAGTTAGACAGGCGAGAGCGTGTGCAAAATGGAGAGAGCGCAATTTTCCTACCCGACGTCACCGGAAAGTTGCGAGATTCCAGATTCACTGACGCCGAGACTCGAACAGTGTCGAAAATGATCCTCACCCATCGGCTTGTCGCTATCAATCGATGCTATTCGACAGGGGGAGAATGGGCATTGAATGAGCAAAATGCTGAAGAGCAGAAAAAGGTTATATTCTTGATCACAACCACCATAATTCTTACTTGTCAGATCGCTGAGCACATGATGATAACATATCCTGTAGCAATTAAGCAAGGTGAGCAGGCGCAATTTATGCTTTCTCAAACGTGAAAATAAATTAAAGGAAAAACGTTCACGCAATCTATCTACAGAGAGCTCTATAAACTCAAGATTCAAGACGATCAAATCGTCAAACTCAGCGATTTCACAGACCCCCTCATGGTGAGATCATCGCCCCCTTACAATATAGTCATTTTGCGATTGCAGGATTTGTCCGGTCGTGTTCCGGTACAGTCGGCGTCACTGTATTCGTGGCTGCACGGAGTGACGGAGGTTCGGGGTTCTTCACCAGTTCAAATGGTGCTAGGTCGGATGAACACCGTCGGAAGAGAACCAAACCGGATGATAACCGGAAAAAAATCGACTCCCAGTATTTTCTCAGATGGTTCTCTGTACCATAATGAGCTAACTGAGAGAATTCTGGAAGACTTCTGGAATTTTTTCGGTTCTCATCCGCTTGGTTCTCATCCGACGGTACTCATCCGACCTAGTACCGTTCAAATTGTTGGAAGACATTATTCAGATGATCGGCGGAACTTGGCTTCACAAAAATCCGAGAAAGTCTGTGGAGATGTTCAATAGGCAGTGAGTTTCGAAGGAACTTGAAAAACGCAATAACACTTGCAATATTCAATAACCAGCGGTTTCCCCCCGACTACGTCGGGGGAAAACCACTGCCGGTGTTCGGCGCTTCGCGCCTCTGATAAGCTTAGTTCACTTAAGCTTAGATTGTGTGTTGGCAGGACGCCCAAACCGGACATACACACAGACACACACACAGACGTTTGCGCTTTATATATATGTATAGATATTAATAATAATAATATTCCCAGGAGATCACTGGCCTAGCAGTGATCTCCCGCGAGCCCAGTCTAGAAGTCGGGATGAACCTTTACCTTTTTACCTTTATTCAGCCTGATTACTCTTCGCAGCAGAGAATCGGCCGAGCGCATCATCGACGCAACTATCACGTAAAATTGTTCTATGAATTCGTCAAGTGTCCGGTGCTGAATTTCAGGAAATGCCGTCAGGAGCAGAAGCCAGTGAAAGCTCTCATGATCCGAGTGGACGAGAGGGACCATAACAAGCTGATGTTTCATTGCATAACTCCGATCGCTGTGCCGAAACAGCGCAGCCTGTTTGGATCCATCTGTGCGAAGGAGATCAAGGAGAAAAAGTAAGGATCCAGTCACACTTTTTCATATTTTTTCTCGTATTTTCATTGTTGTACTTAGGGCTGTAAGTGACAAACTGTTCTTGTGTCTCAAAGGCGCTAAGTCGGATGATAACTGAATGGATGAGAACCAAAAAATTTCAGTATGATCAATATGATGCACAGAACCATCTGAGAAAATACTGGGAGACGAAGTTTTTTTTGGTTCTCATCCAGTCGGTGATCATCCGATCATCCGTCTCAAAATCCGTGCAAAGAAAAGACGCCTAAACGGGGGTTTGCATCTCACTTATCATCTCAATCAGAGCTCTATCACCCTCGGTGGCTGCTGGCCATTTGCAAGCTGCCAAATACGACGGAGTTGTGTCCAAGACGGACGGCAAGATGTGTGGACTGTATTCGCTCCTGAAGAAAGGCGCCCTGATCGAATTCGATCAAATTCTCGCGGTGAGCATTATTTCAAGGCGCATATCAAAGATTTCACGAAACGAAAGGTGACACGGAAAGGATCGTCTGGTGATTGTTCTATTTGTGCTGAGGTGTTAGCTGTTCAAGCTTGAATATGTGACACTAGGTATAAAATGATAACTGACCGGATGAAAACCAAAATTTTTTTTGTCCCTCTGTATGTTCGCAGTAGGGGCATTACGGTACTGATAACCAGTTTTTCAGAAATTCTTAATGAAATTTTACTGAGATTCTACTAAAAAAAAGAATAGGTGAGTGATAGTCAGGTTCAATTCTCGGCTCTCTCCATTCTGCACACTCGTTGTTCTGAAAAGAGCGATTTCACAGGGAGATGACATTATTATTTGGTGATCATCGGGTATCATTCGACTGAACATTTAATGGGGAAAATTCCGCATTTGCAAAACAATTTGGATGTTGATTTTCTGCTGTTGCATTCACATATGATCGCAACATCGTTTCAGGCTCCAACACCGGAAGAAGCGAACGTGATCAGCCTATTCATGCAGGGCACTCAACAGAAGCGACAGACCGGTTAGTGGCTATTCATTTGCTATTATGTATTCATTATTCATCTTTAGAGACCACAGGCTCCGCCCACCTGGAGGGAATAGAGATTATATTATTGTCAATTTGATTGTTTTTTTTTTTCAGCCTACTCATACGATCTCGCTCCGGCGGAAATGGAAGAGAATGAGATTGATCCCATCATCGGGCTACGGTGAGCTTACTCTTCAGATAATTAGTAGAGAAAAATGCAGTTCATAGCCTTCATCAGACAGAGATAGGGAAAACATTATGTCAGGCGTTTACGAGTGTGATCCTCTTAGTGATTGAACGTTATGGAATCACTTATCTACGGTAGATGAGGTTTAGACAAAAGTACCATGTTTTCAGCACAACTCAGAAAATTTATAGCAATATGGGAACGGTCTCAAAATTGGTTTGAAAAAGTTCCTAAACGTCTCATCACCATCTGCTAAACAAATATCTCGATGGGTATTTAATTGAAGGGAGCGCTCGATAGTAAGCACGCTGCAAGACGAGAGAATTTCGATGGCTCCAACCGACACTCTGACCATCCCCGAGTTTGATGCATTGACGGTGAGAAGGTTTTTAGAAATTATTCCTGGATGTTTACCAAAATCCTATCAAAAAAAGAATATGTGAGTGATAGTCAGGTTCAATTCTCTGCTCTTTCTCCATTCTGCACACTCGTTGTTCTGAAAAAAGCGATTTCACACTCACTACTATGGCCGTTTGACTATCACATACTGAACTATATTGTAGTCTCTCATAGTTGTTCGAAAAATCAATGATCAACCTTCAGCAAATTTATTTTCTAGCTCATTTAGAATCTCTATTTGCGCTCACAAACCGATGTGATTGGATGCGGAGGTCGATTTTTATTCCCGCATTCCTATTCTCAAGATTTGAAAAGAGATGTGTTGGTGATAAAGATGAACGATTAGAGAGTTCGTATCACGGCGTTCTACATGGGGTGAGCGAGAGAAGAGAGAGCGGTCAGGGGAATGAGGTAGTACACGAAAGTGAGAGAGCGCGAGCGAGGTCTCGACGGGAATTAGTTTTGGCCCATTGCCAGCAAAACGCCGTGAGCATCTCAGATGTCTGAGAGCGCGGTATCCTCGGCTGATGCAAAGCCGAACAAGAAGAAGATGGTTCGCAGGAAGAAAACGCAGGCCACGAGCGCTCCCAGCAGCATCGAATCGGTGAGTGATAGTTGGTTTTTTTTCCTTCTCTCTTTCCGCTCAAGGTGTGCAGAATGGAGAGCCTGAGCCGAAACCGTGTGTGGCCTGTGTGGCCTAGCAGTGTACTCCCGCAGGACTTGTTCGCCTAGATTAGCGGGAATCTTTTGCTTTTGTTACCTTTTAGACGACAATACTAGTGAGTGTAATCGCTCTGGGATTGACGAAAGATTCGAAATGTCATTAACAAATTGTGATTTGCAGCAGCTGCAGCAGTCGCCGGCCGAGCATCCTACGCAGCGCTTGCAGCCAGTGCAGCACATACCTCCGCCGCAACATGCTATTCCCATTCATCATGCAAACCAGCCACCCCAGATGTATCATGCCCAGCAAGACCCGTACTTACATCAGACGCAAGATCTGCCTCCCTCATACTTTGAACGTGAGCAGTGCATGCAGTCTCAGATCATGCAGCAAGGACCCATGAATCACCAGCAGGGACAGCGTGCTCCGAATTTCCGGCAGTTCCAACACGATAAGAACTCTCAGCAGCAAGCGCAGTACATGCAGCATCCATTTCCTTATCAACAATCACAAGATACAGGAATTCCCTTCCAACACAGCCCACAGCAGGCGCATCAGCACTACCGGCAACAGCAACCCTCTTCTCAATACCAAAAGGCTTCTCAATCGCACCACCTCCCTCGCTACCAACACGACCCGAGCCTGCAGCAGGTGCAGCAGCTGCAGCCGCTGCAGCCGCAGCACGTGGTACTGCAGATCAACGCACAAGTGTATCTCAATCCAGACCAGTCTCAACGGCAGGCAGACTATCCTCACCTCCCCCAAGTCGCCCAGAACGGGACATACTTCAATCAGGATGCGATAGACCCGATGAATTCTCATTTCGACCCAAATTACTCGACAATGTAGTTTACATTTTCTATGTAACTTTTTGTATATGAGAGACAATCTGAGATTTTGAACAAATAACTGCACATGCCTGGAACTAGGAGCAAAAGTCGATTCGAGGGATTAGCTCCATATTTGCACAGGAGGTAGTGCTCGGTGAGGTAGGCAGGTTGACCACCTTGGGGCTGACCGCGACGCGTCCGCAGCGCGCAATTTTGAAAAATTAATTTCTTGCTCAATTCTTCTCCAATTGCTTCGAACTTGGTACCAATAAATAGCTCATTTCATGGACATTTGTTGAGTTGGGTATAATCTATGAAAGTTTCAGCTTCATGGCGAAATTACAAGATCAAAAATTGATTTCACTCGCAAATATTAACGCATACCCGGGGGCATATTTATTATTTAATAATATGTTAGATATTTAAAATATGAATAAATAATGATAACAAAAATCGATTTTTTTGCGTACCGAAGGGGCGAATTTTGAGAAAAACTGCTTTGGGGTACTGCAAATATTTGAATTTCTTCGCTTTGACGGCGTTCCCATGCAAGCAGTGATACGATTAATTGCCATAAATCTTGCATGAATTTACTAATAAGATATAAGATTACTAACACGATTCTGAAGAAAAAATTTTTTGTAGATGCAAAAACGTCTACATCTAAAATTTCTAACATAGTATTAAATAATAAATATGCCCCCGGGTATGCGTAATATTTGCGAGTGAAATCAATTTTTTATTTTGTAATTTCGCCATGAATCTGAAACTTTCATAGATTATACGCTACACATGAAATGATGTCCATGAATATAGCTATTTATTGGTATCAAGTTCGAAGCAATTGGAGAAGAAATGAGCGAGAAATTAATTTTTCAAAATTCGTCAAATTTCGAATTTCGCGCGCTCCAACGCGCTGCGGACGAGTCACGGTCTGCCCCACGGTGGTCAACCTGCCTACCTTACCGAGCACTACCTCCTGTAGAAATATGGAGCTAATCCCTCGAATCGACTTTTGCCCCTAGTTTCCATAATCCTGATAAGAAAAATTGTAAAAAATTTTCTGGTTGGGGCGCGTTGTTGGGGCACGCGCATTTCTCTACCTCTTGCAAAACATCACCTGCGGGCGGGGGTCGAGCCTGCCTGCGTCGGCATGCCAGTCAGACACCATGCCCATTGGGCCAGGGCGGCCTACCACAGGGAGCGCTTGACGGAGACTAGTGGTTGGGGCGCGCGCCTTTCTCTGCCTCTTGCAAAACATCACCTGCGGGCGGGAGTCGAGCCTGCCTGCGCCGGCATGCCAGTCAGACACCATGCCCATTAGGCATGCCGGTCAGACACCATGCCCATAGGTTCGACTCCCGCCCGCAGGTGATGTTTTGCAAGAGGTAATGGGCATGGTGTCTGACTGGCATGCCGACGCAGGCAGGTTCGACTCCCGCCCGCAGGTGATGTTTTGCAAGAGGCAGAGAATGGGCATGGTGTCTGACTGGCATGCCGACGCAGGCAGGTTCGACTCCCGCCCGCAGGTGATGTTTTGCAAGAGGCAGAGAATGGGCATGGTGTCTGACTGGCATGCCGACGCGGGCAGGTTCGACTCCCGCCCGCAGGTGATGCCCGCAGGTCAGTCAGACACCATGCCCATTAGGCCAGGGCGGCCTACCGCAGGGAACGCGGGACGGAGACTAGTGGATGGGGAGCGCGCCTTTCTCTACCTCTTGCAAAACATCACCTGCGGGCGGGAGTCGAGCCTGCCTGCGTCGGCATGCCAGTCAGACACCATGCCCATTGCGGTAGGCCGCCCTGGCCTAATGGGCATGGTGTCTGACTGGCATGCCGACGCAGGAAATTCTTTCGGGGTTTCATGAGCTCTAGTTAGCAAATTCGCTTGACGGAGGCTAGTGGTTGGGGCGCGCGCCTTTCTCTGCCTCTTGCAAAACATCACCTGCGGACGGGAGTCGAGCCTGCCTGCGTCGGCATGCCAGTCAGACACCATGCCCATGTTTAATGGGCATGGTGTCTGACTGGCATGCCGACGCAGGCAGGTTCGACTCCCGCCCGCAGGTGATGTTTTGCAAGAGGATGAGCTAGCTCCTCTCTCCCAATTAGCCTACCGCAGGGAACGCTCGACGGAGACTGGTGGTTGGGGCGCGCGCCTTTCTCTA
Source organism: Pristionchus entomophagus (assembly GCA_036245825.1). Classification (NCBI taxonomy): domain Eukaryota; kingdom Metazoa; phylum Nematoda; class Chromadorea; order Rhabditida; family Neodiplogasteridae; genus Pristionchus; species Pristionchus entomophagus. The sequence goes on from BTSX01000002.1 coordinate 36,747,926, forward strand.
CTTCTTGCAAAACATCACCTGCGGGCGGGAGTCGAGCCTGCCTGCGTCGGCATGCCAGTCAGACACCATGCCCGACTAATGGGCATGGTGTCTGACTGGCATGCCGACGCAGGCAGGCTCGACTCCCGCCCGCAGGTGATGTTTTGCAAGAGAATGGGCATGGTGTCTGACTGGCATGCCGACGCAGGCAGGTTTGACTCCCGCCCGCAGGTGATGTTTTGCAAGAGAATGGGCATGGTGTCTGACTGGTCTCGGTATGATTTTGAACACGGGCATGGTGTCAGCCATCTTGCAAAACATGGTCGATCTTGGGGCTCGAACCGGTGATATAGCGGACTTCAGTCAGACACCATAACCAATACACCAACGCCCATGCGATATGTGGCTCTTTGATAATCGGACACCTCAGCGAACTTGCTATACATGTCGAAGCCGGTCTGAATCACGTTCTCAATGCTTGACGGAGACTAGTGGTTGGGGCGCGCGCCTTTCTCTACCTCTTGCAAAACATCACCCGCGGGCGGGAGTCGAACCTGCCCGCGTCGGCATGGCAGTCAGACACCATGCCCATTATGGGCATGGTGTCTGACCGGCATGCCGACGCAGGCAGGCCATGCCCATGTTCAAAATCTCAGCGTGTCTCTCATATTTCTATAGTACAATTCCCCATTCCCCTGCTGATGAACTTTCAATACATCCGTGTACCGTGTTGCTGCTTTCAACAAGAACAATTCGGTATACATTATTTACAGCTTCAATCAGATAATTCTGCAGCCAGAAAGGACAATCAATAAATGGGGTGGATTACCGTTCGCCAGTCGAACAAGGGGGCAAGCGGGGCTAGGATACGGTATCCGGAAAGCCTACTAAAATGATGCATCTTTACGGAAAAATAAGACAAAGGAAACCAGTCCGATAAACGAACAAACGAAGCATCATGGGAGGCCTGAGTATCAAAGAATGGAGAGAATTTGAGCCATCTTGGGACAGAGAAATAATGCTTAAGGGTAAATAAATTATGCGGATAAATAAATAGAACAAGCTCTTAGATTATTTAGATTAGCACACAAACGCTATTACGCAATCGATGGAACATTAATAACTGATGATAGGTTCAACGGTGTATGATCCGTAAAGAAAGTGATGAAATAATTTACACAAATCGAGTAATATGGGGATATAGGAAGGGGAAAGGAATTGCTACAGCTCACATAAACACAATTCTGGTAACAAAATATCTAAAGGTAGTATCGATTCCTGATCTGGGTACAGAATGGGCGTGGCCTAGAAAGGAAAGGGGGCGGGATCTACTTCATGGATCCATCGTCCGAGGGTGCGCCGTGTGATGACGTCATTCCCGATCCGGGTCGATCTCCCGCATCGCGCACACTCCCATTCTCTTCGTTGGCTGCAAAGGGAGAGATCAAAGATCACATAGTTTGATTTCCGAGTGACAATCGAGTCCAATTGGTTACTCAACGAATCCCGAGTTATTTGCCCTATCCTTGCAACCACAATCAGCCACGTACTTAAGTAAAAAAATTTTTAAACGGATTGATCGGTAGCATGGACAGCAAATCCGAATTTGTTATTGTATCATCTGCACGAAACCTCCACCTACTGGGTTCACAATCAACTCACCATTCTACTTCCCACCATACTCTAATCTACCGTACCCCTTCCCCCAATAACTCACTTCTGAGCGAGTTGTTGCTTCCGAATCGTCCGACCCTGTCCATCCTCATGGCTCCTCCTCCTCCTCCCACATAGCTGCCGTGGCCGCTGCCGCCACTGCCAGACATCATCGTCGATCGACGCTCCGTCTGCAGACGCACCTGAACGAGAGGAGAGATGACGTCATTGAATGGAAGAAGGAGGGGGATGACGTCATCTTAGAAGGGGCAGGCAGAGGGATGGTGTCATCATAGATCAGGACAGTTGAAGTATAGTTAGGGAACGGCGAAATTTCACAGGAATTATCATCATTCGCGATTGCAGAAGTTTTACCCACACCCAATAACGCGAAAGTGACGGGCGTAACAGTATAACAGAGATTTCCCTTGAAACAGTCAAACCCAGTATTGTGTAGCCTGCCTGAATCCGACCGTAACCCCCAATCAGCAGCCCCAATCGATAATCATTTCCCTACAGTACCTTCAACTGCTGATTCTCCCTCTGCACCGTCTCATTCTGCTCGGTGAGCTCCTCGATCGATCGCTGGAGCTGACGCACCTTGCTCTTCTCCTGAAAGCAACATCCATCGATTATTGATTGGGATCAGGGCGATTTAGTATTTACAAGACTATCGTTATTTCGTGGAAGATTAAATATTTCAGCAATATGAAACCTATGAAACACAAGCCTTATCGGTTCGAAAATTAATCGCAATTGAATAAATAAGGCTATGGTCGATAATGGTTTCATTTATATCTACATAGAACCATGGAGTGATTACATGTCATTGAACATCGATGTCTAATAACTTCAATGGAACGAGAATCTTCCTGTTTCAACAATTAACTAAAATATTAAATAAAAATAGTAATTGTGCTCACACTGGACAGACTGTCCTCCAGTTCCTCCAGCGAGCGACGCATCGATCGAGTCTTCGCCTGGGCGCGATCAGCCTGAATATGAGGGAATAAGAGATCGGAGATCAAACAAATCCGTCCACCAACTAATGCAGTCAATCCATACACTCAAAACTACAAACTACAACTAGCACTAGACTCTAGCGTTCCCGGATTGGATGTTATGATACTCTCTCCATTTTGCACATTCTTCGTCTGTCTGTCAGACAAGCAATAGTGTGCAAATTGGAGAGCGCTTCGCTCCGACACCTCTCCCTAGACTCCACTCTAGTCCCTTCTCCCCGTCCCCATGCTCACCTGCTCCTTCTGGTTGTTCGTCTCGAGTCGCTCTGCCTCCAGCTGCGCGCCCACTTCGTTCAGGCGCATCTCCAGACGACGCATCTGAGCAGATAAATATATTAATTAAGTTGAATTCCCTCTTCTTCCCTCTCCCCTCCTCACCTGTCTCGTCAGCTTGCTCTTCTCCTGCTCATCCGCGGCCGCGTTCGCCTCCGACTGCGACAGTCTGCAATCGATCGTATGGGGGTGATACCGTAACCCGTGGCTACCGTACCCGTTTTGCCTTCCTACAGAAAGGCCCACAGATTACGGCACAACACATATATCGATTCCGGGCCTACCGTACCCCTGCAGCATCCCGTCTACAGTACCCCTACCGTACCTCAGCTCAGCGGACGCGAGGGCGCTGCGGAGACGCGATGAGGCGGACGCCTCGGCCTCGGCCACCTGCGCACGCAGCTCGCGCAGTTGCCTGAATTAAATAATTGATTAAATGAAATCTTTTTTTAAAGATAATATCCGAGCTGTCAGTATTCGGTTTCGTACAGAGCACTAGATTCTTCGGAGAACCGACAAAAATGATATAATGCCACCGGTTCTCCACAAATGTAAATGAAAAACGCAAAGTATTGCACCTATCAGTTCACGGTTTCGCGCTTGCTACTCAACACTTCGCATCTCTAATTTTACGTTCCCCCGCTCTTGAAACATAATCGAATCAAAACGCTATAAAAATCCGAAAATTGCATCACCCTTACCTCTCTAACTGCACCTTCTCCGACTCCATCCTCTCGGAGAGCGCGCGCTCCTGCGTGAGATCGGACGTCAGCTGCTCCACCTGCGAACAAGATTTATTTATTTATCGTACACCATTGTGAAGGTGCTTCAACAAGTATAGAATGTACGAGATGGGAGAAAAGTAAGAAGACAAATACGGGAAGATACGTTATCGAATACTAGTAGGCATGGTAAATGATTCCCCCTGCAAGATCCCCACTCGTTTCAACAATTATTTTGTTTTAACGAATCCGCTAGAGAGCCACTAGCCAAGAACGTATCTATGGGTTGAGATAGAAGGGGTGAAGCGCAAAAGTAATGGCACCGAAAATCCTCCAACTTACAGATCCATTGCAGCCTCTTCACCAAATATTCCCCACTAACCTAATCTATCCTAACCATAACCCTTCCCCTTCCCTTCTCCATCCCCCCTCTCACCTGTCCCTGCGCCTTCCTCATCTTCTCCTGCGCCAGCTCGACATTGCCCTGCTCCTCGTCCAGCTGCTCCTCCAGCATCGCAATCCGAGAATCGTATCTGATTACAGGAAGGTATTATTTATTTTATCGATTATTTTGCCGTTTGAACAAGCTTCCACACTCCCATTGAAGCTCTCGCAAATATTTGTGTTATCGGGATTGTCTGAAACGCACACTCCCCTGCCAGTGTTCCACCATTCAATAAATCAACAAAGTAGATTTTACTCGTAAAATAGTTCAGTAAATTTATCTAGTGTAACATCTACTATTGAAACTAGTCATGTTCACCTCCTACATGAACCATGGGAAACTTCAATCAGCATTTTCATAAACAAAACGTTTTTTTAAAAATAATAATATTCGAAATATCCCCACCTCCTCTTCTCCTCTGCTCCGACCGCGCCACCCTTCGTGTATCGTTCGAGCTCGTCACTCAGCTGAAAAAGATAAATCGATAATTGAGAGCCTACCGTACCCCGTTACACGATTATCAGTCAGTCCTCGATTCGCCTACCGTATCCCTCTGCCCAATATACCGTACCTCGTCTCTCTCGGCTTCTGCCTTTCTTCTGGCCGACTGCATGGTCGACAATTGGTCGGTGAGGGCCGCCAGGTCAGACTCCATCGCGCGAAGTCTGAAGGAAATATTGATTGGCGAGAAATAGGAAATTGCACCACCACACCACACAACGTCAATTATCTGTTCAAAAATCGACACGGCGACGTTTCCCACTCCTCTCACCACGCCCCACACCACTACTGTACTTCTTCTCCGTGTCGCGTGCCGCCTGGAGTGCCTCGTCCATGGCTGCGCGTGCCTCTCCTCCCTCGGCCACCGCGTCCTTCGCCTGCTGCTGCGCGCGACGCGCCTGAAGAGCAGGGAAGGGTTACGGTAAGTGGGGAGTGGTACGGTATGCGACAGGATCGTTTGGACACCTTCCATATCCTCTGGATCCACACCTAGCGAACTAATGCAACCGAATCGAATAGGGCGCCCTCTCCATTCTGCACACTGATCATATTATCATCACACTCTTATGATGAGAGTGTGCAGAACGATGAGAGCAATCAATCGATCGATCCGCCATCTTACCGTACCCCTCTCCTCCTCCGCTACCGTACCTGTCTCGTCGCGTCGTCCGCCTTCTGGAGCGCGTCGGCCATGCTCTGCTGCATCGCCTCCACCTGCACCGAGTGATGTGATTATTTTATACTGAGACGACACTGCACGACTATCGCTCAAGAGATCGTATACATTTGCCGCAATGGTGATACGGAAATTGATCACGGTGAGAAGTGTTGTTCATCTTTTTTTTTATTTGCCTCAGAAATGACCAATCAATTACCCCGCTCAAACTTCTAAATGTAAACTATTTCTGCGACGCGAACCCACCATGTTCAATGCTATTTTAATTGGAAACACCTGGAGTGTTCGCGCTTCAGCTCTACTACACTTAATGAAACGGAGACGCTGGTTAATTGTATGTCGGTCCATATTCAAAGAAAACAACAACCAGAATGCCACACTGGTGCAGATTACGGTACCCATGCGGTTATCCTACCACTAACTGCGCCACTCCCCCTCACCTGCAGCTCCAGCTTCTTCTTGGCGCCTGCGGCAGCCGCCTTGGCGCGTCGCTCGGACTCCGCCTCTTCCTCGAGGTCGCGCACCTGGACGAAACGTTTGTAAAATGATTCCATTCTCCCAGAAAATCTCGTTATTGGAACATTTGTATTTGCTTACAACAACAAAAAGAGGACAGAATCAAACCAGGCCTCCATAAGGAATCTGAGAAACATCGGGTCAGACACAACAGTAAAGATCCTCCTCTCTTTCCCTCCTTCATCCACCTTCTTGACGAGACTCCTCTTCTTCTCCTCATCTTCCGTCTCTCTCGCGACGAGCGCACGCTCATACTCCTGACGAGCTGCTTGCGTCGTCACCTGCGAATCCAATTTATTATTTTAATATTTATTAATATAAATATGGTAAATTGTTTATCGGATTCCTTGGCCAAAATCGCATAAACTCAGGAGTAGCTTTTATATGACGCCGTTTGCCTTATTTTCGAGCAAATCTAGTCGGATCTGGCACAGCTCGAAAAGGTCGACTTTCTGAAACATAGTGCTTTGGGGTTATCAAGGGTGCTGAAGACGATGGGCATATTCTTTTTGCCCTGAGAGTCGTCGTTGGCTCCAGACGGCGTCACGTCGAAATCTTATTTTGACGTTCCAATCGGCTTCCGAGAGAGCTAATTTTAGGTGAGAATTTTTCTGGGGTAGAATTGGATGGCGAACACGCCTGTCAAGTTCATTTTTCATGATTATTAAAAATATTTTTTTTTAAATAAACTTTTTGATGTTTGAGTTCTGTGCTTAGCAATGTGGTGATATCGATCCGGCTTGCCGAGAGGATTCTAAATCTATATTTTGAACCAAAACAATCTCTGGCATTTTGCGATAATCGACTCACAGTGTTTCTAGACTGTCAGCGAATAGCCATCTCTCTTGATCTACCGGGCGAGATAGTGGGGGAATGAGAGAGCGGCGAGAGCGCAGAGAGTGCAGGGAAGTATGGATGAGAGGAATAGAGGGGAGGTCAGAGACGCAGAGGTAGATCAAGAGAGATGGCTGTTCGCTGACTGTGTAGAAACACTGAGAGTCGATTATCTCAAAATTCCAGAGTTTGTTTTGGCTCAAAATATATATTTAGAATCCTCTCGGCAAGCCGGATCGATATCACCACATTGCTAAGCACAGAACTCAAACAGCAAAAAGTTTATTTTCAAAAAAAAATTATTTTTAATAATAATGAAAAATGAACTTGACAGGCGTGTTCGCCATCCAATTCTACCCCAGAAAAATTCTCACCTAAAATTAGCTCTCTCAGGAGCCGATTGGAACGTCAAAATGTGATTTCGACGTGACGCCGTCTGGAGCCAACGAAGACTCTCAGGGCAAAAAGAATATGCCCATCGTCTTCAGCACCCTTGATAACCCCAAAGCACTATGTTTCAGAAAATCGACCTTTTCGAGCTGTGCCAATCCTTGCTCGAAAATAATGCGAACAGCGTCATATAAAATAAATTAATGCTTGGCAAGCGTTGGAACCAATATATTTGAACAGGCGCATCTACACATACTGAGCTTTCAAAAGCAGTCAATTGACCTCTTTTGATCTCTTCTAAAATCCCAATTTCTCACCTCGAGTCGCGAGCACTTGTCTTCCGCGAGCTGCACCGCATCCTCCAGCTCCATGATCTGAGAGATTATTGATTATTTAGAAACGCACTCCGCAATGCAATCGAAGTTACCCCGATCACCCAAGCCCATGAAATACCAGTGAAACCACAAATACACTGTACAGATTTTTCGTATAGAAATAAGGGCGTGAATTTAGGCGAATAGGAAGGGACAGGTTGACACTCCCCGCCATCTCAGTTCTTGAAATACCATTGAATCCGCAAATCCTTTCGATAAAATTTCGATTTCTTTCTGATCACAGTTGTCATTGACGGTCGGTTTCTACTGTATCCTAACATATCCCATGACCCCTATTCCCACTAATTCGTGCTGCCGGATCGTAAAGTGCACTCTCCATTTTGCACACTATCTCGCAGGATGGGAGGAACGAGCGAGTGTGCAGAATGGAGAGCGCCGCAACCATGCAACGATCAGGCATCGCTATTAGAGGTGTGCAAAAAATTTCACGCACTCCTCATTTCTCATACTCTCTCGTCTCTCTAATCGACGAGAGAGCATGCGAAATGAGGAGTGCGGGAAATTTTTTGCACACTCCTGATCGCTGTCTCACCAGCTCCTTGGCCTGCGCCAGTTCCTGCTCCATCTTGCGATTCGCCTGCTCCAGCTGGAAGCGGCTCTTGCCCGCGTCGTCCTTCGTCGACGCCTGCAGGGCATAATAGTTATTTGTGAACACAGTATTTCATCACTAGCAACTACTTCACGCGATAGCACTCATTCATAAAGACAGTGAAACGCACAATCAAATGGACGCACAATCAATCAATCTTAAACAAGTTAGTCATCAATCAACACAGTCCCCACTATGTCCCCTCCTCCCTACCGTACTCACCAGATTGTCCACCTCCAGTTGCAGCACCTTCCGCAGTCTCTCGCTCTCGTCCAGTCGGGAAGCCGCCTCTTCGAGTTCGCGAGACAACTGTAATTATTTTAATTTTTGTAAATGTATTTATCAATGATTTAATATAATCTTCTTGCTATTGGATACCAGTAGCACTCGATCCATTCTTGCTATGCAACAACAATCTCAACGTTCCATCACCAGCCACACTCACACTTCGCAATATGCTCTTGAACAATTCGCTGTTTCATGGAACAATTATTCATCGAAATAGGCGGGAAATAAAAACACAATGGGCCTAACTCATTCCCATTTCATTAGCGCCAGACATTCCGTTCATTTTTACGAATCACAATTTTAAATAAAAACTCTCTCCCACTAAAATCTCCTCACCTGCATATTCTTGCTCTCCTGCTCGCGTGCCTTCTGCGCCTCCGCGTCTCGATCAGCTGCGATCTGGAAGAGGAGAGAGATCAAAGATCATCCCTCTTATAACCACTTCCTCATTACTCCCCAAAATCTCCTTTTCAGCTCTCTCCAATCTGCACACTCTATCAAATGTCGGATCGGTGCTAGGTCGGATGAGAACCGAAAAAAATGTCGTCTTCCAGTATTCTCTCAGTAAGTTCAATATGGTAAAGAGAAACATCTGAGAAAATCCTGGGAGTCGACATTTTTTTCGGTTCTCATCCGGTTGGTGCTCATCCGACGGTTCATTCGACCTAGTGCCGTCGGATCGGCGATCGGGATTGGAGTGTGCAAAATGGAGAGATTCGAATCCGAAATGATATCATCACTTCACTCCTTACCCATTCCTACCGTATCCCTCTTTCTACCGTACCTTTCCGGCGGCGGATTCCTTCTCGGCGAGGGTTCCATCGAATTTCCTCGCCCTTCTCTCGCTTTCGCGAATCTGCGCCAGCAGGTTCGAGTTCTCAGTCGACGCGTCCTCTGCCTGTAATTTATTACAATAATATTTTAATTGATTAGACTATGCCATGTTTAAACTGGAAAATGATAAAGGGATCAATGAACTACATATTGCGTAAAAAAATAAGTTATCGGAATGCTGCGGGACAATGGATTTATAAATTTTAGGCATTGCGGATATTTTCTCTACCCGTTAGTCTTTCCCGGTCGAATAGTATCTCTCTCCATTCTGCACACTCTCCTGTCGTCCTAATCGAGTACAGAGTGTGCAGAATGGAGAGAGATCACTAGTCGATCCGCCATCCCTACAGTACCCTCCCCTCACCTCCTGTAGTGCCTTCCTCTTCGCTTTCTCTGCCTTGTCACGAGCGGCCTCCGCCTCTGTGGCACGCGCGTTCGCAGCGTCCACCTGAACGATCACACCTACTGTATCCCCTAACATCATCAATCTACACTCCGCCCTACTCCGCCCTACTCCGTACCTCTCTCTGCAGTTTCTTCCGCAGCTCCTCTGCTCTCTCGCCCGCCTCCTCGTCCAGTTTCTTCTTGGCATCGGCGAGTTGCGATTTGACCAGAGCCAGATCCTGAAGGGAACATATACCGTAATCTCAGGGTTACCAATCAATGAAATGTCGGCTAGTGGACCAGCGCCCAATTTGATGAATGGTCAATTTTTAGGGGGAAATCTATAGAAGTGACTAGTGTGACCGAGATTATTTCGTGTCCCTTCTTCACAGACATCACTCCGCTCGGTAACCGCAATCTCACGGGCCGCTACTAACCGACCAGTCAGCCCCTCTCCTTCTTAGGCGCTGCCTACGCTTAGGCGCAATTAGGCTCCGCCCCTGATCCGGGGATCAATAGTAGTTCCCCTAACCGTACCTTGTCCATCTTCTCCGCCCTCTGCTCTGCTTCCTCTCTCGCCTCCTCGCTCAGCAGCGTCTGATCCTCGGCTGCGCGCAGTTTCTCCAGTGCCGACTGCAATATTTAAAAGGCAATAAAAAAAATAAAAAAATAAAAAAACAAATGAGCTTTCTATCTAGAGTTTTCAACACCCGCACCGTTCGCGCTGCTGCGCTTTCTCAAATGTAATTCCAGATAGTGGCGCTTTGATTCGACGAGGGCACGGACCAATAAGAACAAATAAACAGTTATTACCTTCTTGCCGCGTTTCTCCTCCTCCCAGCCAGAGCGAGCCTCTTCGAGTTCAGCCTGTGATCAAGATTGATTATTGATTTTGTATGAATATTATTATTTCAATTGGGCTAACATTTGACTGGACTATGCGCGCTCTGGCTTCAAGCATTCATTATCTCCTCATTATTGTAGCTATCAATGATCACAACGTTGCCATTCACCAACATTCATATTTCAGCACACCGACTGTTCCAGTCCCGCCGCCTACCGTACCCCCTCCCCGCATCTACCGTACCTCTAGGGCGAGGATCTTCTTCTGCAGAGTGACCGCAGTCTGCTCGTCCGAGTCGCGAGAAGCCAGCAGTGAATCACGCTCCGTCGTGATCTAAAGAACGATAATAATTTTTCTTGTACCGGTTAATTTTTTATTGTGGCCGTAATCTCATTATCATTGGCACTCGCTCTCAACTCTATTTCTACCAAATTCGGAACATAAATCGTCCTGCTCAAATGAAACAGATAAATCGAGTCCGTCAGGTTCTGTTCAGATAATTATTAAACTCATTTCCCGATTGCCTTCCCCGGTGTGCCTCCCAGCCCCTACCGTATACCTTGGCCACGCGCGTATTCATGTCCTCGAGTGCGACGCGCACGTCTCCCATCTTCGACTGCACGTCGGCCAGCGAGGTCTCCGCCGCCTTCCGACTGCAATTCTAGAGTTACGGTAGGCAGAAGAGATCGAATTGCGGGTGACTGTCTCTCCATTTTGTACACTTTCTCAATCTGTCGAGAGATGAATAGAGTGTGCAAAATAGAGAGACGATGACCAGTATTTCGAACTAGGCTAGCCCACCACTATGCGATGCGCAGTAATATGAGTGACTACCGTATCTTTCTTGTCCCTACAGTACTCCCCCTTCAATCTACCGTAACCCACCGTCTGTCTGCCTCAGTCTTGGCTGCAGCAGCGGTCGCCAGCTCCTGTCGCAGCGTCTCCGAATCGGACTCGGCCGCCTGGCGGAGCTTCTCGAGCTGAAGTGAGAATCGTTTTTAAAAAATTCATAGAAGAAACATTGCCACTGTGTCCTAACCAGTAATAATAATCACCCGTGTAGCGAAAAACACCTAGAGTTATTTTTGAAAATAAAAAACCTTTTAAGAATTATTTTAATGAATAGAAAATAAACGAACAGCAGCCTTCTCCCTCTTGAGCGCGGCGCACTCCTCCTCGAGTGCCTCATTCGACCGGGTCATCTGAGATTTAACATAATTAATGAGAATTAAATAATTAATTAATTAACCTTGTGCTTGAGCTTCTCCGTCTCCTCGTCATTTCGCTTCATCTGCTCCTCCATCTGTTTCTAGAATAGAATTTATAATTATATTGTACTCACCAAGCGCCATGAATCAAAGAACCAGCTACCTCAAAAATGCGCCCACCGCAACATCAATGTGCCAAGTTCATCAAAATCAGAAACACGGGTATCATATCCCAATGCGCTCGATTTTTTCGTACGTTATTAACATGTTTAACGATTTAACTAAGCGATCACGTTCCTTCTACAACTGTACTCCCCTTTCATAGCGTCATCTACACTCTACCGTATCCCTCCCTACCGTACCTGGAGATTCGCGTATTCCTCCTCCCTCTTCGCTCTCAGCAGCTGGTTAGTCTGCGTCTTGTCCTGGCTCTCCTCGAGTTCCTGAGAGAGAGATCAAAGATCAGACCACAAACTACAGAGTTCAGAGATTATCCGCACCTGCTTGAAGCTCTCCAGCTCCTCCGACATGTCCATACGGTCCTTGTCCGCCTTCTTTCTGCAATTAAATATTTTAACGAGTGATTCTTCAATAGCAAATCCGCAGCCCCGCCACGCCATTTTCACAGAAAACTGAAGCCCATAAGAGGCTGGTGAATTTTTCTTCAAGCATTGGTCTGCTTGGAAGATCACAGTTTCAGCCACAATAATTCATCTGTCCCACACCTGAGAGCGCTTTCCTCTAGAGGCGACCCGTCCGTAGACTCCGCCCCCTGTCTCTACTCTCCCTCGCGTCTCTCTAACCCGGCTTGTCTAGCGCGCGCCATCTATTGGTAAACAAGACCGAGAGGAGGGGAGAGTGACGCGGCGACCCGTCCTCTCTCTCGAGAGAGAACGGGTCGCCGCTGCCAGAAATTCCTTTAGAGAAAAGAGCGTTCAGGTGTGCGCGCGCTAGCCACTCCGGGATAGAGCGAGGCGAGGGAGAAGGGGAAAAGGGGGCGGAGTCTCTTCCCCCCGCCGTGCCCATCCCGCTGCTCACCTCGCCTGGAGTTGTTTGTCCAATTCCTTCTCCAGGTCCTCCACTTCCTTCCTCAGATCCCTGGCCGTCTTCTCCAGCTGGAGTCGCGCCGCCTGCTCGTCCTCCAGCCTGCACACAGCCAATCGATTGATACAGTAATCCGAACGGGGAAATCAGTAACCCATTATCGATCCGTGTGCTACCGTAATCCCTCCCATCACCATTCCCTCACTTGACGATATGCTCCGTATTCTCAGCCTCTCTTCTCGTCAATTGGGCGGTGAGATCTTCAGCCTTCGCCAGACGATCCGCAGCCGCTTCGCGCTCCTGCAAACAGTTAAAATTAAATTAAATTATTTTTTTTAAACATTATTTTTGTTGTTGTTATTACTTTCTCAAATATGTCAGTTTACAATTTTGTTAAGTACAAAGAGCCTATTCATTGCCGGCTTGTCTCTTACATAAAACTCCCATACATAATGCACACTGGGAGCACTGAAGCACCTAGCTCATCAAAATAAAAAGGTTAAAGCATTAAAATATTTTAAATAAATAAAACAAACCTGTCTGAGTTCGGCCTCCATCTGGCGCCTCTGCTGCTCCATGGCCGAACGCGCATCTTTCTCCTGAACGGAAAAAAGTCAGAACGATACCGAGTCCAAAATCGGGTTGGCAATGCGATTGCGAGATCGCGAGCCCGTATCCCTCCGCCTAGCCTCAATAGAGGAGGGGGAGGAATGTGGACTCGCAAAGTTCGTATTGCCAACACTAGTCCGAAAGCCATCCGTATGACCAGCGAGAGGGTGTGCAAAATGGAGAGAGCTGCTAACCAAACTGGGCATCCTACCGTACCCTCCCCCCCTTGTCCATCTACCGTAACCCCTCACCGTCTTCAGCTCGTCCTGCAGCTCCTGGATCGCGGCCTCGAGGCGGTTCTTCTGCTTCTGCAAAGCACCAATTAATCGATAAGCCGTCTAAATAGTCTTAAAAAAACCGTGTTGCACTCTCTCTTATCCGCACACAATTGTGCAAAATAGAGATGGTGACTTATATTTTTTAAAGAGACCGTATCGATCAGCTCCAGAAAACTCCCTACCAAGAGCTAGACAACTATCGTTTCCATTTCCCTCCCCTTCCCATACCTGCAGTGCCTTGTGTCTCTCCTCCTCCTCGATTAGTCGATTCGAGATCGCTGCAGCCTTTTCTTCAACCGACTTCTTCTCGCGGGTAAGCTGAGAATATTTAATTGAATTATCCATACTATATAATAAAGCGCAAACGTCTGTCTGTCTGTTTGTCCGGATTGCGAAATCGGAAACATGTAAACAACGCCTCCCCTCCCTCTCCCTCTCTATCTCTTTGCGATTGCGAAATACGGCGCACCGCGAAGCGGTGAGTAGTATCCCCCGATGTAGTCGGGGGGATACCGCTGGTTTAGATATAAATCCTTGATACTCATGATATGAGCTGCATACTCAATTTTTCACGCACGCATCAATAACGATTCATGCACCGACGGAAAAATAATATAGCATGAATTATTCTTGATCAAATCCTACAAATCCCGCTCTCTTCATGTTTCGAACATCCACCATGTACGAGTGCGCACAGACAGTGACAATTATGAAATGAATAGAGTGAAAACATTCTGAAGTCCGTGTTTTTGAACAAGCACAATTCCAGTTTCACGTACTTTTAAAATACCATAGGCATGCAGCGCATATGATAGAGTATTGATCGACATCTTATTCCACCCCCAATCTACCGTACCTTGGCCACGGTATCGGCCACCTCCGATCGCTCCTCCTCCGCCTTCTTGGCGCGCTGCTCAGACGAGACCCTGCAATCGATCGAGTGAACCATGATCTACCGTAGGAACTGCTACCGTAACCCGTGATTACCGTACTTCTCGAGTTGTGTCTTCTGTCTGGCCCTCTCCTCCTCCTCCAATTGCGTCTCCAGGTCGTGCACCGTCTCCATCAGCTTCTTCCTGTCCGCTTCGGCCGATGCCGCGCGCTTCTCCTGTAATGGAAAACAATGAGGGCGACGTTTCGGAGACGTCGGCTCGCACCGCGCACCACACCATCCAATATTTTTATTTAATTATTAACAGGGCGACTTGCAGCAGGCCTATAGCCAAAACTGAAATAGCACCACACACTGCTCCCCGTTCTACCGTACCTCGGTGGTGAGCATCCTCTGCGCTGCGGTAAGCGCCTCCTCAAGCTCCATGCGACGCTGCTCGAGTCTGAATAGCAGAATGAGATTAGGTGATTTTAATTAACACAAAAAACCCAGCGACGAACACCTTTCTTGAACACCCCGTGGCACCAATATTCCTGGTGTGTCGACTATTCGATAATGCAATCTCAATGTTTTCCCAAGCACATCTTGTTCGATTTTAATTTTTCATTTGCCATGAACTGAAAGCAACATTGTCTGACTCTAGATATGAACAAGTATGGTAGAACACCGAAACGAAGTTTCACCGGGTTGCAACCTGTCATAGAAAATTTTCTAGAACGAAAGATGAGCATCAAAATTGTTCGAAAAGCGGACGTCAAGAAAAATATAAACTAGGATGAAAACGCACAAGGAAGCCATGCAGATTCAGAGCTGTTGGCCTATCGCAAACGTTACCCATCCCTCATCACTATCACTCCCTCCTCCCCCCCCCTCACCGGGTTCTCTGCTCATCGGCCTCTATTCTCTCCACGCTCTCCTCCTCCAACTGGCGCTGCAGCTTCTGCTTCTCCTCCACAATCTGGAAAATAAATAAAATAATTATTAAAAAGCCAATCTGATATATTGCAAATGTCACCCGTTTGGTTGATGGATCAAGCATGATATTTCACTTGAGGCATTCCGCAACTACAATATGTCGGAGAACAGCTGTCAAGATACATGCATAAACCACAACAGCATAATCGGTGTTCCTGGTGATATCATGTTTCCCCCTCACTATACCTATAGACGATCCTCCCAGACTTTCGCATCGTGTCAAAAACCCACCGAATGCAGTCTCGTCTCCACGTCCGACACGTACACTTCGGACCGGCGCAAGCGCTCCGTTGTCTTCTGCAAATAAAATCAGTTGACGATCGGAATCAAGTCAGTTATCGATCGTATCAATCACTGTTGGCTACCGTAACCGCACCTTGAGCTCCTCCTCTCGCTGCATCATCTCCTCCTCGCGCGAGTTCACCACGAGCAACGGACGGACCTGCGGGAGGCGATTAATTAATTGCTACACTGTAACCCCACGAAAGAACTGTTAGGTTACTACAATCTAGATGCCGTTTATGATAGCACTCTCTCCATTCTGCACACTCTTGAAACGAGTGTGCAGAATGGAGAGAGCGAATATCCCCCCTCTACACTACCTATAATCTCAGGCTACCGTACTCCCCTCCCCCTACCGTACCCTGGAGAGGAGCTTCCACCACGGCCACTCGCGCAGTTTCATCCACGCGAGTCCGTTCCGCTGCAGGACGCGGATCGCGTTCGCCTGATCGACGCGCTTGCGGAACGCGCGACGCGCCAGATGACCACGCGTCAGCGCCTGCAAGAGGTGAGGTTTGGTAAACGTCGCCTTGTCCGCACCGCACACACACTCCCCTCTCAACAATCTCAACAAACAATTTTGTGATAAACGTCGCCATCACTTCGTACACCACCACCACCACTACCGTATACCTGGAACTGCACGACGAGTGCGGCGAGCGTCTGGTCGCGGAGCATTTCGATCTCGGCCAGCACAGAGGTACGGAAGAAGACCTGCAATCGATGAGAGGGGATTAGTGTATTCACGATCGATCGATCGATCGATCGGCAACTGCCTGCTGTACCTTGCTGAGTCCAATGCGGTACGTGTTCGGATCCACCTCCATGAACTTGAGGATGCGCCTGAAACATGGGATAATTAATCGAAAAGGGCATCCACTTGTGTTGGCGGATCCAATAGTACTCTCTCCATTCAGCACACTATCTCGTCGGTCAAAGATACGAGAAAGTGTGTGCGCTGGAGCGAGTTACTATTTGATCCTGCAACACTGGTAACCACCTCAGCAACAGAAATCCCGACCAGCTACAGTACCCTCTCCCTTCTAGCTACCGTACCCTTCCACACTCACTTCACGGCCTCCTTTCCGTCCATGAACCCGGCGGGCACTGCAGTGGGCGCGAGCAGACGCTCGTACCGCATTCGGAACTCCTGTAAATATTTAGTTATGGAGGGAATGAATGTGCATCGAATCACGCCGCGCAACTAGGATGTTTCATGACACTGACAAGGCTAATGTTAGAATCAGCTCATGGCATAATGATGCGAACACAATTTGGAGAATGAGAAACCAGGCACATATCGGCAGTGCAGTTGCTCAAAACGTTCAAGCTCGATCTAACAAATTGCTAGTGCCTTCGTACCACCTGATCAAATGGTCCCTCATTACTATCCACTAACAAAACCACTTCATTAATAGTTATTGCCAATACCACGCGATTTTGGTGAGAAAATAAATGTATACGAACATCTCGCGCAACCAGGCAATTTGCTGTTACAGGAATGATTCAAGTTCCAGCAACATTAGCGCAGGCTAATTCATCATTGCTATCCGCTACAAAACAAAGAAAAAGAAGCCAGTCATCTGTTCAGGTTAGCTAAACAATTTTGCCTCGTCATCGTCCCAAACACAACAAAAAAAATCCAAAGGGGGAAACCCCGGCACATTCGCGCCTCGCCAATGCTTCTAGTGTGCTCTTCCAACAATTTGATCAGTGATTTACGCAGTTCTCACCGTACCACTCTTCCCCATCATCCTCACTCCCCTCACCTGGAAGAATATGCGGGTGGGGAAGCCCTGTCGCGAGATGCGAATGCCCTCCAGCACTCCGTTGCATCGCAGCTGCTCCAGCACCAGAGTGTTGTCCAGCTTGCCCGGCTGCAAAGGGAGGATCGGATCGATAAATATTTTAGAGAAACTGTAATATTGGAACCGATAAGAATTAGAACTACATTGCATTTCCGAAAAAGTGTAGGGGGTTAACCCAACTCTGAAACTTAAACGAAACTGGGATCCCTGATTGGCGTCCCCTCTCCCCCGTACCTTCTTCTCATGATTGGGTATGATGCAACGGACGAAGTGGGGCGAGGTGTTGTTGAGGGTCTGCATCAGCTTGCCCAGCTGCTCCTTGTACATCTGCAATATCGCAATTTTAATTCTTAATTTAAAAATTTGGTGGTATCCATCCAATTACTATCCATCACCACAGCAATACACACTGTGAAACGCGAGATCGACAAGTCAAAAAAAATGCAACAAACATAACGAGGACTACGTCTGTCATTCTTTTGCGGCTGCTGCATTAACGCTATTCCCTCTAACTTAACCTTCTTCTCCCCCATCGCATACCTGGGAGACAGTGCGGAACATTCCCTTCTTGGCTCTGCCTCCGAATGCCGACGCAGCCTCGCTCACTTCGGTAGTGCCGATGCCCGCGTACTCGGCTGGAATTAGAAGGAGGGTTACGGTATTCAGCTCGCATCGCCGCATCGATTGCATTACTTGGATTATACATAGAATATTAAAAAATAAATATTGAAATCGACAAATAAAGAACGAAATTATTCCAATCAGACCAAGCCGGTAATAAACGAACCATGAAACATCCGACTCACAGGACGGTTCTAATCTTTCTATCCAAAATCCTACAGACGCGCTGCTGCCTAGCCCTCAACCGTGCATTACAGTATCCCATTCCCTCACGCCTACCGTACCGTTTTTCCACAGATCGACGACCAGGGCGTCGGCGCTGGTCTGCAGCAGCTGCACGACATTCTCGTTGAGCGGGTCCATGTTCTTGACGCGCCACGCCGCCGCCACGTAGTCCACACGGCCCGCGTAGTGGACGATCGCGAAGTTCGACCTGAGGAGGAAACAATTTTTTGTAAAGATTTGAAACACAGAAGCAATATCTCTCTAAAACAACGACGATTGAGGTTTCGACGAATCGTTTTGTACATCAGTTGCGTTATCCGAACAATGCGCTCCCGTCCTTTAGTGCAACGGAACAAAACAAACAATTCGGATCTTTAGAATTAATCAACCTGGCGCTTCCCAGCTTCACCGTCCCACCTAGCACTATTGCTGCACATTACGTTCAGTACTGTCTCGATTTCTCTCGTCGCAATACTCACTTGGATCGAATCTCCGGCACGAGGTACTTGGGATGCTCGACGTGATGGGCATTCAGCTTGTCCACGTACGATTTGTCAGTGGCCTTCGGGAAGAGACACTCCTCGTCCAGCAGCGAGAACAGACCCAGGGGCTGAAAAGAAAATATATTTTAAAATATTAAGATAAAGTTTTTTTTTTTAAGAACAAGCAGTGGCGAGCAGATCAGCGCAACTTTGCGACCCCTGATAAATCTGTATCTGTATCTGAGCAGTGGCGAGGCGAGGGCAAACATTCGTCCAAAACAATGCTTGTCAGCTAATGAGAAAAGCAATAACGGGCAGACATTTGACCCGCAACTTCCCCGGTGCACTGGTGCACTGGTGCACAGAACAAAAAAGCTCGCAAAAATAATATCGACCACTGCGGTATGAGCGAGCAGCAAGACTAATCCTCCAACAACTTCCTCATTTCACCCATCCGCCATTATCTCCACTAACCTTCTCGATAAGGTCGATCGTCGGCTGGAGATCGAGACCGAAATCGATGAACTTCCAGTCGAGACCCTCCGCCTTGTACTCCTGAATGGAATAATTAATTATTAGGGAGTTCAGCTCTCTCCATTATGCACACTCTCTGGTCTTCCTCACCGACCAATTGTGCAAAATGGAGAAAGTCAACATCACTTGACCCTCTCCATTCTGCACACAATCTGTGATCCCCTCATCATGCTACCGCACCTCCTGCTCCTGGATGAACATCGTCTTGTTGAACAGCTGCTGCAGCTTCTCATTCGTGTAGTTGATGCAGAGCTGCTCGAAGGAATTGAGATCGAAGATCTCGAATCTGAAATGAACAAAAGATTTTTAACACCTTTGTAAGTTGACCCATCACAATGGGTTGCATCCACCCCTCATCTAGAGCTGGGGGAAATGAAACAATTCATCCTTGGGACCCTTTACAAATCAAACAAATAAATCACAAGCCAACGATCAAGCCACCCTACTCCGGGCTACCGTACTCGCCCCTCCCCCTCCTCTGCGATACTACCGTAACTCCGTGCACCGTACCCGGCGATATCGAGGATGCCGACGAATGAGACTCCGTGCTGTATCGTGCGGTCGAGGGAGCGATTGAGGCGGGCGACCAACCAGCGGAAGAGACGCTCGTAGGACGCCTGCGTTGATATAATAAGATTTATTTTAAAATTTGAATTGAACGACAAATCAATTTTGCTCCAAAAAACAACCAATATACTAGAGCACTGGAACACTGATGCAACGGGAAAATCAGTTTGAAGAAATAGTTTATATTTTTTCCACGTCGCACGCGAACAAAATCAATTCAACAAGCGCACATGACAACATAAAAATTCCTGTGGTACTCCGATTCACTTGGTTTCGTCATCGGCACTAGAACTGGCCAAAATCCTCCAGTTCAAAGGTCAAAGATCAACTCTCTCACCTTGGCGATGGCCTCCACGCTGAAGCGCGCCTGCTCCTCCGTCTGGCTGCGCTGCACGTGATCGCGGCCCACCTTCAATTTTTTTATTTAATTAAAATTAAATTTTTTTACATCGAACTGCACTCACAACGGTAAACACCGGGTCAATCACAGTACATAATAATGCTGCCACCAGAAACGGAAATATTCAAAGGAATCAGAACCAGCTGTTTTCGCGCTGCTTCGATCTCATATGATCAGCTCTTGTTCGTATTTATCGAGTGTTTGGGAATCGAATCAAAGCAATCAGCAGCTCACCTTGATTCTCGGCTTGGTGAATGCCTTGATGAGGTCGACGAGGGGCAGGCCGAGCAGGTGGCAGATCTTCTGCGCGACCTGAGAAATCGCCGCATTTTAATACCAGCGACATTGTGGTGATCCACACCACTGGCGGTGTTCAGCGCTTCGCGCTTCACATAAGCTTAGATTGTGTGTTGCCAAGACGCACATACCAAAAGCGGACCCGACGTCCAGACCGGACATACGAACCAACAGGTGATGGTATGTTTTGGAACCTTGGGACAAAAATTGAAATAACTTTTTTAGTTTTAGTCGAATCGCTTCAAGCGTTTCTTCAATTCGATTGAGCAGACTCTCCTGCACATATTTCCTGACTAGAACTAAGAGATCCGATGAACGCTGAATTTACTATGATTTTTACGTCCGGAAGAATCGAAAATCAGATTAGCTGAGACGTAAAAAATCATAGTAAATTTCATAGTAAGTACATCGGATCTCTTAGCTCTTGTCAGGAAATATGTGCAGGAGAGTCTGCTCTATCGAATTGAAGAAAAGTTTGAAGCGATTCGACTAAAACTAAAACAATTATTTCAATTTTTGTCCCAAGGTTCCAAAATGGAAGGTTCCAAAACGTACCATCACCGAACCAACACACACACGTTTGCGCTTTATATATAGTATGGATTTTTTAAAAATTCGAGGTGGATTGGGGTTGACCGACATCCAACGCTTCATCAAAGACCTGATCAAACTCTGAAGCACAGAAATATCGGTCAACAATTTTTGCATACTTCCATCAAACCTAGTAGTGCCGGCAACATATTCGACAATATAGAATCTCATCGGTTCGCAAATTCACCGCCTCATTTCCTGATGCGCCTTGCTTCTTCCTATCGTCATACCGTATCCCTCCTTCTACCGTACCCTATTCTCCCTCTACCGTACCTTATCATCGGCGAGGATGGCCTGTTCTCCGTTCTTCTCCGAGGTGAATTCGAGGTTGCCGAAGAGTAGGCACGCCGACACGACACGGTAGATGGCTGAGAAGGGGCAGAATGATTAGATCGAGTATATTTGCGACCCAGCCAACTACCGTACCCGTGATCTCGTCATCAGAGAAGCCCATGATCTGCATTGCCTTCATCGTATCCTTGAACTCGTCCGCATCGTCCATTCCACCGATCGTCACCTGCGATTTAATATAAATATTATTTAAATATTGAGCTAATTGAAAGGCAGATTGTTTGAGTATCATGAATATTATGACAACGAAGGTGATGGTACGTTTTGGAACGTCCATTTTGGAACCCTCGAAGATGGCCGTTTTGGAACCTTCCCAAAAGAACGGAAAGACGATTCAGAACCCTTATTTGAATACAGGCGACGGTTTTATACTCTCCGATATTGAATTGCTTGCCACCCGTATTCAAATGATGATTCAAAACCGTCTTTCCGCTCCTGTGAGAGGGTTCCAAAACGGCCATCTTCGAGGGTTCCAAAATGGACGTTCTAAAACGTACCATCACCGACAACGAAGCATAAACAACGAGCTCCCTCATATCATGTAGCCCTAGTGAAACCAAACATTAGCTAGGTTTTAAAAAAATATTCTGCACACCCATATCCTTTCATAGATAATTCGAAGATTTGTTATTGAACTAGCATCCAACATTCCATCAACAATGTATCTCCCACCCAGGCATTGAAGCTCTATTGAATCCCTACTCTCCCTAGTCCGCCAACCCCCATCTATCTCACCTTTCCATTCGACAGGAAGGGATAGGCCGAGGGGCAGTCTTCGAGCAGAAGATCCGCTGAAATAAATAACAAATCATGCACCTGACCCAGCCCAATTGACAGTCTGACTCAACGAACTACCGTACCCTTCTGGCGGTCGGTGGCGCCCGCGAGCAGTTGGTAGAAGACGTGGAAGGAACGCTCGCCAGTGGCCTGTCTGCAGGGTATCGATTTTAGAGAGTTACCGTAATCTACAATTCCCACTCCCGAGCGCTTGTATCTATTTCCTCCTACGACATCCACGCCTGCCGTTCCTCCTCACTTTGGATGTCTTATCGCTCTCTCCAATCAGCACACTATCTCACCAGCTCAAAACAACGAGTGTGCAAAATGGAGAGATTGCTAAGTCCTGCCACACTACTGCCTGCTCTACAAGCGTACCTGAGCACTCTGCTCTTCTCAAGGAGATAGAACTCGATGTTCGCGCCAGAGATGCAGCCAGAACAGTCGAAGTTGATGCGGATGAACTTGCCCTGAGAAGAGAATAGTTAATTAAATTAATTAAACATTCAAAAATTTTCGGTCAAGTCGATATGATGTTTCACTAGGCTCTAATATGATTTGCGAACATAGTCAGACAATATTGGCTCGATGGCTATTAACTAAAACATTAATTCCAAACAAATAATAATCTACAAATGGCACATATCACATTCTTGCTTCACGCAGCAGTCTTTTACTGTCAGGTAAAATTAGCACGGTTTCATAACGATCAGGTTGCAATAAAAGACACAAACTCACGAATCTGGACGAATTGTCGTTCTTGACGGTCTTGCTATTGCCGAATGCTTCCAGGATCGGATTGGCCTGATAAGTTAAAGTCCCATTTCATTGATCATCACTGCTGCTCAAACCTACACTAATCTACTGCTCAAACAGCAAATCAACTAGATGATTGGTTTTGATTGGTCACAATAAATTTGATCATTCAATCCTTCTGCAATAGCCCCTCATCAGCAGCGTCCTTCTCACCTGCAGCAGTTGCTCCTCCAGTTGGCCGACCTGTCGCATTCCCGAGGAGTCGTTCACCGTCGAGCGACGAGACTAAAATTAATTGATTAATTATTTTAAAACAAATTAAATACAGGTACACAATATTCTAACTTTGTTTTATTGGAACGACAGTTGACGCAAACAACAATTGTCATGCATCTTTTCCGGATATGATCAAACTCCGAAGCGCAGAACCACCGGGTGACCTCCTCCTATTACTACAGTACTCCTACCGGCTACAGTACCCCTCCTCCACCTCACCGTCTTCTGATCTGCAGCAGCTGCAGCCACGGCGGCGACACTCGAGTGGGTGGAGCCGGCGACGTGCGCAAGATACTGGATCACCTTCTTCGTGTTCTCCGTCTTGCCCGCGCCCGACTCGCCACTGCAAATAAATAAATAAATTGTTTTTTAAAAAAATTTGGCGAGCAATCACAATCCCCGTTTCAGCGCCCCTCGATCCTGTCGCCTACTAGCTAGCGGGAACACCTTGTGTTCTTCTAGCTGTTCCAAATTACTCAAAAGTTACCACCACACCAATCCCGTTTCAGCAACACTTCATGTCTCGTTCAACCAGTACTCGGTAACTCAGATAACACGAGTGTTGAGGAAAAAAAAGTAACAAAATGACTATAAAACTAGTAAAAATATTTATTTAATTATTTAATAAAAAGCGACTGACGTGCACAGGATGGCCTGGTCCTCTCTGTTCTGCAGCATGCTCCGATAGGCATTGTCAGTGACGGCGAAGATGTGCGGCGGCAGCTCCTTCCGCTTCTTCCCTCTGCAAATCGATTGATCGATATTCGAGTACAGTATCCCTTCCGACTACCGTAACCTTGCCTGATTGAGGAGCTACCGTATCCCTCTTCACCCTTACCTGAACTTGCTGGCGAGTGAATCCGTGTAGATGCCGAGTCGCTTGTATGGGTTGACAACGACACAGAAAAGACCCGAGTACGTCTGAAGAAAATAATCAATAAATACCATATACCGCCAGTTCTCGATCGCCAACCGTAATCTACCGTACTCACGTAGATGAGGTCGGAGAAGTAGCGCTCGCGCAGGTTGTGAAGGACGGAGGCCTCGTTGAGGCACGTCATGTCGGCCATGTCCTCCGACTGAAAAGAGGAAGAAGGTAGGCCATGATTGATCGATTTGGTGTTCGGTAGTGTTATCGATTGCCCATACGATGGGCTACTCATTTTCAATAAATCCATGTACCTCTGTTTCAAAAATCACTCAATTTTCCCGACTGTCTAGATGGTTTCTGCCAGATGATTCAAGCCCACCCCAACCCGCTAAATCAACGATTCATCTGCTTCATGTATTCATTCGGTTTCCTCGGACCGTCAATTCGTCGCTGACTCCTGTTAGAAGACAACAAACATATCCAAACAGCTTGGAATCAATATTCTATCCCGCTAACATACATCTCTTCCCTACTTGTAAATTCGACTTTCTTCCTCTTCGTATGACAGTGACTTTCCTCTAGTAAACAATGAGTGCGTGATTCTACGATCGAGAAAAAAACAAACTCATCAAGAATGTGCCCTCAGGGCTGATTCATCCCCGTCTCTCGCTATCAAACAACAAAAACGATAGTGGTGAGGTCATCCCACTATTTGCACTGAAACGTTCCCATCTCAATCGACAACTCCCAGGGGTGAATAAAGTCGACCAGCCAAACCCTGTGACTTCATGGTTTCAGATGAATCTTAAATCCGTGCTCGAGTATTGCCTTCTAATGTAGATGGTAGAGAACGTCGCAAAAACGCAATCTTCCTGTGCCTTTCTTTGTGCAAACGCCTGAGCGCCAACCCTGTCACTACCATGTTTCAGAGAGTCACAAAATCAGCTCTGGAGAGCCCTTTCTGATGATAATATACGCACTGCTGGCATTAAAATTAGTAAAGTGACTCCTCAATATTCCCTGATCGTGCGAATACCGTACCTTGTCGAATCTGGGCGGGTTCGGCTTCTGGACGTCGTCTCTGCTCACGCGCAGCACCTCGCCCGTCTCCACGATGCGCACCTCGTATGCATCGCCGCCTGTGAATCATTAATTAATTAAATTTTATTTATTTCAACTCAAATGCGGTAGTCCTTATCGCAACTGTGAATAACCGAAACATCCAACCGCGTCATCTAGCGTCAAATGTTTAGTCTATCCCTCTGATTTCACTAGGTTGTTTCCTAATCTCCCTATCCCGAACCTTTCATAATAAGTTCACACAAGTTCCACCAACTTAAAACCCCCTTTCCTTCCTCCATTTCACCTCTCCTTGAAACCCCCTTCACCCCCTGCCACTTTCACTCTCCATCCCTCTTCATATTGCGATGATGATGATATCTGACCCCTCCCCTGCCCCTCTCGCTCGTTCCCATTTCCCCTGCCCTTCCGAGATAGATGCCGTGGCCGGATAAGGGGGTTCGCTGCCCTATCGCCGCACCATATCAGCAGGGTGATTCGTGTTTCCGATCGCCCCCATACATCTCCCCCTGACAGGCAACCAAGGCATACACACGCAGGTGAGAATAATGGGGGGAAATAAACTCACCCAGTCGACCACCCGGGGCGCCGCGCCCATTCAACTCTAGCTCTCTCTTATCAGCAGGGCACCTCCCTAATCCGGCCACTTGATAAACGTCACCCTCGTGGTACACCACAATGGCAGTGCTATCATCTTTTGATCACTTTAGTTCTATTAGTAAAAGTCACCGTCTAGGCACACCACCACCACAACCATTTACCAACTCTTGTCATTTTTGCACTACGCCATTCGATTGGTAAACGTCGCCCTGGCTGCTCACCATCGATCTCTCGCTGGATCGTGCCCAGCTTGAAGGCGTCCGCCTCATGCGGCACCCAGGTGAATCGCTTGCTCGCCCAGTCCGCCTGCAGACTGGGGTCCGTGAACACCGAGCCTGCCTTCGTCTGCAATCAAGGGCGACGATTAGGAAACGTCGACTACCGTAATCTTAACACACCACACTACAATCACTCACCCTGAGCAGGTCCAGCTCCTCCGTGGTGCTTGCCGACATTGTTGCCGCTGACAACAGACGGCGGCGGCACACTGCAATGAGATCGATAATTCGGCGCTAACCAGCACAAGTTCGGAAAATATGGACGATCATCGGAACGATAAAATACCCGTCTCGAGTCATTGAGCATAGAGGGCGCGCGATAATCGCTCGAATAATGCAGGGAGAAGCGAACCAGCCCGCTACACAGATTGTGATTGCGAAATAGCTTGAACACAGCGGGTCAAAATATTCAGTGGAATCGTACATTTTCAGTATCATCGATGGAGCAAAAATATGTAGTGACAGGATAGTGGAGGGAACTAAATATGCAGTGACTCGAAAGTCGGGTATTTACTGTACCAAAACGTTTGAATAGCTCGAACACGCCTGGTCAACATGGTCAATGGAATTTATAACAAAGAACGGCTGATCAGTGCTGATTAGGGGCAGGAGAAACGCGGAAATCGCGGGAATCAGCGGAGCGACGGGAGACGGAGAACGAAAGACTAGTGGACGAGCGACGAAACCCAAAGCCCACCCGCACACATCGCGTGTGATAGCTGGAGGGGACAATCGCCCTCAGAAGTGGACAGGAGGGGGCCAAACCTGACCGATTAGAACCGAGGAGCGGCGTTTGATAAGCAACTCCTGATGGCGTGGGAGGGATCGAAATGGTGCTCCAATAAATGCAAAGGGTAAGTCACGAAAGAACAAGAACAGACAAGAGGATGTAATTAAGGACTGCTGAAATAGATGGTTGTTGTGGTTACAAACGGTGTAAACATCACAAGAAAGAGGGCGACCCACCGCTAGTAGAGTACTGGTGAAACGACGAGTGAGCGGGTGGTGAGTGATTGGCAAAAAATCGCGCGCGCGGCCTATGCAAAAACAGCGAATTGTTGTATGCGACTAGGTGATTACGGCTTGCGGACTGCGGTGTGTTTTGGAGGAAATAAAGAGCCGCAAAGTGATGGAGAGGGAGGGAAGCACACAAAGGATCGTGTCATCTGAGTATTCCCCCCCCCCCTTTCTCCCCGCGTAAGGAGGAGGAGGTGCGTTCTCCCCCTTTGGGCGGTGAAACCATATAGCCTCGGGACGAGAGATGGGCGAAAGAGGGGGAGAGACAGAGACCATCAGACAAGGATGAAAAGTGCTCGGCAATAGGAGAGATTTAGGGGAAGCGAACGCCCCAGGCTCTAGTGAGAAACGCGAACAGCACATGTGGAGGGAGGGAAAAGTATACTCGAACGGAGGAGGGAGGGGCGAAAAAGAAGAGAAAACGGAGCAGAGATGACCCATAGCTTCCGCATCGCTTTCTTCACACCTCAAGGCGCACAGCGGCTAGCGAACGGGGCATAAACACACGAGGGCCTGCTGTTCCCCTTCCCGCTCGATTTCGAAAAAAAGAGAGAGAATTAGCAGTCAGAATGGGCCGCCGCGCCAGGGAGACATGACTCATGTTCAGGAGGGCGGGAAAACTGTGTTCAAATCGAGCGCTCCTGTTTTGGACGGATTATGCCAGGTTTCAGCGGATGGCAGGAGTAACAAAGAGGTCCCGTGTCTCGGACAATGGATGAAACAAATCACACAACCCGAGAAAACCGACGAAAAATACGAGAAAAATGGGTGAAAATTCAAAGGACTGAAACTCGCGCGGAACGAGAAAAGACAGACACGCACGCGCGTGGTGCACGAGTTCACCACGTGGACTTATTTTTTGTTATTGATTTATTTTTTTATTATATCGACATTCTCAAGTAATACGATCCCGATGATCATCACATAGACACAAAATAAAATTTTTTTTCAATTTAATTCAATGCTCGTGTGTATTTCGTGTTGTGGATTACGGTAGCTTCAATCAATTTTTAGTACTACTTTATCGACTGTTTACATCATTGTCGAAAAACAGTAGCCACGGAGCTGAGAATATCGCTCTTCTTAATGCGTTGATGTCGCACACTTCAGTCATTGAGTTGGTCTCTCTGCAATGGGATACTGTAGCTGGATCGGACTACCGTATGCCCTGCCTTGGTCTTCAGTTTCTCAGCCAGGTACTTCGCGGCTGTTCCGTGCTTGAGAATGTCGTCGGCGCCAACGATCGAGTGCGCTGAAGAGCTACCGTAACCTTTAGATCATGCACTCTCCATTCTGCACACTCTCTCGCCAGCAAGACCGATATCATAACGTGCAGAATGGAGACATTCAAGATAGCATCCAGACTCTATAGTGACGTTCTACCTTTTCGAGATCCGACTACCATACTCAATTCCACTCGAAATCTGGCTGAGCTCGTTGGCGACCGCGTCCAGGTGCTTGATGGCCTCATCGTAGCAAGTGACCGTGGGATCGGCGGGCCGATTGGCAGCCTGGAATAATGTCAGTTCTCGATAGCATTAGATGATGCGACTACCGTATCCTGCTTCTTCGCTCGCAGCCGGCGGCGCCTTCTTCTTCTCGCTGCGATCCCTCACCGACTTTCGCTTGGACGGCGTGCGCGCGAGCGAGCTGGCCTCGGTGCTGCGAGTGGAGCAAAACGTCGACTGATTAGATGCATGATTAGATGGGGCAGACCTTAGATGGAGTGGGCGGAGCCTCGCACCTCGAGAATCACCAGGATCGCGTTCGCCTCGTTCTTCGAGTTGAAGCGCATGCGCTGCTTCTTGGATCTGGAATGGCTGTTTGAGGATACTGTAAGATGGACGTTGAGGGCGGAGCCTATGGTAAGTAGTGCTCTCTCCAATCTGCACACTCTCTACCCGATCAGAGAGACGAGATAGCGTGCAGAACGGAGAGAGAGCTACTGTTCGATCCGGAGTAGGCGGAGCTATGGGGGCGTGGCCTCGGGTGGGCGGGGCCTTACTTCGATCGAGATTCGCTGGGAGAGCGAGAGGAGCGAGGGGCGGAGATCGAAGACTGAGGTCGATGGCGAGAGAGAGCTCATCGTGAGCGACCACTTGGGAGGAGTGAGCATGGTTGGAATGAGGGGAGGAGGGACGAGGAGAATGGAGAACAACATGGAAATGTAATTGGATAGATCAGACAACAACAGGTTGTACACGTGTCACTTCCCGATTGATCGATCGATTTTCACCCCCGCCCCTCCTCCTCCTCCTCCTCCTCTCATTTCCACAATTCTCCCTCACCGCGTGCGGTTCTCCCCCGAGGAGCACCGAGGTATCCTGATACCGTACCCCTTCTGGGTTACTGTATTGATCTACCTTGATTACTGTATCAGACCATCTCCTTTCAGAACTCACAACCACTCGTTTTCGTAGTCAACTGGTGAGGAATGACGTTACAGTACCCCTACAGTACCCTGCAATACAGTAATCTTGCAGTTAACAACAAGCCATGGGGTGATGTTCCAAGAAGAAATCGACCAAGAGCAAGAAGACGGTCAGTTCTCGATCGACAGGAATACTGTAGTTCGACAGTATGACGATGTATCGATTTTGCAGCTCAAGGGAGCCGTGGGCAAAAAGAGGGGCGCGAACGCGAGTGGCAAGAGCCAGAAGGGCGGAAAGAAGCCAGCTCTCCCGGTGAGGAGAGCTACCGTATCCGATGGCTTACTGTATATGGAAACCTACCATAACCCCTCCATTTAAGCTTCCCACGAGATACCTGATCTACCAGATGCCGTAATTATACCATACCCATTCAGGGAGCTAAGGGCAAGAAGGGAGGTTCGGCCTCGTCGAGTGCGAGCTCCAAGCGCAAGGTGCCGGCGGCTGGCGAAGGTACGGTATCCGGATCGAATACTGGCTCTCTCCATTCTGCACACTCTCGTGAATCTCAGAGCTGCGAGACAGTGCGCAGAAAGGAGACAACCGCAGGCAGAAGTGACCTCTCCAACCTACAGTAATCCTGTTCAGGCAAGTCTCCCGGTGTCAAGGGAGCTCCGGGCCAGCCTGGTGCCAAGTCTCTGCAACGAGTGCCCGCCGACAAGCGACCCACAAAGACGCCCTCGACTGGTGTGATACCGTAGCCGATGGGATACTGTAGTCGCACGATTACTGTAACCGGCGGGTTACCGTAGCCTATAGAGCATTGCGTCACCACTAGGCAATCTAGACGATGACAGCAAGCTCTCTCCATTCAGCACACTCTGCCTGGCAGGGTGAGTGTGCAGAATGGAGTGAGCCGAAGCCGTTAAATGACAACCGTAGCCCATGCATGAGTTACTGTAGTGTGGGCTACTGTATTTTCCGATCGATGACGTCATCCTTTGGTAACCCTCGTTCAACCAGCTCTGCGAAGAGCCGCAGCCCGACTCCGCTCAAGTCGAGTATGGGCAAGGGCTCGGCAGCGACGAGCCCATCCTCTGCCGCCTCGTCGGCCAAGAGTCCCGCGGACGCGAGACATGCCAAGAAGAGGGAGAACCATGCCAAGTCCCTCAACAAGGTCATGGTGTGCTCTCCAGTTTGCACACCCGGTCGCCGGCCTGCGCGAGTGTGCTGAAAGGAGAGAGCTACTATCCGATCCTGTAGAGGATACTGTCCTGATCTTTGATTTCTGCAGCTTGCGAACACGCTCGATGAGGTCACCACTGCCCGCTCGCCGCCTTACGATCCTAAGAAGGTTCGGCGCCTGTCTTTGATCTTTGATCTTTGATCTGATCTCAGGCATCGAAGGAGAAGGATGCGGTGGTGAAGATTCCCACAAAGTCTCCTCCTCCCGTTCGTCCCTCGGCCAGAGACGCCAAGAAGAAGCAGGAGAAACAGGCAGGATCGAGAAGCGCTCTCTCAATTCTGCACACACTCTCGTCGCTCTGATCAACGAGAGTGTGTGCAGAATGGAGAGAGTATTATTCTGAAACTCTGATCTTCGATCTCTCCGCAGGCCGACAAGCCCACCTCGCAGTCGCGCGATTCCTCGGCGCCTCGCAAGAGCAGCTCCCGCCCGGTTCGTCCAGCAAGAGATAAAAGATCATCCCATCACAATCAGCCCAAAGATCAAAGATCATCCTACTCAATCAGTCCAAAGATCAAAGATCACCTCTTCTCAGGATCGCGCCTCCATCCGCATCTCTCGTTAAAAACTGCCCATGCAGAAGCTGACCATCTCGAGGTTTTTTAAAAATAGTTTTAAATTATTAATTCCAAAATTAATATTTTTCAGCCACATCGAGGACGGCATCGTCGTCTCGCAGTGGTACTACACCGAGCTCAGAGAGGCAAGGATTAACTCGCTCCATTACGCCCTCTGGGCAGTGTGCAGAATGGAGAGCGACATCGTCTGATCTTTGATCTCTTGCAGCTGGGCACGCAGCCGTCGTCAGTGGCCGACCTGCTGCAGGGAGGGCCGCGTCAGCTGCTGCATCTGCCGCAGCAGCAGCAGTCGTAGAGGAGGGAGATACTGATAAAGCGTGATAAAAGGGCTGTGGGAGGACTTGATAGTACACAACGCAGACTCAAATTTACACCTCTTCCCCATGCCGTCACATTTCTGTCTATTCGAATCATGTGCTAGGAAACCGGATTAGATACCAATTTGTAAAGTAACTTCCTTCATTCATTCCTCACTTCTTCTGCATTGGAAAAGTCGTTCAAACTTTACTTTTTCACGATTTATCGTACAAAATTATTCGTAACAAATGGAACGTATAAAATCACAGGTAAGAATGAATTCGAGATCAATCACAGCTCTAGTCACAAATCACACACGCGCATGAGCTGCGTCAGCCTTCTTGCGCGCCGCACGTACGAGCATGACGCGATCGGAGTGCGCCGCCGAGCACTCGACCAATCGAGACGGCACGAGGTGCAGAGGGCGGTCCTGCAATGGGAGGGATCATGTACTATCAATCCAGGGCAACCGTGATCTCACAACAGATTACGGCATCGATATCTGACTGCGGTGATCCTACAGTAGGTGACTATATCTATCCCAGGTTACCGTAACCCCACAGTATAATACTGTATCGATCTCTGGCAACCGTACCTTGCCCGAGAGGGGGATTCGGTTGGTGATCGTCACGGGCAGCGTGCCATCCTTCAGCAGCGCCATACGAGAGTGGAATAGCACAGCGAACCCCGTCATGAATGCGTCCACACCTGAAGAGTACGGTAGAGATTAAAACATATGGTAGGGTACGGTATGATGGGGATACTGTAGACTTTCGCAGCCAGGAGATTCTATCATTTCAAAAGCCTGTCACAGCAAAATAATACTACCGCAACTCTCGCTTCACACCGATCGATCGATCAATGTTACCGTACCCGCTCTGTGCGAGCCCGTCACCGAAAACGGCTGCCGCTCCTGCTTCAGCTGAGGATCGTCCGTGCTGAAAGAGATTGATTTTTATTTTAGGCAAAGGAGCTCGAGAAATCACTAGAACTTCCATTCCGCTTGGAACTAAATTGAACAAGCGAAGCCGAAACCTCACAGGCGCCATAATTTCATTCAATGTTGTGTCTGAACCACAGAATAAAACAAAAATAATTTATTTTATAGAGGCCCCTGCCGAACATGCACTAGAAATTTCCCTCCGCTTGGACCTAACTGAATCTTTGAAACATAAACCTCACTGGTTCACATCATCTCATTCAATGTTGTGACTCCACATCAGGATCAAAACTATAAGGGTGTTCCGAAAGTTCGTTCACTGTTTTTTTGAAAATTATTTTCTGGACTGTGAAGAAACATATAGAGTCCTGGTAAGCGGCGCTGGATAGATCATCCACTACTCTTCAGTTTCTAGTCTTGAGCCAGTGACATCAATACACTGTCCAAGAAAAACGCTGTGCAGGCCAGACCTCACTAAAATCACCTATTCCAAGTTCCCATTTAGCAATGAGGCAAAAATCTGGTTATTGGCTCTAGTGAGTTGGGAGTGGTCAATTTACTAATTGCACGCTTTCCCGACTTCCCGGAACGAATGGCATCATCACTACAAAACTCGTCATTTCCCACACATTTTCGTACATTTTTACGAATTTCGTTGCTACAATGGTCACAAGCACTCAGGTAAAATCAGAAAGTAATAATGCATATTATTTGAGGGATATCGAATAGCAAATAAATTCGCAAAATTCTAAAATTCTAAAATTGACTCTCTTGAAAACACATGAAAGTGGAAAGTTTTGACCTACTTCTGTAACCTTATTAGGTAACTCCTATCTAGTATTTTAAATTCACACTCCATCCTTCTCCCCTACTGTGGTTTGTATCTGAGTTTCCCATTTTCATCGCGAGCTGAGATAGAAAATTCCGAATGTAAGGTCACAAAACTTACTTTTGCGTCTATTGCGTCATAATGATGTAATTTTTTTAAAACCTAGATACGGATTAAAATAGTTCGTCATCACCTGTAATGTGTACAAGAAAGTTTTCAGGATTTCGCCTTAAATTACAAAAGAAATAAAATATAGAAAAATAGTGAACGAACTTTCGGAACACCCCAATATCACAGATCTTAAGAAAATCATTATTTTAAAGCCGAAATCCGAGCGTTATTAGAAAGCGCACGGATATTGGACCAAAATAAAACCAGTGAAGTATGAACCTCACTGGTACTTATCATCTCTCCATGCGAAGCCACAAACACACCATCAAATCGATCATGTCGCTATAGTTTGGTTTACCCAACCAGAGTCCAGATTATACTACTGAAATCGGCTAGTATTGAAACCAAATAGAATCAGTGAATCATAAATCTTGCTAGAGTTCCCAACAATTCTAGGCCAAAACGCTTCACTCTGACCTCTCCTCCCTGTCTCCACTGCTCGTCATCGACCCTCCATCCTCTCTATCCTCACTCCTCTCCAATCCCGCCTGCGCATCCAGACGGCGCTTCCGACGACGACGCATCTTCTCCGATCTGAGAATAATCGGTGATATTGTTACTCTAGATCTAGACAGCAGCGCCCGACTAGCATCAATGAATCGTGTATTTTGTTTTTACAAAGAAAGAGAATTCCATGTGATTGAATTTCAATGCACTGATCTAGATAAAACCCAGCCATGTAACAAGGAAACACCTAGGACTGGAACGGATTTCGATTAAAAAAATCGAACAAACATTTTCGCCTTCGTTTTGAGCGCTAAAATTTATATTTTTGATAGACCAGCGGCTTACAATTGCATTTCATGATGGCATCCGATGGTACAAAACTGAACAATGCACTGCAAGTCACCTAGGACCGAGATTCGGATTTTCTTCTATAACGCCATAAAGATCCAAGATCAACTCCTCCTGCTCACTTGATCTTCTCCACATCGAGTGCGAGATCGACGTCGTGTGCCTTGCTGCAGGCGGCGCCCGTCCGACAGAAACCGTGGTTCTATAATGATTCCAGTGATTTTTAATAACATTTTAAACATGCTTTTATATTTGTTGTATTAAACAAGGATCAGGATCAAGCGAAATCCGCTCACGACTAGCCCATTCAAGTTTGTCTTGAAACCGCAAGCGACCAGGAATAGGAGTTCGCTCGAGAATATTTTTTTCCAACTGCTAACACATCGACAATTGGAATCAACTCAAATCCAACTCTTTCCACAACACCTTGAAGCCGCAGGCCACCAGACGAGATGAGAATTTATAGCAATGATAAGACAGAGAATATGTTTTCGAATAGAAGTAATCCTATAATTGTTTTTTTATCGGAAGTCAAACTAGTTTCACTCTACCTGGAAGGCCCAAGTCACCTGGATAATATTTGATAATACTGGATAATACTAAATATTCGAGTGTTTTTTTTCAAAATCCATTGGATAAATTTGTTTGTCCGGAAAGCTGAGGATAGAACCAGCATAACTCAGCAACGAACAATTTCATGATGGCTCGAGACATCAGGCAACCAATCAAGACATCAGACTCAGAATTTATCAGTGTCGCTTTCTGGGCGCTGATCATGATAGGGCATCAGATTGGGGTCGTTCTTTTCATTCCAAGACATAAATCTCCAATAAATTACCCGCAAAAGCAACAACATTTTTTTTACTCCAGAGTATGAAAAGGAAATTAGAATCAACCCAATCCCTACTCTTTTGTTGCGCATTCGAAGCCTCAAACGAACATGCGAAAGTTGAAACGTGAAATAAATCCACCGGATCCACCTGTCAACTCTATCCTCTACACTTCTGTTATCAGTGAACATTCTTATTGAATATACTTAAGAAAATAATTTTTCAAACGTAAACCAACCGCGAACTGGGCGCACAGTCTCTCTGCCGCTCGCCGCGCGTCAACCGCGTGGTCGGAGAATCCCTCCGGCAGTGCACACGCCACACGCTCCAGTGAGGAAGAGGGAACTATCTGGAAGGGAGAAAGACGATTCTGGTAGGTGTACGGTTATAAGGCAGGTTATTTATTTCACTCTTCGATCTTGATTTGCTTCTAGGCACATACCGGTTTCGTGCACAATATTTTCCCTGATCAAAAATTAATCAAGCAGTGCGAGGCAAGCTTTGGTTTCTACAACAAACAATATTTTCTCAACAGCAACCACAACCTACAACAGCATCCACAACCATCTACCGTATCCCCTCCCCTTGCTTCTATCTACCGTATACCTCCATGACACTGCCGCCGAAGCTCATTTTCACGTGCACTCGGCCCTCCTTCGCCTCGAGGAAGTTGTCGCGCTGACTGGAAAATAATCAATACAAGGAATGACATTTCTCTTCTCACTTCTATCCATTCTGCTAAAAAAATGAGACTTCAACACTGACACCAAAATGATATTCCTAACCAATACAATTAACCGATCACCGCAATCCTACCGTACCTCTTCCTGAACACGTATTCCAGGTAGGAGGCAGGCATGCGCTCCTGGAACTCGGCGATGAACTTGCTGTCCACCACGGGGGCTACTGTAAAGGGCTACATTAATTATGTATCGACTAGTAGCTCTCTCCATTCTGCACACTCCCTCGACCGTCGAGTGTGTAGACTGGAGAGCGCACTATTCGATCCGGCAACACTACTGGGCTTCCATAGCCTTAGAAAATCGATACCAACTAGCTACCGTAATCTACCGTACCCTCATCATCCTGCTCCTCTCCGGTGGGAAATAGATCGGCGAGGTCAGCGATGAATTGCGAGAGCGTCGGAGGGGGCGTCGTGTAGAAGCTGAATTGGGTACGGTAGGTTAGAAAAAATATTAATTTGAAAGAAAGGAAAAAAAGGATAAACACAATTTACATGTAAGTGCGGAACAGGGCTGGCAAGATTGCGAAATCCGTCAATTTTTTTCACAATACGATTCGAATGTCTTGCCTTATTTTGCCCAGCCCTGATGCGGAATAGTTGGAATAGTGAAGGCGCTTTGTAGTTTCTGTCTGGATACGTAGGCATCGCTTATTATCAATTTCAATTAAATTCCTGCTATCTTTGAAGACCAATAAAGCACTAGATCCATGGCGATGGTAATATGAGAAATTTTCAGAAGTACAGTGCTACTGGTCATATCGCGGTTTCGCTCATGTCATTTGTGGAGCCGAATAGAGCTGCGCTTGGTGCTGAGTCATCTCATAACGAAAATAATGGAGATCGAATTCCCCATTCACTCAAAGTTGCCAGTGACTTTATTGTTTCGAAGTCAATACGTATCTAGGTCAAATTCTACAGCAGCGATTTTTGCCATACATTTTGCGGGCTAACAAAATTTGCCACTGATCACATCGCGGTATTGGCCACCTGAAAGTCTCGACAACAACACGATAAATAAGATAGAGAGAATTATTTCTCATTTACTCAACTGTCCCGGCACTTCACAGTTCCTAGCACGAGATGTCTTTCAGAGAAAATGTTGAGCTTTGATTTCAGGAAGTTCAACGACAAAAATCTATGGTCTCTATACAGGGAAAGATGAGTAAAAGAATAAAAAGAATAAAATAAATAACTGACTGAGTGTAGAGGAAGACCAGATCGACGAGTCCGTTGTGAAGGGCGATGGGCGCACGGGGAGACAGCAATTCGTCCAGGAGCGAGCGGAGGGGACACGACTGAAAAGAGAGGGGGGGGGGGGCTTGTCTCACGTTCTTTGGCATGTTTTCTTTATTTTATCAGTACAGCTGCAAGAGGTTGCTTATTTACTCTCACATATTATGAAAAGCGTCTGTAGCCGAAAATCAGCAGCAGATTCACACAATTATTTTAATAATATTTTCTAAACCGGTAAACACCGCACTATCAAAACCACAGCAAATTATCAGCCAAAATACCCCACATGAAACCACCGATCAGCAGGGGCTTCGATTTTTTTACCGGAAGCTACAGTTTTTTTAAACTTAGTTTTTCGATAATTTAAAAAATATATATATTTTTTAAATAATACCTTGGTAGACTGATGGGCTGCGTGGTAGGGCACGCCCTGTCGCACGTATCGATTGAAGTCGAACGAGTGATCGGCTGGAAAGAGCGAGTTATGGTTTGGAATCTCCGCTGGATAAGACCAGGCAGCAGCGTGTTTCACCCATTCCATTTCTACCCATCCATGACTGTCAATGCTGATATTGTCGAGTATTGCGTTCGAAAAAAAAAAATATTCCTATCTGCGATGGGATACAACAAGTGTTTCAAAATTGCGAGTTTAAATATATTTTAATGATAATAATAATGCTGACCAAGGAATCGCAGGGCGTCTGGTTCCATCATGAATGGCTCCGAGCAGAGCGAGAGCACGTTGAACACCTGAGATGGAGAGATCTTTTATGAATGAGCTACATTAGTTAAAATCTGCTACGGGGTTTCTTTAGTTAAACCGAGAAATAGACAGAAAAAAAATGCAAATCCACAAACTTTGCCCGGGGACTTTAGGTTTCGGGGTTATCATGAATAGCCTTTCTCTTCCAAATGTTCAGTAGAATTGAGGCATACAGTTGAAAATTATCATACTTATCAGAGGTGTGTAAAAAAAATTCCCGCACTCCTTATTTCTCATGCTCTCTCGTTTTTCTGATCGACGAAAGAGCACGCGAAATGAGGAGTGCGGGAAATTTTTCGAACACACTTGATACTTATTGGGCACATAGACGCGCACTAGCAGCTAATATGTAGAATTAGAATATTCGGGTTTCGCTTTTATCATAAATTTTCTGCGAATCAATGGTATTCATCGATTTCCGAATCCATTACCTACTAGTCATTTATTAAATTGTTATTTTCCAAGATGGCAACCAATTCACCCAGCCGTGGCTCGGTTGCCAACTAAGCAAGTGCCTCTATATTAAGTCATGTTTCACCCGCCTCTCCTCTCCTCTTCTCCTCCTCCTCACCTGACACTTGTATCCCACTCTCTTCTCCTTCTTCGTCTCTCTCCTCTCGAAGAGGGCGATGCCCAGCGAGAGAACAGACCGAGTCGTCGCGGCTTTTCTGAAAATCGATAAGTAAAATACGGTAATATAGAGAATCGACAGAATACGGTGCTAATGTCGAGTTATCGACTCAATTCATTTTTTTAAAACCATGAATCAATGTAGAAAATAAATCTACTCCTCAAGTATTACTCATGAAACTCAAATGCTCCAACAGAAACACACTTGTGCAATTTCATATAGTTCATCAAATCAATTCATCTTTCGACTCTACCGTAATCACCGACTACCGTATACCTCATGGCGGCGTATCGGTCTTCCAACGAAGCTGCATTGATCGCAGCGCGCTCACCCAGCCCCGACAGTTCCTGAATACCGTAATATCAGTCACGATCAAGGCAAATTAACTAGGGGATTCGCAAATATTGGGTTGCCTATTTCAAGTATTGTGTACTCATTCAGCGAGATCTTCGTGATAGAGTTACCTATACTAATAATACCATAATCCTACCGTACCACTCACCAGATCGATCGCTATCAGGTCGGCCTTTCGTATGGAGAGAATGAGATGGGGCCAGAGACGGTCCATGTTCTCCCTGTTCACCTCTATCACTGGTATCTCGTCCAGTGAGGCACCCGTTGTCGGCATTCGCATTTCTGAGAGAATTACGTCATTACTATTCATCAGCATCGATCTTCATGAACACTACTGTATTTGCAGCCGTCTCCGGATCGAAAAGCGCCCTCTCCATTCTGCACACCCTCTTCAGCTACGAGTGTGCAAAATGGAGAGAGCGCTATTCGGTCCGACAACAAGAAGTTATTAAAAGTCAGTACGCAGTCTCGCACATTATTGGTATTGACAATCGTTAGCAACGAATCCACACAGCACACTTCATTGAACTATGAAACATCAAAAATAAAGAACTTTATCCTTCTCTCAAAAGAGAATGCAATTAACGATAACGGCGCGAAATCATGGAAATGCCCATAGAAAGGATTATTATGCTAGAACGGGAAGCGAGATTCAATGCTAGTCTTCATCGACTACAGTATGCCTAGCTAGGGCCCTGATCAATCAATCAATAATCAGACTATCGTGGTAAGATCTCAGTGGGAGCACCGCAGGATTGTGACTAGATCTTGTGGGTGAAATCATGGCTCGATTTTGACAAGATAAGAAATTATTATGACTGGATCTACTGAGTTATTGCACATTAATAAACGAAAATTACATTCCTAGAGTACAAACTGTAACAAGGTGGGAAAATTTCGAAAATGTGTGGGTCTCGAGGGGAACTTCGGCATACGGTAGTCTACTGCTCCTTCTTCTCTCCGGGAAGTGGCACCGTGTCTTTGTTGGCGGCCTTGCGCTCGCGAGAAGCTGCGATCGCTCTGGAAAATAGCCAGTACTGACTACGTTCCCTATTTTAGCACTCTCCATTCAGCACACTCTTTCATGTATCTGCCCGAAAAGAGAGTGTGCAGAATGGAGAGAGCAATACACTTCCAACCGTACTTTAAATTTCGTTCCTCCCAACTTACCGTAATCCCCTACCGTACCTCGACAAGGCATCCCAGATGCCTCCCATGGCGACGGCACAGAAGAGATTCTCGAAGGGGGCGAAGGGTTCGGAGACGTGGAAGAGCAGATACGCCAGTTTGAAGTAGAGAAGGAACCCGAGCATTCCCTGAAGAGATTGATGAAAGTTCAAAGATCAAATGAAGGAGAGTATATGTTTATTTTTCTGAAAAAAAGACGCAAGAATCAGAGATTCATAGATTTCAGGTCACAAAGAGCAAAGTGTGAAACTCGTGATGGTCAGGCGGAAAAGATAGCCTTCTCTAATCATGACAGATCAAACACGAGAATCCTTTGAGCTAGAGATGATTAGGCCATCAGAGCCGTAGATAAAACGGATTAGCAAGATCTAATCCGAACTATTAAATAGATATTATATCGCTGAGGAATTCCGTGAATTAGAGGTTCATGAAACTGAAACTTCAAGGCCATTGCTTTAAGCTCGTCTTCACTAGGGATCCAAACAAAGTATACTAATTCGACTTTTTGAAGGGGGCCAAAACTAGTGATGAAAGAGCAAATATCCCAAATACTCACCAGATACACCAGATCGTGAGGTGCGTTGATGAGGGGAGAGTTGGCCTCGAGCACGAGAAGCGTCGAGGCGATCAGGCAAACCTGATAATATTGAGATGATTTAGTACTTCATATTTTTGCAGAAGTTATCGCTGGAAGTTTTAGCACTTGCATGATGTGGGCCAAGTGTGGCACGAAAGGGACTGGTGGCCGAACGATATTTTTTCCACGGTTAATCATATATGACTCTCCGGTTAGAAAAAAAGGTGTTGTTTAAAGAACGGTTGTAAAAAAGAGAGTGAGTAGTTGAATGAGTAGTTTGTAAAGGAGGAATTAAGAAAGGACTATCGTCATTCGTTTGAACATGAGCATATATTCCGAGTGAGGCATCGAAATGACTGGTCGCAAAAACATGATACACTACTAAATAAAATCACTAATTACCTATGAGTGTCCCAATCGCTTCGTAATTACCTAATGAACACACAATCGTCTCACCTTCGTGTAGAGAGAGGGTCGGAGCAGCTCGTTGTGTGTCGGCATCCAGACGCCTCGCACGAACTATAAATATGTTTTATTAATTAGTTGATTATACTTTTCAAACTATCACATTCGTTGCTCCATCGTCTCTATAGATACAGGAACTATTTCTGAAAACGGTGTTGCCACAATTGGCGCTTCAACAAACCAGATAATCTTCCCGAGGGAATTTGGTCGAGACGGCTTATCAAATAACGAAATTTTGCAACGATTAGATTTGTTTTACAAAATCAATGTCTATAAGTTGAACATGTTATATCGCACGAGAGCTGCGTAAATTTCAAATAAGAATGATGGGAAACATTTTCCATCCTCCTCGTTTCACGCTTCACTTGTAATACTGATGCCAAAAAATATCTTCGGTAACGATCAGAAGATGAAGCTCGCAATAAAAACACGAAATGTTCCTGCGAGATTTCGGTCACACTGTTTCATCAATATGCTGTGTTTGGGTGAGTTCCGATTTAAAGGCGTTCAGTTCTTTGCTAGACTAATTTTTTGAAATCGCACCTGCTCAATCGGTCGCACCACTCCCGTGCCCGCGCCCTTCGCCGTTCCCACGAGAATCTGGAACAAATAATAAAAAAATTTTTTTTAAAAACAATCATTCAACGTTCCCATAGTTTTCCCGCTTCAAGGGTTTGTCAATACCAATCATCAAAAAATTTTGTTAAAAAGTCGTAAATTTAATTTACTTATTGATCATGGCACTAACAATCTCCTGGAATTTTCCCGCTTCATAGATCTTTCTTAGCCAGGATCATCATGTCTGACCAATGAAAGAAGCGTTTATTCAGTCAAAAAATATAACCCAGATTGTTCTCGTTCCAAGGCTTTCTCATAACTCATCGTAATGAGCAGAACTATTGGGTCATCTTTGGCGGATAGAAAATATACAACAACAAAAAACAAATAAACAAATACCGTACCTGCACGAGGTACGAGTGGGGATAGAGCTTGGCGGCGTGAGACACGCCCTGTGCTACCTGTAATCATAATAATATTTTAAGTCAAGTGCTTCAGACTATCAACTATGAAACACCACTACTCTTTCATGATGAGCCCTTTGCGCTACATCACCAGGTCCCGCAATTTTTCAATTAAGCTGCACAATTGAATCGCTAAGGATCAGTCCCACCTTGTGCGCTCGCTTTAACTCCTTCATGATCGACAGAA
Source organism: Pristionchus entomophagus (assembly GCA_036245825.1). NCBI lineage: Eukaryota > Metazoa > Nematoda > Chromadorea > Rhabditida > Neodiplogasteridae > Pristionchus > Pristionchus entomophagus. The sequence goes on from BTSX01000002.1 coordinate 36,790,310, forward strand.
CCACCTTCACAGGCGTAATCTGAAATAATATAGAAGACAAATAAATATTCGCTGATTAGTGAGTATTATTTCAAAAACAAGGACAGGCTCGAATCGGGTGATGGTGTTCAAGAAAGTTACAAATTATTGTGGAAACCTCAATGTTTTTTTTCCCAACAAATATACAAGAATCTACACAATGTCTACCGTACTCCATAATCCCTCTGCTCACCTTGGTCATCTTGTAGATAGCATCAAAGGGCGCGTAGAAGACGAGATACCAGATGAGCGTCGCCTTAAAAAATATATATATTTAAAATAAATAAAATATATTTGACGGTTATGATGACTACTATCTTAGAAGTGAACACTCGACTGGTCCCTGTCTGATTTAGATGATTCGGTGAAACAGAAAAATCGCCCATCGCCGTGAAATGGTAAGGGGGTATCATCAAAGTTCACAGTTACTTTGATGATTCAATACGAATTTAGTACCATTATCAACAATAAACTCAATAGTTCTCATCTCACACATCGTAGCTCACAGAAGCGCCGAAAAGAAAAGAGCCTGGGTGTGAACTAGTAACTCATCAGGAAAATACAATTGTCCTTCATTCAGAATTTTATTTTGCCTAGAATATCCAAAACGATCACAATATAGTTTCTTGCCCAACTATACAAATTCGCTGAAACCGCAAAATTCCTAGTACACAAGTGTGCTGGTCAGCTCAAGACGAGTGAAGAGAGTAATGTCATCGGACCCAAAGGTTAATGAACGAATGCGATTTTCGGCATGAAGTTCAAAAGAGATGGGACAGTAAATTGACCATGAGGATGATATGTTACACAATTATTTCTTGAAAACCGTGAATGAATCGCTCTACCCCTCACAATGCCACTATCAAACATTGAAGAATCCTCAAACTCCACAGTCTTCGACGCGAGATTTAAAAAAAAAAACTAACCAATAGGATGTCATCGTGCCGCTTGAAGGGCGTGATGAGCGGCTCGCCGAGCAGGAAAGAGGCCAGGAACGAGTCGGCGAAGCACATCTGAGAGCAGAGATGGTAGGACAAAGATCAAAGATCAAAATACGACTCCTCCCCGATTCCACTCAGATCTCACTAACTAACACAGGATTTCTCCAAATCTATTCATATCTTCAAAAAAATCGATAATCCCTTTGGCTACCGTACTACCGTACCAGCATGGTGCTCAGCCAGCAGGAGAGCGGGTGCTTGCGCGAGAACATGCCCGCCGCTGATGACATCTCGTCGCGAATCTCGCACGTCACCTGGAAAATCAATCGATTTGGCTACCGTAACCACGCGTGATATACAGTACCCCAAAATATGTCAAATGGGGCCACTCTCCATTCTGCACACTCTCTTGTCAGTCAGATAGACGAGAGGGAGTGCAGAATGGAGATAGCTGAAACCCAAACAACGATACATTGGGGGGGGGGGGGTTACTGTAGCTATGAGACTACCGTAACCCACCAGCAGGTAATGCGCCGTGTCGAAGTAGGGATACATCTTGAGCCGATGTATCCAGGCGCCGTAGGCGAGCAACGTCGCCTGATCCACCGAACCCACGTCCACCCCCAGCATCACGGACCCTGATAGAGTAGTACTGTCGTTTCGGTTTTCTACTCTCTCCATTCTGCACACAATCTCGTATCTCTGTCCGTCTAGGTAGTGTGCAAAATGGAGAGAGTCAAAATCGTAGGATATCAATGCACAGGGAGAGAAAAAGCGAACAATAGTTGGGCGATATAGCCAAGTAGTTCGAGTGAAACTAGAAGGATCCAGGGGGAAGAGGATTGGGGTGGAACAAGAGATGAATGACATAAGATTAAATGGAGGGAAAATTCGCGAAGAACGGATGTAACAAGAAAGAAGAATTCCGAAGTGCGTAAACAAATTCTTGGTAATAGGATTTTTCTTCTTCTTACAAGCTGATCTGACATCATACAAATCATCAACGTGTACAGTTATATAAATTCGAAACAAATAATCAGCTCAACAGTTCGCATCTCATATATCATAGCTGACTGAAGCGCCAAAAATTACAAGTGCCAGTAGCGAGGTGCATCAGGAAACAACGAGACAGCGGCTGTGATTTTTGTGGAATGCTATAATTGATAGATGAAATCGCGAAATATTGGCCAATGCGCATTGTTGTTTCAATGCTTGATCAAAATGATCAGACATCTGATAGGTTTGATGGAAGCACGATATTTGCCGGTGTAAAAATATAACGAAGACGGTGATAAGAAGTTCAATGAGAGAGCATTCACATTCAAGTTTCACGAAATTATCAAAAATAATCAATATTCAGATAAATTCAATAAATGAGCTGGTTGGATGCAATAAATAATATTGTCGGGAATTCAACCGATGTCGCTCAAATATGAAAATTTTAAATTCAAAAAAATCTTTATCTTTGTAAGTTTCCTGATATGATCTCGACAAGACATGGCAGCTGTTACAGAATATTGCAATGGTATCACAAACGAATTTGCACTCGGGGTATACAATATATAAAGCGTCTACAAAAGCTAACGTATTCACAGCCTAGGAAGCAACTAGCGTTTACTATTTCATGCAAACAAACTGTTAAAGTCGAACGTAAAATCCTGAGGGGGGAGAGATATCCGCGGCTTAGAGAAACACCTCGGGTACCCTTCCCCTACACTGTGACTAGAGGGAGCGGGGGAGAGGGACGTGGGGGGAGGGGGAGGTACGAGCGGGGGTTAGAAGGGGAAAGAAGCAAAGAAATCCAGCGGAGCAGTTGTCTCAGAGGGACGAGAGGGAGAGCGGAGGGGGGGGGGGGGGGGAGATCCTATTGATCGATCGCCTCCACATCACACCACCATACTTCCGCATTTCACTACTCGTCGTCTACCGTATCCTCACCGGGCACACTAAGCAGTGAGGTGCTGTCGGGAGATGGGTTGGTTGACCGATCAGGGTGCGCCAGAATCAGCCCCTTCAGCTCCCTCAATTCCGCTAGGATTTGGGTCTGGACCGAGGCGGTTTCCGTCGTTCCCTCGTCGATGCCGCCCACCGCCCTAGTCACTTGGCCTATGCTCTCGTGGTTTGATCTACCCATCTCGGCAATCTCTTGCAGGGAGGTGGTCACTAGCCGCTGCCACTCATCTAGGGGTTGGAGGGCTGCTACGGGAGGGGAAGCGCCCTCCACTTCGTTCACTGCCTCGGGTACTTCCGGCGATGACGTCGCTTCCGGTTTCGGTGACGTCACAGGCTCCTCAGCCGTTGTCAGCGGCTTCTGCTCTTCCGGCGTCGTCGACGATGACGACGACTCGCCGCAGATCAGGCTCTCGAGCATCCTGAACGAGGGATTATTGATCATTTGTTGCGTCTTTAATCAGCTAGACCATGACCAGACTAGCAGAGGTTAAAAAAACACAAATTGGTTTATAAATATTTTTATGACAATCCTGCAGTGCATTGGGGGTGCAAAAGTACAAACTACGAAGCCCCAAAGAGGCTGGCGTTGAATTTTTGTTTGGAACAATTGCCATGTAACAAAAATCGAGCTCGTCGCATTGCCATACAATAGTACAGACCAGGAAGCAAGAAAGTGGCAGGTCATCGGAGAAGCAATAACCACCAAGTCTATTCCTTATTATGGCCTGATCGAATAGTAGCATTCTCCATTCTGCACACTCTCTCATCGGTCAGACATACGAGAGAGTGTGCAAATTGGTGAGAGATAAAATTCGATTCGGCATCACTACCGTATTCTACCGTACCTGGGCGCCTCGATGAGCGTGAATCGCAGTCGGTCGAAGGGATTGTCGAGCGGCGACTTGGCGACGCCAGACAGCGACATCACCTTGCTCCCGACCAGCACGCACGCACCACACTACGAAAGCACACCATAGACACCACAACGATTACAGAAATTGTCCATCACCAGCTACTGTACAACAATTACCAACAACTTCCATCAGGAATCCTTGTGCATATCGAAAACATTAAGTAGTTTTTTAAAAATCGTAGCCATTCTCAAATCTTTGAGACCCAATGCAACTACGAGGTAATGTACACAACCATAGCCCATTCAGCTACAGCGTATACTGTAACTACCGTACCCCCATCCTCACCAGATACGCGACATCATGCGATATGTGGCGGGAGGCGTAGAGGATGGCCGCGAGCATCGTGGCCTTCGTGGTCGTCGACGGCTTGAGCATCTCGTTCTCGGCCGGCGCCCACTTGCCCGCCACGAACTGCGAAGCGACGACGTTTCACAAACGACAGTAAGCGCATGCACCATTACCGTAGCCCAGCAGTAAAGCGAATATTTATCACATAAGGGGTATACCTCACATCAGTTGACTACCCACGCTTCCAATAGTTATGAGATTGTGGCGCACAAACTCAACGGGTTAACTAATTTTGAGTTAATAATTTTTTTCTTACAATGGAGCGGAAATAGGAGTGGGAAAGGCACTGCATCTAGTAAGCTCGCGTGAAGAGCGCTAGTGACAATGTGCGTGATGAACTTAGCTACCGTATACCGTATTTGGTGAGAACTCTCGGCTACCGTACACCAACCATAGTACGCTGAGAAAGGCTCGGCTACCGTACACCAACCATAGTGCGGTGATAACTCTCGGCTACCGTATACCTGCTGGACGATCTTGATGACGCTGGAGCCGTTGCCCTTGGTGCAGCCGACGAGCACGTGCAGCGCCGTGTGGTCGACGAAGCGGGCCGCGCCCGAGTGCACGCCCAGCATTATCTGCAATTAATTAAATTATTTATAATAGATTAAATAGGCCGATAAAATATTAGTTCACCAATTGTCATTTTTATTTTTATCCACCACGTGCGTCGGACCGATTAGTTAGAACCGTATTAATCAGTTATATTCTGATGCAAGAGATGATCAACGAGCAGCGGTACTTCAACTAGTCTGGGGATTCAACTAGTCCATTGCAATTTGTTTTTAAAGATTTAATAATAGACCTCATGAATCTATTTTTAAAATATTTTTCGCAAGATGAGGCCTCCTCGAATCAGTGATGCCCAATATCCACGTGAATGTCATGCGAGTGTGGTACCCAAATTCCACTAGTCTCATCATCAATTTTTTTTAGATAACGCTCCACTGCGACATCAGTCACAAGACGTATCCCCCGCATTAGCATTACTCTCTCCTCTCTGCACACTCTCTCATCGGGCTGGCTAACAAGAGAGTGTGCTGAATGGAGAGAGCAGCGATTCGATCCGTCATCACTACCAGGCATTATCAATCACTCTCGTCTGTGACGAGCGAGCAACTAATAAAGAATTCGCGCCCAACATCAATGTACACATACCAAGCCGCCCACTAAAAAATATAAGCTATGATAGTTGTATAAATCCGGAAACAAGTGGAGAATGAGGTGACTCTCCAATATATGAACCAGATGAAACACAATCACGCCTTGCGATTTCACATTATTTGTGAACCGCTCCCCATGACAAACATTTTTTTAAAAAATTACTCGCGTCAAGCGCATTCCATAGGTGGACCCTATCTAGAGGTTGAAACCCAAGCTTACCAACTAAACTTGTGGTTTCAAAGGATATAAAAGAACCATCAACAGTTTCTTACACTTTTCTCTATCTAGCAACAAGATGAAACATAACCGGACCTTGTGGTTCCTCTGTAGTTCCTTAATGACGCCGAGAACGTTCTTGACTGGCTTCCAGCTGCAGATGCCAGCGAAGGAGTCGAGGATAGAGATGTGGTACCAGATCACCGTCATCTACAATACATATGTAATTGTAACAGTAACAAGAGTTGGGTTAAATATTTTTCGGTATAAAAGTGATTAAAAACAGTCTCTTGTTGTTTTTAACTGAATTAAGCTAATACGAACGGTTCGATCACCAGCATCAGGCCACAGCAATTGAACACCGATCTGTCGATAAATTTATTACTAACTAATTAGTGTCATCAAGATTAATAAGGAATATGCCCGACTGATCAAACAGCAAGTTCAGTACCTGGAAAAAAAGAAGAACAGTCACCATAATCATATCACTCTTGCTCATCAAGGGCACTAGCAGCGACTCCCCGAGGAGGAAGTTGGTGAGGAAAGTGCCGGAGAAGGAGAGGAGGAAGGTGCACAGCCAACTGGCCACTGGATGTTGGAGGGAGAAGGAGGGCCCAGACTCCTCGCGGACGGTTAGAGCCATCTGATCGAGAAGATACTTGATTTGATCATTGTTTTAGGCAATCCTTTGAGAAAAACACTACTATTACTCAAATTACTGGACATATCGTGAAACTATGTGCTAGAACATCGCTCTATCAACGAAAAAGAAAGGGTCCGGGTGGAAAGCATTCTCGAGCTGTTTGATCTACCATACGGTAAAGCTCAAAGATCGCGTACCAGGATGTAGTGGGCGACGTCGATCGGGACGGCACAGTCCTCGACGATCTTCTCGAGCAGATGACCGTACTCGGCGAACATCCTGAACCGGGCGCTCGAGCCGGAGGCTGCGAGATCCATGTTTCACGAAGCAAATGAACAAACCATGAAATAAAAGAGGGCAAGCACTATGTTGTGGATGAAAACATGCAAACGTGATCCGGGAAGCGCATGGGGATACAATTTTAACAATTCATTAATAATATTGGCGTAAAACAATTTTATTTGAAAACGAAACTTTAAGGCACATTACGGCATCTTGATTCCGGCGTTACGGGACCGTCTTTCAGTCGTTAGGATGGCAGAATCTACCGTACTTTCTCATATTAAGAGCTATCGGTAAGTAATTTTATTATTTTTATTTTTGATTTATTTTTGATCTACCGGGTTTCCCCTATTTAATTCATTGTTTCTGTGTTCCCGTATTGTGGCCATATCACAATCACTCAGGGCGATCGAATCATGCTCGTGACGCGCGTCATCCGGCGTCACTCGAGCTCGATTCGCTCCGCCGACGAGACTCGTCGTGCGTTCGTGCACTTCTTCGAGTCGGAGGGCCATGTGCACGTGCCCTCGAGCAGTGTCGTGCCGCCCGCCACCGATGAGTCGCTGCTCTTCACGAATGCAGGCATGAATCAGGTAAGTTTTCTAAATTATTAGCCTTTCCACCTTTTTTGGCAGTTAACTGCAGTTTGGACAATAAGTTCATCTGTAAAATGCATCCAAAACCATTAGACTGACCCAAATTATGATGTAATTTAAAATTCAGTTTTAAAATCGTCGTAGTAGTCAAATGGACGTGTGCTATGGGCTCAAAGTGCAGAATTTTTGCTCTTGAAACGGTTGCTCTATTTTGCATTTCAGTTCAAAAGCGTCCTGGCCGGTGTGGAATCGGCGGATCAATGGCCTTCACGTGTTGTAACCCATCAGAAGTGTATACGGTAAAATTTTCAATAACTTGGGTACAGTAGCTGGTAGATCACTCCGCTAAACTACTGTGGTAAACTACTGTAGACTGTCTCATAGATAATTCAAATCATCAAATTGAGTCTGACGGCGATAAGGCAGAATTACTGGCAGAGACATTCTCAAGGGTTTTCACTAAAGATAATGGTGACACCCCATCTTTTTCTCATGAAAGGGAGAAAGTTTCGAATGTTTATGTTGACCCCTTCTGTCGGTTTGAAATTTGTGAGCTTATTGAAAAGTGGAAAGCATCATCGTGTCGAACTCCAGATAATATACCTATGATTTTTATTAAATATACCGCAGTCCCTCTTTCTGCTGCTCTTGAAATAATTTTTCGAAAATCGTATGAATTATCTCAAGTTCCCGACCGGTGGCGCTTATCCACTATAACACCTCTCAAGAAGAAAGCACCATTTTCAAACCCGTCAAACTACAGACCTGTCTCAATAACAAGCTTCTTCTGTCGTGTATTTGAGAAATGCCTTGCCAAGCAAATGATTACTGACAGTGAAAGATACGGTCTCTTTCCTGACACGCAATTCGGCTTTCGAAAAAATCGCTCAGTTGAAACTCAAATGATCGAAGTGGTTAATGAATGGTCAAAAGCGATTGATGAGCACAGGTGTGTTGATGTGATATACTTCGACTATGCCAAAGCATTCGACACAGTAAGCCATCCAAAATTAATTCAAAAGATATCCAAAATGGGCTTTCCACTGCTGACCGTGAGATGGATTGAAGAGTACTTATCCAAAAGAGTATTCAAAGTGAGAGTCAAAACGACATTATCTGAATCAAGACCGGTCATTAGTGGGGTCCCACAAGGATCAGTTTTAGGACCTCTGCTATTCAATCTATATACTGCCGATTTATCGCAGGTTATAGACAAGCATGGGTGCAAAAGTTTCACTTTTGCTGACGATCTAAAAATATACCTCGCATTCGAAAAAGATGAACTGAGTGGTCCAATCAAACTTCAGGAATGTGTTGTTTCAATTTTGGAGTGGAGCGATATCTGGCAATTGCGAATTGCAATTGAGAAGTGTAACGTACTCCACTTAGGAAATGAAAATTCACTGTTGAAGTATTACTTGAATGGAACTCAAATTGATCCGAAGTCTTCTGTCAGAGATCTCGGTATTCAAATCGATAAGGAATTGACATTCAAAGAACACTTTGACATAGTGATCCAAAAAGCTGCGATCCGTTCCAACTTAATTTTCCGTGGACTCAGCACCAATAACGCTGCGGTGATGGTTAATGCATACACTACTTACGTTAGACCTATGGTAGAATTCAGTCCTAGTGTCGCATTTCCAGTTTTCGATAGAGAAGCTGGTAAACTAGAGAAACTGCAGAACAAAGTCACTAGGTTGATTAGCTACAAATGTTTGGGATACAACTTTGAAAACAGGCCATTACCAGTTGAACGAAACGAGATGCTCAAACTAACCACGTTGATGTACCGTCGAAAGATCAATGACTTTAAACTAGTCTATGAAATGCTATTCGGGAATTCAAGATTATCCCGAACCAGAAACGATTTTCTGGTTCTTTCCAAGTCTAATCTCAGAGGCGCAGGCTTCAAATTGTGTCGAGAAAAATTTCGAACTAAGATTCGCGAGCACAGTTTTGCAAACAGAGTAGGTAAATTACTGTATGTTGTACTTCGAAAAGGAAAAATACCTACAAACTATGCAGAGTTCATGAATGTGATGTGTAAGGAGGTTGGATGATCTGTATACTTGCTCGCTCTACTCGCTTAGTTACCCCCCCCCCATTTCACACATTCTTTGTTCTTCTTGTTCCAACCACCTCCCCCCCCCACCCCTCCCCCCCACAACAATACCACCTGTGCGGATAAATCTATTCTATTCTATTCTATGGTAGATCATTTCGCTGAACTACTGTGATCATTAGACAATAATATTGTAGCTCTAAGATTTTGTTCTTTCTATTATGATGTTGAAGTTAGATCGAAACTCATAGCTGGTATACATGTCTGCTCTAACGAAATCTACTGTAATAGCCTAACACGGTGTACGATAGTCAGAAGATCATTGGCTAGTTACTGTAGATGGTAGATCACCAGATTACGGTAGTTCAATCAATATTTCCCAGTGCTGGCGGGAAGCACAACGACCTCGATGACGTCGGAAAGGATCTGCACCATCTCTCCTTCTTCGAGATGATGGGCAATTGGGCCTTCAACAATGCATACGGAAAGGTGAGCGCGAACTACTGTGGGGAAGATACTAGTCAAGTCTTAATCCGAATCACACATACCCGCTTTTTAATTCATATCGCTCAAAACTCTTACATTCGATTCCCGGTATTTCTCTGTTTTAATCTTGCTTCAAAATTGAGCGATCGAGCGGGGTTTCAATATCAACAACCCTTGTGAGATTGAAAAAAATCCCCAAAATTCAGTCATTCTAAAAATTCAACAATGCGTACGGAAAGGTGAGCGTGACCTGCCTTCAAGAAGTGATTGAACTTTGTTAATCCAGTCTTCATGAAATTTAACAATTTCCGATTATGTATTTATATTGCTCAAAAATTAATTAATTTCCATCTCGCATTTCACACCCGGTATTTTTAAGTTGCAACCATGCTTTTAAATTCAACGCTAGAACGGGGTTTCAATATTTGTGCGATATTTGGTTCTAAAAAATTCTCTTTGTATCGTTCTAAATGTATTTATTAGACATTCAACAATCCAATCAGAAAGGTGAGTATGATCTACCATCAAGTAGGGACAGATATTTGTACAGTCGTCATGAAAATTAGCCATGGCCGCTGCGGAGTTTCAATTGTTCCAGAAATAAGCTTGAGCCCATCTTACATTTCACTCCCGTTAGTTTAACGTTTCAACAATGCTTTGTAATATAATAGTTGAGGATGCTTCAATACCAGGTTCGCTCCGCTCATAAAAAAAAATTTCTGACAACGCACACGAAAAAATTAGAGTGACCTACCATTACCAACAACAATGAAATGATTATACTCTTCGCGGAAAATTTGATTTAGCTTCTTCTGGCATCATATCGCTCAAAATATCTTCCTTTTCATCGCGTATTTCACACCCAACAAATAGCATTCTTCAAATCAAAGTGAAAATTGAGTTTTTCAATAGCATGAATATATGTATTATTTTGCAAAACCCCCCAGTTTCCGACCCTGTAATAATATTTGTTCTGAAATTGATCATGTTTGCCTCACAATAATTCCTTCCCGTCTCTCCTCACTGATAATGTTGCACCCCTGCGGCGCCTTCACTTCCTGTTGACGGCCAATTTACGATGTTTCATGTTTCCGATGCGTCCACAGATTACGGTAGATGACAGATTACAGCAGATGACTGCTGATTACGGTAGCTGATTGCAGACTACGGTAGATGTCAGATTACGGTAGATGACAGATTATCGTTGGCGCCAAACTCTCAGTACCCTCCGGGCGCCCTATCAACATCAGACGAACTAAAAACAGTCGCCGCGTTTTCGCGCTCGATTCGGAAATGTGAGGAATGCGGCTACCATATGACTACAGATATTCGTTGCAGGAAACGGCCTGCAAACTCGCCTGGACGTTTCTCACTGAGGTCCTCGGAATTCCGAAAGGTGAAATGATTGCATTATCCACTTTATTTCGATTGCCGACTCATCGTTTTCTATGAAACTGTAGTAGAGCTGAAGAAACTGATAAGGAATTATCAAGTCTTTTTTCCAGTTGCAGGTGGATTGGTGGTGTTTCAGTCTTATTAGAATATGCTAGGGTAGTTTATTCCGTTTTGCTGAGGATCTCATTATGGAAAAAAATTAATTGAACCAATTCGGCTACCTCAGTCCGGTTCAATCAATAATTCCGTTCCAGATCGTCTCTACGTGTCCTACTTTGGCGGCAGTCGAGAATGGGGAGTCGCAGAGGACGTCGAGACGAGGAATATCTGGAGAAACATGGGGTATGGTAGTTTCTGATTACTGTAGATTCTACTCCAGGTTGTATGAAGTATTTTCTGCTTTATGACAATTTTCCGAAGTCCTAAACATTATCCTTTCAATTTTGCATCTCACAATACTTAGCATTGGTGGGAGAAAGCCAGGCGAATTAGTGCTGCAATGATTTTATTATAACAGGATCGAACCGATCAGAATAGTGCTTTCTTCCTTCTAATTCACCCTCAACTACTTGTTCTAGAATTTGTGAGCATTATATTTATTTCTCAACTTTGCATACGGCAGTAGTGCCACATTGTTTTTCTCCCATGCAAGGTCCCTCAGCGTATTAATAATCACTGATATTTTCTTCTTTCTCTCAGGGGTATCGGTCACACTGATAGCGTGTCCTTTGGCGCACTCGTCGCCCTTTTGCTCGCCCCGAAACTGCTCCATCATTTCGCCCCTCGGTACCCTTTGGCCCCGCTAGGTCCGCTGGGTACATGCAGTAATGGCTCGGGCTTGTTGCGCAATTTGATGACCGCAGGCGACTCTTTGAGGGGGGGGGGGGGAAAGAAGGGGAACAAAGGTCACGACCGATCATGACATTATTGTCCCGACCCTCGGTAATTGATCTATTCTAGGACGGATACCGACAGAGGGACAAAGGCTTGCGCAACTCGCGATTGATTAGCAGCAATCACGGGCTTTGTCGGGGGTGGTTTTGAGGCCAGCCGGTGGATGGGCAGGAACCAGGTGGATCGGTGGTGCAATGATTGCAGAAGTATAGGGCCAGGCAATTTCCTCGTTACTGTTTCGATATCAGCTATAGATTTTTTTTTTTAAAAAAACTCGAAAACTTTTTATATCTTACTCGTCAGAGAAAATAATCCGCCTGGTGGATTGTTGGTGTGGCGGTTGCATGAAGGCAGAACCTAGCTGGTTCAGTCGATGGTTCGCGCTATGGATGGCAATAAGAAATAAATCAAACGTTCTTGAATCTACATCCATCCTTTTTGGGGATGCAGGTGGATTCATATTTCAAGGGTGATTTGTAACAGATCTGATCACTCTGATCACCATAACTCTTGTTCCATACCTAATTTCTGAACCAGTAGTATCTGTGATGCAATCATTCCATAACAACGTTTGTGCAATACTACGATGTTCTGTCTCTACTTCCGTTTTCAAAAACAAAAAAATCAAAGGTCGCATATTATTTCATATTCCTTTTTGCAGTCTCGACTCCTCTCGCGTGCTTCCCTTCGTGGCCGAGAACTTCTGGGAGATGGGCCGGACGGGTTCCTGCGGGCCCTGCACCGAGATCCACTACGATAGGGTGGAGGTACGGTAGGATACTGTAGCCGGTGAGGTTACGGTAGGCTAGGGTAGGTTACGCTTCGATAGAATTACCAAGTAACTTGCGACTCGTTACTCCAGTTCCTCAAATTGGGCTCAAGAGGTGGAATTCGCATCTGATATATTTTTCGAATTGTATTCAGAGAGGAAGGCCATAGTGATTGCCACTGCGACTTCGCACATTTTAATGCAAATATTGAAGAAGGAATCCTCCTGGGTGAAATTTCCCCGAGTTTTAACTTCTTCGTATGGTAAAGGGATACTGTAATGGTCATGTGGATTACGGTATGTTCAGGGTCGGTCGTGCGTGCCGCAGCTGGTGAATCGCGACGATTCGGTGGTCGAATTGTGGAACGTCGTCTTTACCAACTCGCTGAGGTATACGGTACCACAATCTATCGATCGATTTGTAGCACTCTCCATTCTGCACACACGTGTCGCTATTGTCTTCCAGCGAGTATGCAGAATGGAGAGCGCGCTCTGCAATTCCGCATCACTATTTATCACCCCCACGTTTCAAATTCTCGAGCACTCACTTCTTTGTGTGGATGGTCAGACAAGGTGGTAGTGGGGGACTCTCTCGATTTTGCGTGATCTCTCGCCATTTGTCTAACCTCTGACAAGTGTCTGGGCCCTCTCGCTCTCTCGCCAGCTGCCGCCATCTGGCAGCAGCGCGCTTCCCACACTATCGGCGCGTACGATCAGCCCGCTCCCCTCGATTCACATGCTCTCTCGCTTTCTCTGACCGGTAGAGATAGGGGAGAACGGGGAGTGCATCGTAAATGAAGTGCCAGACAACGGCAGAAATTCGAATCTTCAGTGAGAACTGAGCGAGAAACACATTTGGATTACGGTAGGAGTGAAAATTATCATTGGATTACTGAACGGGTAGAAATTGAAATTCGTTTCATTTTTGCCGGAACCGATCTTAACCAGTTGATTCTGTGATGCACGATGGAATCTTTTCTTTCTCGATCCTGCTCAGCTCATGCTTCGAGTAAAATAATCATTCTCTACTGTTATTTTGGTGAATATATGGGAATTTATTTGACAACCACAGTCTTCATCCATCGATATTTCAGACACGAGGATGGCAGCGTGAGCGCGCTGGACACGATGCACGTCGATACGGGTGAGTATCGATTTATCGATTGATTGATTACGGTATCTGCTGATTACGGTAGGTTGCGGTTATCTCCACTCGGCTATCTCGCGATAGCCCGTGAGAACTGACACGATCTCTGGGAAATGAGCGGAGAATGAGGGGTTTATGACAGTTTGACGAGGTGGAGGAACGCAGATTGAGTGGGTTGATAAGGGGAGGATCGAGATTTGAACGGACAGTTTTCTACCCAATTATCCCTTTTTCCATAAAATTGATAAATTAAATTGAGTTTACTTGGCTTTTTTGGTACGGAGCAGTGTGGAATGATTGCTCAGGCAGTTCCAATCACGCCTTGATAATACGATGTAACGAGGATCTCACTGGGCGGTTTGTTTTACAGATTCAATTCTGTTCTATGCGAAAATTCGTTCCAAGTTTTCTACCGACGATCCCTCAGTCCTCTTTGATCTCCCCCCCCCCCAACACTGTTGGACAATAGCAACAGCTGACGGGACGGTGATTCCGGATGGTTCCGGACTTGGGCTGTCAAAGTGAAGAATTAGACTCTCCATTTTGCACACTCTATCGTCACTTGAGCGGTCTAGAGAGTGTGCAGAATGAATAGACGAACTCTGACAGCCCTGTTCCAGACCCTCGCCTACCACCCTGACATTGATTAGTGGCCGAGGAGGTCCTTCCGGAAGGGATGGGCAGAGCCGGGGGACTCAGGTAGGTCAGAGGGTGTTGAGACAGTGAGGCAGTAGTTGACAGTAGCTGCCGATATTGATGTATGGGTTTCCGACGGATGAAATATCTATTGTATCAGGTCGGTCAGAAAGTTTCTTTCTTTTTTACGCTCATCGATTCTGACCTATATTATTCTTGTTGTTTGATCGATCAGCATATGGCTTTACATAATCAATGAGGGCATTGTTGCTCTTTTTAGCGCACATTATATCAGGGCTGAACAATCAGTATGAGGGACACAAAGTAAAGGTAAATTCACAGTGGTTGACCATGAATCGCATCTGTATCTCAACCCAGTGCAGAGTGGAAAGAAGTAATAGGGCCCAACCAGTGTCACATTTATAAAGTACGATGATTGATGATTACCATTAAGTTATTGCGAGGAAATTATCGCAGCATGCTTAATAGAAAAGCGCTTGTGAAGATGCAACAGACGGTTCTGGAACTCTCGAAAAACAGTTTCCATCACACAGCTGTCGAGTCGATAGATCTTCAAATGTCAATTCAAGTGCATATCAAAGTACAATACCTAGTGAGTCCCCAATACAAATTGAGAGAGGATCCCATTATCCAGAAATTAGCTGAATTTTCTTGAACTTTGATATCGATAATTGAAGATTGAAAACAAGACATATAGCTGCGTCCCTTTTGTATAGGGTCAGAAGGGCGGTTATTTCGATGCTAAAAGAATAAGCAACTCTTGTTCTATCGTTGTTTTCTTGGGTAGAACTTGCTGTTCGCTATTTTCTGTAATGGGAGGTCGTGACGGTACACACCGAAAATCATGTTTTATTGCAATTTCCGCTTCAAAATTTATTTTCCCTTCTTCCACACGAGGCCGGTTCAATTCACACATACTACGATATTGCCCCAGGACACCCCTAACTTATGGCATATTGGCGATTTAAACAAGCACAATTGTCGAGCTAAAATTAACAAAAAGAAAAAGATATAAACATTCTGACCGACCTAATACATGCCAGTTCGCATCGGGACTTGGTAGTGTGATGAAACCAGAATTCTCCAGGGCTGATGCAGTTTTTGTAATTCTTACCAAGACTGAATCATTGATGTTTTCTGAGGCACTGATACTGGTTGATGGAGTGTTTGCCGGTGGAGGAGTTGTTAACAATCGTACCGGAAATAGGAATTTATTGTTTAAAAAATATATATTTTAAATCTGAAGTAACGAGCACAGATCGTCTGTGGAAGTTCGCATCGGGCCTTGAGGATGATTTGCAACGAGAATTCCCCTGGGCGGTTTCGGTTGTTCAGAGATTATGAGGGAGTAGTTGGCACCAACTGAGAATGGAGATTTATTTGGAACCAGGAGTTCGCATATGCATCATCTGGCCATTTCACTTACCATTTTCGCGGTAGACTGCAACGAGGTTTCACCAAGCATAATTGGGCCATGAAAACTCTTGCAGTTGGATTTCTGATACACTGAATGCAAGTCATGGCAGGTCAGAGTGTTTGTAGGCAGTAGGTGACAGCCGTACCGGAGATGGTCATTTAATTCGAATAGCATGGCTATACGTCATTGCTTGGTCAGTTTGAGCAACACTGAGGATAGGCTGCAACGAAGATTCCCCGGGAGATTAGACAATTCCATTTTCAGCAAATTGTTTAGATGCAAAATTTCAGATAGGGCAGAGTGTGTAGAGACAGTGAAGGGTGCCTGACAGTTATGGCGTTCGAAATTTATTATTATTGGGTTGAGGAATAAGTAACGCTCGTTTTTTCTCTCTGACATTAGAACCCTCATGCTCGCTCTTTTGTTGTTGCCGTTTGTCACCTTGTTTACACTGGAGAGAGGGCCCCTCGGGCATTCCACACATGTTTTCGATTCAGTTCTCCCTAGTCTCCCAGGCGAGAATGCCGCACAATTTCGTCCCCGACCGAATTCACATTCGGAACGTGATGCTCTTTCTCTTTCTATCTGGCTTGAAACCGCCCGCCATTCATGAACAACTGGAGCAGGTTTACCCCACACATACCCCGCATGTAACCACCGTGAGAAAGTGGGTATTCAAATTCGAGAAACACGACTTTTCCCTCGAAGATGAAGACCGACCCGGTCGCCCCATGGAGTTGGACCTCGATCGATTGCGTTCTGATGTGGAGGCTGACCCGTATCTCACTACGCGCGATCTTGCTGACTTCCTTGGGGTCGACCAAAAAACTGCCGTGAATGGACTTCACGCGATTGGAAAGAAGTGGAAACTCGGGAGATGGATCCCCCATGACCTGACCGACTATGACAAGTATCGCCGAATGGACATGGCTTCGACTCTTCTCACTCTGCATCGCCGGTTGGATTGGCTGGACAATGTCATCACAGGTGATGAAAAGTGGGTGCTCTACGACAACCATGAGCGCATCAGACAGTGGGTCGGAGAGGACCAAAAGCCAGCAGATGTCCCCAAACCCGATTTGCACCCCAAAAAAGTGATGTTGTGCATCTGGTGGTCAGTGCGGGAAGTGGAGTTCTGGGCACTCCTACCCAAGGGGACGACTATCACAGCAGAGGTCTACACTCTTCAGCTACGGAAGCTGAGACTCGCTGTCGAACAAACACGCGGGAAGGACGCTCGAATCTACTTTCAGCACGACAACGCCCGCCCGCATGTCGCAAGAATGTCCAAGGCTGAGCTGGCGGGCTATGACTGGACTGTCCTCCCCCCCCCCCCCTCCCTACTCACCCGACCTTGCCCCCTCCGATTACCACCTCTTCTCAGACCTCCAGCGTTTTCTCAAGGGACAGAGCTTCAAAGACCACTATCCAGACCGTACTGACCAACTATTTCAAGAACCAGCCCCAGTCCTTCTATCACGAGGGCATCCACAAGCTGCCTGGTAGATGGCAGAAGGTCATCGATGCGCTTGGAGAATATTTTTAGATTCTATCGTGCTTTGTAAAGTTTTTATGATAAAGTGAAAAAAAATTCAAAAACGAGCGTTACTTATTCCTCAACCCGATATTAACAAATATTTATTTTATTTCATTTTTGTTTTTGCCCACGAAGCTGAGGAATAATCGCCTATGGAACTTCGCATCTGAAATTTAACGTATGTTGAAACGAGGATACGCTAGGCTGTTAGTGGGATAGATTTTGTGCGATGATTAGTAGAAGAGCAATCATGTATGATTGCTCGCATAGAGTCTTGACGACAGGCTGCGACGTGAATCTCCCTATGCTAACTTTGGTTTCGGGTAGTTGACAGTGAGAACAGAATACAGTGTGCGTAAGCGAGTAGCTGTCATTTGTGGGACTAAGTGGCGAACTTGAATTGATTATGATAAAATTGATGCACCGATCTTCCTGGGCTACTTTTGAATTTGCGGGTTTTCGCGGACGGATCAAACAGCGATTGATTCTTTGCTATTTTGATGGTGTGCTATAGCGAGGATCGCCCTTGCCTGATTCAGTTATTCCCATTATTTTTTATTGGAATTTGGCAAAGGGAAATGATCATCTATCAGATATGCCAGTTCGCATCGCTCCATGAGGATCAGTTGGTGCGCGGATCCCCCTGGGCTGATTCGGTTATGCAAATTCCTGGGTGCAGATTGGGGGGGGGGGGGGGGTGATGACATTCACTCTTCCCTTATCTGGGGACATGATTCAATCTGAGCGATGGCACCTGTCCATAGAAGGGAGGGGAGAGGAAGAGGGGGGAAAGTGCATTGATCGGGAGTTGTGATAGGGGAGGATATATGGGGACACACCTGTCGGATGGGTGAGATATTGTTGTTTGAAGATAAATTAGATATGATAGGAATAAAACATGCCAGGCTTTAAGGAATGATTTTAGGACATATGAGCGCGACAGCATTGTGGTTTGAATTTGATTTATAAGGTAGCAGCTTGCTGTAACACCTTTTTCTAAACCATTTCTCCCTTGAACAACTGCGACGATTCCCTTTTTTTTTTAAATCGGTAATTCCCAGAAATCATGGTTAATATTTTCTCTCGTCATGAAAACTCAATGCAGCCGCGATTCGCCTAGTATCGGCACATCGAATTTCTCCAATGTGGCTTTGAGATCACAACTATGATTTTTTCTCAACATTGTGGATTGCAAATTAGCAAAAAGTAGCGGTCGCCTTTTTTGATCAACTTCTCCTGCCCTCACAAATCACATAGTATCCTTTTTTGCTAATTTTTGTTCTTCTTTGACGCGCAGATCCAATTAGTTAAGTTGTTCTCTCATCGTTGGATTAATCGGAAACGGAGGGGTATCAAAAGCGCAACGAAGTACAGCTCGGATGGGAGTTGACCAATTTGAATGAAAAATTTCACAGATTAGGGTTTACGCGATACCTCGATCTGTGAATTTTTTCATTGAAATTGGTCAACTCTCGTCCGAGCTGTACTCCGTTGCGCCTTTGATACCCCTCCTCGGAAACATCTCGCTGTCTTCTCTGATGTAGCACTATCGCAGCCGCAATCCTCCTGCTGAGCATTTCAGCCCTGTAGGGGTCGGATGTTCCGTTAGCATGGTTTTAGCTGTAGCTGTTGCCTACGATTGATGTATTCGGCTGTCATTTTTGATTTCTTACCTCCGAAACAGAAATTCCCTTGGTGAATGTCTCGGCATTCTGTTGATTCTATTTTTCCGGATATATTATTTTTTATCGTGCATTTTGCAGTTCTGGATCCCTGTTTATCAATTTTTCATTTGATATAATACCACCGCTTCCGCAATCCCCCTGGTCGACCACCTGTCTGAGTCTTCATTCCTCCCAAAATCATCTCATCCCATCTCTCTCCCGATGCCTATCGTAATCTCCATGCAGTGTCTGTCTCTCCCGGGTCTCAGCTGTCGCCAGCGATGATGATCAGGCCAGATAATAGTGATCTGATTCTCCTCGATTCCCATGCTCTCTCGCCGGTCAGAGCGACGAGAGTGCGCACGAATTGAGGAGGGTACTGGACTCCACTAGTGGTGGGGTGGATTGAATGAGTTTAGTGTGACGAGACCAGAGATAATCGGGACATCATATCGACTCTCTCCATTGTGCACACTATCTGGCCTGTCAGTCAGATGGGAGTATAATAGATAATCGGATGCTGATTACGCAAGAAGGGGGAGATCGCACAAGCGATGCATGCATCAATATTTATGCGCGAACGCCAGCTTAATGGGCGAGAATGAATGCAGGCTAATTAGGAGGGATTAGCAAGTACAGGTTGATGGATGTGATTGCTATCGGTAATAGATTGATTGCGAGATCATGCTAATCACGGTAGATTACGGTCAATATTTCCCATTACAGTATGCAATAAACTATTGATTACGGTAGATTATCGATTGCAGGCCTGGGTCTGGAGCGGCTCGTGTCCGTCGTGCAGGGCGTCGGCTCCAACTTTGACACCGACCTCTTCCGACCGATCATCGGAGCCATCGAGAAGGTACGGTAGCAGCGAGATACGGTAGCGTTGTCAAATCGATTAGTGCTCTCTCCACTCTGCACACTAGGTTGTATGGTGGAAATTACGGAGACATTGGATACCAGGCGGATCGTAGTTGCGAGTGTGCTTGATCAGAAATGCAGACCGGGTTTGCTGGTTCCATGCGAAAGGAGTGTCAAAAGATAAACCACATTGGAGATATTATTTTTCTCTCAAACCAGTATGATTACGGTTGCAGAATTATTTTATCCGTGACTTCTTTGGGAATTTGCGATTCATTAGCCATGGACGACTTATCTTGCAATCTAATGCAGATGTTATCTATAGAGATTCATCATTGCTTTCCCATAGCTGATTCGATATAGTGCTGGCATTTGGGGATGTTTTGGGAACAGAAGGGGCTGTCACCTCGGGGGAATAAATGAGTGTCAATATTGCTCCCTGATCGCCGTAGTTTGTGCCCTTTGCTCTTTGCTCATTCGACTCAGACAGTCGCTTGCCCTCATTCCCTTGAAAATCCTCTCCCCTCCCAGTGTCTCATTTCCCGCACTACCAAAAAGAAGGAAGTAGAAACATTGCGAGAAAGAAAGAGAGGTACTTTTTGCGGGTGTGAGAAAGTAGAAGAGACAGTGAGTGGAGAGAGAGACGAACCCATTGAATGGGATTGCTCAAGATGGATGGAACTATTGTTGCCAGTTCGATTTCGGCTCTCTCCATTCTGCACACTTTCTCGCCGGTCAGACAGACAGTGTGCGCAATGGAGAGAGATTGTAATTACATCTCTAAATGCAACAAATCGCAGCTCTCCAAGTCGTCGTACGCGGGCCGCGTGGGCGCGGTTGATGAGGCAGGCAGGGACGCCGCCTTCCGTCTGGTCGCGGATCACGTGCGCGCCGCGAGCGTGGCACTGGCGGATGGCGCGCGGCCTTCCGGCGAGGGCGCCGGCTTCGTCGTGCGCAAAATGATTCGGCGAGCCGCGTGGCGGGCCGCGGATCAACTTGGCGCGCCACGTCACGCGCTGAAGGAGTTGGTGCCTGTGGTGGTGGAGACACTGGAGGGCGCCTATCCAGAGCTGAGCGAGAAGAGGCAGGAGATTGAGAAGACGATTGAAGGAGAGGAGAAGAAGTGAGGGAATGTGACCAAGAATGATCTTTGATCTTTGATCTCAGGTTCTGGAGTACGATAGAACGCAGCACTAACCACTTCCGCAAGGAGGTCTCACAGCTCAAGCGGGGAGATACGGTACCCGGTGAGTATCGATTTTCGCAGTCTGAATTTCCACGTTTTTTCTTGAAAATTTATCATAGTGTGTGTGAGTGCGGGAAAGGTATGTTGCGTTTTTATCTCGGGGAGAGGAGCGGGCGGAGAGGGGGGGGGGAGTGAGTGAGAGCTTGAGGGTCAGTCTGTCGGGTGATAAAATGGCGCCCTCTTATCGGGAAAGCAATAGGAATTAGGCACGCTGATAAGGGGGGTTCCCCTTTTTTTCCCCTGTGATCGACAGGGGCGAGCATTTCACCCCATTCCGAGAAATGAGTCGCTCTCTAATGAAGAATGTGACGCGAGGAGCGTAGCCGGGGTTTAGGAACAGGATTTCCCGGAAACCCCGGAATCTATTGTAGGCGCGACGCTGTTCCGGCTGCACGACGCTCACGGCCTCTCGCCGGATCTGGTCGAGCTGTGGTCGGAGAAGCGCGGGCTTCGACTGGATCTGGCCGGATACGACCGACTACGGCGAGCCGCCAAGGTGGGCTATTCCCCGGCTCCAGATCTTCCGGATATATCAATTTCCGGTTCGCCTATAAAAAACAGTTAGATCAAGGTATTTCTTTGTTTCTGTGAGAGCCTAGAGAAAGGTAAAGGGGAGAATAAGGTACCAGGCGTTTTTTACTGTGACATTTCTCCCTCCTGGGGGCTATTCGTCCCCCTCTTTCTTCCCCATTTTAGCCAACACTAAAAAGTGAGCCGAACAGAGAGAAAAACGAGGCAGAAAAAGCGTAGTGACCTTAGAGGGCTTGGTGATTATTGACTTTTGATTACGGTAGATGAGAAGATTATCGATTGCAGGAGCAGTCCAAAGCCGCGGATTCGAAGAAGACCTGAGCCAGACAATAGGATGATTACGGTAGAATTATCGATTGTTGATTTTGTTAATTGTTGTAGATAGTGATGATAAATAGAAAGATCTAACAGGTCAGAATATTGATTGAAACTGGGTGATTTTCCATCAACTGCCAGCTTTCACTGCTGGAAACTCGAGAGAATGATGGATGGACTGTAGGGGTGAGACAGTGACGGGCTTTGTCTGTAGACAGGCAACTGAGAGGAGGGAGGAAGGAGCAATCCCCCCGAGTATTCCACCCAGTCGGGATTGAGTTTCACCCGGCAGACTGATCTACCTCTAAGGTCATCCATCGCCGGGCAGGTGTTGTGTCCCTATCGTAAGTACCTAATTCATTGGCTACTACTGCCCCATCTTGGGGGTGTTATGGGCCCACTCTGCCAGCAGACCTTTGCTGGCGCCGCTCCATTTTTACGTGAGAAAAAAACGAAAGTTTGGCGCACTTTGGATTGAACCGTCCCTTAATTTTGCATACTAGTGATGTCGTTTCGGTGTTCGACTCTCCTCATTTTGCACACTCTCTTGTCGCTCTGACCGGCGAGATAGTGTGCAGAATGGAGAGAGCCAAAACGCAAATTATATCCCTATTGCATACTATTTCGTGTGTTTGATCGGTGGGGGAGTGTGCAGAGTAGAGAGTGTGGTGTTCGATACGGCAACACGAGTGCTTTACCAGTGATTGGTCAGACTACCGTAACCAAAGGTGGAGGAACACCTCATTAAAGGTTATCAGAGTCTACTAATGTACTAATGAGTGGTCTGTCTTACGGGGCGGCGCCATGCTTTCATCCTTCTTGTTGTGAAAGGTTGCGGCCACTTCCCATGTCATTTGACGGCAGGCTGACACATCTTGATGGTACGTTTCTGGCTCCATTTCTGGTTCCAGCTCTGGTAGCATGGGTTCCGAGGGTCCGAGAGGGTACACACATCATTAGCATTGATCTATCACTGAATTAGCGCACATCTGGCTGGGGGGAGTCCTGCAGCGAGAAGATGGATTACGGTATGGAGTGAACGATGCAATCGATATTGGAATGGGCGAAAATATTGGAATGAGTAAAGGTGACTATCTTAGAAAGAGAGGAGTGCAACTCCTTATCTGTGCCTCGTCGCGACCTCTTCTTCCCATCATCGGACAGAAAGAGACTACGTTTCATCTCGGTTTGTAACAGGTACCACCAGCCACCCTTAGAACCCACGAGGCATGCATAGATATGAAGTGCATCGCATATTCCCCTTGTCGGTCAAGCTCACAGTCAGCATCATCTCTGCTTCTTCCCTTCTCCCTTCATCGATACTCGGTAAGTTCCGAGATTACTGTAGCGCCCTAGATTTGGAGCACATCTTTTTTGCTGGGGGCATGACACACTGTGAAATTGCGCCTTTCATGTCATCTCTGGAGAGAGATAGGAAGACAACTCTTTTCCCGCTCTCATTTTAACCCCTCCTCCTCCTTTTTTTCCCGCGCTGCCAGTTCCAGATAAGCCCCGCTCTGCAGTCTGTAGGTGTTTGTTTCATCAAAACCCCTGGAGTACTGTAGTCGTCAAGAGAAGTACCGTAGTCCCCCGTCTTTTCGAATTCCACCGTCGAGGGAGCAGTAATCA
Source organism: Pristionchus entomophagus (assembly GCA_036245825.1). Classification (NCBI taxonomy): domain Eukaryota; kingdom Metazoa; phylum Nematoda; class Chromadorea; order Rhabditida; family Neodiplogasteridae; genus Pristionchus; species Pristionchus entomophagus. The sequence goes on from BTSX01000002.1 coordinate 36,814,001, forward strand.
GATACGTGCGCGCAACTTCCTGAGAACACCACTTGAGAGGCGAGTTCCCTTTCTCTCCTCTTTGATCATATTCTAAACAATCGTGTGTTGGTTCATGCGCATTTGAATGCTACCGTAATCCTCTCTCCCTCTGTAGCTACCGTACCCTCTGGCCGATGTGACTAACGTTCCCTGGGTGTTTGTGAGAGAGAAGGAAGGAATTCGAACGGATGATGGATGGTGGTAGGGTTGTCAGTTGGGTTCTCAGCTCTCTCCATTCAGCACACATCTCACCGGTCAGACAGACGAGGGAGTGTGCAGAATGGAGAGAGCTATTCTATCCTTCCTAGTTAATATTGAGACAGGAAGGGATGAGGTCGTGCCATTGGGTGGAATCACCTCTAAGGGCTCAAAATGAATGAGAGAATGGAGTGAGAAGAGTGAGATCATCAGTCCATCCCCCCTATCACTGCTCTTGTCACTTGTAGCGCCGCTGGGTATTCTCTGACCCCCCCCCCCACTCTGATCATTCCATGATACTGTACTGATCGGATACTGTAAACCTTATTTGGTTACGATATTACCGGATACTAAGGCCGCCAATTCGAATAGTAGGTCTCTCCATTCGGCACACTGTCTCTTTACACTGCATGGATATGGAGTGTGCAGATTGGAGAGTGTTACTGCTCGTCACGGCATTACTACCGGGTACTGTAGCCTTCTCTCATGATACGGTAATCACGAATGCGCGATAATCGAGGGCATGTTCGACCCTATCTTGTGTAAGTGACAATCACTTTTGCCCTAATCAGGGGCATTCGATCTGATTATCTCTGCTCGATCGGTCGAGAAGACGCTGAAGAGCTGTCCCTACTATCTTCCATCACATCGCCTGCCCAAAAAAGTGTCCAATAGGGATGCAATTTCGGTTTTGGCTCTCTCCATTTCGCACACTATCTTGCTGGTCAAAAAGTCGAGTTTCTTCTCGCCAATCTCCTCGATTCGAGCAGTGTCTTTATATGCGTGGGACAGTGGCAGGGCGAGAAAAAGCGAAGCTATCGGTGCGTAGATCAAAGGCCGTTGTTCGCCCGTAGTTTCACGCGTTTTTCGCTCACAAGTTTGCCATTCCGAGGGGTAGATAACTTACCGTAATCGTAGAGTATATCAGATTGGACTGGATCTCGGAAAGGCTGAGTAGATCAGAGAATTGAGATGCCCCGCTGCGAGCGATCTGCCCTTCTGAGTGGAGAGAAAAACGAGTGAAGACAAAGAGGCAATACTCATTTATCGTCTACCCTCCCCTCCCCTCCTCACTCCTTCCGTTCTTCTTCTCAGGTACTTTTTGCACCCATGTGAGCAAGGTAGATCAGTCGTGAGACATCGCTATTGGAAGGAATACGGTAGATATTTGAATTATGTTATGCATGTGATCTATGGCTGATGACTGGTCATTGTTTCTTTCCGTCCCTTCCGCTCCCCTTCCTCTCTCGCCGCCGAGAATTTTTTTCTCTCTCGTTGTTCTTACTCCCGCAAAAGGTTATGGGAGCGTTGCTCGATGGGATCTGGGCAATTGTAATAGCGTGTTTGAATTATTATCAATAAAAATAATTAAAATAAATAACAAAAAAAGAAAGTAAATAAATAAATTTGCAAAAGATTACGGTATCGGTAAATAGTGTGACTCACCCTGCGCGACAACTCACCAACAACAACATACCGTAACCGGGCGTTCGTAGTTTGCTCCGACAACGAGGCTCTTTTATCGATTGTTTCTGGTGGATCAAGCACGAACCCGTTCCTTTCTTCGCGATCTCCGTATTATTTCGCCTCCGCGATATTGATCGCCACTCGCTTCACTCATTTTCCTCCAACCTAGGCAGCCTCTTCTCTCTCCTTCTTCTCACTCATTTCACCAAATGGCAACAGTTTCCTCTCGCTCCTTTGCGCTTTGTCCGCTGTCTGTGCCTCCACTTTGTCATAGTCAGAGAGGGGGATGATTGGGTCGATCTCCCTTGACCCTCTCCGATCCTTCGTAACTGCTTGAGCAGAGACAGAAGCCGCTGGTCATAAAGCGCCCCTGCCTCTTCCCTTCTAACCGATCATAAATTCATCTGTTCCACCCCGTACGTTTAGGGACTATGTTTCTGTCATCAATCGACCGCCTTTGCTCCGAAAGAGCCACTTATTATCGTGTTTGTCCGCGAATGTGCGTTGGAGGTGTTCTCGATTTGGAGGTGTGATAAGATGACTGATAAGAGTTGCTGTTGCAGATTCTCGGAACGCTCGCGCGTACGCAACGCCCAGCTTGCCCGGGCCGCCGTCTCGGGTTCGTTTTATTTAATTATTTAAATATATAGTTAATTATTTACGTTATAAACAACCTCAAAGAACGAATATCTCAGGCATTAGGAAAGGGCTCGTTACTGTGATAGTCAGGCGCTAAAATCGGCCTGAAAGGGATAATCTTCCTAGGAACCATCCCACTGGTCCTTCCCTCGGTTGGTTCCCATCCCCGTTTCAATAGGTGTCAGGTCACGCCAGCAGCTAAAGATTAGCAGGACTAATCGAGTCTTGGGCGACGACTCAAGACCTGTCAATCACCCCCCCCCCCCCCCCCCCCCCCCTGCCTTGGGCTAGTTACTTTCGCTTTCTCATTGCTCTCTCCGGAAGGGGAAACTTCTGTGACTTCTTTGGGTTCTTAGGTTGTGCCAGTGCATGATGGAAGGCGGATTAAAGTGGGGAAAGCTATCTTAGAATGGCCAGAAACCATGCCGTCGTTCTTTCTCGATTCCGATCTTTTCTTTCCACTCTCAATCAAACTCGACTTGCTATCAATCCCACTTTACCGCTCGCTCTAATCAAAGGATGTCCTTGTATGATTCTGTCAGCAAGATCTCTTGTCAGAGGCCGTATCGCCATAACTATCCCCTCCCTCCCTTTTGTCCCGGTCATTATACCCGTGTTCCTTCCTTTGATTTGCTAACTACCGAATGCCTATCACCTACCAACAAGGGTGCAATGGGGCCTATCATTAAACGGTAGTCGGGAGGGAGGTTTGGGCCACCGGTGATAGTGATGGGGGTTAGAGGACGGGCGAGAGTCCACGCAATACCCAGAGAGAGAGAGAGAGAGAGAGAGAGAGTGGACAGTCGGCCTCATTATGATAGAGAGGTAACAACCACCTCGTGTCCCTTTTTGACATTTGACATGGTCGTTTTGCGACAGTCGGATAGAGGGAGCGGGGCGAGAGAGCGAAGGTCACAGAAGAGACGGGCGGAGGGAGGACGATGGAGGGGGCGGAGCCAAGGGAGCGATAGGGGAAAACGGCCCCGCCCCTCCCTCTCCTCCTCATTCCACCAGAGGCACTATGGGGTCAGCAATCGGCCAGCCTGTCTCGTTATCGTGTCTGATACTCTCTCTCTTGTACTTGATTCCTTCGAGTCATTATCATTCGCTGCGTAGCTGAAGACCTTTTTGCGACTTGGGCGAGTATCATGCTTTACTAATTCTGTTGTTTTTGCAGTGAATGCGTCGCGCGTCGCTCGCCCCCGAGACTCTGTACGGGTCGTCGTCTGCAGCAGCTGCATCAGTCGCCTCCCGCTACCGCTGCGACGAGCAGCCGATCGACTTCATGCGAGCTGCAGCAGCCGCCGGCTACTCTGCAGCCCCTGCAGCACACCACCAGCTGCACCAACACCACCACCACACGACGACGTCGTTCAAGCCAGTCGCCGGCTCCGGCTCTTCCGGTGCGCCGCCGATGGTGCACACGGCCCGCCGTCGTTCCCTGCCCATCAGGGGAGCCCACCATCACCGATCGATGATCGTCGGAGGACAGGTACTGTAGACTCATGCCAAATTCAGTCCAAGTTATTCCTTCATTCTGTTGCTCACAGTACTTCTGTCTGATTGACTAAGAATGACTAGGAAAAAATTGGCTGTGTAGCTGATGACCTCCTGACTTTACTGAGTATCGCTCCGTTGCAGCTGCCGGCGCACCGTCGTCACGCGCGACCGGTCGTGGCGCCCGAGACGCGTCTGAACAGCGCCCAGCATCCGCACGTCCAGCCTATCCACGACGCCAAAATCCAGATGGATGAGCGGACTTTGAAGAACTTGAAGGACACTGAGGTATGGGAGATCGCGCAGAAACGTAGATGCACCCGGAACCGCACCATCCTCTAGTTTCATGCTCATTGCCCCAGTCTTCTGTCATTTTGCGCCATAGAAACCTATCGATTGAACATATAGCGATATGAAGCCGAAAAGAAGTTATTTTGTGCTCTGTTGCTTCTTCCTCCTTATCTGATCTCGCTTCTCTCTCATTGTTTCAAGCGCGACAGGTGGTGGGGGAAGTCGTGCTGCGCGAAATCCTGCATGTAGATATGCCTCTCTCCAATCCACACACTCTCTCGCCCCTGCTCTGCCCCTGCCGTCTTGTCTCAAATCTAGATCTACCCTGTCCTTTTGCGCGATATCCTCGATCCTCCTCCTTCTCCCCCGCCCATTTCATTCTCTCACTTTTGGCCTGAAACACGAGCCACGCTGCTCATTTCACTGCCTCGTTTTACGGCGCGCCTCTCACACCTTATCGCTCGCTGTTTTGTACCTGTAAAAGCAGTAGTTATACCAGAGATTTGGCTGCGTAGCTGATGACCTCCCCCCCTCCCTTGTTGCCTGAGTATCATCATCATCATCTTTGCAGCGCGATACGATCCTCACCGGGCCGACGTTCCTGGAGAGCGCGCAGTCGGAGCTGCTGCCGCAGCACCGCGCCACCGTCGTCCAGTGGATGCGCGACGTGCTGTGCGAGGATGCAGCCGACGAGGAGGTACGGTAGAGGTGTGGTGTGTGGCCGACGACGTTTCCAACTGCTCGCTCTATCGAATTTTCAACAAGGATCTGCTCAGGTATTCCCGCTGTCCGTGCTCATCCTCGACAACTACCTCACCATCGACAACATCCTGCTGAGAGACGTCCAGGTAAGAGGAAGACAACAAGAGAGATATTGACGACCTCCCCCCGGGGTTGGCTGAGTATCATCATCATCTTGTCTCTTTAGGGCATCGCCTCGGCCTGCATGCTGATGGCGTCGAAGATGAAGGCGCCGGCGCCGATCAACGCCGCCCGTCTCTCCTTCTTCACCGAGAACAGCGTCACCTCGGGACAGATCGTGGTGAGTAAGATTTTCTGCGTAGATGATGACCCCCTCCCATTGGTTGACTGAGTATCATGATCCTGGCTGCGTAGCTAACGAAGCTGTGAAGATGTGTTTCTTTCCAGAACTTTGAGCTGATCATCCTGCGCGCGCTCAAGTGGCAGGTCGCCCTGCCGACCGCCTTCGACTTCGCCGACCAGGTAATTAACTTAATTAATTACTTAAATTGGCTAATTATGTTAATTATCAGGTGTTCTGCCGCGTGCCCAACCTGCGAGTGCTGCGCACGCACTTCACGCGCGCCCTCTATGACATGCAGCTGAGTGAGTATCATCTCCCACTTTTGGCTGCGTAGCTAATGAACTGCCGGGGTTGACTTCGCATCATGAAGTAGTATGGGGAACCCGCGCCACTTTTCTTACATTGAGCAGTTAGTTTTTGCGCGAAGGGGAGTGCGCGAAACGTAGATCTGGCCAATTTCTCTCCTCCTTGCTGCTCACCCAACAAAGGGAATGCGTAAAGAACACGAAATCTGTCTCTCTGAGAGAGTGTGTGGGGGGTCTGCTTAATTTCCCCTTCTCCCTGCCTCGTTTTTGTGTCTATCTCCTCCCAATCTTCAGCCTCTTTTTTGCACTGTTCTTTCTTCTGTGACAGACTGACTCGCCTCGTCTCTCTCTTTCCGATCCGATTCGGTAGTAAGTACTCGGGGGGTGGTCGGACACCTCTTTGGCATTAGCAGTAGTAGATCAAGTCCAGTCCAAGAAGATCGGACTGTTCTTTTTGCAAGTGGATCGGCGGCGCACTAACTGATTGCCATCTAGATGGAGGGACTGCCGCAGGGAAGAATGAGATTGAGTGGATGCCCCCTTGTTGGCTGGTGGTTTGCCGCGCTGAGATAAGACAGCCAGAGGCAGGGATCGCATCTAGATGATTAGCGCACCTTAGTCCAAGTCCAGTCCAAGGGTAGTGGGGGATTGTCCGCAGGGACAGTACCCAGTAGCCTATCCCCCCCCCCCCCCCCCCCCCGCCCCCACCGCCCCGATTTGCCTCTTGTGAGAGCTCGCTCGCTGTGATTTGATGAGAACCCCCATTCGGCTGTAAATGGCGCGGTAAGAGGACAAGACATGATTGGGGGGGGGGGGGGAGAGGAGAGGAGAGGGAGATGATACTCAGCATGATACTTGGAGACAGTCAGTGCCAACTAGGTGGTGGAAGTAGCCTCGAAGGAGGTCAACAGCCCCCGGAATCGCCGGACCCAGCGGGTCCTGCCGGGGTACCGGTAGTGACCCGAACACCTGACTCGAGAGCGGTGCGGGTCGCGCCGGTTTCGAGAGCGAGCAAATAGCGCCGGGGATGGGATTGCGTCACGCAGCGAGAGAGAGAGAGAGAAAGAGCCTCCAACACAATACCCCTCTAGCCCCCCCCCCCCCTCATTGTCCCCATTGTAAGACCACGTTGAGAGAGAGATTGCACTATCCGAGTCGGATCCAGGAACCGCAGGCCAAGTCCAGTCCAAGGTTGAGTCTGAGATATATGCAAGGGGTAGGTAGCCTCGGGGACTGTGTGAGTGGTATTGTAAACGTGAATGGACAAGAGCGATTGCTCCCGTTTCCCTCATCTCTTTGTGACATTGCGGGAACGTGTGCGCCTGATTAGCATTCCAATACTTGAGAGAATGGGAGAGATAAGTGGAGCAAACTGTGATCTCTCACGATGGGTTTCCTTTGAGGATGGGGGGTCTACCTCCCGGCTGAAATACCGTTCCCTTCGGGACGTTCCCCTTTAAGAAAGTGCACGGTTTTTTTCTGTGTAGGGGATATTCCACCATTGACTTCTCGGATTCTTTTCATCTGCAGATCTTCTTCTTCTGCTCTCCCCATTCCCAGGTGAGGTAAAGAGATAGCGAGCGCCCGTAGGGTGTAGATGCATATCAGGGGGAACATGATCCATCCTTGAGAGGGAGAGAGAGGATTATCTGCCGGGAATCTGCCAACTTTCGCCTGGGGTCACCCCTGTTTAGGGTGGAGGAACATGGATGAGGATGAGATGATCGGGCGAGTTTTTGAGGGAAAGAGACGGTTTGGCGGTGCTGTGCTGTACAGTTTTTGACGCTAATTGAGACGGGCGGCTGGCGCGGATGGCGGACCTTGAATAATAGCATGAGGATACGGTAGTGTGAAGCCTCCCCTCTTCCCCTTCCCTCATCTCTCTAGTTTAGCCGGCCCGCATCTGGAAGCGCGGCGGCGTACTGTAGATATGAGAGATTTATGATCCAGGACATCTAGAGGGGGCGCTCCTCCTTCCTCATCCTTCCTACTCTATAAATGGGCAGATGTTGGGCAGACGGTACACTATTGTGCGCGAAAGATTGCGATGATTCGGAGGGGAGGCAGTTGATCTGTCTTCTCCCTTCCCTCTTTTGAGGAGGGGATGAAGGAGCGGCCCAGCGGGTGGTCGTGAGAAGAGCAGTAAGCTGCATGAATGGGATGATGAAGGGGGTGTTCTCTTCGCACCTCAAGGGACCTCTCGGACCTCCTGGAGACTCGTCGCTCTCGGATTAGAAAAGCACAAAAGACGAAGGTGTCAAGTGTGGTGCGAGGGGGGATTACTGTAGTGATTGACGAGGAGGAAATTGGGATTGATGAGAGTGGATTAGCCATTTATCTGCCCATGCAGATAATGGGGATGATTATCCACTTGTGAGGAGGATTTGAATCCACCAGATCTTCTTAGAGCCTAGGCCCCCCATATATATATGAGGTATTTAGGATGGACCAGAGGGGAAGGCGAGTAAATTAGAGGGAAGGGGGACGGAAGAGCACCTGTGATAGTAGGAAAGGGGACCGATCAAAGCCTTCCGATCCTAAGGAATACTGGAAGATTGATGCCCCCATCCAGGTGGGGCATGAAGATTGCGTGATCATCCGGTGGGCAGTGCCTTAAAGAGAGGCCTCTAAGACCCCCTTTCTCTCCCCCCCCCTCCCCCCTCTATAGGACTGCATCGCAATGAGATACACTGCCCAGCTGTTGCATCTCACTCGTCTCTAGAAGGAGCCCCTGATTTGAATGACGCGGGGATTACGGTAGATGCATGGTGTGATCAGGGGGATACGGTAGCGAGCGAGGTGTCCGTCCTTGCCGTTATGTGTTTGTTATCTGCAGAGGCGATCACACCATCACCTCTCCTCCTTCTTCTATCCCCCTGTCCCCCAGTAGTCTCCCCCCCTCTCGGTCGTTCCTCCCTCCCTTCGTTCGGTTGGCGCACAACCTTGAAAGGCGTAGCAAGGGGAGGAAGGGGGAGAAAGGAGGGGAGAGGAGAAAGGAGGAGGCGAAAGATGAAGAATAAGACTCTATAGCTGTCGAGTTGCGATCGCACTTTCTGTGAAGTTACGCGTTTAGAACCTGATGCTAATCAGGAGTGTCTAGCTAAGTGCAAGGGGGTACTGTAGGCAGACAGGGTTGAACTGGCTGGCTGAACCCGTCTCATGGCATGGGGGAGGAGGGGGAGGAAGTAGGGTCAGGGATCAGTATCTTGAGAGATTGGGGGAAGCTGCGCAGTATCGAGTCACTCGAGAGGAGGGAGGCCCCCCGCTGGGAGGAGTGAAGTCATTGGCCCAGAAAGCGAGATGCCAAGACGGGAAAGGGGAATGATGAGTGATGGATGGGCGATTGTGCCTTGATTATTATTATGTTATCAGAAGTGAGGGGATGAGTGATATCAGTGGTCACGCGATGGTGCCTCAGGAGTTGATTGGGTCTGGAACCACGGGCTCCCGTGGCGCCCTCGGATCTAGTAGTGTTTGGGTTCCGTCGCGTAATGATGTTTGTGTGAGGGAATTAGCGAGCGAGAGTTGTTTGTGCCTGCTGAGAGTAGGAGAAGCAGCTAATGGATTACCTGATGATCTACCCAGGTGTCTGCACGTGTCCATGCCAAATGATCAGTCCAAGTCCAGCACCCCATTCAAATGTCTCAAGAGTCTCGAAACAGGGGGGATAATTGGCTAATTACGGTTGATGGAGGAGCTGCCCCGAGGAATGGAGACAGCTCACCTTGAAGCCTAGAGATTTGAATCTGTGGGGGTCTCCTAAGAGGCCGGCTGATCCCATCCAGCGGGGGTAGGAAGAAGCAAAAGAGATATGGCACTAAATCACTGTCATACCTGTGAAGTGAAGCATATGCTCACCGTGTGGTGCACTGTTTATTTGTCTTTGTCTGCTTTTCCTCCCCTTCCTTCCTCTCCTCTCCTCTTCTTTCATCAATCCACTCGATGATATAACAGAGAAGACGGGGCAGAGGCGCAACAGCCGCCTCTGTTCCTTTATGAAGTTGCGCGCTTTGTTTATTTGAACAAGCTAGGATTACTGTGGTGGAGTATGTGGGATACGGTATCACACCAAGTCAAAGTTTTTTGTTGGGCTGGATTAGACTGGACTGTCAAGAGGACGAGGCACCCCCGGGAGGGCGAAGACGAATTGTCAGCGCGCCACTTTTTGCAGCCCGAGGAGCGGGCCTCACCTTCCTATGGGACGGGACGGGGGGGGGGGGAATTCAAATCACCACCCCTTCTCATTCCTCCCCTTCTCGTGTGTGTTGAAATGAGCGCCCCATTAGATTTCCTCCCCCCCCTTCCGGACAGCCATTTTTCTGAATAGTCATGATGATGATGATATTAGTGGCAGCGAGACGGATCGTGTCCCTGGGGACAGAGTATCCATATCTCTCGCTCGGAGGCACACTGATGGGCACCCCGGAAATCGGAGGAATATGGTACCATTAGGGCGCCCCCCCCCCCCCCCCCCCCCATTCTCCTGTTAATCTCTGCTTTCAAGTTATGGCACTGTGTGCTGTGTTTGAATAGAACACCTGTGGTAGTGTCTCAAGCCTCCCTCCATAATGGGACTGGCTGACTGGGCTTGGGCTTTCTTTCTTTTTGGACTGTATTTTCTATCATCTAGAGCCATCTCTGAGTACGGTAATGGGACTGTCAGCGCGGCCAGAAGTTGTGCAGTGAACATCTGTTGACGTATGCTGGGCATACCTGGCGGGTGAGAGACTGGGCGGAGGGAGGAGAGCGCAGACGGGGGCAGAGAGACGAGAGAGTGTGCTGATGGCGGAGAGGCGGTATTGCGCAAAGGAGTCTGGTCCTTTATTATATTTGAACGGGGGCCACGCGGTAAGGAGAGAGGAGGGAGGAGGAGGAGAGGGCACTGTTTGAATGTGCGAGAGAGAGAAGGGATGGAGGTCCTTAGATGATGATCAGAGATGAGCGAGCACTGTAATTATTAATGAGGACGATTGTCTGCCCCCCCCCCCCCCCCCTTGTCTTACGGTATGCGCTGAGGGAAGATGGAAGAGACACTTCCTTTGTCTATAGGCAGAGGGATGAATGCATATGAAATTAGGCAATGAGAGAGAAGGGCATATTCGAAATGTTGCTTCTTCAACACAGAAACAAATTTCATTATTATTCATTGCAGATGTCAAGGACGCCGTGTGCCGGCCGAGCATGCAGGCTGCCGTGTCGTTGGCGCGCGCGGCCCGCGCGCTAGCCGCGCCTCCCGCGCTGCTCGAGCAGCTGCGCACCGCCCTCGCCGACCACCTCGACTTCGACCTCGATGTGGCGCTGCGCATGCGGCCGGCGGCGGCGCCTGCCGCGTCGACTCCGACGGCCGAGTCTTCGTCCGACTCGGAGCCGGAGGAGGCGGACGCCGCCTTCGACGCCTCCAGCCTCGCATACACGCCCGTCTACGAGGGCCCGCAGGCTGCAGCTGTCGCTGCTGCAGTCCCCGCAGTCCGTGCTGCGAAGTCGCCGCCGGTGACACCTCCCTCGGGCACCGACTCGGGCTTCTGCTCCACCCAGGGCACCCCCGAGGGCGCCGAGTCAGACGGCCGACCCCCCAACTCGCCCTTCTTTTAGTTACTGTATCTTCTTAGCGTGGATCGATAACTGATGGATCGATCCCGTCCCTCCCTCCTCCTCCCCTTATCCCGGTTCGGGTTATCCCGTTGTGTGCAGAGACTGGTGTGCGATGATTGAGCTATTAATGATGATTGATTGTACCGTAATCCCCTCCCCCTACCGTATCTATTCCCGAATTCGCTTGTAGCGAGAAATACAGTATTGAATGAAAATATCGATGTGTTCCTTATGCCTTTCCTTGCATTTCTTCGTAGTTGTAGAGAGAATTGATACATTAGATTACGCCTTTGTCTAATTTTATTCTGCTTCCGCTTTCTTTGTCTTCTTTTTACATGTCTTTATTTTTTACAATTTTATACATACAAATGGATGGCTGTAAGAGCAATCTCATATACCGTATCCCCCCACTCCCCTACCAGTACCGTAAGGCCCCATCATGCCTAAGTGTAATGATCTAATATTGAGTATAAGTTGCCGATATGTTTCCGCTTGTTGCAATACGTTTGTGTTGCTTGCTCGTACTGTAATTGCTAACAGCCTCGATTGTCTCCCTTCCCCCTCCCATTCGTAGCTTCCCTGTTTTACGATGATTCTCTACTCAGACAATAAAACCTCAAGTTTTATCCGACGTCCCTCATATCTTTCCCCCTTTTATCTGATATCACTGCTCCATTCCCACACACATTTCGTTCTTTCTAGTATTACCGTAAGCGGATGATGATTTCGTTTTGTCCCCCTTCTCCTGCCCAGCCTCCGACAGGCCGACCGTCTTGAACCAGCGATCGATTGGGCGCGGCTACCGTAGTCCCTCGCCGGGATTACGGTAGTCGGTCTCGATGGATCGGCTCAGTTGTCGATCCGACTGGTCGTGCCTGTCGGCGGGTGGCCTCTTAGTCAAAGAAGCGTCTTGTCTTGTCATGGTGTGCTCTCCACCTACCGTAATCCATATACCCCACATTACCGTAGAGTGTGTGTGTGGTCGCCCTTTCCCAATTTGAAGTGTTGTCCACAGTTTGTATTCCCATTCCACCGCCTGTTCCTTGTCTCCTTTGAATGCCCCGCTCGTCCCTCTTTCCCTTCCCCTTCGCTCCCCCGTTCGACTCATAGCATTACATATACATTATACGGTCAATTGGAAATAAATTATTGCAAAGAAGAAAGAATGTTGCACCTGGCACAGAAAGTGGGCCGATTCTAATGGGGAAAAGGGGAGAAGATTTAAAGAAGGAACGGAAAGTGATCCGGAGAGGAAGTGAAGAGATGAGGGAATGGGAATCAGGCTTGGGCCGAGAAGCTGATGATAGTATTGATTTTTTTGAGATGAGATTCGTGATTCACCGTGAAAGCATTGAACTTAATCTCACACGAGAAATTCATCCCATCTCTTTGAATGAAATGGCGAATTGCACCAACGAGAATCTCTCGTTTAGCAGCTCCCGAATATGCTTCAAACTTATATGTTAGATGTTGTGATCTACTTCGATGAGAGTAAAATCTCAGCTAGAAATTCGAGCCTGTCGTCAAACTTTTTGCCTGCCTTTCGACTTGTCATTCGGCCTGTCTAACAGCGCACACATGTGTGGAACATGAGGTGCACCGGAATCAGGTGACTTATTGGTCCGTCCCGGGTACCGGGACCAGTCATTGATTGGTTTTCTGGTACTTCTATGGATCCCTGCCACTGATTTCATTTCAGGTTTGATTCTCTCTATTCAACACACATTTTCACTGTGTGCAAAATGGAGAGAGCTGAAAAAAACAGGAACACGGCGTTCCTATTCTCCAATATCTCTTCTCGATACCATCACAGCAGCTCGTAAACATGTTGATCAGAGGAGGGGCCATTATGCCCATATCGTGTCCTCAAACGCGCCCGAAAGAGAATAATGGGGATCTGAATAATAAAGAATCGAGAGGGTAAAGGATTATTACGTGTAGATTAGGATCGGCTCTGGATGGGAGGGTGAGCCTCCTTTTGTCCTTCAGTTATGACCTAATCTGGATATGAGAATGAAAGATCAAAGACCAACTGCTGGGAACCGGAAATTGCCCTGTGGCTTGTGATTGGATCACCGTGGATTTACTGCTGAGAAAGGTAACTGTAAAGGACTGCCAGAGGGGAATATCAGTGCTGGATATTAATACCGTTTGGGTTACTCTTTGTCTGACCGGCGAGAGAGTGTGCAGGATGGAGAGGGTGCAATACCTAGTCGCTAGACTTTAGCGCTAAGTGGCAGAAAGTCTGATGGGATAGGAACAAGGAGAGGTCAACTTATCACCTCGAAACGACCTCGCACTCCGGGGTTCTGGGCGAAGTTTATTCTGCACCCTTATTAGCGCTCTTAGTTAATTGACACTCCGGTCAGACATACGAGATAGAGTGTGCAGAATGGAGAGAGCGCAGAGAACTGCCATCACTTCATTCACACCTTTGCGGCTTTTGGGCCTTTTTTTGTTGATTGAGAAGTAAGTGCGAAAAGAGTGAGACACCTTCTGGGCTTTCTCACCTTTTCAAGCGCAAACTTCCGTTTTTTTCTCTCGATCAGATTGAAGAGATCTCCTGGCGGTTGAAATTACTCGAAGCTTTAGGAAGTAGTGATTTCAGAGTGGATTTTATCCTTTCTCTATTCTGCACACTCGTTCAGACAAGAGAGAGAAAATGTAGAGAGCTGAAAAAACAGAAACACGGCGCAAAAATCTATTCTCTGGGGAGAATTGGGATGTTGGGTTTCTATGAAAAGCACAATTCCTGTGTGAATTTATGCAGCCCTTTACCTTATTATTGCATTCAATAAAAAGAATCTCAACATTGGAAATCCATAGAAAATATCGGTCTCTTCATAACGCATATTCTCTGATGTGTAAATGCAAAGTGTGATAAATAGAGAGAGAGAGGGTTGATTCCGATATTCCTTTTTCTCAATCCTTCGATCGGAGTAGGCCTAAAAGGATTTTGAAGTGGTCCCTAGTCTTTCTTCGTCGAGCAGAGAATCGGGAGCAAAAAAGTCGTGCAAAAAGTGGCAACTCGCTGTAATTTGGCGCGGGTAATGCACTCTTCTCTTTTCAAACAGTATCTCTGCCATCTCCTCCTTTCACTACAAGCAAGCCATCCATCAACTCTCCTTCTCCCATTCTTGAGGCTTTTGAAACACTTGGAATGATTCGTTTGGAATGGGTCCGTGCCGGTCCCTCTCTCGGTTATGAATAGGGTTACGTTTGCGGAGAGATAGGTCGGATGCGGAAGGTGTCAGAGAAGGAGCGAGAGAGCAGGCAAAATGGAGAGAGAGCGGAGGAAGTGGAGGAGAAGTCACAAGGCACAAAATCGGGCTCTTCACTGTCTGGGTGAGAAATGGTGAGGCCTGGAAGAGGGATCGAGGGAGCTTCAGGAAGTTCATACAATAAATAATTTCTTTGGGATATTGCTCTCTCCATTGCGCACACTCTCACGATGATCAGAGAGACCAGAGAGTGTGCAGAATAGAGAGAGAGAGCTCATATCCGGATTAGAATTCATAGAGGATAGTAATGATTCCAGTTTTGTTTATCTTTCTAGTTTGAAAACAAACTTGATCTGGAAAACCGGTGTGAATTTTAAATGAATTTTAGAAAGTGTGAAATAAGGGGCCCGGAAAATCAGTTCGAATTCAAATCCGCATTCGCTCAGTCCGCTCAAAAGTGTGAGAAGAGCAGAGGGGGAGATCCGTATCTATGTGACATTGCATGATTGTAGGCAAGTTAGGCGGGCGGAGCCGGTGACGAGAGAGCGAGCGGAGGGAGAGAGTGCTGACGACGAGAGCGACGAGAGGGCGGGAGGAGGGGAGGGGGAGTCTGGAAAGAGGGGGAGAGGGGGAGGTAACTGTCTCTTTGTGCCCAGTTGACTTAAGATGAATGAGCTGTCGAGATAAGGGAAGGGGAGAAGTGAGGAGGCAGAGATGAAAGGGAGAATTCGAATGAGAAGAAAGTTTGAATGCCGCACTTTATCATCCAGTTTTTTTTCTTCCCCACCTCGTGTGTGGGAATTTAGAGAATGGAATGAAGGCTCTAAAATTATTTTTACATTTAGAGGATAAAGCTAATAGTGCGAACCGGTGTCGAAACCGTTCATGTAGATCTCCCTTGACACGTTCATACACGATCCACAGGATTTAGCGGGAAAGTAAGTGATCTTATTTCGAAAAGTAAACGTATCAATACATTAATTTCTGACCAAGATTTGTTTGATCTACCTTTTCTTGCGCGCCATCTGCAATAGTGTTGCCTGATGGAATATTACTCCCTACACTCATTGCCGATCATACACTAGATTAAGTGTGCAAAATGTAGAGAGCTACTGTTCGATCCGGAAACACTCTTGCCCAATTTCTTCAATCCGTAATACTCCGTGAAATTGCGAGCTTCCGAGATCAAAACATTGCGAGAGCAGACAGTATTCTCGAGTGATTTGACGTCAATCCGACATTCGACTTCGTCTTTTTTCTCCCCCACTTAAGAACTGAATAATAACTTGTGGAATCACATGTAGCGCAATATTTGCCAGAGAAAGTGCTAATCCGTGGCATCAAATGATTCGCGTCTGGCGCCGTTGCTTTGAGGAACATAAACTTCACTTTTCGGACGTTTGAGAGAAGATCCAGATACCCGTGCGCCGGAGCTCAAGGATAAATTTATTATCTGCTCACAGAAAATGAATAAAGTGTTTTTATTTTATATTTTATAGCGCTCACCATCCCAGAGACATTGTTATCATCCTCGATTCCAAAAGCTTTGAAGAAAGTGTGAAACTCACTTGGTTTCACCTCCTCGGTTCGCACCTCACACATTTCTTTTTTTCCTCGGACAAGGAGAGAGGTGGGGAAAACTGTTTAAAATGTCCTTCCCAAGTGTGAAACTCGTGCCGCCGAGCGCGAAAGAGTTTCATCTTTTTTTTGTACTTTTTTTTCATAAGAGCTCGAAAGTGGCCTCTCAATTCAGCACACTTCCTCCTCATTCGACTTGTCGAGAGACATTACAGAATTCATATAGAGTGAGGCCATAACTTCACATATCAATTAAGACGGCGAGTCGAGACGAAATGATTTTTCTGAAACAAAAAAAGATGATGACAGTGCTGATTCCGATGTTCTTCCGTTGGCATATTGAAACACCTCTGAAACACAAGCGGATCTGCGAGGTATAAAACCCGAAATGACACAGACATCGCTTCACAATCCAACAGAAGCGTGCTCCATATTGCTCACATAATCGATAATCGGGATAGTCTATCCTCACTCTGCAGTGTAAGTCAAGCGTATACAGAGATGTTCGTGGTAATAAAAATATGATATTGCTTCACAATCCGGTCGAAATGTGCTCCATATTGCGAACGGCGGCGCTGATCACTCCGAAAATGAGGACGCCTTGTCCGAAACACGCACTCTACATTCCAAATCAAACATGTACGGAGATTTGAGTTTATTACTGTGGAAATAGATGGAATATTGCTTCACAATCCATGATCGATGATCGTGGATCCGTCTGACAGACAAGAAAGTGTGCAGAATGGAGAGAACTGGATCCGAAAAGGCACCCTAAATAGTCGAGGCACAGCGCACCTCGTCCTCATCACGCACTCTGCAGTGCACGTCGGGATTAACGCCGCTCTAACAACAGATTCGCACTCTCGATTCGAGGAACATCGAGCATAATATTTGGCCAACCTCCTCCTCCTCCGCTCGAAATCCGTAGGCACTCGGACAGTCGCGAGACAACATTCACGTGTGTGTCTCGGCCACGCTTTTGATCTTTGATCTTTGTCGCGAGCATGTCTCGTGCTTGAAAAATCTGTTACTATTAAAGCACGATGCGAATACTTGTCATTCATGTGATCTCTGATCTTTACTGTATGGCGCAAATAAACATGTACAGTCCCGCAGAGTCTCCGCCCCAAGAAGTGGGGCACGGAGGGTCACCGTGGGTCACCCGAGGTCACCCCGACTTTGAGGCGGCCTTAGACCCCTTTAAAATGCGAGTTCGACTTACTATTTTTGGCTATGGGCTTTTATCATGAGTGTCAATGGATCTGTGAAAGTAGATTTCCGAAATTATAATTTTGAGCTACTTTCTGAGACGTTATCGTTTAGCCCTCCTCCCCTCCCCTCCCCTCATTTTCATAAACGACCGCTCCCTTGATAGGTGAGAGTGAGGAATGGATTAGGGAAATGGAGGGGAGGAGAGACGGGCCAAGTTGACGTCTTAGGAAGTAGCTCAAAATGCAAATTTCGGAAATCTGCTTTCACAGATCCATTGACCCTCATGAGAAAAGCCCATAGCCAAAAATAGTAAGTCGAACTGGCATTTTAAAGGGGTCTAAGGCCGCCTCAAAATCGGGGTGACCTCGGGTGACCCACGGTGACCCTCCGTGCCCCACTTGTTGGGGCGGAGACTCTGCGGGACTGTAGTATCATTACTTCTTTTTCAACTTGCAGGAAGATTTTTTTTATTGCGAAAGATTTCCATTATTTTCAACTCGGGTATCGGAATCAATTCTTGATCGAGGTTTGCACCCCAAGCTTGTGTACTCCACTCTGGTACGATCACGAGCCTCACATTTCGACCCCATTCACCCCCGATGGTCGTTGATACCAGAGAAGCATTTGCAAGTCTCTCCATCCTGCACACTGTCTCATTACTCTGATCGGCGAGATAGTGTGCAGAATGGAGAGAGTCAGACAAGGTTGATACAACCTCGACCTCCACTCTGACAATGGGCAAGAGCCAGTCAACAGCGTTATGATCGACGATAGATGAAAGTTCGATGACGATTCGCGAGTTTGCTCTCTCGCTATTTCTGGAAATACTCTCCTCGTTTCCCACGCTCTCTCGTCTCTCTGACCGGTGAGGGAACAAATGAAACGAGGAAACTTTTTAGAGACAGCCGATAAGCTGATCACGATCGTGTTATTCAGCGCATTTCCGTACCATCTGATCAACATGTCTGAGACACACGAGAAAACGGAACTGTTGAGCTGATGTCGTTTGTTCATCACAGCAAACTCTAGTCGAAATTGAGCAGCTTTTTACCTCGTGCAAAACGCATGAATGTCAGGAGAAAACTCCCTCTCATCGATGACGATTCTGAGAAACCCAGCGATATCAAGGTTTGTTGAAACGTCTCGTCATTTCCAGAGATTCTGATAGGCGCCCTTCCGCTCTTTGTAGCTATTGTCCTTCTCATTCTAATCCCTTGGACAAGGGGCGAAATTTATTGCCCCGATTGCTTTGTGAAAGCACTGAAATCATTTGCGAGTGTTTTTAACCTTCTTCGTCATCCGTCATTTTCATCACCAATTCGGGACGATATCCCAAGGTTTTGAGCCGCGAGCCTTGTACATTTTCGCTGGACGGGTCCATACGGGCTTTGAAGCATTCTCATTTCGAGAAGTTGCCAAGGTTCGAGGCGATAAAGCGCTAAATTCTGATGTTATTCTGGGGTTGATTCGGACGCTCCTGACAGCCCCCGCAATAACTGCTAGCGGGGTAATCTGCCGAAAGACCAGTCACGCTAATCCCGCTCTTTTTCCACTTCGAGTGCATCCAGGGCTGTCCGAGTGCAGAAGTGAGTGCATACTGTGCATACGATTGCTGCCCTTTCTAGGCATGTCAAGTGGTTCAAAGAGTTTGCAAAATGAAGAAACGGGTTTTTTTTACTGTGACAGCCCCAACCATGATTGCAAACGTCAAAAAATTTCAGAAGCTCCGCATCGTTGGAGCAATTCTCGATGCAATTATTGCGGATGATTCAGTGCGAACTGGTTTACAAACTCGCGAACCGAGCGGATGTTTGATCAGCGAATTGCGTCTTGGAATTGCTCTTCTATCAATTCCAATCACTAGTTTTCCTCTCTAGCCGGTCAGAGAGACGAGATAGCACGCGAATTGAGGAGAGTCGACTTCTGATTTGCCATCACTAGGGTGCAATCACTTGTTTGCCGTTTTATTTGACCCGGGAATCGACGGTGTGAATCGGCTACCTTCCGGATCTTCAATCACCGATGATTCTCCTAGCTCTCTCCATTCTGCACACTCTCTCTTCTCTCTGAAAGCTGAGAGAGTGCGCAGAATGGGGATAGTGCTGCTTTACTTGCTATCCATTGCCATCTGACTTTGACGTGAACTGGACAGTTATTCTAGGAGGGGGCGGAGCTTCACCTATTCGACGGCGTTTCAGTATGTTTCGTGAGATTCGTGAACGATTCCACTGATAGCTTGCAATATTGTTGCCGGACCGAATAGTGATCTCTCTATTCTGCACACTCGGTCAGGGAAACTGGCGATTGCACAGATTGGATAGGGCTACTGATAGGTCAGCCGCTCTGGTTCCAGAAAAGCAAGTAGGCTCCTTCATTTCCTGATTGCAGTGTTTTGACGTTTCATTGCTCGAGAAAACAGCTCAGAGAGGGTGATTCCTCGGCACTTCTGGAGGTCGCTGGAAGTTCCATTTTGCACGCTCTCATTTCTCTCTTGAACTATGCTTGGAGTTGGTATTTTTTTTTCCTTTTGAGAAAGATTTGTATTGAAGTGATTCCTAATCTAGATCGATCAGATCACAACTAAACCTCCTGAATGGGAACACGTGAAAAATAGGCCCTTTTTCTCCCCAATTTTCGCCTAGGATCACCAACAGTTCGCATTTCTCCTCGCATCAAGTGCAATTCAAACACTGCCATCATCATCCATCCCCCATTATGCCGGATATATTAAGAGCTCTCTCCATTCTGCACACCCTATCGTCTCTCTAACCGGCGAGATAGCGTGCATAATGGGCAGTGCCACCGTTGGATCCGTTCTCTTCCATTGTCCTTCGCCTCCTGTGTATCTCTTCCCATCTACTGTTTCCCTCTCTGCTCGCACATACTATGCTCGCGATAAAAGCCGGCCCCGCCAATTCCCGGATTCCAGAGAATGTTCCCGACGCAAGACGAGGCGGAGAAGCGCGCGTTTGCGATCTTCAGATCGCGCGCCCGTTTCGTCGTCATGGTGCTCGTAATGCTGTGTCTGACGAGCGTCTGGTGAGCATCCCGACCTATCGACTACCGTAATCCCAGAGAGTTCTCTGGGGCAGACTCGTGTTCTATAGGAGAACTACCGTAGTTAGGGGGTGCGGCGGCGCAGATCCATGAATTCTCATTTCAGGTCCAACATTCTGGCGTTCAACTTCACTATTATCTGCATAGAGGGCGAGACGAATGACACGAATCTCGAATATTTCACGAACTCTACGGTGCTCACTTCTTGTGAGTTTGTCTGTGTTTTCTCGTTTTTTGACTACCGAACAAAGCTAAAATAGTCTTGAAATGAGTAGAAAGACCTAAATCTTATGCCATAGCTTTACTTGAGCTGATAAATCGAAACATTTTACATTATTTATCATGGGGTAAGCGATTCGAGCTTCGACCTAGTCTTAGAGCATCCGTTCTACCTTCCCTCTTTCTGTTCACTCCCACTAAACACAGAAAGTATTTACAACCATGAGACCGTCGATGAACACTGTCGACGAGCCGCTGGGAACTACTCAATTCTCTGTATTAATATTGGATATTTGAAAATACCTCTCTCCTTTTCTCAATCTCTTTCGCCTGGTAGAGAAGCGAGATAGTATGCGAAATGAGGAGAGTCGAGTTCTCCTTCTGTGTATGGCAATTTTATGCCAAGCGGCTTTGTGGTCGATAGACTTCCACAGAGCGAGTTCGGCTGTTATTGAACAGGAAATGAATCCGAAATTTGTGGAGGAAAAATGTTCATCTTCTAGATATTACTATAATTACGAACCAATAAAGAATGCTTGAATGTTTTTGGTAACAGAGAAACCAAAGAAACAATCGATGATGATCCAATTCAATCGACATATGAACCGTTGCTGAAACTCACTTATTCTAGCCCAATTTGAATGCATTTTTTCAGTCGAGAAGTCCTTCCGCACCTCGATCGTCGCTCTCACCGCCCTCTGTGCCAACATCCCCGTCTCACTGGCGATCAATCGATTCGGAATACGGTACGTTGGGATATTGTATTGTTTAAAATCTGATACAGAGTCTCTCCATCTGGCCGCACTATTTAGAATGGCCAAGTGATAAAATAGAGCACGTAATGGAGAGATCGTGATCCTTGTTTGCAAACACTATTGAAGTGCGGGGTACGGTAGATCACCTTCGGGAAGGGATACAGACCATCTCAAGTAATCGATAATTCAGGACGATCTTCGCCGCACTTGGACTGATCTCGGGCATCTCAACGATTCTGATGCCGGTGGCGATCGAGGTTGGGACATTGCCTAGTGATGATTTCTTGTTCTCTCCAATCTGCGCCCATCGGCCTCGCCAACCGAATAGTTGGTGAAATGAGGGAGAGTGTCAAAAATAAGAAATGACGTCCATGATGATGACGGGCTCTACTTCAGAAGACGGGATTTGTTCACGAAAGGGGATTTGCCTACAAGTTATGCCTAGTCCTAGTCTAGGTCATGACCAGCCACATCCACGATTCGATTCCTTTGGCCATTCTCACCAGTCATACATGTGAATCAACCAGTCAGTCTGAAGGAGTAAATTAGATCTGTTTCCTATGAATATAAAGAATCCCGTTTTCTGAAGTAGAGCCTGATGACGTAATCGGGATGTTTTCAGGCAGGATACGCGTGGCTGCTGGTAGCTCGAGGCTTTCAGGTAAGCATTTGCGTCTCAATGATTTTTTTTCCGAACCGAACTTCCGAGGCTTGAATTGATCTTTGATCTCTGTTACAGGGTCTCGCATTCGCAGGCAACTTCCCTGTGATCGGGGCGTTCTGCGCGCGATGGGCATACTGGAAGCAGGTGAGACTTGGAGTTGACAAAACTGAAACAATTTTCGAAAGTCGCTTCGATTTTGATGCCGGTGGCGATCGAGTTTAGGAAGTTGTCTAGTGATGATTTTCTGCTCTATCCGATTTGTAGACTCTATGTCGGTCCAACCGAATAATGTGCGAAAGCTAAGATCTTGGAAGATGTTGAACCTCGTTGAAGAAACGCAAACAGGCTATGGTTCAAGCAGAATTGCACGATCACAGTTCTACATCCATTCTCATCTATACCCCTCTTCCAGACGGGTCTCTTCGTCTCAACTCTCGTCGCTTCCGTTCAGCTTGCACCGGCGATCACGATGCCTGTCTCTGGCGCGCTGTGCGAGGGAGTCTCGTGGCAGTGAGTTCAGAGATCAAAGATCAAGTCATAGATGATTGAGCAGAAGTACTCATTCGCCCGGAACATCTAGATTTTTTTTGAAAGCGCTCTCTCGTTCTGAAGCATTCATCCTTTAACTATCTCTCCACCCGAGCAGGAAGTACTTTACAAGAATTCTTAAAAAAATAATTTCAGGTCGGTCTACTACATCCACGGTTCGGTGTGCATCGTCCTCTTCGCTGTCTACACTATTTTCTTCAGAAATTCCCCAGCAGTAAGTGGCATTGTCGAAATTTGCACTAGACTTATATTTTTGCGGAGTTATGGCGCCAAATACAAATTTGGATATTCTTTAGAAGCACCCGTTCGTCGGAGCGCCCGAATGCGAGAAGGTCGCGAGGCAGAAGTGCACCGAGTCAGTTTCACCCGTTTCTTCTTTCATGCGAATTTCTTCGAAAATGTGCTGAGTTTCAGCTCGTTGATAAATTAAATGAAATATGGTTCTCAACAATTTCATTCCACTTTCTAGTCCTAAAAATAATCATTTCGAATGATTTGATGACATGAACTTTTCCTTCTAATCGAACCCCTTTCAGCAAAACGGTCGCCCGTCACGTGCCCTACATGCTCATCCTCAAATCGCCCGCTATTTGGTGAGTTTTTAGATCCTTCAAAAGCTATGATCATTACTCGATAGGATTGTCCTGTCGAGCAGTGGCTTTCGTTGAATTTTGTCATAATTCCGAGCGACTAAAGAGAGTGTGAATGAGATCCAGTATTCAATGATATTCCGTCAGGTCAGTCTGGATTGCGTCGCTCGGCAACTTCGCCGCCGTCAATCTTATGTTCCTCTACTCGCCCGTTTATCTCTCAGCGGGTATGATGTTGCTATTCATTAATCAGCATGATCGATCAACAGCGGTATCAGTCCACGCCGAATCGAGCACTTTCGAATGTCTCATGCGGTTTCCGTGACGGAAACCCTGAATTATTGTCGGACCAATCTTTCATCAGTAACTCGAAGAGCAGCTAGTGAACGCCTAGCACCAGCACAATCGATTAAAATTATGGATTACAGTACTCGGCTACTCGGAGCATTCAACTGGTATCTCCGCAGCCCTGCCCCCACTCGCGCAGTTTGCTGCCAAACTACTATGTGGTAGGTAAATCGTATCCGAATCGTTTTCCAGGAGGCATACTATGCAATAGCGACTAAATTCTCAATTTTTTAAGGCTATCCGCCTACAGTAACCCATGTATCGATTTCTCGGAAACGTTGCTTACCGTAATCACTTCGTATCGATTTCTAGGAGGGATCTCCGATCGTATCCACTGTGTCTCCGAAGTGAACAAATTCCGTCTCTTCAACTCGGTTGCCTTCTTCGGCTCGGCTTTCTTCTTTATCGTACTGGGGTGCATGCCCGGGGACACTAAGGTTATATATTTTACCGAAATTATGATTGTATTTTATTTGATCAAATCGTCCTCCGGTGAAACATTGACCATTCAGTATCCTCTGGGTATTGAATATGATGTGAAACAGATGCGAAACATCACAAAGAACATTAGCATCAACATCCAAATTGTTTTGAAATATTAAAAATATAAATACAAATCAATAATATTCAGTTCGCCAACATGCTCCTCCTGGGTGCTGCTGCGGGCGCCCTGGGCGTGGCCACCGGCGGCTTCTTCAAGGCTGCCCCAGTGCTCAGTCAGCAGTACAGGTTTGAATATTTGAATTTCCCGCTTTCCCAGATGTGCAAATTGCTTCGCTGTCGAAATTTCGACAGGGAAATAATTTTCGCAAAATAAACGCGCGAATTCAAAATTTTCAAATTCTCAGCCACTTCGTCACCGGTAACTTCTCCTTCATGCACCCGCTGACGATGTTCGTGGTGCCGTTCGTCGTCAATGCGCTGACTCCGAATAATACACAGGTAATTAGCATAATTGATTAATTAGTTAATTAACTCATTCATTATTTAAGGAGGAATGGCGGGTAGTCTTCTTCATCATCGCTGGCGTTGAGGTAACCGAGGTTTTGAAATTCGAACTTTGTATTCGTAAAAAACATGTAAAAATGTTCTCTATTCGGCCTTATTATTATTATTATTGTTGGTATTATTCTATTTGTAAAAAGCAGCCGCTATCTCATTGACCACTACACTGAGTATTGAATGCGATCTGAAACATTTTTAAATCGTAGTAAAAAAACAACAACAACGAAGTTAGTTTCTCCGAATCTTCTGATGGAAATTCAAATTAGAATATTCAGATCGTCACCAATCTCATCTTCTGCTTATTCGTGCGGGGCGAGCCGTGTGAGTGGACCAAGACCGGTAAGAATTACATACTCTATATCGAAATTTCGACGAGCGACGGCTAATTTCACCAAAGTTTGAGCGGGAATTTAAAAACGAATTTCAGGTTTCTCCCACTCTCCCTCAGTGGTCAAGGATGTAGAGCAACCAGGCGTTGCTCGGCAGGAGTTTTGACGAAAATGCTCACCTCGAAATCTTGTTTTCTTCCCGCCAAAATTGTTATTGTTATGATCTACCGTGTAGATACTGTACACGTCGCGTCTGTATAAATGCGCTCCTGATGAAGAACCTTCTTTACCGAAAATAACCGATGTTGATGGATATCAGGCATATTCAAAAATCGTGCCGAACAGAGATATCACTACTGTGAATACGGCTGATCTGATGATAGAAAGACAATGGAAGGGTGTTGATGTCATCAGCCGGAAATTACATCCAGGGTTGGGAGATCAGCGCGCCAAAATAGACTGCGTTACTCATCGAGTTGGCAGAAAACAAGTCATAAATAACCGTTTCCATCCCCCTTTCACTTCGGAAAACTCTCGTAAAACCCATTCGATCTTCCACAGATTGTAGATCACTTTGGCATTGATCAATGCGATTCCGTTTTCGTTGTCAAATACCGCACAAACATTGGCTGCTTCCCATTGTGATCATTCTTGGGTTATTGATAGTTCAGAGGGCAAATATTAGAAAGGAGGAAGAATAAGACAGGTCGGATGGCACGGATTACCTGGGCCGCAATTCGGCGCCGGAGGCACCAACAATACTGCCGGATCGACTTGTAGTCTCTCCATTCTGCACACTCTTTTCGCGATCACAGAGTGTTGCTGTGCGCTCCTACAACAACCAACTGATAGTGATGCGAATTATATCTTTGGTAGATCGTCAGAGCGCCGCTGTGTCATGGGATTACTGTACTCGGGTAGGCCAAGTCGAAAACAACCCTTTCCCATCTATCGTTGATCGTTCAAAGTTTGCTTACCCACACTAGTACACTCCATTTCTCCCATCCTCCCTCTCTCCTACTATATTCGGTGAATGAGCGGGGAAAACAGCCGATTCCATATCAGATTCGACTTCACTTCGCCTTCCGCTATCGTCGTCGTGTGTACGCAGAAACCAAAATAGGGTACGAAACCAGTGCCGTGCTTGGTTTTGTTGCGTTCTACGCACAGTATGCTGCGCTATTTTGACGACAATACCCCAAGTGATTAGCATAATTAATCGGTGTCGCTTTCTAGGTTCTGATCAAAAAGAGGCATCCGATTGGGGTAGTTTTTCTCATTTCAAGATAGTAATTTCGCCTGGGTCGGGGTTGAGAGATCGATGGAGGGATACGCGATTATGTTCTGACTATTTTTACTCGTAATCCGGGATATTCAGTGCATGATAGGGTTTTATTCATAGTTTTTATCCTACTATATTGCTTTCTTATTTATTACTTCGCATCCAAGTAGGCGCAATCTGGTCAGATCCCTGAAGAGTTCCCTGAATCCTGCAGGATCTGACTAGTCATGCTATGCTGCTGTAGTAGTAGTCACCTGATTGTGGGAAGGGATCTATCATCAACCATCGTCCATTCCTCCTCCTCCTCCTCCACTCCCTCTCTTTCTAGAGCACTCACTCCAAAAGCGGCTTTGGTCCATTCCAACTGACGCATAATCATTCCATGAGCGAGAAGGAGCACTACTGTGCCCCATGCAGCCCTGACTACAGTAACCCCCGCACTTTCCTCGGATAATCAATCCAAGCTATAGATTAATTCCAACCGAGTACCACAGCGCCCTGGTGTAGTTAGAACGGCCCTACAATAACCAGCCCTGTCTGTCGATTCAGTGATCCAACCTTACTCTGTTAATCATTGTTTTCATTGTGAATGATGTGTGAGATGTGCCTATTTTACACACCAGAGTTATGGTCATTGTCTATCTCTTTCGCGCTCTCGATTGCACAGGGTTATTATCCCCTCTTCCCGCAATGGCGATCGGAGTGTTACCGCATCGAATAATGCTTTCTCCATTCTGCACCCTCTTTCCCCGATCAGAGAAACTAGAGAGTGTGCAGAATGGAGAGAGCTATGAACCGAAAAGATATGTGCTGTCTACTCTACAATGCGCGTATGATTTCACCGCTCGATTCATCCGTTTGCCTATACTCTTAAACTATTGTGTTATGTCTTGCTCATTTCGTGATAAGAAGCAACTAACGCCTAGTAAATAGTTAGTAATGTGAGGATGACTCGGGAAATGGGAGAATCTCGAAATATCAACGCCACCAGTTTAGAAGAAAGACTAGGAGGCATTGGGGGTCTCTCCGTGTATAAAATGAACAGTCGCAGAGGGTACAAACCATATTTTGATCACTAGTTAGTTTGACACAGGGTTGACGCTAATCAACCTTACTCCAACTTCTCTTCTAGCTGCAACAACTTGCGAAAGAGTTGATATCACTTCAAAACTCATAAATTAGCTCGCCAACTCTCTTGCAAGAAGCACGCATGATACGATAAAAATAGCCGCCTTTCGTTCCTGTTGCTTGCTTGTTGTGATGATGATTTCCGGGGTCGCTGATAATCACTTCTTCCATCAACTGTTTATTAGAGATGACAAAGACTCTCCTCAATTAGCACGCTCTCTCGCCTATCGGAGAAACGAGAGAGAGTACGCAAAATGAGAAGAGTCGGATGCCGTTTTGTCATCATTACTACTGTTTATCGTCAGCGATCGTGGTGTTCAGCCAATTCGCGGACTCCGCCCTTAGTCATTCACCGAGATTGACCTATCAACGATCGGGGATCATCAGCGGGAAATCGCTGAGGGCGGGTGTCCTCTTTTCGAATTTATTGAATATTGGATACTGTAATCCTGGAGAGTTCTCCGGGTCAGATCTCTGATCTCAAGGCTCTTGATCGATCCTATCGAAAGCCTCACTGAGTTTTTGTGTTACCTGATCAAAGTGCTACCTTCTCCCTTCTACGCACACTCTCTTCGGTCAGACATACGAGATAGTGTGCAGAATGTAGAGATCAGTATGTGATCCAGTACTACTGTTCGCTTGCTCGATCCTATCGAATGACTCTGTGTTCAAAGTAGGGATTCCCCTTCAATTCATCTCTAGTGTCTCTCGCCTCAACTTGGCTCGACTGAACGCATCGGTTTGGAGTTGTTTTGCTATCCGGCTGTTCTCTGACCTCTCCTCCCTTGATCTACCTCTGTCTCTCCATTGATCGTGGCAGAGAGAGATCTCTGATCCATGTTTGAACTCTCCTCAATTCGCCTGCTCTCTCGTTTCTCTAACCCGGGCAGAGAGATCTCTGATCTCAGCGAGAGTGCACGTGTTTTCGAAAGAGTTTCGCCCCTTCCTCTGCCCTTTTTGTGCTGGAAAATCGTCAGTTTGGCAATTTCCTCCGATTTTCCTGAGCATCCGGAGCCGCGGGTTCCTTCCGGTTTCCTCATTTTTCGCGTCGTGCGCTTTCTCAGTTGACGATATTGTTGCCGCATCGTGCTCTCTCGATTCTGCACACTCTCTGGATCCGGTCAGAACTGTTCGATATTGTGGATGTGCTTCTCATTTAATTTTCCGTCCAATAAGTCCCTTGGCTGCTTTTCTCTGACCGATTTTTTTTTGTATCTAGACCGATTCTCCTCGATTATTTCGTCTGTCTAACCGACGAGATAGCATACGGATTGAGGAGAGGCGGGCATGAAGCGACACCACTAGTAGAGAGTGTGAGTGTTGAATCCGTCCCATTTCGCTGGAACTGTCAGTTTGCGCCGCCTTTGTACTGCCCCGATTCGCTCTTCCGAACCATAAATCGTTGATCACTCGAATCCAATTGTGTGTGTGCATTTTCGAGAGATGCTAATCCACTTTGCTCCTTTCGATTCTCGGGAGGAACAGTCCGATTGATAATATCACCGCTCTTCAACTTTGTTATCACTTCAATCCCTTCAGCTAATGGGCATGGTGTCTGACTGGCATGCCGACGCAGGCAGGTTCGACTCCCGCACTATATGACTATAGGAGCTTCCGGTGTATTTTTACCCGTAGAAATCGAATTTTCATACTAGAGCACGCCAAATCGTCAAAGAAAAAAGTTAGGCTCTAATTAATGATTTTCTCTGGAATTTGATCATAACTTTTTTCTTTAGCATTTTGGTGAGCTCTAGTATGAAAATTCAGTTTCTAAAAAAAATGAAAATAAAAAAAAAAAAAAATAATGGGCATGGTGTCTGACTGGCATGCCGACGCAGGCAGGTTCGACTCCCGCCCGCAGGTGATGTTTTGCAAGAGGTAGAGAAAGGCGCGCGCCCCAACCACTAGTCTCCGTCAAGCGCTCCCTGCGGTAGGCCGCCCTGGCCTAATGGGAAAAAAACTGAAGTATTTATTTATAGATCACGTTCTCAATGCTTGACGGAGACTAGTGGTTGGGGCGCGCGCCTTTCTCTACCTCTTGCAAAACATCACCCGCGGGCGGGAGTCGAACCTGCCCGCGTCGGCATGGCAGTCAGACACCATGCCCATTAATGGGCATGGTGTCTGACTGGCATGCCGACGCAGGCAGGCTCGACTCCCGCCCTCAGGTGATGTTTTGCAAGAGGTAGAGAAAGGCGCAAATGGCCTCATATTAACAGTCTGGTCTGCCCCCCATATTTGATCTGATCGTATCTGAATCCTATTTCGTGGTTCTTGAATTGCCGGCTCCGTCTGTCTCGTGCTCACCATTTCGCGGTTCTTGATTCTTCGGTTCTGCTAATTCCCGGCTTGCAGAATGTACGGCTCTCCTGCGGAAGCGGAAGCCCGCTACATCGCGCTCTTCGGCACGCGCACCCGCTTCGTCGTGATGGTGCTCGTGCTGCTGTGCCTGACGAGCATCTGGTGAGCGGGCCTATCGACTACCGTAATCCTAGAGGGTTCGCCGGATCAGACACGTGATCTCTGGTCTTTTCGTTGGGGTCATTCATAGATCGCATGAATATCTATTACAGTAGTCATACCGTTTCCTGGAAATTAGAGTTGGGTCAGATTCGTGATTCTGCTCAGGTCGAACATTCTGACGTTCAACTTCGCTGTTATCTGCATGGCGCCGAAGCCGATGAACGAGAGCGACGCCGGAAACGCCACCGACCAGCCCGACACCTACTCGTACACCAAAGGTCAGTACTGTAGGAGGGGTTCGGTAGGTCAGAATAGTGATTCGTCGCAAACTCTTTTACTTCGTGTACCAGGATACTCTAGTGTAGAAGGATACTGTAAGATCAAAGTTCGGCGAGTAATATTCCTGACTTTTCTATTGCTATTATCTCTGGTAGTTTGAACTCCTGTTGGCTCCTCGAGATCTCTGATCTGTTGATCTCCTTCTGTTCTTTCCATTGAAAACAACAATCTCTTTTTGTTATCCAAATGAAAAGTTGAATTACACCCGGTGTATTCATAGCCACTTCCCGATTCGAAACAGCTTTGGTTTCTTTTTGAAAATCGCTTGCTAATGCGATGCAAATCCGCGCGCGATGGACAGTTCAAAGGATCAGTGGACATTGGCCGAGAAGTGTAGTCGGAAAACCTGCCAGAGGGGGTTTGCGATTGATACTGGATTACGAGTGAAACTATGTGGACGTCCCCGTGATCTTTGATCTTCGATCCCTAGATTCGATTGATCCATGATCTTTCATGCTGATTCGCTAGTCAGAGACCCAATAAAACTCTGAAAATCATGGGGTTCACCAGAATTTATTATTGAATTGTTTTCGATTTAGCATTCTAGATTTCACTGAAATAATACCAATAAGTCCTGTGCGAAAATCAATCGTTAGTTCAATTGAGTTGCGAAACCCAAACCAGATTATTTGCAGTACAAAACTCGTGGATCACGTCGGTGGTCGCGATCGCCGCCCTCATCTGCAACCAGATCGTCGTCGCCATCGTGAACCGCGTCGGCATACGGTAGGCTTCGGCATACGGTAGTGCGATGGTAGGCGTCGGCATACGGTAGTGCGATGTGCAGGCGACGTTTCGAAAATCTCAGAATGTTCGAAAATTTGGACCTTTCGTGTAGACCGTTTTGGAAATTTCGAAAATCGATGATCACTGATTACAGTACCGTGTTCACGACGCTCGGTCTGGTGTCGGCCGTCTCGACGATCCTCATGCCGACCGCCATTCGGGTACGGTAGCGGTGCTATGGTAGTTGGGCGATCGGGAACTGACTTTTCACTATTTCAGGCAGGCTACGCTTGGCTGCTGGTGGCTCGCGCCTTCCAGGTGAGGAGTGATCTTTGATCACTATATTTGACTGATCTTTTATCTTTAGATTGGACTGATCTTTGATCTCTTGCAGGGCGTCGCATTCGCCGGCAATTTTCCCGTGATCGGCGCCTTCTCCAGCAAATGGACCTACTTCAAGCAGGTGGGTTGCGTCATTCCTAGGCAACCAGCAGTGTCAGTGTCCATTCAACCGTTGTTTCTCAGCTTTCCTAGTCAATTATTTAAAAATTTGCAGCCTTTTGTTTTAGCGTTCATGTTTTCGTAAAATACTATCAAAGCAAAACTGAGGTTTCAGAGTACAGATAACAGTAGATAGACAAGCAATCACTAGCAAAAAAAGGAGAAAAAGCTATCAAAATAAAAACAAGAAACGATTTGCGTCATCACTAGTCCATCCCCTAATTCTCTCCCATCCAGACTGGCTTCTTCGTCTCGGTCCTCGTCGCGTACGTCCAACTGGCGCCCGCCATCACGAATCCCGTCTCGGGCGCACTGTGCACCGCCTTCTCCTGGTCGTAAGTCGGCTACCGTACTTAGTAACGACATTTATTGATCGATCACTGACTTTCATCGATGAAAATTCGAGAACGCTAGTTGTTTATAATAGCAAAGCGTGAATTGACTGATTTCATCATCATTAGGTAATGTGCTTGTAAAGGAGCAGTCCTGACAGGCAAAGAGCGAATGAAGTGACTTCAGCATCACTATGTAATCCTTGACCAATGATTGGGCTGATCTTAATTTTGGACTGATCTTTCATCTCTTCTCCTCAGATCGGTGTTCTACTCGCACGGCGTCGCCTGTCTCGTGCTCTTCGTCATCTACGGCGTCTTCTACCGTAACTCGCCCCAGGTGAGGAATCGGGGACTGACTTGATTGGTTCTCTCTCAAGTATGCACGTAAAAGGTTCACAAACAGACACAGTATGATAATGATAGCGCAATTATTATTGTCTAGTGATGAGGTATGTTAGATGACCTAGTTAGGGTATATTCAGGATTACCTATTAATAGCGTAATATCGATTACTTAATGATGACGAAACGATTGCCTAATTATGACGTAAAATTTTTTTCAATTAAGAAGCACCCGTTCGTTGGGCCGGTGGAGACGGGCAAGATCGCCATGGGCAAGCCCACCGTCGAGTCAGTTTGCGATTTTTTTCTTACTGTACCCACAACAGTTGCAATGAATCCTTAGCTAAGCTCCGCCTTCACGAGCGCTATTGAACATGTCTGTGTCTAGAACATGTAAATATGAATGGGCTTTTATCCGTGTCGAGTCAGCGATTGGTTATATTAGACGCCAAGTGGGATGCCTATTAAATCCACTGCGAAACTTTGCATTTACGTGCACTGTGAAACGTATCTCAGCAGAGAATTTAAAACAGCGGAAAATCTTTTCTCAAGCTCGAAAAACTTGAAATTTACCCATTTTTGCAGCAAGAAGATGATCAAGACGATTCCCTACATGGCCATCCTCAAGACGCCCGCAGTCTGGTCAGATTTAAAAAAAATCTTATTTTAATTAATTAAATTAATATTAAAAATAATGTAACTCTATACAGGGCGGTCTGGATCGCGGCGATCGGAAATTTCACCGCCGTCAACCTCATGTTCCTCTACTCGCCCACCTACCTCAGCACCGGTCAGTTCGCGATCGATCGATTGACTACCCTAGCTTGATGGGGAACAGTAATGAGGGACGGTGAGGTTACGGTGATGCAGTATCTATGTACTGTAGTTCGGTAAAAAGTCAGTCATCGATCGACAATCCTATTGCTATTACAGTACTCGGCTTCTCCACCAACTCGACGGGCTTCTCGGCGGCGCTGCCCCCGCTCGCGCAATTCCTCATGAAGCTCCTCTGCGGTGAGCTACAGTATCCTAGACCTTCCGTATCCTACCGTACTCCAGAACCAACTGTATCCTAGAAATACCGTACTCCTAAAAGATCTAGCTACCAAATTCAAACCAAGAAGCTTCGTTACCTTGAGACATTGTACGTTACCGTAATTCGTTCGCCGTAGGACGAACTGACAATCGATAATACCGTAACCTCCATCTCAGGTTTCATCTCTGACCGTATCAAGTGCCTGTCTGAGGTGGTCAAGTTCCGCATCTTCAACTCGGTTGCCTTCCTCGGCTCGGCCATCTGCTTCGCCGTCCTCGCCTGCATGGGCACCGACGCCAAGGTGGGAAATTCGAATTCCAATTTGGCGCCGAAAAATATGAAAAGTTAGCTCCGCTTTGCGACAGGATTGCATTTTTTTCGTAGTCTCCGTGCGGACAAGCGTTAATGAAAGCTCGTCCGTCTTTTCTGAATGAACTGAAACATATCTGAGCACAGTGCTCGTCAAAGCAGGGAACTCTCGAAAAAAGCCAGTTGATGATCAAAAGTGGTTCGATTACAGTACTTCAACATGCTGCTGCTGGGCGGGGCGGCCGGCATCCTGGGCGCGACCACGGGCGGCTTCTTCAAGGCCGGTCCCGTCATCTCCAAGCAGTACAGGTATACGGTAGCACTTTTAAATTAACAGAAAATAGCGCCGCTGCCAAAATTTCGACAGAGAATAAATTTCGTTTTCGCGGGAAGTTCAAATTTGAATTGCAGTCACTTCGTCACCGGGAACATCTCGCTGATGCTCACGTTCACGATGATCGTCGTGCCGTTCCTCGTGAACGCCCTCACGCCCAACAACACGCAGGACGAGTGGCGATGGGTGTTCGTGATCACGCTCGGCGTCCAGGTACGGTAGTCGCACCGTCGTTCTGATCGACTACTGGCTTAATTAAATCAGTCCTCGATAGACCAGCTGCGTGTGTGCCCGATTACGGTAGCCGAATTGCAGGTGGTGACGAACCTCGTCTTCTGCATCCTGATCAGGGGCGAGCCGTGCGAGTGGACGGAAGACGAGTGGATCCGTCGGAATACCGTAGTCGACGTGGAAAGCAGCCGGAAGCCGACCACGGCCGAGACCTGATTATCGATTGATTGCCCCTTATCTACCGTAGTTTTGCCCTACCGTAATCCCCCTACCGTAATAAGCTCTGTGAGCTCTTCCTTTCCTCAGAAGTTTGCATTGATTTCCCATTGATGATTTTCGCTAATTTTCTCTAAATGTCCAATTGCCAGCCGACTCTCATCGACTTTTGCTAATTTTCATACCTGTTAGTCTGGCAGAAAAAGGTCTTGCATCCCGCTAGTGGTGTCAGATCGAATAGTGCTTTCTCTCCATTCTGCGCATTCTCTCGCTAGTTAGAGAGACGAGAGAGTGTGAGGAATGAAGAGAGCTTCCATTCGATCCGGCAACACTACTTCCTCTCTGTTTTCCCCATCTCGTTACCGGTGATTGTAAATATCGATCCATCCATGATTTCACACATACATTCCGTGCAATTTCTCTCGCTCATTTCACTTGTATTATGCGTGATGAAAAAATTATTTGACTTTCTATAATAGTATATCACAGCTATGTATATCGTTTCTATCAGAATTTCACTTACAGTTTGGGGCCGCAAGCCCCGCCCACTTTCTTTCCCTTCGAATCCCCTCAAAAGCGAGATCGTGGGAGCACAACGCGAATACGCAACCATATTGTTATGTAGCTACGACCTTCCTCTAATGATAGAGCTCTGTAGACCTCGAGTCGGACTTTTTTTTAATAGGTCAAACATAATGATAACCACTCTGAATGTGGTTATTCAGCGTTTTCCAGATTGGTTACACCAAATCTACAACGCTTATTTCATTCATTACCATTTTAGAGTATTTTGAATCACAAAATTGGAGTTTAAAAACCAGCAGCATTCCTCCGCCTACGGCGGGCGAAGCCACTGGCGGACTCCCCGCTTCGCGCTTCGTCTTTTCTGGAAGTTTCGATGACGAAATCTCTTTCCCCCTCTCTTCCCCATATCTGGAAGGTTCTGGAAGTTTCGGTGACTGAATTGTGTTGATTGTAGTCTGTATCGTGAAGTGTATAGTCTGACCTATCGTACCGAATTAATATTCCGGTCGTAATCGAGAAAATACCAAACAGTTTCAAATTTTTCGATACAAATTTGAATACACTCAAAACACACGTAAATTCCTCAAACTAGTGCTTATTCGACGCAGCATCGCGCGGGGCAACTTATTTCACTATTTATAAAAATAAATATTTTAAAATAAAAGAGGAATAATTTATTTAAAGATAATGGTGGCTACAGTAATCCCCGTCATAAACTGGTGAACATTACTTTTTGTCAATTTTGTTGGCTTACCCGCGTTCATGATGTAATTTAATAGATTTTGTCGATTTTGCTCCTTTTATTTCACGCGTTTCAATGTTTTTATGTTCCAGAGGATGCAGAACGTCGAATTGAGTGAAGAGGAGAGGAGAGAGCGCATGTGTCAATAGTTCCTTCCATTTCTCACTCAATTCGACTTTATTGAGTGTAATGGTCGTTAAAACTAGATGGGAAATTACTAGAATGACCCCCTGTTGCGCTGGAAGCGGAAGTATGCCGAATTTAGGCTGGGAGGAAGGTTTCAAGTCGAAAATTCAAACTAAAGCTGATTCGCAGTTTCTCTTTCTTATAAAAATACCCCGTTTCTCCTCTCGTCAGCTGAATCGCTGTCGTTCATTGACTCTGCGACTAGATTAGCGAACTGAACAACCATTAGTTCATTGATTTCACTCTCATTAGAAATGAATGGTTCGTATTTCCAGTTATCTACCCGCTACTCGATCGACGGAGCCTGCCAACACAACAATGGATACGACGGAAAGGTTTTTTGCAAAAGTTGCAAAATATTCCCAAAGCTTAATTGTTTTCCATTTATTAGGGGCGAGTTGATGCCAAATTTTTTCGAGGAAGTAGCCTCTTCAGTTCAAAAAGCGTCCTTTTCTTCCTAGTTTGGTGATTTATTCGAAGATTCCTGTTAGTATGGATTGTTTTGGTCTAAAACAACAGCTGCTTCCTTCTTATTTGCGCATGATCCATGAAAACTCTCATCTTCGTCGGTGTGACAGTAAAATCACGTTGGTTATGCCAGGTTCTTACAAACTGTGCTCGTATGTATGAATATTTTCATTTTTCCGTTTATCATCTCGTGATTTCAGTCCCGGAAGAGGAGCTCCTCTCAACATCGTCTAGTTCCGCTGCCCCTACAAGTACAAGAAGCGGAAGAGGACCATGATCGAGGAATAAAAGGTGCGAATTTGTTTATTTATTCAGTTTATTTCTTACAAATATTTTGAGCGATATTATTGGCAATTCGTTACGCTAAACGCTGTTATTCAATATTTTGCTTGTAAGGTATTTTGTAAGGTTGTCAGGTAAACACCAAGTTATTCAATATTTTTGGTTCTGTTACTCAATCAACAAACTTCTTTCCGTTTGTCAGATGAACTTGCTAGTGAAACGGTAACGTGGATGACGAATATTTCAGTTATCGCGTGCAACTAAGAAGATTCGCATCCGTCTTCCCTCAGGAGCTAAGAAGGGCGTCTAATCGCACAACCGCGCCATGATTGGTTAGTCAATATTCTCTGGACACCTTGAATAATTACAGAATATTTTTGTCAGCGTGGCTTCATTTAAAATAACTCATCAACAAAACGGAAAGGTGTTTCTATGTTTCTCTATAAGTGCTCTCCACCTTACTCATTATCCACTGGCTGATGAAATGTTTCAGAGTGCAACAGGCCGCGAGAAGCAACAGGCCGCGATTCCTCTCAATCTCAATCAATCAGAAGAGGACGACGATAAGATGTTGATAGTAGTGAGGAACATTTATTGTGTTTCACCTTTGTTTTAATTCAGTTGTGTAAACAATAATAAAGTTTCCTTTCTTTCAACGACTTTTATTGATTATCATGGGACAACAAAGATAACGAATACTGTCTAGCAACTAAAGTGAATGATTACTTCTGGAATGGTTCAATGGGGATAAACAGGGAAAGTGTCGACCCTCAGGGTCGACTCATCACGATCATCGATTGCAGCGACATCAGCCTCAGTGAGTCCAAAGATACCGTAGCAAGGTCCTACAAAGCATTAGTTTCATATCGTGATCATCAATAGCAAGATTTTTATTGATACTGTAGATTGAACACTTTAGCATCCGATTTGATTAGTATAGGGGTTACTGACCGGTAGGTCGAGGTGAATAGTAGGATTTTAGACCAGGAGTAATCACCCGATTGCAGACACTTGGATGGCCGGCCGAATCCCCAGGTAGTGGCATTTTCTCATAATCATTCTCCCATATATCTTACCTTACCACCTATTTTCAGATTTGAACCCAGTGGAGATGGCATGGGCAATCATGAAGGCATGGTTGCAAGCAAAGAAGGCCAAGACACTGGTTGATCTGGAGGCGGGAATCAAGGAATGGTGGAGCACTAAGCTCAACAAGAACCTGTGCCGCAAGCTCATTCTGAGAATGCAGGGTCAGATGAGAAAAGTGGTGGAGGCACAGGGTGGGCCTGTCTATTTCTGAATCTTTTTTCTATAGCCCTAGTAATTCAAAATCATCAGTATCTGCAATCTCATTTTCCCTGTTTATCCCCATTGAACCATTCCAGAAGTAATCATTCACTTTAGTTGCTAGACAGTATTCGTTATCTTTGTTGTCCCATGATAATCAATAAAAGTCGTTGAAAGAAAGGAAACTTTATTGTTTACACAACTGAATTAAAACAAAGGTGAAACACAATAAATGTTCCTCACTACTATCAACATCTTATCGTCGTCCTCTTCTGATTGATTGAGATTGAGAGGAATCGCGGCCTGTTGCTTCCATCGGAGGATGCCAGAAGCAGATCTGGAACGAAAAAAAAATATTGCATGGCCTTTCCTTTGCACCTCCCGAGTAATACACCGTTCAGTTTTTGCTAAGAATGTCCGAACATTAAAAGCATTTAGAGGTTGGAGACGGGTGTAACATCAAACTAACGGTAACATTAGTTGAATGAGGCTATTGATGTCGATACGAATAAAAGCCGAGAGCTTAAGTCAGTTAAATCACGTTAAACAATAATGAGAGCACACCTTGCTGGTGGAGGGTTGGAGTGGTGGCGGGGGCAGTTTCCTTCGCACTCTGAAACATTTCATCAGCAAGTGGATAATGAGTAAGGTGGAGAGCACTTATAGAGAAACATAGAAACACCTTTCCGTTTTGTTGATGAGTTATTTTAAATGAAGCCACGCTGACAAAAATATTCTGTAATTATTCAAGGTGTCCAGAGAATATTGACTAACCAATCATGGCGCGGTTGTGCGATTAGACGCCCTTCTTAGCTCCTGAGGGAAGACGGATGCGAATCTTCTTAGTTGCACGCGATAACTGAAATATTCGTCATCCACGTTACCGTTTCACTAGCAAGTTCATCTGACAAACGGAAAGAAGTTTGTTGATTGAGTAACAGAACCAAAAATATTGAATAACTTGGTGTTTACCTGACAACCTTACAAAATACCTTACAAGCAAAATATTGAATAACAGCGTTTAGCGTAACGAATTGCCAATAATATCGCTCAAAATATTTGTAAGAAATAAACTGAATAAATAAACAAATTCGCACCTTTTATTCCTCGATCATGGTCCTCTTCCGCTTCTTGTACTTGTAGGGGCAGCGGAACTAGACGATGTTGAGAGGAGCTCCTCTTCTGGGACTGAAATCACGAGATGATAAACGGAAAAATGAAAATATTCATACATACGAGCACAGTTTGTAAGAACCTGGCATAACCAACGTGATTTTACTGTCACACCGACGAAGATGAGAGTTTTCATGGATCATGCGCAAATAAGAAGGAAGCAGCTGTTGTTTTAGACCAAAACAATCCATACTAACAGGAATCTTCGAATAAATCACCAAACTAGGAAGAAAAGGACGCTTTTTGAACTGAAGAGGCTACTTCCTCGAAAAAATTTGGCATCAACTCGCCCCTAATAAATGGAAAACAATTAAGCTTTGGGAATATTTTGCAACTTTTGCAAAAAACCTTTCCGTCGTATCCATTGTTGTGTTGGCAGGCTCCGTCGATCGAGTAGCGGGTAGATAACTGGAAATACGAACCATTCATTTCTAATGAGAGTGAAATCAATGAACTAATGGTTGTTCAGTTCGCTAATCTAGTCGCAGAGTCAATGAACGACAGCGATTCAGCTGACGAGAGGAGAAACGGGGTATTTTTATAAGAAAGAGAAACTGCGAATCAGCTTTAGTTTGAATTTTCGACTTGAAACCTTCCTCCCAGCCTAAATTCGGCATACTTCCGCTTCCAGCGCAACAGGGGGTCATTCTAGTAATTTCCCATCTAGTTTTAACGACCATTACACTCAATAAAGTCGAATTGAGTGAGAAATGGAAGGAACTATTGACACACCTCGCTTCACGGTTTCAATATTCTTCTCCACGGGCCCACAATGCGCTGGCTCCTCTCCTCTTCACTCAATTCGACATTCTGCATCCTCTGGAACATAAAAACATTGAAACGCGTGAAATAAAAGAAGCAAAATCGACAAAATCTATTAAATTACATCATGAACGCGGGTGAGCCAACAAAATTGACAAAAAGTAATGTTCACCAGTTTATGACGGGGATTACTGTAGCCACCATTATCTTTTTATCCTTTAGATGAGTGATAAATCGCGTCTGTTGTCGCCAGCATAACTGGCCATTTTGGGGAGACACGGCCAAAGGGCTCAAAAACATCACCACCCAGTTCGCCGTGAGTCGAGAGCTATCATGCTTCCCAGCTCTTTCTTTTTCTATCAGGTAGATGGATCAGCGACCGGACACAGCCCGACAGCATGAGTGAGTTTTGCGGAGGTTGCGGTAGTCGACTCCGTTGCACTTCGCGCCTGCCTTTTGGGCTTGACATCCTGTCGTTATACTTTAACGCAGATGAGAAATAACGTGATTCGTGAATTAGATTAGGCAACTGGGCTACGGTAGATTTGGGCTGGAGGAAAGGAAACGTGTACATGAGATGAGTAGGAAAAATAGCCTTCTCCAGAGTAGAATGAGATGGCGAGTGAAGTATTGTTGTAAAAAGAGCGAGATGACCTCGACAAGCTGATCATAAACTGAAGTTAAGCGCAAGGACTCGCAAAAAACGCTACTTGGCTGCGGTTGTAGGTTGCCGATTCCGTCATAGGAAAGTAAAATTCTTAATCCATAGCCTACAAATTAATTATAGTCAATTTATAAAGCCTCGCCCAAAGTTTCATTCTCTCAGTCTTCAATTTATGACCGGGTGCTAAGGTTGGCAGAATGAATCTTTCGAAACCGCGCGGGATGGAGAAAAAAATGAGAGCGGAATGAATCTTCGAATGAACGATATTTGTAATAAATAATCTTCTATTGCAGCCCAAGAAAAAGAAGGGAGGTGATAGTCGTTCACCTGGTCAACTGAACGGAAAGCCGAATGGAGACAAGGTAGGATAGAAGACTTCACTTGTGAATGTTTGCATTAGTCATCAAACAAGTCGAGATGATCTGTCTCTTCACGAAAATAACACTTTACTCCTACATAATTCTATATTTGTAATATATAATCTTCTATTGCAGAGCCTTCGTCAGAGCAATGTTCGTGTGGCCCAGAGTGGGAATTCCAAGAAGAAAAAGAAGGGAGGTGATAGTCGTTCATCTGGTCAACTGAACGGAAAGCCGAATGGAGACAAGCCGAATGGAGACAAGCCGAATGGAGACAAGGTACGATAGAAGACTTCACTTGTGAATGTTTGCATTAGTCATCAAACAAGTCGAGATGATCTGTCTCTTCACGAAAATAACACTTTACTCCTACATAATTCGATATTTGTAATATAAAATCTTCTATTGCAGAGCCTTCGTCAGAGCATGGTTCATGTGGCCCACAGTGGGAATTCCAAGAAGAAAAAGAAGGGAGGTAATAGTCGTTCATCTGGTCAACTGAATGGAAAGCCGAATGGAGACAAGCCGAATGGATACAAGCCGAATGGAGACAAGGTACGATAGAAGACTTCACTTGTGAATGTTTGCATTAGTCATCAAACAAGTCGATATGATCTGTCTCTTCACGAAAATAACACTTTACTCCTACATAATTCGATATTTGTAATATGTAATCTTCTATTGCAGAGCCTTCGTCAGAGCAATGTTCGTGTGGCCCAGAGTGGGAATTCCAAGAAGAAAAAGAAGGGAGGTGCTAGTCGTTCATCTGGTCAACTGAACGGATAGCCGAATGGAGACAAGGTACGATAGAAGACTTCACTTGTGAATGTTTGCATTAGTCATCAAACAAGTCGAGATGATCTGTCTCTTCACGAAAATAACACTTTACTCCTACATAATTCGATATTTGTAATATATAATCTTCTATTGCAGAGCCTTCGTCAGAGCAATGTTCGTGTGGCCCAGAGTGGGAATTCCAAGAAGAAAAAGAAGGGAGGTGATAGTCGTTCATCTGGTCAACTGAACGGAAAGCCGAATGGAGACAAGGTACGATAGAAGACTTCACTTGTGAATGTTTGCATTAGTCATCAAACAAGTCGAGATGATCTGTCTCTTCACGAAAATAACACTTTACTCCTACATAATTCGATATTTGTAATATAAAATCTTCTATTGCAGAGCCTTCGTCAGAGCATGGTTCATGTGGCC
Organism: Pristionchus entomophagus; assembly: GCA_036245825.1. Lineage (NCBI taxonomy): Eukaryota > Metazoa > Nematoda > Chromadorea > Rhabditida > Neodiplogasteridae > Pristionchus > Pristionchus entomophagus. The sequence goes on from BTSX01000002.1 coordinate 36,855,481, forward strand.
CACAGTGGGAATTCCAAGAAGAAAAAGAAGGGAGGTAATAGTCGTTCATCTGGTCAACCGAACGGAAAGCCGAATGGAGACAAGGTACGATAGAAGACTTCACTTGTGAATGTTTGCATTAGTCATCAAACAAGTCGAGATGATCTGTCTCTTCACGAAAATAACACTTTACTCCTACATAATTCGATATTTGTAATATAAAATCTTCTATTGCAGAGCCTTCGTCAGAGCATGGTTCATGTGGCCCACAGTGGGAATTCCAAGAAGAAAAAGAAGGGAGGTAATAGTCGTTCATCTGGTCAACTGAATGGAAAGCCGAATGGAGACAAGCCGAATGGATACAAGCCGAATGGAGACAAGGTACGATAGAAGACTTCACTTGTGAATGTTTGCATTAGTCATCAAACAAGTCGATATGATCTGTCTCTTCACGAAAATAACACTTTACTCCTACATAATTCGATATTTGTAATATGTAATCTTCTATTGCAGAGCCTTCGTCAGAGCAATGTTCGTGTGGCCCAGAGTGGGAATTCCAAGAAGAAAAAGAAGGGAGGTGCTAGTCGTTCATCTGGTCAACTGAACGGATAGCCGAATGGAGACAAGGTACGATAGAAGACTTCACTTGTGAATGTTTGCATTAGTCATCAAACAAGTCGAGATGATCTGTCTCTTCACGAAAATAACACTTTACTCCTACATAATTCGATATTTGTAATATATAATCTTCTATTGCAGAGCCTTCGTCAGAGCAATGTTCGTGTGGCCCAGAGTGGGAATTCCAAGAAGAAAAAGAAGGGAGGTGATAGTCGTTCATCTGGTCAACTGAACGGAAAGCCGAATGGAGACAAGGTACGATAGAAGACTTCACTTGTGAATGTTTGCATTAGTCATCAAACAAGTCGAGATGATCTGTCTCTTCACGAAAATAACACTTTACTCCTACATAATTCGATATTTGTAATATAAAATCTTCTATTGCAGAGCCTTCGTCAGAGCATGGTTCATGTGGCCCACAGTGGGAATTCCAAGAAGAAAAAGAAGGGAGGTAATAGTCGTTCATCTGGTCAACTGAACGGAAAGCCGAATGGAGACAAGGTACGATAGAAGACTTCACTTGTGAATGTTTGCATTAGTCATCAAACAAGTCGAGATGATCTGTCTCTTCACGAAAATAACACTTTACTCCTACATAATTCGATATTTGTAATATAAAATCTTCTATTGCAGAGCCTTCGTCAGAGCATGGTTCATGTGGCCCACAGTGGGAATTCCAAGAAGAAAAAGAAGGGAGGTAATAGTCGTTCATCTGGTCAACTGAACGGAAAGCCGAATGGAGACAAGGTACGATAGAAGACTTCACTTGTGAATGTTTGCATTAGTCATCAAACAAGTCGAGATGATCTGTCTCTTCACGAAAATAACACTTTACTCCTACATAATTCGATATTTGTAATATAAAATCTTCTATTGCAGAGCCTTCGTCAGAGCATGGTTCATGTGGCCCACAGTGGGAATTCCAAGAAGAAAAAGAAGGGAGGTAATAGTCGTTCATCTGGTCAACTGAATGGAAAGCCGAATGGAGACAAGCCGAATGGATACAAGCCGAATGGAGACAAGGTACGATAGAAGACTTCACTTGTGAATGTTTGCATTAGTCATCAAACAAGTCGATATGATCTGTCTCTTCACGAAAATAACACTTTACTCCTACATAATTCGATATTTGTAATATGTAATCTTCTATTGCAGAGCCTTCGTCAGAGCAATGTTCGTGTGGCCCAGAGTGGGAATTCCAAGAAGAAAAAGAAGGGAGGTGCTAGTCGTTCATCTGGTCAACTGAACGGATAGCCGAATGGAGACAAGGTACGATAGAAGACTTCACTTGTGAATGTTTGCATTAGTCATCAAACAAGTCGAGATGATCTGTCTCTTCACGAAAATAACACTTTACTCCTACATAATTCGATATTTGTAATATATAATCTTCTATTGCAGAGCCTTCGTCAGAGCAATGTTCGTGTGGCCCAGAGTGGGAATTCCAAGAAGAAAAAGAAGGGAGGTGATAGTCGTTCATCTGGTCAACTGAACGGAAAGCCGAATGGAGACAAGGTACGATAGAAGACTTCACTTGTGAATGTTTGCATTAGTCATCAAACAAGTCGAGATGATCTGTCTCTTCACGAAAATAACACTTTACTCCTACATAATTCGATATTTGTAATATAAAATCTTCTATTGCAGAGCCTTCGTCAGAGCATGGTTCATGTGGCCCACAGTGGGAATTCCAAGAAGAAAAAGAAGGGAGGTAATAGTCGTTCATCTGGTCAACTGAACGGAAAGCCGAATTGAGACAAGGTACGATAGAAGACTTCACTTGTGAATGTTTGCATTAGTCATCAAACAAGTCGAGATGATCTGTCTCTTCACGAAAATAACACTTTACTCCTACATAATTCGATATTTGTAATATAAAATCTTCTATTGCAGAGCCTTCGTCAGAGCATGGTTCATGTGGCCCACAGTGGGAATTCCAAGAAGAAAAAGAAGGGAGGTAATAGTCGTTCATCTGGTCAACTGAATGGAAAGCCGAATGGAGACAAGCCGAATGGATACAAGCCGAATGGAGACAAGGTACGATAGAAGACTTCACTTGTGAATGTTTGCATTAGTCATCAAACAAGTCGATATGATCTGTCTCTTCACGAAAATAACACTTTACTCCTACATAATTCGATATTTGTAATATGTAATCTTCTATTGCAGAGCCTTCGTCAGAGCAATGTTCGTGTGGCCCAGAGTGGGAATTCCAAGAAGAAAAAGAAGGGAGGTGCTAGTCGTTCATCTGGTCAACTGAACGGATAGCCGAATGGAGACAAGGTACGATAGAAGACTTCACTTGTGAATGTTTGCATTAGTCATCAAACAAGTCGAGATGATCTGTCTCTTCACGAAAATAACACTTTACTCCTACATAATTCGATATTTGTAATATATAATCTTCTATTGCAGAGCCTTCGTCAGAGCAATGTTCGTGTGGCCCAGAGTGGGAATTCTAAGAAGAAAAAGAAGGGAGGTGATAGTCGTTCATCTGGTCAACTGAACGGAAAGCCGAATGGAGACAAGGTACGATAGAAGACTTCACTTGTGAATGTTTGCATTAGTCATCAAACAAGTCGAGATGATCTGTCTCTTCACGAAAATAACACTTTACTCCTACATAATTCGATATTTGTAATATATAATCTTCTATTGCAGAGCCTTCGTCAGAGCAATGTTCGTGTGGCCCAGAGTGGGAATTCCAAGAAGAAAAAGAAGGGAGGTGATAGTCGTTCATCTGGTCAACTGAACGGAAAGCCGAATGGAGACAAGGTACGATAGAAGACTTCACTTGTGAATGTTTGCATTAGTCATCAAACAAGTCGAGATGATCTGTCTCTTCACGAAAATAACACTTTACTCCTACATAATTCGATATTTGTATTATGTAATCTTCTATTGCAGAGCCTTCGTCAGAGCAATGTTCGTGTGGCCCAGAGTGGGAATTCCAAGAAGAAAAAGAAGGGAGGTGATAGTCGTTCATCTGGTCAACTGAACGGAAAGCCGAATGGAGACAAGCCGAATGGAGACAAGCCGAATGGAGACAATGTACGATAGAAGACTTCACTTGTGAATGTTTGCATTAGTCATCAAACAAGTCGAGATTATCTGTCTCTTCACGAAAATAACATACATACATACATACATACATTTATCATGTCAGGCAGTTGACGCCAGATGGGGATAGATGGTTTCAGATAGGTTTCGGGTCGGTTCTTCGTTCGAGAGAGAATCATTTCGTCTGGGTGGGGGTCAAGGGATCGGTCTTCTTTCCATTCACAGACCCAAGAGATTGGCTGGACAAAGGGTTGCGATCATCCAGGACGATAGGACTTGATGTAGAGTGTTCATTGTTGATGACGGAAGAAGGCTCCCGTGATTTTAGAACTGAGTCCACCAAACTCGAGTCATCAATCGCGAAACGAGACTCGACGAGAATGGTATCTGAGGGACCAAACATCAGAGTAGGTCATACCCATCACACGGTGACCAGAGTCCGGCTCGGATGGGGATTCCGATCTTGTTGAGTTGATGGAGTAGACGAGGGGAACTAGAGGGATTCCATTCTCTATCAGAGAGAAATGGAGAAGGACCGCTCGCGATAACTAACAAAAACGAGAATGAGAAAACGAGAACGAAAATAACACTTTACTCCAACATAATTCGATATTTGTAATATATAATCTTCTATTGCGGAGCTTTCGTCAGACAATGTTCGTGTGGCACAGAGTGGGAATTCCAAGAAGAAAAAGAAGGGAGGTGATAGTCGTTCATCTGGTCAACTGAACGGAAAGCCGAATGGAGACAAGCGGAATGGAGACAAGCCGAATGGAGACAAGCCGAATGGAGACAAGGTACGATAGAAGACTTCACTTGTGAATGTTTGCATTAGTCATCAAACAAGTCGAGATGATCTGTCCCTTCACGAAAATAACACTTTACTCCTACATAATTCATTTAAAAAATTATAATATATAATCTATTATGCAATTCTTAAAATTAATTATGGATCGAAATTTGCTTATTCGAACCTGCGTTGGTGACGTTGATCCACATATGCAATACGAATAAGACAATAACCAAATATTTTCTTGCCCTAGACTGGAACATTCGATAATGCAATAGAAGAGGACAAAAGAGCGATCTTTGACCTGTCTTCGACATATCTAAAATCAGAAGTCTATTAATAGTTTCTGAGTGCTGATGACGATGGACTTTTTCATAGTGTTATTTGTAGCTTCATTAAAATTGAGTGAGGTCGCGTTGAATTTGCGTTTTTACAGCATTATTTTTTTTTTTTCGGCTCTCCAACAACCTGTTTAATCTATCGCAAACACGCGAGAAAAGTTCGTCAGTTTCTGACCACCTTTTTTCGCTTTAATTTTCACGTATTACTGACTCTTGTTCAGTGGTTTGCGTGTATATGGTTAAGAAATCTAATATACTATTTTTTTAAAATTAGAACAAAATAAAAACTCATAAAGAATAAGAGACAATAAATTTCAAATAAAGTTCGCGATAACATCGTGTTTTCTCTCGTGAGAAAGATTTTGCATGAAAACCTCGCAAGAGACATGAATCTCGCGAAATTGCAAAAATGAGAGAGAATGTGTGACTGAGAGAGATTTTTTGCGAGGTGTTGTTGTCATAGAAAACCTAGTTATTTTGAACTCTCTCGTACTATCTCGCGAGATTCCGATAGATTAAATAGGTAGAACATATATCTCAGCATATATACAGTTTTTTTTTGCAATTTTAATATTTGTTATTTACAACTTAAATATGTTTATTATTGAATTGAAGTAGAATGGTCTTATCAGTTTAAACAAATGCAGTTATTGATGTGTGAACATTAATAATATTTCCTAATTGATGGTACTGAGGGCGATAGGGTTGATAATTATGCTGGACGCTCTCCTTGTTGATGCATTTGACAAACGCGCCGTAGCGTCGAAATATCGTAAGAAATGATGACCTTTCTTTTTCCATTAGATAATTTTCCGCCAACCGTACTATTGTCGTAGATGCATCTTTTCCGTTTCATCAATTGGATTCACGTGATTTCGTTTTTTTTGTCAAAGGGCCGACGACTTCGGAGCAAATGTTTGATCAGCTCAGTTTAGCCTACAAATTCATCATCAAAAGTGTTGAAGAAATGCAATTCTTTTGTATTTTTGACCAACCGAAAGACAAAAAATAGAAGAGGTTTTGCTCAGTGGTACTCGTCGAGTGAAATATATATTTTCTCTTTGTGTAACCAGGGAAATTTGACAATTTTTGAGCGTGCTCCTAGCACGCTCAAAATGTGCTCCTAGCATATGTTCGTGACATTATCATTTACGTTTGCAGAACGGCGATCCACTTTCATTCGTCTCTTATTCTCCGTCGGAGATTGATATGATTGCTCTTCATCGTATGGAGAAGAAGAGACAGATGAATATCGTCATAATCTACTTTTAAAAAGGCCTTTGATTAGGTCGCGTAGCTTTTGACTCTCTTTTCTCTTCTAAATAGGAAGCCTATTCTGATTCCTGAAATGTATTCATCGGATAAGATGCAGTTGAACAGAATGATCACTCACCATACAATGAATGATCTTTGCTTATCCATTAGTTTTCTTAGAATTCATTGGTTAGTCTAATAATTATTTTTAATTCAGGGAGGGACGAGTAAGAAGGACGATAACAAAGATGGATAAAGAAGTTTGAAGTTCCTCGGTGCTGCCGCTAGTAGCCGCAATCCGACTTGAACAATAAATAAAGTTGAATAACAAACCGTTTCTCTTGCAAGCATTCAAATGCGATGTTTCCTCCGTCTTCTCTGGAACAAATGGTGTTTCTTGAATTTTTTGTGTCCATCGTTGTCATCTTTTATAAATCAGAACTTGAATTTTATAAATAATAATTTGCGCCCCAACACAATTTCCTATTTCGATCGAATCAGTTGGCAATTGAAGCAATTGGCGCCACTTTCAGATAGTTCCCCTAATTATTCAATCATAGACCGCGATCACATGCGATCTTCTTCATGCAGTCCAGCACTTGTTCACCCTTTTACGTAATATAAAATTAGTAGAACTTTATAAATTCTCTTTTGTAAATGTGCAAGTCCTGCATGCATTCGAAGGAAGGGCTATTCATGAACAATATTATGTTAATTGTGTTCCAAATGAGCAGGGTACGGTAGTTTGACGAGGAGGTTACTGTAGAGGGAGGTGGCTCTGCGTATGCATGAATTCTTTCCAGATGCTGCGCGGCTGTGAAGATCACGGTCTCGCAAGCGGCCAAAGACGTTGTTTTATTGTTTTGTTTGCGCCAGATTGTTATTGTTATCATATATAAAAATGATAATTTATCTACGCACCGAGGCGTGACGAGATTCAAAGTACATGCGATTGGGATGATGGCAGGGAAAGCGGGGAGGGAGGGGGGGTGACTCTCCTGAATCATCGGGGTTGGGAGAGGATAATGGGGCGGCACTCCAGTCGACGATTGAAGATTCTGCTGTTGGGGGAAGTACGAATAATATCGGGAAGTTGGTAGTACCAACGTGAGGTTACATATATGAGAGACAATCTGAGATTTTGAACAAATATCTGCACATGCCTGGAACTAGGGGCAAAAGTCGATTCGAGGGATTAGCTCCATATTTGCACAGGGGGTAGTGCTCGGTGAGGTAGGCAGGTTGACCACCTTGGAGCTGACCGCGATGCATCCGCAGCGCGTTAGAGCGCGCGAAATTAGAAATTTTACGAATTTTGAAAAATTAATTTCTCGTTCAATTCTTCTCCAATTGCTTCGAACTTGGTTCCAATAAATAGCTAATTTCATGGACATCATTTGTTGAGTTGGGTATAATCTATGAAAGTTTCAGCTTCATGGCGAAATTACAAGATCAAAAATTGATTTCACTCGCAAATATTGACGCATACCCGGCGGCAGATTTATTATTTAATAATATGTTAGATATTGTAAATATGAATAAATAATGATAACAAAAATCGATTTTTTTGCGTACCGGAGGGGCGAATTTTGAGAAAAACTGCTTTAGGGTACTGCAAATATTTGAATTTCTTCGTTTTGACGGCGTTCCCATGCAAGCAGTGATACGATTAATTGCCATAAATCTCGCATGAATTTACTAATAAGATGTATGAAAAGGAAATTTGAGTTTGCACGATTCTGAAGAAAAAACTTCTTGTAGATGCAAAAACGTCTAAAATTTGTAGATAGAATTTCCATCTACAAAAAGTTTTTTCTTTAGAATCGTGCAAACTCAAATTTCCTTTTCATACATCTTATTAGTGAATTCATGCAAGATTTATGACAATTAATCGCATCACTGCTTGCCTGGGAAAAAAAAATTTGCAGTAACCCAAAGCAGTTTTTCGCAAAATTCGCCCCTCCGGTACGCAAAAAAAATTTTTGTTATCATTATTTATTCATATTTACAATATCTAACATATTATTAAATAATAAATCTGCCGCCGGGTATCAATATTTGCGAGTGAAATCAATTTTTGATCTTGTAATTTCGCCATGAAGCTGAAACTTTCATAGATTATACCCAACTCATGAAATGATGTCCGTGAAATTAGCTATTTAATGGTACAAAGTTCCAAGCAATTGGAGAAGAACTGAGCGAGAACTTAATTTTTCAAAATTCTAACGCGCTGCGGACCGCCCCAAGGTCAGCCCCAAGGTGGTCAACCTGCCTACCTCACCGAGAACTACCTCCTGTGCAAGTATGGAGCTAATCCCTCGAATCGACTTTTGCCCCTAGTTCCAGGTATATGTTCAAAATCTCAGAGTGTCTCTCATATTATCTATGAACTCAAACGTTCCTTGTTGCGACAAGAAATCCAACATAATTCTCTGAGATAGAGGCCAGAAAGAAGTACCCATATTACCATAATCGTTCAAACTGGGATAAAGTGCAGGTAAAAAAACCATATAATCGGATGATTCAGTGCGTCGACAATTCCAAATTCCACTTGGCAATTAACGCAACCATTTAGCACTGTTTTTGGTGCATCATCTCAATACTTGGAACGAGAAGCATGAACGATAAATCGAAATGGCGTTAACCCTCACCCGCGCGCAAAACTCGATACTTCCTAATGGACTGCTACGCTTCAAAACGAGGGAAAGTGAGTGCCAAGAGAGTTCCGAGTAGAGTAAGGAGGGGAGAGGGAAGGGAGTGGGCGCATAGGAGAGGGGCGAGGTGGCGAGGCGGAAAGATTCGCTCTCCGATATGGAAAACTCATCGAAACTCTTCTCTCTCGTGAGCGGTAGAGTTTCGAACTCGCTAACCCATCCTATAAAGGGCCCCTACTCACCTAGATGGGCAGTTCTCTCAACTCACCATGGGAAGAGGCGCGGAATCACTCGTGGCGTATGCCTCCATCGGCGCAGCCGTAGTCGTCTTCGGGTGAGTGGATACTTCTCGGCTCTCAGGTTTCCGGATCCAGCATTTACCTTCTTCCAATTTTGACTAAAAGCTGGTTGACGGCTCTGAGCATCTGCTAGCCATAGTTTCCCGGCCTTGACTAATCACCGATTCTGCAGATGTCTGGGCAATCTTGCCTACATGCTCAACGACCTCAACGAGTTCTACTACCGCTCGATGGAGGACATCGGCGAATTCCGCGGACACGCCGACGAGGCCTGGGCTGACATGGTATCTAAAACCGCGCTCTATTTTCCGGATCTCGATCTGAACCGGATTCCGATTAACCGGCTCCCTTCAGATCTCCGTCACTCGCGGCCCGGTCGCGGCTCCCGACGCCTCCATGATCTTCGGTCTTCGTGGCAAGAGAGCTGCTGGCGGTAGCTGCGGATGCGGCGCTCAGCCCAACAACTGCCCCGCCGGACCCGCCGGAGCTCCCGGAGCCCCCGGTGCGCCCGGAGACGACGGTACTCCCGGACAGTCCGGTCGCGACGGCAACGCCGGCATCTCCATCTCGCCCACGCCCACCAAGACCGGCTGCATCCAGTGCCCAGCTGGCAGACCCGGACCTCCCGGCCCCAACGGACAGGCCGGACGCCCCGGACCCAACGGAAACGCCGGAGCTCCCGGAGTCGGAGGAGGCTCTGGAGCCCCCGGGCCCTCTGGACCCGCCGGAAACTCCGGACGCGCTGGATCTCCCGGAAGAGACGGACAGCCCGGCGCTCCCGGAGCCCCCGGCCGCAGCGGACACGGACAGCCTGGTGGACCTGGACCTCGCGGAGCTCCCGGCAGAGCCGGAGCCCACGGCCAGCATGGACAGACAGCTGCTCCTGGAGCGCCCGGACCCGCTGGTCCCCGTGGACCCGCCGGAGGCAACGGAGCTCCCGGTGCTCCCGGTAATGAGGGAGGTGCTGGTGAGGCCGCTGCTCCCGGTGGAGACGGAGGCTACTGCCCGTGCCCCTCTCGCAATGGAGCCTCTGCCCCGGTCGAGATCCACTCCGGCTCTGCTCCCGGCTACGCTCCCCCCAAGACCGTGCACTCCGGAGACACTTCCGGATACAGACGCCGCATGCGCGCCAGATACCACGCCGCCAAGGTCGCCTAAGCAAGCGATCCTTTTCAAGAATCACTCAATAAATGATTATGCATCAACTGTTCGTTCATCACACTCATCCAAAGACACGGATTCATACGAATCACATTCATAAGATCTCTCGAATTACAAGCAACACTCGAATCATGATTATATCCACCAAGCTATCGTGAAATAAGGAAGTTTTACAGATCATCATCAACTGTGGAGTAGGTACGGCGACTAATTACACGTCTATAGTTTACTCCTATTATTTTTTGGCCGAAGGCACTACTGTGCAATTCAAATTCATCCAATCGGGAGATAAGGGAAAACAGAGGAAGTCTTCGTTGGCTTCTAGTGGAGGTCCGTCGTATTACGCATCCTTTGTTGTTTCTTTTTACATGCATTCTTGGCCGAAGGGGACAAATTAGGTTCATTCGTAAAATTTTTTTTTCACCATTCCATTCAGTCCGATTATGAGCCATCCGAACTACCGGGATAGAACAAAATTGCAGAGATCTTAATTAGATCTTAGTTGAGGTCCGTCGTCTTACGCATCCATTGTTGTTTCTTCTCATTGTTGGCCGAAGGGGGCGAATTAGTTACACACACAACAATCACAAGCACACCTCGTCATCACTTTAGCTTCTACTTTCGCTCTTTCATAACTGCTAATTTCTAAGGGCCAGCTGAAATGTTGACTTTGCAAGTTTGAATCGCTTTTATCACATGTTGGTTGCTGTCAGGCGCGTTCGAAAGTTCACAGTGGCGCCGAAAGGGGCGACTCTCCTCAGTTTGTGTGATCTCTCACCTGGCAGAGAAAAGAGGAGAGCATTGGGAAAGTGTGCTAGCCCATCCACGGCATTTGCGAGAGAAAGTTCAAGAGGAAACAATGAGTGGGCACGATCTTCACCCTTTCCCTTTCATGTTCTCTCCAGAAAATGGGAACCAATCCTCATTTGCTTCGTGGTTGCAATGTCCAGTGGGCGGTGAAGAGCCCTGACGGATCTACGATCTGTGTGCATTCGACATCATTTCCCTTCAGTTTCTGATTCTCTCCTTCCCCCCTGCTCTCTCGTCTTCTCCGCCCTCCAAAGCTGTGTGCATGTAATGAGAAGCCGACTGACCAAACACACAAGGGGGGAAGCCAGCAAGGCGTATTTTTGCGCCGATTCAGCATTATTTTGATGGTTTGACGGAGATAAGAAGACAATAGAGAGGGGTCAGACGCCAATTAATCATGCTGAGATGGGGTGCTCAATGGGTGCTGACCCGTTCCCTTAGAGGCGCGAACATGCGCGTTTTCCACTGCTCCATCTACCAATTCTGCCGAAACGAGGGATTCGTGGCTTCTATGCTTTTGACTAGAAGAGGTTTGCATGCATGTTTTTGTATATTGGGAAAGGACTTGAGATCTCGAAAATGGTATGGTTCGGGGCTTCCGCCAGGGGTTGCCCATACGCTCTAGACGCTCTAACATACAGGCACAATCGCTGCTCATCTCTAGTTTCAACATCCCGGAGCACAGATCATTCCGCTATCAATTTCTCTCAATCAGAACCGGATACACACGTTCCGTGATTCTTTTCATCCGCACATCAGACGCGCAAAAAGCACTGAGCATTCGATGGGAACTGCCCCGCTCTCCTCACTTTCCGCGCTATCTCGTCTGATGGGCCGTTTTGCCCTGTGTCGGGTTATGACGGATAGCTTGGGGCGTTCCTAGGATACCCCGCCTCTCTTTTCCCCTCGAGCCCAGCCGTTCTTTATAGATCGCCTCAGTGCTCTCGCTTTCGTTGAGCACTTTCGCTTACGTGTAAGGAGTCTTTGCTCTAGGACTGGGGATCGATAGTGATTAGATATCATTCACATAATATATTGGGTATTACATTGGTTACTGGTTCAACGGTCAACCCATTTTTGCCTGGTTGGCTGCACTTCCGCTTTATGTTTCCCGTGTTTCATGTCATGCCTGAATTGCAGCGAAATGAGCTCCTCGGATTACCAGAAAACACCAAGAAAGCTGTCGGACCGGGCCTTCTCCGAGCCACTCATTCAGTTTGAAAAGAAAGTAAGGTGTTTTCAACTGTTGCAGAATGGACGACATATCCTTCTGAATATTATCCCTCTTTGAATGCAGGTGCTAAATAACTTTTTATCAGTCATTAAATCTTCTTGAGCTTTCTCTCACGTATCATGCAATAAGATTAAACGCGAGAAAAAAGCAAAAACAAAGAGGCGTCACGTTTTTCGCTCTTTTCCGGCTTCTGGTTCCTGTTTGTTCAAGGAAGAAGCGCCATTAGAGATGATCACATCTGCTCTCCTTGCCTTGTGCACTCTCTTGTAGGTCAGAGAAACTAGAGAACAGGCAAAAATGAGAGAGTGCTAGTCTTCTGATAACCTTGAGTGGCCTAATCAGGGGGGGGGGAAGCTAAGTGGTGGGAAGGGCAGTGCTGTTCCGGAATGGTTTGAGGGTTTGGGGTTGTGCAATTTGAACCCTTGGTCTAGTTTTTCATCACTCAATGAACTTCTGCATTCCCGCTATTTATATCCGAACACTCCAATAGCACTCGAGAAAAAGGAAGACAAAATGGGCTGGTCCTTCTACGATCCGACGCGTTTGAGATGCATGAGTGCCGCAATAATTAGGGATAAAATGCGAGAGACGGGAGAAAGCCTCTAGGTCACAGCAAAAAAAGCGAGACCGAACGTTTCTATTGAATGGATTCGGCAGGGACCGATACACTTCAGAAGCCATGCTCAGAGGAAATCAGTTAGAAATAATGCGAACTACTCATCACAGACGAGTGAACATTGCAAAATATGAAGCACTGATTACCCAATTGATGCATTTTCCAGAATGAAGACGAGCAGTACATCGATCTGTTCGGAACGAGAACTCGATTCGTTGTGATGCTCCTAGTGCTGCTGTGCTTGACGAGCATCTGGTGAGTGATGTTTGATCTTTGATCTCTCTCCTAAATACAGTTATGAGACAAGGCTGGACCAGTAGTAGCCACAATTCTGCACCCTCTCTAGTTGTTCTGACCGATCTGACACGCAACACGAAACATCCGGCTGCGTTATCTAGGAAGTGTTTTTGTCGATTCCCTTTGATTCCTCTAGTTCTCCCAATCTTCACTTTCCCGAACCTTGTTATTTTAACTACTTTCGCAGGTCGAACATCCTCTCCTTCAACTTCGCAATCATCTGTATGGCGCCAAAGGAGGGAAATGCGAGCGGGGCGACAGACAGCTACGCGTTTACGAAGAGTGAGTCATGTTGTTTTGGCTCTCTCCATTCTGCACACTCTTTCACTGTTCAGAGAAACGAGAGTGTGCTGAATGAAGAGAGTCGAAAACCGAAACTACATCACTAGTGGGCAATCGGTTTCGAATGAGTTTCAGAAGCGCGACAAAACAATGAGAATTGAGAAGGGCAGTGAAAAAAAACATCCTGCGAAATAGGTCGTGAAGGAAGTGAGATGCATTAGAAATCCACAATAAGCTACACACAATATCCCAATGCAAACCGCAGACGAGTCATCCTGGATCACATCGGTGGTCGCTCTCGGTGCACTCGTGGCTAACTTTCCCGTCGTCTCGGTAGTCAATCGATTCGGCACGCGGTAAGTGTACCGTAGAGATGCCAAACACCGAAACTACTCTCCGCAATTTGCGAGTTCTCTCGTGGGTCAGAGAAACGAGAGAGCACGCTGAATTGACGATTCCGGTTCTGATTTGGCTACCCTAGTGTACCTAATGGTGCCAGAAGACCCGCTCTTGATTGAATGACTAGCCATAATATTCGAGTGAATCAATACTTTCAGACTTGTTTTCTCAATGCTTGGCGTCGTTTCGGCTGCAGCCACTGTCGCCCTGCCCTGGGCTATTAGGGTTAGTATTATATAATGCTCTACAGTGAATAAAAACCGATCCTTTGAAGAGCGGCTTCACCTGGATCCTCGTCCTACGAGCGCTACAGGTGAATTTTTCATTTTCCTAACTCAAGTATGTTTCAAGTTTTTTCATGCAGGAAATCATCATGTTTATGGGATGATTTCGAGCATGGCAGCTCTGCTGTTTTCAGCGCTCAATTGATACAGTTTTTGCGCTGACAAACTCCAATCTACTAATAAACGATCCTTGGGCTGATCTTTGATCTATTATTATTAGATTGAACTGATCTTTAATCTTTCGATCGGAGTGACCTTGGCCTCTTTCAGGGAATGTCGTTCGCCGGCAACTTCACTGTGATCGGCGCCTTCTGCAGCAGATGGACCTACTTCAAGCAGGTGGGTTGCGCCATTGCTAGGCACTAGTAGGCAACTCTTTCTCGTGATCAAAACCAGTGAAGCCAAAAGAATTTGGATGAATTGCGGTGTTACTCAGAGTGGGGTTTTAGAAAAACGAGAACACGATCAGTTTTATGAAATTTTAGAACTTTTCGAGGTATATAATTGACAAATTGTATCAAGAGTATTCCCTTCTCTCTCAGACGGGTGTCTTCGTGGCCATCCTCGTCTCGTACGTCCAGCTGTCGCCCGCGATCACGATGCCTGTCTCGGGCGCACTCTGCTCCGCCTTTTCCTGGTCGTGAGTACCGTACCTCGCGATGAAACATCGATGATCGAGAACTGACTTTTTAGAGCTTTCTGCAACATTTCATTCCGTAATTCCCTCAGATCCGTCTTCTACGCTCACGGTCTCACCACGATGCTGCTCTTCGTAATTTACGGCCTCTTCTATCGGAACAATCCCCAGGTATCCATTGCCTGAGAATACCGCAATCTCTTTCCTTTATTGTGTCCCGCATGGACCACACTGAATTTAGAACGGTTTCAATAAGCTTCACATCATTTTCAAAGTGGAAGGATCCTTTTATGTTCGGGACTCATCGGCGCTAACATTACATAATTTCGGATGATCGAACTATGAATAAAATTGCCATTTCCAGAAGCATCCCTTCGTCGGTCCCCTCGAATCGCGCAAGATAAGCACTGGAAAAGTCGTTGAGACGTCAGTTATGGTTTTATTTTTTTTAAAAACCTTCCGTAGCTCTATCCAGCGGCACCAACAAATAAATTCAGTTATCGATCCAAACTTCTCACCTACCGTAACCTTACAGCAAGACGGTCGCCCGGGTGCCCTACGCCGAGATCCTGTCCACGCCTGCCGTGTGGGCTGTGTGGGCGGGCGCCATCGGCAATTTCACCGCCGTCAATCTGATGTTCCTCTACTCGCCCACATATCTTAGCGCCGGTCAGTTCGTGATACATTTTCTACCGTACCCACCTCTCCGCAGGGATACTACAGGGATACGATAGAGGTTACGGTAGGGGAGGAAGATGTTAATAGCTGTTCGATTACAGTACTCGGTCTGTCCGCCAACTCGACCGGCATCACTGCAGCCCTGCCCCCATTCACGCAGTTCCTCGTCAAGCTGATCTGCGGTGAGTGAGAATACCGTAACCGGCGCTCACAGTAATCACAAGCGATTGATCATTCATTAATTTACCTTAAAAAATATCCAAAACTTGATCCAAAACAACGAGATGATGTGTATTACGAGGTTTGTATAAATCTTGAAAAAAATAGATCGGCAGTTTAAACGAGCTTGCTATGAAAAAAAAATATGAAAAAGCTTTCTATATATTCCTACTATAATCCACCTAAGATCAGTTCGCGATTGCAGGTGTCATCTCCGACCGTATCCACTGCATTAGCGAGCGGACTAAATTCCGGCTGTTCAACTCGATCGCATTCGGCGGCTCGGCTTGTTGCTTCCTCATGCTCGCATGCATGGGCACCGAGACGAAGGTAGTTTGATTCTAATTTGAATTTGAATTTGGCTCCTGATAACGCGGAAACATCTCCACTGTCGAAGTTTTGAGCGCAACAGTCAGCCCTGTGAATAATGTCAGTGAGTAAGATTGACTGCATTGGGCCAGAATGAGATAAGTGATTGCGCGATCAGTTATGTTTCAAGCTCAATACAAGAGAAGGGCGAGTCGACTATGCAAACTACCTGAGTCAGATCGAAGGTGAAACATACTCAATTTCTCAGTCACTCAACATGGTGCTGCTCGGCGGAGCCGCGGGCATTCTCGGCTGCAGTACCGGCGGCTTCTACAAGGCCGGCCCCGTCATCTCCAAGCAGTACAGGTGCGAATTATTTGAATTTCGCGCCAATAATTCCATGAAGTTGCTCTACTGTCGAATTTTCGACAAGGAACGATTTTCTGATTTTTTTCTGCGCGAAATTCAAATTTTGAAATGTTTGAAGCTATTTCGTCACCGGGAATATCTCGCTGATGCTGACGTTGACGATGATCGTCGTGCCCTTCATGGTGTCCGTGCTCACGCCGAACAACACTCAGGCAATAATTATAATTAATTAATTATTACAAATTATTATTATTTTCAGGAAGAGTGGCGTTGGGTGTTCGTGATCACTGCGGTGGTTCAGGTAAAGAATAAATCAGTTATCGATAGTTTCACCGCTCTCTGGGATACGGTAATCGATTTTCCAGCTAATGTCCAACATCCTGTTCTGTCTATTCATTCGCGGAGAGCCTTGCGAGTGGACGAGGGAGGCGGAGAGGGAGCTCGTCGAGGTCAGAAGGAGTGATCTACCGTGATCGGTCGATCGATACCATCACAATTATTTCGACTGCTGTATCTCCATCTCCAACAATCGATACTCGCTCATACTGGTTTTGATTAGCGACTGTTCTTATTGATCAGTCAAATCACTCTGAAACCCTTTGTCTCATTGCAATCACTGTACATACCCTGTTGTCCTAATACGCATATTCGAACGAATTCTCAACGCTGAGAAGCATTATTGTTATTTATTGAACCTGTAAAATCCATAAATTATTTGTGCCGTGTTTTTCAGTTTCACTGTTCTATGATCTCTCTTAGCCGAGGAACTCCATCAATCTTGCCCCATTGTGCCCCGAAAGTTCCGAGGGGGCATAGGACAAGGTGCCATCTGTCACCTCCCCCCTCTTCTTCCCTTCTTTCTCTCTCTCTCTCTCTCTCTCTCTCTCTCTCTCTCTCTCTCTCTCTCTCTCTATCTCTCTCTCTCTCCTCGTCTCTCTCTGATCTGACAGCTTCTTCCTTCCAACCGATCACTCAATATCCCCCTTCTCTCACTTCAGGCAGCCTGTTAGCTTCCTAGCTTCTGCTCTTTTGCCGTTTTTGTAGGCATTTTTGTTACAACGATGTCAAGGAAGTCATTCATGAATTGTTCAGAGGGAATTGTGAAGTTATTCAAGTCGTCAATGGAAAAATGTAATACTAGTGAAACACATCTGGACACTCTAGGAAAAATCGGCCAATCACTCAGATCGCACCCATTTTCTCTCCTGCTCGCACCAAATGTGTTACACCTTGTGCAGCTCGGCGGTTGTACTTTGATGGGCGCTCTTCGGGTTCAGTAGGGTCCTGGTCTACTCTGCATATTCCCAGGCTCCTGTGCTGTTATTGTCTAGACCGTATCTTTTCGCTCATTTATTGTAATTCCCGCCCATTTTCTTTCATAGAGAAACTATTGACAATTTTCTGTTGTTCACGGAAAACCCTTTCACTTTTCGCTTATCCTTACAGCGTTTCTCTAAGTTTTTGGATACTTTAATCTAAAAATCACAGCCATGACACGGCTCGGCTTGCTCATTTTACTGCTGATAGCAGGGATAAGTGCGCAAGAGACGTGTTCGAGAAGACCCCATGAGGCCAAGGTTCGAGATTGTTCGCTTTCATATTTTTCCACAAAAAAATGATTTTAGGGCGATCGGCGTCCCGGCAACAACGGCTACGCAATTGAGGTAGGTCGTTGACAAATCCAGTAGTTTTATTTTTATTTTTTAGGGCCCTTGTGATTTTCAATTATCCATCGATTTCTGATTTTATCTGAACACTCTCTTCATTCTGCACACTCTCTCGTTTCTCTGACCGGTGAGAGAGGCAGAATGGAGAAAGCCGAAATTACATCCCTACTGTTCAGGTTTCCGATGCAGCGGGAGAGGAAACGGCGGGAACAGAGCACATCGTGCCCGGAGAAACGTACAAGAGTAAGGCTTATTTCACAGCAACTTAGTTGGAATTTCTGCATCAACGCAGAGTCAGATCAGCGTTTAGCCTTTGTAGTTTGTTTTGAAACGTAGAACTGCGCATCGTCAAAAAGGTACTCATCGCAAAATCCTTACGAGACGTTCCACGATATTCTGCACCTAGCCCACGGGGGACTTTTCTGCAACCTATGCCAATAAGTTCAGTGTGAAGTCCCCATACCTAGAGCTGATAGCTGGCACAATATGAGATGTTGGGGTGCACCCTCCGTGAAATGCTGTGCATGTCCCAAAAAAATTCGAAAATTTCATCCCAGAAAAAAGTATGTTCTTATAGGTGTTTCAGGCGTATTTTTCGATGAAAAAACGAAAAACATAGTTTAGAAGCGAAAGGACAACGATAAAAAGTCGAAAAATCGAATTATCGTCTTTTTTGTACCGCCGTGAATTTTTTTCCATCCATCCCATTTTTTAAATTTCATTTTCGGATTCTACGTGCAAAACTACCCCATGTGTGATATTTTTACGACTTTTCGTCTGTGAGCCCGGATTCCGTAGCTTCCCGCCCGAGGGACCCTCGGAGGCTCGTGAGAGTACAATACCGATAGGTTTCACATTTAGTGGCGATACAGTCACTTACACATCAGATTTCTATTCCATTTATCGTTATTAAGTATTTGTGTTGATGTTATAGGGTTGTGATATCGGTAAAACACGAAAAAAGTGAAAAGTCGAAAAATCACTTTTTCGAAATCTCAAAATTTCAAAAAATCATAAGTCATGTATCTGAAATATCACAAATGGGGTAGTTTTGCACGTAGAATCCGAAAATGAAATTTAAAAAATGGGATGGATGGAAAAAATTTTCACGGCGGTACAAAAAAGACGATAATTCGATTTTTCGACCTTTTATCGTTGTCCGTTTCCAAACTATGTTTTTCGTTATTTTCATCGAAAAATACGCCTGAAACACCTATAAGAACGTACTTTTGTGTTTGATGAAATTTTCGAATTTTTTTGGGACATGCACAGCATTTCACGGAGGGTGCACCCCAACATCTCATATTGGGCCAGCTATCAGCTCTAGGTATGGGGACTTCACACTGAACTTATTGGCATAGGCAGAAAAGTCCTCCGTCGACCCCTCCCAATAGCTTCAAAATACCGTGGAACGTCTCTTAAGCGAGACGTGAAACATAATCTAAATCTCCCTTTCTAGCCGAATCCGAAAATATCAAGTATTTGTTATTGAAAGAATCTATTTGAGAAACTTTTATTCTGCTTTTAATAGACTAATAATGTTGCAGTATCGATCCGCGGCTGGCGCACGCAGTACACGGTGCAGACGTTCCGCGGTTTCGTCCTCACCGCCCATCTAGCGGAGAAGAACGAGGAGGCTGTGAGCGAGCGACCGGCAGGGAAGTTTGAGGTGAGTCATTGGTAGAGATGGCAAATCGTCATCGACTATCCTCAATTTGCACTCTTTGAGATGGGAATTGAATCAAATATTTCATTCCAACAATATCTCTAGATTTAAGGGGCTCTGAAACATAATTAAACAGAATCTTCTGAGATATCGTCAGGTCTTTTTGACAGAGGATTGTTCTTGCAGTTGATCCGCGGCGGTGACGCGCGCCTCGCGCCAGTCTGCCGCGCGGCAGGCGTCTCTCACGCCAACCTCCGGCCCAAGACCAGCATCCACGTGCTGTGGAAGGCGCCCGAGGTTGGGATTAGACGACAACGGCAAACTCCATAGCAATTATCAACTTTAAATTTATGATTTATTTTCAAGACATCATCGAATGATATTGCATAGCGCCATTTCTGAGTCATTTAGAACAATTGTGAAACCGATCCTAACGGAAATTATTGTATCCGGAAATTAGTAGTGCTCTGCCCATCGAAGCATTATAATTCAATCAGTCAATCAATCATTCGCTCAATCAATCAATCAATCAATTTATCATGCGAAAGTACGATTGTGAAATAATACAGTGGTTAATTACTGTAGATACATAAGTAATTCCGCAGATCTCCACCGGCTGCGTCGTCTTCCGTGCCTCCGTGATCGAGTCGAAGTACGCGTGGTACTCGGAGGAGAGCATGCTCACCAAGAAGATCTGCGTCAAGGGTGAGGAATTTTCTTATTTTATCAATCTTCGATATTGCGTGATCTATCTTGGAGTCACGATGCTCATCATCAACGAAGATGATGAGCATTTTTGACCAACACAGAACTCGTCACGTGTAAGATGAAATTATGTACTCCGCACTTGGAATGACGAGATTAGACGACTGCCAAAATCTAAGAATCAAACACAATTGACTGTGTTTGATTCTTCAGTCAAAAATACATTTTTTATCGGTAACAACGCCAACAGTTTTGAATGCTGAAGATCAATCAACTAGTAGACTACAGAGAAAATATTCATCACTGATAAATTCAAAGTGTTAAAGATCAAAGATCAATCTCCTGAACAATCTTCTAGGAGAGCAGTAGGCAGTAAAGGTAGAGGGGCGCTGAGACAGATTTCGTAATGTACCTTCTGCAATTATCGATTGATAGTCTGACCAGATGTTTGATCTACTACCTCAAGCTTCGTGGCGTTCAGACACGTGCCAATGAGCTGAAGGGCGAGGAGGGGGAGGATGTGGAGGAGGACTATTAGGGAGAGGGCTGATAGAGTTCGCGTGTCGAGAAGTTGATCTTTATCTGTGTAGGAGTCAACCTGAAATATTGTTGAAATTTCCGATCTTCTTGGTGATTTTTTAAGCTAGTGGGTATCGATTACATGACAACTGCAAAAACATGACTGTTATAATAAGAGTGTATTGACTCACCCCATCCATCCTTTTCGACCCTTCCGGTCTCTCTATGTACTGCACGAGACCACGTGAATACCTCTCCATGCATTTCATGATATCCTCGTCTAGTGTTGAATCCTGAAGATATTTAATTGGCTAAATTATAAATATTCTAATCACAATTATATTTTCGAAAAGTTCTCAAAGCGGCCACTTCACTTATTCCCAATCATCCAATGAATCTTCCATAGCTTCGAACTCACATCGCATTTATTTTCCTGACAGATTAGTGTCAGACTCGAATCGTCCATCGACAGACAGGGCAGGGTGAAAATGGGAGCGGAAGTGATTATCAAACGCCAGGGTTGAGAGCGATTCCAGTCGAGGAGGTCGGGAGAGAGACAGCGATCTTAAGAGAATCCTTTCTTTATTTGGCATTATTGCAATCGTTTTCTTAGGTTTTTAATGGAATCAACAATCTGGGGTAACATTCAAATATAAAAAGATATGAAGTACCTGATGGAGGAGTTCTCCTCAGCGTTTTTGTGCAATACATCCATACCAGTCCCCGGTCACAGTCGTATTTGGAGAGCACGTGTTTCTGAACAGCACACTTCCATTAGGCTGTTTTTTTGCGGATATGTTTCAGTTAGAATAGAAAAAAGGCTGAAATATATAGTCTAGTAGTCTCGATTTGGAAATTATACAAACATTCAATATTATATTCACCTCATTGCCGCAGAAAATCTCTTTGTGTGGCGAGCAGTCCTCTGGTTTTACCTGAAATGATATTAACGATACTACGAGATTCCTTTTGTTGTTGACGCAAGCTTCATAATATTGCAAAAAAAAGATGAATACGATGTCAAAATATACCTTCAAATGAGCTTGACCATAGATGAGAGAAACGAGGAATGAAGCAGCAATAGTGGCACGCATTTTACGACACTAGCGCGAAAGGAGTAAAGATATCTCTCAGACTTTCTTCCTTTAGAGTGAACCCCGCATCACGATCATTACTAACTACACTCAATCAATCGGGTGTATCGCGATGTGTCTCTACGCTTTTTGCGCTGTCTCTAGTGCAAATGAAAGCCGCCTGACTCGTGAATCATGAATACTTTCTTGTAGGATATTAACCTTGAGTAATAAGCAGGTTCTGGATTAGAATAAAAGATTATCAGTAAAAGTTATTTATTATGTTTAGATGGATACACGAAACTTGTTCCCTCGGACGACCCGAACCAGAAGTGCTGTGCCTGCGATCAGGTGTGTTTCAGGAATTAATTATTATCTTCGGAATTTAGCTCGTTGTATTAGCTGTATTTTTGCTTATACAAAAATAATAATAAAAATAATAAAGGCTAAATATGATCTCGAATTCATCGGCATCTGGAGCAAGGAAACGCATCCTAGAGACTATCCAACACGTTCGTTTGTCCATTTTATTCAATTGGCAAATACATTATACCTTTATAATTCCAATACTAGCAGTAATCGTCGAAACTGTTCACATTCAGTGCTGCATCTCACTCACTTCACGGACATGCTTGGAGGATCGCACTCGCGCAACTACTCACTCTGGAAGATCGGAGGTGCTTCAAATCTGTGAACGCCTCTTTTGCGTACTTTGATAAATGAAAAAATATATAAAGCCACTGCGGAAAATGTGTCTTAAAGTGCGATATTTCCCACAAGATCGTACAAGATCAACGACTCATCTTTCGGCAGAAAGATAAATCGCGCATGAAACCTTCCCGATCATTATCATACGAAGCATTTCAGAACCCTCAACGGACGGAATGAAGGAGATCGCCGAGTGGGGCAACACCTACACTGCTGAGAAAGATGCGAAAGACAAGGTATACTAATTTCCTCTTCAGTGTCAGCATTTCATCGCTTCTTTGAAGTGATGGATCTCTTGTTCTACAGAGCGATGCCATGCAGGAGAATGATCCTTGATTTGTCAGTCCTTGTGATGGTACAACGTTTCCTTCCAGGCTTCCGAGATGCGTACACTCATGAAGATCAAGGGACTCTGGTACCCGGAGGTGCAGGGACGCACGAAGTCCGCCTTTGTCGTCAATAAGTGCGCATATGTTCACTATTTCAGCAAAACAAATTGTAAAATGTTTAATAATGAATAAATCAAGGTACCACCACCTCGTGTCGTTCGCTACCATGTTCGGCCCGTCGCCCGATTGGTCAGTTGTCGTGCCTGCGAAATTCCCCTTTTCAATGCCTAATTGCTTCGAAATTAGCCAAGTTGTATACTGACGCCTTCATGCTTGATTGCGGCGCAATCGCAGGTGCGTTAGTACCACTACTCATCCCAATCTGAGCATTATTGCCTGACATGATAAATTGATTTATTGATTGATTGCAGGTGCGTGGGTCTGTCGGCCGTCAACCTGTGCTTGCCCGACTGCTCGTGGGTTGGCGAGAGGAGCTTCGATCTGCTGCCGTTCGACGCCGGGACGGACGACGGAGAGACGTACATGGTACGAAACTTATGAAACAGCCATTGAGTCAACAGAAACTGGCGTTTTTTAGCCAACAGAAACTGCCATTGGCTGGCTGTGGCTGTTTATGGCTGTGAAACTGGCGTTTTTTTTCTACCCAGCGTGGGGCGGTTGGATGTACACGACCTAAAAGACCGAAACAGCCAACCACTTCATTCGGAAGACTTTATCTAGGTTCATCGGCAATTTCTCTCAATCTATCCCGTTACAAACTATCGTTTCTTTACAATTTTATGCCAATATTTTTGTTTACGTAGATCTGATTTTCTTCAAAAAACCGATTGCACGACTAAGACGTAGACGTTAAGAAAAGTGTGTATTTGCCATCTCAATGAGTAATGAATTGGCGATTGTTTTCGATTACTAATCTTCCCAGTCACCCAACCAACCGGCCGAGCCTCGTCATCCGGTGCGATGGATTACAACAAGAGATCACAAGACTTCGCCCTTCTACGATGAGAGCACTGCAGAGATTCCCCCGCTGGCGAGAGTCGTGCTGAGGAGGACCGAGGTGAGCAGATATTGTTGGAAAAAATATTATTTTATTATTGTTTTGCTCACCACGAACAAGGGAGAATCAATTTTGCCTCTTTCAAAACAAAATATGTATATGAGGGTGTTTGCGTAAGAATCGAGCAAAATTTATATGGGGTTTGGCACAGTAAAAAATAACATGTGCTGAGTAGTTGGCCACAGGGGCAACTTTGATTCTGAATCGACTGTCGTTTTCCTTTTTTTCGATCAGATGCTCCAGAATCCCGGTACGACACGATGTCAGTTAGAAATCAATATTAGACGCTGCTATTTAGCAGGGGATATCAGAAGGACATTGGGAATCCAACTGCGTTTCCAGAAATATCAAATACTAAATTTGAAAAAGTGAGCAATTCGGAGTGGGCTAGGCCCCAAGCGGTTAACTTTTTAGAAATCAATATTAGACGCTGCTATTTAGCAGGGGATATCAGAAGAACATTGGGAATCCAACTGCGTTTCCAAAAATATCAAATACTATATTTGAAAAAGTGAGCAATTCGGAGTGGGCTAGGCCCCAAGCGGTTAACTTTTTAGAAATCAATATTAGACGCTGCTATTTTGCCATAAAAACTATTTCTGCGATAAAAACTGGTCCGGGAAACGTCGGATTGGACACAAATCTCGCGCACCCGACCATTTGAAGCTCTACAAAATGAGTTTTTCGACGAGGCCCTAGCTTTCTCCGTTTTCGAGTTATGGACGTTGTTTGACAGACAAAAAAGTAGATATATCTCGAATATGGTTCGATTCTCATAGCAGCTTATATTGTTTAATATCATCTATTAATGAAGGTGAAAGTGGAAACCTTTGGAAAACTAAGCATGTTCAGAGAGATGTAAAGAAAGTTAATTTCATTGTTTTTGCTAGATAAATCATCTTGAATTCCAGGTTGTTCCCTCTCGCTGCCAATCCAACAAGGATTACCAGGTGGAGGCACACAACATCACCAACACCAGCGAGGACGAGGAGTATAGAGACAGACGTGAGGGATCAAAGATCAACATAATTCTGAAATGTCTTCTGTTTCTATCCTCGACCAAAATATCATAATTCGTCTTTATCTCATCACAATTTACACGGAATCGACAAATCATTACATAGACTACCCAACGATCAATAAATCAACATGATTAATATTGATTGCCTAGCGATGATGCAATACCAGGCGAATGCTCCATGTCCGAGTGGGAGCCGTGGTCACTCTGCTCGGCGACTTGCGGCAAGGGAATCCGAATGCGATCGAGAGTCTACCTCTTCCCCATCAAGGTACTCACTCAAGCGCCAGAGCCTAGGTTACAAGCAATGGTAAATGTAAAAAAAAATCTACAAAATGACTGAAACAAGAGGTTTTAGGAATAGATGATACAGCAAGAGTTATAAAATATTTTGAGAGATAGAGACCAGAGATCAGAGGTCAAAGATCATTCTATAATTTTTTTTCAGGCCCAGATGTTCAGCTGTCATCGTCAGACGACGGAGCGACAGTTCTGTAACGCGAAGATCAACGAATGTGAAGGCGAGTTCCCGACTTTTTAAATATTTTTTTCGCAATCGCCCGTGAGAGCCGTATGATCCCCCCCCCCCCTCTATCTCAGCACAATTAAAAGTGATGACAGTAAATCTCGATTCGTCTGTTTTACGCTCAAACGATGAGTTGTTTATTCATTTTGAGTGTTCAATGTGTTTCACTCTGATTTCATAAAACTGAGTTGAGCGTGAATTCATGATTGGATCCCGCTTCGTCTTCAGAAAAATACAAAACTCATGTGATTTCAGAATCGGAGACGTTCAACTCCAAGTGCGCCACGACCTCCTGGGGAGGATGGAGTGCGTGCTCGGTAATGTGCGGCCACGGATACAGGTCGAGGAACAGAACCTTCATCTCGCCTGAAGTGAGTGATTTCGGCACTTTTGATCTTCAAAAACCTCAAATATATGAGTGAATAATTAAATTGAAATGATTTTCAGGGTACGGAAGACTCGTGCAAGGTGCAGCTCACGCTCAGGGATCTCTGTGTTGGTGAGAAGAACTTCCCCTTACAAACTGTTAAGTGGAAAAATCGGGTCTAACACTTACTAAAAAAAATTGTAACTCTTCAACTGAAAAAAATCACGAAATTCAGGCGAAAACGGTGACGACTGCTCCGTAACTCCCGATCCGCTGTGTCAGACGACCGAGTGGAGTGAGTGGAGTTCCTGCTCCACCAGCTGTGATGAGGGAGTCAGGATCAGGTGGGAAAGCGGGTCAAAATAATTCTCAATTTAATAGCTGAAACCATAGCATTGAACCAAAAGGAATTTTTAGTATTTGTCATTCCAATAGTTCGATTTATTTTCATGACGCTGTTGGCGATCCAACATCATTCTGCTCCTTTGGAACTACACTTTGAAAAAATCATGAAGCATTCATGAACATTTTCCGGAACTATCATCAAAGTATATTTCCAGAACTCGTCTGCTCTTTTTCATCGAGCACGAACTCGTGAGTTCTTTGTAGCCTGGCTTTAAAATTCGTAGTTTGATCTCTGATTTCCGGACTGTGTAGTTTAATCTTTGACCTATCAGCGCTGCTCGCACATTAAGTTGATGGAGAAGGACCAGTGCAGTCTGCAGAGCTGCCGGCGCTTCATCGAGCAGAACTCGGGCGGTGCGGAGTTTAATCTTTGATCTTTATTGTTTGCAGTTTGATCTATGATCTTCATAGTTTGTAGTTTGATCTATGATCTTCGCAGAAATCTGCCAGGAGAAGAAGGAGGAGGGCCAGTGCAAGGGCGTCTTCCCGCGCTACTGGTACGACTCGGAGCGCGGTGTGTGCGAGAGGTGGGCGCGTTGTTCGATCTTTGAACTGTATTCCCCTCTTTTCGCCCCTTCACTGAAAGTTGAAATGTGTTTCACAATTTGAATAATATAATTGGCTGTGAGAGACCGAATGAATAAATCGAATGCATTGACGAAAACCATAATCAAATAATCGAGAAGAATCATCGTGGTGGATAATCATTTGGGCCTTCACTAAAAGTCAGTTTGATCTTTGATCTCTCTCAGATTCACCTTCACCGGCTGCAAGGGCAACCGCAACCAGTTCATGACCGACGAGGAGTGCAAGCGGGCCTGCGTGGCGGGATATGAGAGCGGAAAGGCGCACGGTTTGTAGTTTGATGTTTGACCTTGATAATTTGTAGTTCGATCACTGACGTTTGTAATATGATTTATAATTATATGTTTTGTTCTCCGACGAAGCACTATCATACTTCTCTTCCTTGTCAAAAGTTTCAAGTAACCGTGAAGAACATTCATTCCATCGGAGCGATTAGACAGAATGTGAGGTTGATCTTTGATCTTTAATCTCTCCAGTGCCCAACCACCAGCTGATCAACGAGTTCGGGCAGCAGGGAGACGTCGACGATGGAGGAGATGTCAGCTTTTAATATTTTTTCCACCAATTTTCATGTTTTCACTGTCCACGCCTTTCTACTGGCAGCGTTGAATGTGTTTCATACAGTCTTCATTAAACATAGCTGTATGAATGAACTATTAAATTCGCTTGTCTACTTTCGAAAAAAAACCATCATAGATTACCAAATTCGTTATTGGTTGATTGATTTCAGCCGGTGCCTTGCGACATCTCTGAGTGGTCGCCATGGGGCAACTGCAGTGTCACCTGTGGAAGAGGAAAGAGGACGAGAACCAGAACCATCGAGGTACTGTGACCTTGGGCCGTTATAGTGAATCACGTTTCACATTTGTTCCTACAGCTTCACTAGCGAATTATCGAACTGATCGAAATTGGTTATTAGTAGGAATCTGAGCATCATTGAGAAGTTCTTCGTGGTCTCTTTGATCTTTTTTGATATCTTTTCTTCTTCTTCAGATGTTCCCTCGCAACGGGGGCGCCGCCTGTCCGGAGCTGCTCACTCAAGAGCTGCACTGCACCATGCCGCCCTGTGGTTTGTACACTCACTGCCTCATTTCCGTCAAGATTGAAATTACTTTTCCCTCTTCTTTTGATCTAAACGAAGAGTTCGGCAGTTTGAATCGCGGAATCTGTTTGAACATGATGTTCATGTACAGTACATCTGACAAATCGATTAATTATTACGGTAATTCTTCGCTTACCGTACCCACCCATATTACAGTGCTCACTGGCTGTCGTCCGGGTGCATGGTCACGCTGGTCCTCCTGCTCTGCCACGTGCGGCGAAGGAAAGCAGTTCAGGTTCGGAAGAACTTTAATTATGAAGATACAAGCAAAAATTGCCAATGAAACCCCCAATAAATGTGATTGAAACTCTTGAATTTCGAACATTAGCAATTTCTTTGCTAATGTTCAGAATTGAGGAGTTTCAAACACATTTATAGGGAGTTTCATTTGCAATTTTTTTGATTTCAGACGTCGTCGTATTCTGAAGCCGCACGACATCGAAGACTGTGGGATGGCGGATAGGGAGGAGCGAGCGTGCACTGGCAATTGCAATCACCTTTTCATGTGAGAAGAAGGGATACTAACTGAAGACGACGACTTACTGTTATGTGATGATTTGTTCTGATAAATTCTATTATTGCTAATCACGCATTGCGAAACATGTTCAGAAATTGTTTCTTGTAGGATCATTTTTGAGTAATCACAGTTGGAAATTCATACTTGACTGTCTGGTAAAGACAATTCTTCCATCGTCGTTACTTGAGACTGCAATGCAAACAACGTACGACAGCACTTAAGCCAAACAACACTTCTTCAGAGAAGAGTTGAGATATGCAATCGTGCAAAAAAAACCTTTCTACTTTCCGTGGAACACAACTTACATAGATGGATCAGTATTGTTGAGAAATATAAAATGAAAGCGGTTCGGAAAAAAAACGAATAAGGAAAATAGGAGAAGAAACTCGACTACGGGACACATTTTTGAGAACGGGAAACATTCTTGAGAACGGAAAACTTTCTCGATACCTGGAACCTTTCATGAAATCCTCTTTTCCGGACAGAGCCTTCGGTTGTTGTGAAACTGCGTCTAATCATGGTCCATCCAATTCTATTTCTCGTTTGATTAGAACAACCGTCACTGCAAACAAAATTTGCAGTGCTGAAGAACACAATATAATGGTTACTTTGGATCCATGACTGCAAAAAGTCGTCAATATCAACAACCTGTTAGCTGAAAAATCGTCATGAATCTATTGGCAACCACTTCCATTATTTTACATTCATTTCCATAATTTACAAATCAATTATTTCAGTATAAC
Source organism: Pristionchus entomophagus (assembly GCA_036245825.1). Lineage (NCBI taxonomy): Eukaryota > Metazoa > Nematoda > Chromadorea > Rhabditida > Neodiplogasteridae > Pristionchus > Pristionchus entomophagus. The sequence goes on from BTSX01000002.1 coordinate 36,884,779, forward strand.
GGACTGTCCACTGACTGGATTGTGAAATGACTCTTTGTCTCCATTGAATTTGCATTCATTTGTCGTTATTATTCACATTGATCCACTTATTTCTCACTTTCTCACACTTCGAGGGTGGTTTCTCTTCCATCCAGTGAGTTCATTTTTTTTATTTCACTCATCAATGTGATTATTTAATAGTCATGAATAGGATCAATGGGAGATTTATTCGAAATCTAATCTATTATGTTGAAAATTAGAAAATTAGATCTAATATATTACAAGAGCGAATTCTTATGCTGTCTCACACGCACATTTGCCGCTCACGGCATAGTCTGAATTGATGTTTGACACGTTTCTTCAGTGCAATTCTCTTTGCTCCTCGCTCTCCTCATTCTATCGCCAGTGGTCTCCGACGAATCGGTTCGTTGATCTTTGCTCTCTCTTTCTCTCTGAATTCCGTCATAGGATGACTGTTGTTTGGAGAAACGGCATCGGCAGGGATATTTTGAATTCCCGCTCAGCACGCAGCGCGACACGCGTTGCGTGAGCTGACGACGCTGCGTTTTCTTCTCTCTCCTCTATTCTAGGCTTTTTCGGGGAATATCCCACCCTCCCACCCATTTTTCTCCCTCGACCCCGCCCACCCCCCCCCCCTCCCCGACCCCGGAATGCGAAGGAGAGATAGGACATAAAGAGAGAAAGGTGTGTGTTTCCAGGTGCGAAGAGCACCCTCCTGCAATGTTTGGCTTCTACCGTAACCCGGGCAGAGCCAGCCCTCCTCCCCGTTCTTCTGGAGGCGATCTCGTGATCGAAAGCAGAGGCGACAATGAAGTCGTATAGAGCAAGTGTGAAGAATCTGAGGTACACCCCCCCCCCCCACACTGAGGCAATCCTAAAAGTTACCCCCTTCTCAGATTATACGCCAAGGATAGAGGGTTGGACCCAGCCTGTCCTTCGACCTTGCTCATATACATCCTCAAGAAGATTGAGGAGGGAAGAGCGCTATCGACCCTCAAGATTGTCTCATCTGCCTTCTCCCATTTCGCTGATCCCCTCTCCCAAACTCACTCTCATATCCTGTCTTATCTCCAAGATTCTACCCGTAGAAAGTGTGTAGTCTCCCATCATTCCCCCGTCGACCCCTCTATTATTGATTCATTTGTACAGTATTCATTTGCCAATCCATCTGATCCCAACGCCATTCGTACCACCTTAGGGGCATCCTTGTCCTTCTCCGCCCTTCTAAGGGTAAATGAGTTGCTTTCCCTCCGCTGGGATGATCTCTCGTGGTCAGAGGACACCCTTCGAGTGTGTGTCAAGAAGGCCAAGAACGACCAGTTTGGTGAAGGGAGAGACACTTTCATCGCAGTCGACAAGAACTCCCTGTGCCTCTCCCTCTTCCATTCGTACAAGGGGTCTGTCCCCCCTTCCCCCTGGGTTTTCCCCTCTCGCTCTCACCCAGACCGAGCCATTTCTACAGACGCCTTCAGGAAGGACTTGTCTCGTCTCTGCACTCTCGCGGGAGTCACAAGGATCACACCACACCAGCTCAGAGCGGGAGGAGCAATGGAATCGATCCGTCAAGGCGTCTCCCTGGATGCAGTTCAGAGAAGGGGGAGATGGAAATCAATCGCCGGTATTGCCCCCTACATCTCCGATACATTGGAAGCCCAAGGCGGAGCCCTCCCCCTCCCTTAATCCCGTCTTTTCCTTCTCTCATTCTTCGGTGTCTTGTCCTACATGTGCCATTTTCTCAGTTTGTTTCTCAACATCCACCTTTTTCAACGTTCACTCACTGTATCATCTCGCATTTTGCCTGTTTCAGGCTGTTGTTTTGCCCCTTAGGCGTCTTTGCTTCTCCCCTCTGTTTTTCCCTTGCCGCTGGCACCCCCCAGTACTGTCTCATGGTTGTGCCGTCGTCCCCGACCCGATAAAGCCGATGCCATGGGAGCCAAACATGAGTTATCACGTATGGAGTTATATTCTGAACGAGAGAAGTGATAATCTTTGATATACGATTTATGCAATCCGATGATCTTTGATCAGGTGTGCAAATGGTATGGATGCCCACCTGTTTGTGGCTCGTTCGATTGCCCTGAGGGCACTTCGGAAATCACACGAGTGGTCAAAGCATATGCCTACTTCCCGGAACTCTTTTTCGGACGGTATGCTTGTGTTTTGGTAATATTTACAGTATGTGGCACTCGAATCGGCGTATAATCTGGTAATCGATTTGGACAACGAATTGCCACAGAAATTCTGCTTGCCAATAACTTATAATTCTCAGAGCTTGCTGGTTCGGAGAGAAGACGCTATGCTGCAAGAATTCAGTTGTCCGAGCCGATCCTACCAAGGTATTGTATCGATTGATTCTTCGTTGACCGTCAAAGACTACTGAATATCTCATGATTAGCATTAAATCTAGCACTGTGGATTCTCTCGATTCCCCCGATGCACTAAAGAAAGAATAATGTATGTATCGTATCGTGAAATCCCGTGAGTTACTCTTGACACTTCAAATCATTTATTTAGAGTTGGTGAAAGTAAAGCTGATCTGTGTCTATCTATTTCCTATTGCAGATGGAAGTTTTCGATCAGTGATAGAATAGGGTGAGAGAACTGTGTCCTGTTTTGATAATTTAGTGATGACGCACATAATTTTGGACGCTCCTTGACTTATCTGTCAAAGTTTTTTGAGCTGTCATTTTGGAAAGTTGAATTAATGAAACTTCAATTAGATTCTGCTGCGATCCGGGCACTCTGGTGTTACCATCTATGTCTCCCCAGCCGGTAAGCTCTTTTGTTTCTCCCAATCTAATATTGAAATAACTTCAGGTTCCTCCTCCTTTCTCTACTCCATCCCCGGGCGTTCTGGTGTTGTCATCTGAGATTCCGGAGTCGGTAAGATCTTTTGTTTCTGCACATCTAATGTGGTGTTAAAATCTTGGAAAAATAGAAAAGTAGTGCTATATTGTCTTGGAAAAGTAGATGGAAAAGTAGCTACATTTGAATTCCATCCACTAGACGGAAATTAAGAAAATGGAAAAATTCGAAGATTTGAATTCCCGCATTTTTTAAATTCTCTGGTCCTTGTAGAGCTAGCGGCTTGAAATTTGTATTTATAGGTTAAAGGGATGAACACTTCAATAAAACAAGCTTCAAGTCGATTGCTCTATTGGGAACTGAGATAGAAAAGTGCGGGAATTCAAATGTTTTCACTTTTTCCTTTCCATCATAAAATTAACACTACTGTTCTACGTTTCCGTCAACTTTTCCAGGATTTTAACACCACACAATAAAAAACATCACTTGATTGAAACTTAACTTCAGAACCCATCACCTGCTCCCGCCTCAACCCCATCTTCGAGGAATAATACTAATGTGAAGAATAATCATTCGATGATTATCATAATTTGGATGTTATCAATTGTATCCTCAGTTTGAAAGTTTTCTGATGAAAAACCAGGAAATAATAAAAAATAACACGATGAATAAAGCATGTATAGCTCATTGCAGCAGGGATATCTCAAAATTGTACAGAATTGTTTTAACAATTGTGTCCAATTTTGTTAAAACACAAATGGACAAAGTCGAGAAAAGAGAGGGGTTTGATCTCTTGATATCAAGTCACCTTCCCTCTTCGTCCCCCCCTGTCTCTCTCTCAACGTCGGTTCAATAGCTACATTAGTGGGGTAACCGAACCAGCGTGATTGAAAACTCCACAGCACCGATGGCGACCTTCAATAATGCGCTCTCGCTCTCCTCTTCTCTCTCGTCGCATTTTCTAAAGCGTATCGAAAAGAGAGCATCCAGGTAATGAAGTCGCTCTTCCCTCTTTCTCATAGCTTTCACGCTAGAGGGAACCTCTGCTGAAATTTTGGCTTTCTCTCCATTTTTTCCTATTCAGTCTCTGTAATTTTTGCACGGTAATCGACGTGTCTCCTCGTTTACTTCTGAACTCTGTTGATCTACCCTTTTACCTTCTATCTCATCTCTCCCTCTCTAGGTCATCGCGTCTGTTTATCTCATTGATTCCTTGCAGTTTGGTTTTCTCGAGTATTGTTCTTTATGTTTGTTGTCAGTCCGCGCGAATATCTTCTCATTCCGCATTCTTTTGCTTCATTACTCGTGGTGCGCATCGTACTGATGAGATCCACCCAGCGTGAGGCGGTAGGGTGTCCACGACCTAATGGACCGAGACATTAGGCCGCGTTTTTTAGGAAGTGTATTTCCGGGGGGGGGGGTCAGTTCAGCTATCATATCAAATATGTGATCTTTGATCACATATTTGATATGATCACTAGTTATCGATTGATACCAACCAGATAACTGTAGGATAGTTTTGAACGGTTTTATGGCTCGTTACCCAAATGTCGTTGAGGTGCCAGAGATCAAAGATCAACTCTGGATGGAATGCGGGAGGTCACTATTTATCGATTGATACCAACCAGATAACTGTAAGATGGTTTTGAACGGTTTTATGGCTCGTTGCTCAAATGTCGTTGAGGTGCCAGAGATCAAAGATCAACTCTGGATGGAATGCGGGAGGTCACTAGTTATCGATTGATACCAACCAGATAACTGTAGAATGGTTTTAAACGGTGTTATGGCTCGTTGCCCAAATGTCGTTGAGGTGCCAGAGATCGTTCTGATATGAGAGAAAGTATTTTATTTAGGAGTTGATCCATGAAAGTAAGGAGAGGAAAAGAAGTTTGAACAGGTGCTGCTCTCCGGATGCCGCTGCATCGAATTGGACTGTTGGGATGGCGTTGGTGAACAGCCTGCAATCTACCATGGAAGAACATTCACTTCTAAGATAGGATTCAGACAGGTGAGAGATAGTCTTCCGTTCGAAAAGAGAATTTCTTGCTTTGAAGAACGATAACGCAACGATTCCTGCTTATCATATAAATAGTCAAGAAATTGAAAATATTCCTACTTAAGTCTCCACTAAAGTCGTTTGTGGCTTGACAAGGGAGCCGCAAAAGTACACCGCGGTCCCGGCGAAATTCTTTGACTTGTGTCGAAGAACACCCCTCGGAGTATGCCCTAACCGTTTTCAAAAGTTGACATTTTTGCTTCCTAAGTGCCTAAAATATGTCATGCAAAATACGTGGGAAATTTGTGCAAGCGGCGACTGTATTCATCTCCGATTTTCAAGTGATAGAGATGTGTTCTCGTGGAGTAGTGGATAGTGTCCGTGACTACCATTTTGCACGACATGGGTTCGAATCCAACTTCGACAGAATGTTTTGCACTGTGTTTTCATAATATGTTCGTGTGTTGTTATCGCCGTAGTATACCTCATGGCCAAATATTACCTTTTTTGTATTGATAATAAGGCGAAACTGATAAATATTATTACGAGATCCTGGTATACTACGGCCATGAAAACCAAAGAAAATATTGTGAGAAATAGTGCAAACCATTCTGTTGAAGTTGGATTCGAACCCATGTCGTAGATGAATGCGGCCGCGGCTTGCACAGTTTTACTACGTATTTTGCATGACCTAGTTTATGCATTTGGGAAGAAAAAATGGTAACTTTTGAAAACGGTTCGGGCATCCCCCGAGGGGTCATCCCCACTGTTCGTCGACCCATGTCAATGAATTTCACCGGGACCGCGGGGTATTTTTGCGGTTCCCTCGTGAACCAGTTGTAGTAATTTTAATAGTAATTTTTAATTCCGAGTGAAAGGTCCACTACATCTTCTTTCAGGTGATCGAGATCATCAAGAATTCAGCCTTCGTCGGGTCAGATCTGCCCGTTATTCTCTCCATCGAGAACCATTGCTCACTCGAACAGCAAGCGAAGATGGCTCATATCTTCAAGGCTAGTCAGGAAACATCATTTCATGAGAAAGCTTTGAGTGAACTAATCTACTACAGAAGGTGCTCGGTGACCTGCTCGTGAAATGTTTCCTCTTCGAGGCGGATTATTCGAACAGCCCCCATCTGCCCAGTCCCTTCCAACTGAAAAGAAGGATTCTGATCAAAAACAAAAAAGTGAGATAATAAAAAAAATTAGTATCGATGCACTTCTTTTCATCTTTTTATAGTCTCACTTTCACCCTACGAAGCGAATGCGTAGCAAGTTAGGTATAAATATGCTCCTGGTTGTCAATGACCATAGTTCACTAAGATGCGATTCAATTCAAGGACAATAAATTACTTAGATGGTCGTTGAGCCCTCTCATGGATTATCTTCATCGTCTGCAACTAGGAGAGAAGAAGCCAAAGCTCTGAGAAGGAATCAGAGTACAAATAACTATGAGAGGTAATACTGCCCGTTATGTAATAAATGCATTGTCGTCTGTTGTTATTATCTTCCCGAGCAGTGCTAGCGTTATTTCGGATGTTCATCGACAGCTGATGATGTTGAGAAGGACGATCTCGAAAAACTACTAGATGATGAGGAAATTGAAGAGGACGACGAAGATAATGAGCATGGTGAAGGAGAACGATTATATTATTACTTTAGATTATATGATCGAATAATAGTATTCCATAATATTCATACATTGTTTACAATTTACAAACTTTTAAAAAAAAGCAATAATGTTGGAAATTCAGAGCGCGCGGACAGTGAGGAGGATTCAGAGAGCAGCGACAACGAGTCGTCGAATGCGGATCTGAAGAGGAGAAAAGCGAAGAGTTCATATGCCAACAAGAAGAAGTCATCGTCGACTGCCAGGAGTAACTCGTCCGATGCCCGACAGACGATGAAGAAGGAAGAACTGCCAAAGGTGTCCATGCATATTCTATATTCCATTCTGTTGCTATTCATCTGAATGATCTAATGGATTTTCTTAAAAGAAAAACCAGCACTTCTGATGATCTGAATGCTTGAACACGCAAAATTATCGATCTTTTTCAGAGCAACTTCGTCGTGGCTCCAGAGCTGAGTGACATACTTCCAGTCTAAAGCAAACAAGGTGAGTGACACAGATACATTATTACCGTGCACTAGAATGCAACAGTAGAATGTTCGATAAGATTCCTGTTCTTGGTGAGCGAGATTTTTTCCGGCCATCGCAACCTACGAACCCCACTCGAAGATTACAAGCGAATTCGTTGCTGACTCGTCCATGCCTTCGAGGTGCAGAATATGTTCATTGATGATGGAAATATAAAAGAAATTATGGTTCAAAACTTAACGGTAGAGAAAAACTGCCTATAGAATAAAGCATGTTACTCTCGTTGTATTGTGTCCTATGTCAGTTGCAGCGGGATGTCATCGAATACGCCCAGATCATCATCAAGTCCGAGACGAGGAAAGAGCGGCAGTCATCTTGGATCGGACCTGGATGGTTCGATTACATTGCCTTTTTCTTATCTATATCATCGAAATATGACGCTGTTTGTCCTATTTTCGAGCAATTTCGGATCATTCTGGCACAGCTCAAAAAGGTCGATTTTCTGAAACTGAGTGTTTTGGGGTTATCGAGGGTGCTGAAGACGATGGGCATATCCATTTTGCCTCCAGAGGTTCCGTTGGCTCCAGACGGCGTCACGTCGAAATCACATTTTCACGTGCTACTCGTCTGTCGAGAGTGCTAATTTTACGTGAAAATGCTTCCTGGGGTAGAATTGCATAGCGAACACGCCTGTCTTGTTATTTTTTCATGATTTTTAATAATAATTTTTAAAATATAAACTTTTCTCAGAATCAGAATAGAGCTTACCACTGTGCACCACTCGATCGGGCTTCACAAATAGGTTGCAAATCCGAAATTTCAAAAAAATTTCGTCATTAGATGGCCGAGATACTCGACTTACAGCGTTTCTGCACTGTCAGTGAAGAGCTCCTTTGATCTACCGGGCGAGATAGTGTGGGGACAAGAGAGAGCGCACTCTCTGCGTCTCTGACCTCCCCTCTATCTCTCTCCCCGGCCACTACACTCTCTGCGCTCTCGCTACTCTCTCATTTCCCCATACTATCTCACCGGTAGATCAAGGGAGATGGCTGATTACTGACAATCTCAATACACTGTAAGTCGATTATCTCGGCCTTCTAATGACGAAATATTCTGAAATTTCGGATTTGCAACCTATTTGTGACGCCCGATCGCGTGGTGCACAGTGGCAAGCTCTATTCTGATTCTGCGAAAAGTTGATATTTTCAAAATTATTATTGAAAATCATGAAAAATCAACTATACAGGCGTGTTCGCCATGCAATTCTACCCGAGGAAACATTTTCACGTAAAATTAGCACTCTCGACAGACGAGTAGCACGTGAAGATGTGATTTCGACGTGACGCCGTCTGGAGCCAACGAGAGGTCTGAGGGTAAAATGGATATGCCCATCGTTTTCACGACCCTCGATAACCTCAAAACACACAGTCTCAGGAAAAAAAACCTTTTGAGCTGTGCCAACCCTTGCAAATAAGGCGAACGGTGTCATATGCATCATTGTTTCTTCTAGTTTTTTTCTCTTTACTAAGCGCAAACTGCTTCTATTTTGTATAGTGAGACATTGAATCGTCCCTGTCCAATTTAAAATTTTTGATGTTACCAAAAATAGAAATGATCGAGCATGGTTTATGAATTTCCACTGCTCACTTCCGCTGATTCTCATTTAAGAAAACAGCCAAATCTTCGATTGCAGTCTCTTCTGTATCGAGTTTTTCACGCGCCAATTCCACCGCTACTTGCTACCAAGTGACATCACTCAAAGAAGCAAAGGCGCGGAAACTATGCAAAATGCACCCCTTCACTTGCATGGATTACTGCAAGGAACATGTGAGTATCACCTCTCTTCAAACAACGATGAAAGATTATCCTTCTTTATACCAAATAAGATGATGGCATACTTCTGTTGTGTGTTAGCGATAAGAGACTAGGAGAGAAGGTGGTTATCTCATGATGGAACTAGCGAGACTGACCCAGTGGCTTCTCCACTACTGCCAGATGTGCAGAGGGAGAGAGGGAACGAGTAGTTGTAATACTCTAGGGGTCAGCCTAGTTGAGATGGGGCAAAATAATAGTAGATCATGGGCCAATCTATACTAACCCATAACGTCCTTACTCTCGGCAAACAAAGCGCCCTCGCTTTGCAAGCATTAATCGGACAAGAAACGAGTAAGGTGGGAACTACGATTCAGGTCTGGTCACTAGAAAATCGTGTCAAGATGTAAGACAGTATAAAAACCAGCGACGGTCAGTCTCGGAACCCTAGTCAGCAATATCACTAACAACACATCAGGAATGATACAAACTCAATAACCCACAGTACGCCGACATCAGAATACGTTATCTCTCCTTGTTGATCCTCAAATCTTGATTTCGATCGATCTCCGTTGAATAGACGAATAGGGGAATAAGGACGCTCATCGGCATGGGGACATTAGCGTTTCTCTGACGCATTGCAACTCTGGCTGGTCCCAATACTGTCGCTCTTTGGCTGACTTCAATAATGAATATACATGGCAGGGAACGGATAAGGGAAGGATGGTCAGGATCTGGCGACGTGAAGAATAGACTGGTGAACGGAGATAGGCGACTGGGGTGACGGGGTTGGTTCATTCTGGCGTCCCTCACCAGTGAATGATGAGCGTAGTAGTCATCCGAGAGAAGTGGGTGTGGTGTTCGCGGTAGTTGGGAAACCACTTCTCTCCTCCCGCTGGACCTCCACTTTATACCATATAAGATGATGGCATACTTCTGTTGTGTGTTAGCGATAGGAGACTAGGAGAGAAGGTGTTTATCTCATGAAGGAACTAGCGAGACTGACCCAGTGACTTCTCCACTACTGCCAGCTGTGCAGAGGGAGAGAGGGAACGAGTAGTTGTAATACTCTAGGGGTCAGCCTAGTTGAGATGGGGCAATATGATAGCAGATCATGGGCTAATCAATACTAACCCATAACGCCTTCTTCATAGACCATTCGTACATATCCTCGAGGGACGCGCGTCAACTCTTCCAACTTCAACCCCATCCACCACTGGGCATACGGCATGCAGATGGCAGCACTCAATTTCAGGTATATAATTAGAAAATGGGAGAGGCGAGATGATCTATGTGATTAAACATATCCACTTACAGGTACGAGCTGTGATAATAGTATAAATGAATTTAAATTGCAAATATTGGCATAGGAGGTAGTTCAGATTCATTGTATGCTGGTCATCAGTGAACCGTGTAAAGGGTGATAAACAGATCCTATTGAAAGGGAAATAATACATTTCAGAAACAAGATGTGATGATGGTGGTTAACGCGGCAATGTTCGAACAGAGTGGAAACTCTGGATATACTCTCAAACCAAGGCACATGAGCCAAAATTGCCCGGCGCTACGCGCCGGGGCTAAATAACGAGGAAGGTTCAAACACGTTCTCTGCACTAGCGCAGGTAGAATGGCGAAATTATGAACGATTGCAGTATCATGCATTAAAGTATTGAAATCGCAGGTGATCAGCGGACAGAATCTCGATGCTACCAAAAATCACGACGTATACGTGGAAGTTGAAGTGATTGGAGTTCCTGGAGACTCAACCAAACACAAGACAAAGGTAGACTTTCGCTTAAGAGTTGCTGACCTCTTTCACACTTTCTTTCAGTTATATATAAGCACGCGATATATGTAATTGAAAGGTCCAGGCAGAGGTAGAACAATTGTCGAATTCAGCCATCGCAACGCAACGCCGTCAATCCACACTGGGCACAGGAGTTCAAGTACCGCATCGCATTTGTCGAGATGGCATTCTTGAGGTTTGGCATTGACTCAAAGTCTGTAGTATGGAAGCGCACTTCATGAGATTGTAGTCTACATATTTTCTCACAGATCAGAATGTGTTTCTCAACAAGCACTAATAAGTAGCTCCCCCTATCGTCCAGGTTTGCCGTCTGTGAAAATTCCCCTCACCGGCGGGTGATCTATCAGCGAGTGGTGCCGGTGAAGTGTCTAAGACCAGGCTACAGACATCTCTCGATGAGAACTCGATCGAATCGACCGATTGACTCCGCTACTCTCTTCATTTGCAGGTTTGCTATCTAGACATCAAGTCCATTGAATAGTGAAAAAAAATTATGAAGATGCGCCTAAATCAAGTGATGGTGCGAACGGTAAGGCCGACTGCTAGGTCGGACTACGTAACCCTGTCGTCCGAATTCTTGGGCTTCTAGGTTAAACAGCAAAACACAGTGCAAACATGTATTGTTTAGAGATGAAAGAATTCCGAAATTGGGAGAAATTCGATTATACAAATATCGTCAAATTAAAGGGACCTGGCACTCGTAGAAGATTGAAGCTCAAATTAAAGAAATAACCTTTCCGATAATAAAAACAAAAATAAAAAAAATTAGAAATATTTTCTTTAAAAATACGGAAGTTCAAGGATCGGAACCAGAGCCGGCTTTTGCACTGGGGGCGACCGGCACAAATGTCGACCTGGATGCACTCTCAATACACCACGAACCTCATTTTTTAAATTTCATTATTACTGTATTTTATTGATTTTTATGGTTTTTTAAATTATTTTTATCAAAATGTGCTAATCGAACAAGAAATAATCCAGGATGTCAACAGCTCTCAAGAAAAAACGTTGTTCTCTCTGTAAACTTGGAACGGCACAGACAAGACGGTTCCCT